>JACBWW010000001.1:30985072-31008140 GCA_020086605.1 Lanius collurio | reverse complement strand
CCTGTGTCATGTTTATGAGGCATCACTTTTTCAGTCCTATTAACCATTCTCCCTGAAAACCTAAAGATTTATATTTGGAGTTCATCTGCTGTTTCTGAAGACAAGAGGACAACAGAAATTTGAAAACACTGGTTACAGTATATTATAGCTTTCTCTACTGCATCACCCTGTTTTCATTTTCTCTTTTATTTTCTCAGATTTTCAGTAATTATAAAAACATTTCTAGGTACCCACAGATTATTTCCATGTAGTCTTGGCCAAAAGAGATTATTTTTTTTTATTATGCTCTTTAAAAAAGCAGCACTTAAATGTGTTACTCAAAATGTTCCCCATGTGCTTCAGACTGGAAATGAGTTAGCCTTACAAACAGTTGAGCAAGATTTACTTTGCAGAATAAGATTTTCCCATCAAGAGAGATCTGAAGAAAAGTGAGTAAGGTATTTTCAGAATTAAGTTATGAAGTCGGCTATATCATGCAGGTGCCTCTGAAGTTGTCTGCTTTGGACAGCATCACTCATGTCTATGAAACTTGTGCTCATGTGATCCTGAGGTGCACTGGCAGGAGCATGTGTTTCATTGAGTGGTTCCAGGTACCCAGCCTGAGGGTTGCACAGCAAGAGTCAGTGCTGGGCACTTCTTACAGGCAGAGGGTACTTTCCATTCCAAGGCACTGTTAGGAGCAGCATTTGAGAGACATAATCCGGAGGGTATAGTTTGTTAGAGAAATTTCTGGAAGTTGGTCAGGAGAAGGAAAGGAATTCCTCAATATATTTGAGGGATAAATAGAATGGAAATTTTTTTGCAATATGTTTGTGCACTTCGCAGTTACTTCAGTCAATCCTGAAAAGTTTCTTTACCATTTGATTGGATGGGGCTCTGAGCGACTTGATCAAGTTGAAGAAATTCCTGCTCATTGAAGAGGGGGTTGAACTAAATGACCTTTAAAAGTCTCTTCAGGCCCAAATCCATCTATGATTCTACTTAAGAACTAGATGGGATAAAGTATTTAGATGCTTATGAACTAGGTGTCAGACTTTAGAGGGGAATCCAGTCTCCACAGTCAGGTACAGAAATTTCCAGCATTGTCCAGTGGGAGAGAGAGGTTGCAATGCTCCGTGGTTACAGGTCCCTCCCTTCAATAAGGCACCTGGCTGGGGGCTGCAAGGAGTCCCTGATAGCCACATGCACAACTGGCATCCGCTCACACAGATAGCTCCCCAAACCCAGCGCCTGAAAATAACAGGCAGCCTCTGCCAGCCCTGCCTATCTTTTGCTAGTGTTTGAGTATTACAGCCTTTGGCCATGAAGTAGGGAATTGAATGGGAGGTATCAGTGCTGTGCTCAGTCTTGATGAGCTCAAATTTCCATTTCCCAGGAAAGCATCCTAATCACAAATAGGGAGGTGCTGTATAAATGTGAACAGCTTCTGAATGACAGGAATGGAGATTTTGGACCTTAATCTGCTTGTCTCTGGCTACAATTCATAAATCTTTGATGGAGAGGAGAGAGATGAACCCAGAGTCCCCTACCCAACAAGGGCCTGTGCACATTGCTGGCCTTGTGGGGATGCTGCTTGAGTATCTGGGGTCATATTGGGGCAAGAAGGACAGACAGTGCAGCTCTTCAGGGACCTCCCACAAAATTACTTCTGTCCCTGCGAGATGTCAGGATGAATTGCTGCTCGCAGTAGATTGTGCAGCTGTTCAAACTGTGATTGTGCTGCCCTCTGGGTGCTTGGAGCTTGGCTCTCTCTCACACTGAACATGCCTCTGAGCAAGAAATTCCCAGATAATAGTGGCCAGATAACATGCCAAAGAAGCTGATACTATTTTTTAAAAAGTATTATCCCTCTTCCCCTCCCTTAATCTAGTGGTTGACATCTTAGATATTGAGCTGTTTGGGGCAAGGCCCATGTGGTCCTATTCTTAGAACATACCCAGCACATATATATGCAAGCCAAATATGTTATTCTAAATCAGTATTGGAAAAAGGTTGTTAAGGGCAATGCACTTCTGAGGTTGCCAAGCAGGCTGTGAGGACTGCAGGATGGTACACAGTGAATTTGCTTCCTCCTGCTCGAATGACTCCTTCCCATTTCAGTTGTTGGGAAAGTGGCCACTCCACCGAGGATAACTTGCTGCGTGATATCATGCCTGTGACACTTCATCAGAGTGTTTATTTGCTCCCGTCTCCTTAAGGCTGGGAAAAAAAAAAAGGATCACTGGCTTCTTCCTAGTAATTCTTCCTTCTTCTGAACATCCTGGCACTTGCAGACTAATTTTCTTTGTGCTCTTTATGCAGTTCCAGGCTGTGGATAATGTGCGAGCTTGTATGTATATAGCACATTCTATTCTGCTTGGTTTTGTTTGCTCTAGCAGTTGCAGGTGTCTGATCTACTTTGGCCATGCAGATATGGGATACATTACATCTTATAGGTTACTTTGTTAAAAAAAAAAAGAAAAGCATAAAAGCCAGTAAAACACACTCAAATTAGTTCTGATTTCTCTGTATTTTATTGCTGTTTATGTAGTTCATCAAGAATGAGCTATTTGTCAAGCAAAGAACTAGAACTGACCATAAAGCTGCCTAGGGATGTTCCATGAAGTGTTGATGTAATATCTTAGACACCCCCTAGTTCAAAAAAAAAAAGAAAAAAAGTTTATTAAGCTCTTTATTTCCAAGAAATACAGAGCAGTCCATAGAATTATCCAGAATACCCTTTCTGCAGATCTGTTGAATATGATGGCCACAGCCACTGGAATATGAATATGTATGAGCGTCTCAAAGAATGGTGTATGAGCCTAGTTTATTTCTGCAGTTAGAGTTTTATAAATTTATTTCTTTGAAACCGTTTAAATAAAAAAAAAATGTAGATGATATCCCAAGTCAAAGTCAACGCTGCACTGTGTATACTGGAATAGATCACAGAGTAAATAGAGAAAAAAATGAAAATAAAATTCCAGCTGAAATTCTTGTCCAGGAATAGTCTACCCAGATTTAAAGGTTACAAAATGCCAAAACCAAAGAAGTCTTTTCAACACTAATCTTATTTTCAAATTATTAATGTCTTTCCAATAATAACATTGGTTTAAAAATAATAATAATATTTACCATCCACTAAGTGCCAGGAATCAAACTCTTTGGAATATTCATTTTTAGTTCCTAAGTGACACATGGCAAGATAATATTACTTTCCAAGATTTTTTGTGCTTGGGCTGGGGTCTCAAATGGGTCCGCATTCTTCAAATCTTTGAGAGTTGTCTCTGGAATGTGCCAAAAGCTTGTAACTCGATGTTGTTTCTGTTAGATGCTGCTACTTATTGCCGCTGTTTAAATAGGTCATTAGCACATAATAGAAGCAAAGTAGGAGGAAAAGGCTGGCTAGATGTGGGGCCAGGAGTAAATATGCACCTTGGACATCTTCTGTCATGCTGATTCTTTTTGCTTTTAAATATAACTTTCATAGTTTCTTTGTAAAATGTGTCTCTCTTTTGCTACTCAAATTCCCTGTCAAACAACACTAAATTAGTAGAGCGTGTGTTTCTGGGAGCATGTATGGCACTGCCAGGAACCAGGAGAGTGGGCTCTTGCAAAACCACAGGTGACCTCCATGTGTATGGACATGACCTTACAAGAAATCCCTGAAATTTACCATGCTTGTGCATACTTTTCTGGGAAGTAAAAGTGGGGAATAAATGTATTACCCTTGTCAAAGATGAGAAATTTTAACAAGGAAATCCTCTTGGAGTGAAAACTTGGAAAAATCCTTCCTGTGGATTTTGCAACATAACTTTTGGTTACTCTGTGACTGGTTCCAAAGCTAGCAAAGCAGCTATTCCTGGCTGCAGTCAAAGCAAGCCAAATTTCACCAGAAAATTATTTGGCTTATGCTATTTTTGAGAATGGCAGTTTAGCGGAGAGGAAATTCACACACATCCTTGTGAAACAATATCCAGTGTGAAAATCATAAGTAAATTAAAGAAAATTTATTAAACATGCTGATTTTTTCTGCACTCAACACTATTACTTGTGGGGTTTTTGGTTTAAAATATCATGGTCATTTTTGTGATTTCAGAGTTAATAGTGAATCCTGTTGTCAACATGAGAAAATAAATGAGTAATCAGACATCTTCAGAGAAAGCTTTAATAAATTTCACAGCCTGATTTTTGTAGTAGTGTTGATTTTCTGTTCTTTAGCTCTGTATGTTAAATTATAAAGCTTTAAAGTGCTGTTGAACAGAACCCCAGTTTGGTATATTTTCTATTATTTTATCTTTACATAAAAATCTTGAATGACCGTGTTTTCTCTGGATAGTGGTACTTCCAGAAGGTATAGGACTAAGCTCCTCTTTGCCACCCAGGCAGCCAGTTGCTGTGCCGACCTGCCAGTCAAACTAAATGGGCTGTCTTGAAAGCTAGAGAAATTCATTACAGTTTGGAGACTTGTGCAGTGTCAAGTGATCTCAGTTCCTGAGGCTGGAGATGATGTGAGGAGTGATTAGCACGGCACTTGTCCAAGACACAGCAAGGGTTATTGCCATCCTTATGGTTAGCAACTGCACAAATATGAATTGGGCTGAGTTTGTGGAAGTCGGTTTCCACAAATTATTTGAAGTGTGGGGCTACCCCCTAGCTCTATTTATTATTCCAGTTCTTGGTGTAACACTGATGAAAAACTCTGTTTACATTAAGCTGTTGCCATTATTGGGACAGCATTATAGCCATTTTTCCCCAGTGCTGCCTTAGCCGCAAAGTGCTGGCAAATGTGACGTTATGACAACCTTGTTTAAAAATATTCAGCTTAAGATGAGGAGCTGTATTTGTTCTGTAAACTTCTTGGTGTTTTAAAAACACAAACTTGCATGTCTGTCACCTTCAGGGCCTAAACACTCCTGCCATAGGATCTAAGGCAAATAAATATTTGTCCATTTAGTGTTAGGAGTTTGGCAAGGCGGGGAGCATAGAGGAGCAGCAGAGGGTAGTGCCAAAGGCCCCATCCAGCTGTGGGCTTTCTCAGTGTGCCCATGCAGCTCAGAAGAGCTGTTCCCCAGAGCCTCAAATGAAAGCCCCTGTCTTGGATCCCCTTTGTGAGGGACCATGAATAGGCCTGGTGTGCCTAAGTTCCTGCTTTCATTTCGAGCAATACTGTTGGCAGATAAAGATGTACAAAGAAACCCATTTAGACAGGTTTATTACCCTGGTTGCCTGCAGTACCCTCCTCCTGGTGATGGCAATAGGCTTGGCAGCCAGAGAAAAAGGAGGTTCAGAGAGATTTTACTGGTTTGTTGTCACTGTCAATAACTAATAGCTCTGGTTTTGATAGCCAGCCTCTGGGTAGCACAATCTCCAACCACTGCCCGGCAGACATCGGAGTCAGCGCTTTCCATGGAGATGGATGACTGTATATTACATAACGTGTCGCTGCCAAGGCCCGCGCAGGCCCATGTGTGACACGTTAAGCAAAGTCTTGAATAAGCCTGTGAAAAGTGCATGCTTGCAGATTTGGGGCTGGCTGTAAATTCTGCCAGATGGTTGCTGTGCTCTGCACGGAGCAGTGCCCCTGCACCCAGCATGGATGCAGAGCCACCCTGGCTGCCTGTGTAGGCCACACTGGGAAGACAGATGTGTCTGTCTGTCCCTGTGGAGGTGGCCTCACATGGGCTTGCTGGGGAGACAGCCACATCTGGCCCCTCTGGGTATGTGGGTGCACATGAGCCTCTCTGAGGAGACAGCCGTGTTTATACCTCTTGCTGGAACCAGCAGGTTCGTGAAGAAGCAGAGAAGCCATGCATAGCTGAGAGTCCACTTGGTGAGGGAATACCCCCCCAGGGCAGCTGTGGGGAAGGAGAATGGCAGTGCATGAACAGGAATTTTTTGAAGGTCATTCCTTTTCTGCTTAGAAAGGGACATGCAGTTCTCTAGGAAAGGACAAAAACAGAGTGCTAGTCTAAGCATTTTCTGAACCTTGTTCACCTGGAAAGCCTGTTGTGGCAGCCTATGTAGTGACAACCATCTCTCTGCCAGGGACTACCAGCTCTCTGACTAGCAAGGGTGGTGTGAGGGCTTCAGGAAGGATAGGAGCCTAGGTGCAAGCACTGTAGATGTAGCAGGGTTGAATATCTCTCAGTTAAAATGATAAATCAGATCTCAGAATGAAAAAAATTAATTTAGAGCATTGCGTGGGTGTGTGTTAGTGTTCCAGATATATCTGATAATAAAACCTAGGTTTTCCAGAGTCATAAAATCACACAGAATTATAGAACAGTGTAAGTTCCAAGAGACCTGTAAAGATTGCCTAATACAATCCATTTGGAATGAGCAGGGGCATCTTCAACTAGTTCAGATTGCTCAGATCCATATCCAGCCTGTCCTTGAACATTTCTGGGGATGGGGACTCTATCTGTTCCAGTGGTTTACCACTCTCTAGATCAAAGTCTCTAAATATCAAAGTAGTTTGTGAAGGAGAGCAGAGGGAAGCTGGCAGGAGGAGCCTTTTCAGAGAAGCCCTGGCAGTTCTGTTACTGTGGTTTAATGACTACTCCTTGAACAATGACCAGTAACCACTGTGGGCTCAGAAGTGACTACACTCTTGGTTTGATGGCAACCCTACGTACTGAATAGGAAACTCTGAGAGGGAAGGCATCTTGTGCTTTTCTCTGAACTCAAGGCAAGTGTTATAACTTGTCTTGGATGTACATAGAGTACTTGGATACCATGCCAATGGAGATGGTGATAGAGGAACATGACCAAACAAATTCAGCTAAAGTTCAGGACCGAGGCTTGGTGAACAAGTTGTGTTGGATCATGACTACAGCATCCTACTACAGAGAGTTCTGCATGTGTCTGTTTTAAAGGGGACACAAACCAATGACTCACCCAGTGCTTTGTGCTGTAAATTGCTAGATCATGCACATGGCACAGCTCAGTTTCCAGCTAAGAAACACTTCATTCAGCAGTTAAGTGGGTTGTTATCTGGCAGTCATTATGTATGTGATTTACAAGGAACATACAGATCTCCATTACCAGTGTGAAAGACCACCAATATAAAATACTGCAAATGGGATTTTTATCTTTCAGCACACAGCAAGAGTGGATGCATGAGCACACTTTTCAGGCTGTATGTAATCAATCTAGTGTAAGACATTATCTCCAAAACAGACTAAACTTAGGACTGCTTTACATGACTTACCTTTAAATATATTTGACAATCTGCTCCCCTGATATCTTGCGAGTTTTCTGTGGCCGGTACAAGATGTTCATCACCAGCATTAAATGGTTACTGGATGCAACGGGAAGCTATTATGTCAGAGGAATCTGCTGACAGGCTAAGGAGCAAACACTTAACAAAAATCAGAGTCCATATCTATTTTGTGTTTTAAATCAGCTTCAACAATCTCTCAAGATGAGAAAAATGTGCACAGACTAGGAAAGCAGGCAAGATGTGAATGAACACTTCTAAACAGAGATGAGGAAACTGTAAAAAATGGGAAGTTAGAAAACAAACAGAGTTTAACAGTGACTGTATATTTTTCATATTTTTCAGAATTGTTTTGTATTACAAGGAAGAATCTGAGAGCAGAAAAAGAAAACAGAATGTCTTAAACTTTGCATCTGGAGCAGATATGAGTATCCTTAAAGCAAATAATTTCTAGGGCTGGTTTTCAGAAAGTTTAAAGCTTCTTAATTGTATTCAGGAAACCATAATTGTTATAAAATTTGGACTAACAGTACTCTCCCTCAGTCTCAGAGCATGTGAACAATCAAGAAAGTCACAGACCTGCTGAGCACCCTGAGTGGAAGTGAGAACTCAAGATGTAATGACACTTGGATCATTTAATTCATTTAAGTGGGCTCCAATCTGGCAAGCCTTAGGATGTAATGACTATGCGTAAACAAATGGGAAATTGTATTCTTGCTAATATTTAGTATTTTTCTCAAAAGGAAATTGAAAAAACTACATTGAATAAAAAATTTAATTTAAACCAAACAAAATCTCAGGTGCATGCAAGGAAATTATAGGAAACAAGTTGCATAAAAGTCAGAAAAATTATTATTTCTTTCTTTTCTACAAAAATCAAACCAGGAAAAGTATTTTCACAGACAAAGCTGTTAAACGTTCCCCACTCAAACCTGCAAATAGATTTGGGATGACCAAAACCACTTGTTCTGGGGTTCCCTGAAGATCTTTCCCCCCAGTTCTTGTGTTTAACTTTGTATATACAGGCAGTTTACTTGAAGGCAGCAATGCTATTCTGACCTAAAAAATGCCAAGCATTTGCAATATGCAGCATGTGTGTTACAGTCCATCTTGAGAATTTAGAGTCCATCTTGTTGTGAGTAATCACATGGATATGAAGAGAAGAATTTTACAGGAACATTGCCTTCTGGTTTTACTGTGTTAATTGATAATAAATGTTCTATGTTTGCCAGCACAATAGTGTGAACTTGGAAGCAAATGGATTTAAATTAGGAATGAATTTTTTGTTTATATGTTTATGTCTCACACAGATTTTTAAATTTGTGTAACATCAGAGCAGGAAATTAATGTGTCCTATGATCTCAGTGTTGTGTATTTATAACTTGGGTTAAAGGTGACATCATAAACCTCCAGAAAGTCCTTGTATACAGAAAAAACAATGAGGGGGAGAAGACTGCTGACCTCTCATTCACATCAAGAACACTCCACCATAAAAATCAAAGGTTCGTATCAGTGATTTTTGTAAGTCACAAATTTCCCTGTGTGGCCAATTTGTGATGAGAAATGCATTGTTCCTGTCTTGGAGGTAAGGAGTTTGTGTGTCAAAATCCTTTTCAGCTGTGGGGATTTGGGCTTTGGTGATTTTATAAATTGTCCTTTATACAAGAACTAGTAAAGGAGAAAGGGAAGAAGAAAATGGAGTTTCTTCCCAAATCATCCCACAAGGATAACAAAAAGGGCAATTTTTTTTCTGCCTTTTATGGGGACAGGCCTTGGGACTGTGGATAGCGAGAACTCAGTGTCCTCCACTCCTTGTTTCAGTCGCAGAAGGAAAACAGTCTTTCCCTGGAAGATTCAGCAAGGTTATGTATATGTGTGGGCCCCTTCCACTTCTCTCCAGGAATGATCAGCCCCACTGCTTCCCCATACACTCTTCTCATTCTCCCATTTTTCCCAAAGTTAACAAGTCTGGAAATAATTAGGAAATCCAGTCAGCTCTCTAGCATGATATAATTCAATTTACTGCTCTGTGTGTGAAAATTTGAGCTCAAGGCAGTGTTTATCTGTTATAAAAATGCTGTTTTGTAGGGCAAAAAACATTCTTCCTGGTTACTTGTGGCTCAAGTCTGGTCACTTAAATCACTAAAATCACAGGATTAATGACTACAAGCTACAATTTTTGTCATTGCTGTTTCAGAGTATACAATGCTTTATTTCTTGGAGCACAGAACACAAAAATACAAAGTAGAAAGTACTTTTGCACTGTCTTCACCATCATCCAGTCCAGATTTGAGAACAACAATGTGATAATAGCCCCACTGTGTCAACATGAATCAGGATGACAGATTCCTAACTGGACTTGGGCACTAATATAAATAAGGTGGGAAGTTAAGATGCAATGCTACCTTATATTTTTTTTCGTCTCATTGGGCTAACCATTCAATTGTTTGAAACTGTATGAGAAGTAATGGAAGCATTTGCTTTCTAAATAAATATGCTGTATCATGGCTTTCTGAATTTCAAAGAATTTTGCATATCTGCTGTTTGTCCTGCATTAGAACTGGGAGCACAGGAATGGTAGAGCTTGCTAATACACAGCAGCATATAGGGAAGTAAAGGGCTTTTTTAGGTGGGGAGATACATAGGCATTTCCTGCATTTCTTGCTTAGAAAAACATGGGTTTTTAGAGTAAAATACTCTACCCCACCCATCTCTGGTCATGGTTGGCCTTGTGTCAAGATTGCCCTCACTGGCTGTATGTGCTTGAGCAACTGAATTATAAGGGATCGTTCCCTGGCTGTGAGGTCAGCTGTCACAGAGCACCCACAGCCATGTTACTGACATCTTGCAGGGCATGAACTTTGCCTCATGCTGACTCCCACTTCTACAGAGAACTAGCTGAAACAATGCCTGGGACCATTCTAACCATTAAAAATATAGACTGTTGAATCTGTTGCATTTGTTTTATTAGTTAATAAGCTGATATCTAATTAATGACCCCAGATGCTGAGATTGTGTTGTGCACACAGAAGAAAAGGAATATTTCTTTTATATGCATCTTCATAACCTTCTTGAGGTGCAGGACAGGTAAGGCAGCTGAGATGTGTAATAGAGAGTAGCAGGAACAACCAGTTATAAGTGTGTGGAACAGTGTTTTCTTGCTCAGGTTGCCCAGGGTTTGCAGAGATGTGTAGAGGTTGATCTTCCACTGCAGGCCCCTTGGCATTTGAAGGTAAAGTGCAGCATTTCAAAATACAAACACTTACTGGATATGGCCCTCTTAAAGTTACAGATACTAAGTTTCCAAAGAAATCATGACTAAGAAAGAGCATCCTTCAACTTTTTCTGCTTGGCTTGTGTAGTGGATTGAATCTGAGTTGATAGACAGATTTTTAGACCAATAACGCTTCTTACAATTTACACATTTAAGCCGCACAGAAAGGCGGGAGTTCCTCTCGCTCCAGCTCCCCTGAGGGAGGTTGGGTGGCCTTGGAGCCTCCGGGCCCCGCCGGGCTGGGGCCCCACTGGGCTGGGCTGAAGCTCTGGCCCCCTTCCCCTCTTCCTGATGCTGCTGCACGGACCCTGGGTCACTGGGGAAGGAACCATCCCAGAGCCCAGGCAGCTAAACTCAGCCATGGACTGCCAGACAGCTAAACCCAGCCATGGACTGGCACACAGCTAAACCCAGCCATGGACTGCTGCACAGCTAAAATCCTTCCAGAGCAGCTTCTTGGGACTGGCGGGTCCCCCCTGTTCTCCACATGGAGCCGGTGGGAGCCGGCGGGAGCCTCCTTTCTGCAGCCAGCACACTTTGGGCTGAACTGATGTAAACACCATGCAGCCAGCAGCACAAAAAGAGCGAGGCTTTCTTCAGCATAAAGCCTGAACAAGAACATTCTTCAACACAGAGGCTTCAGAGTCAGAGAGAGAGTGAGCCATGTGAGATGGAGCTGGAAATGGCGATGGAGAAAAGGGGTGGTGCCGCGTTCCTCGCGCAGAGACTAAAAATACTTCTGGCATGCGGTGGTAAGAAACTGTAATATCTCAAACTGTTTGTCTCTTTGATCCATTTGAAGTACATGGAGGGATGGAAGACTTACGTGTGGCCCGTGAAGATTGTGAAGAGTTGCCTATGCCTATGCCAGGATATATAGAAACAGTGAGAGGTTTTTAAGGATTTGTAGCAGAAAAAGCCTTTGAGTTCAGTCCAAAATAACCCATTCTTAAAAAGATTGATAACGCCATGTGATGGCCCATGTGTGGCAGTGTGAAAAAACTGATATTTTTTCATAGAAGAGATGTGCTACACCAGAGCAGATTGTGTCTTTCCAGGTGGGTCTGTTGTTGGGGGCAGTTTGAGGAACCACGTGAAGGAAGAAACCCTTTTTTCCTTAAGCATAAGAGAGAGACTTTTCGAGAACTGTAACACTGACTAGAATCCTGTGTTGTGTTATCTTTTGTGCTAGTTAAAAAGAAAGAGTAAAGTGCTGAGAAGAAGGGGGCGGGGGGGGTTGTTTTAATTTCTTGTTATATCTTTTAACTTTTAGTTCTGTTAGTAATAAAACTTTCTCCGTGTACTGCAACCGTTTAAGTTTGAACCTTTTTGCCTCGCAGCTATCTAGTTTTCCTCAATATTTTCTTATTTTGTTTTCCTTATAAAATAACTGATATTTTGGATGCTTGAGGCTTAGTTGGGTCAAACCACAACAGCTTGTCAATCTTTGTTATATGACTTGTAAAACTGCTATGACATATATGAAATTATAAAAAAAAATGCTGTCCAACTGTTATTTTTAAAACTTTTCTGTTTGACTTAAGGTATTTTGGTGTATCTCCAGAGGTGACACAGTATTTGACAATGCAATTTCAGGTGGTTTGGCTATAAACAGAGTGGTGGGTTCTGGAGGATCTGTACTTTTCATCCTCATTCTGCACCACTGTGGCCCGTAAGTGTTGTTGCAACATGAACAATGATATATCTGCCTGACCATGGACTTTCTTTCTAAGAGCTGAACAAGATAAACATCTTTACTGTGAAGGGGTAGCATGGAGAAGATGATAATCCCTGAGATTATCATGATAATACTGAGATTATTCAGTGACTGATTTATTATTGCCTAGACAAGATTTTAAGGAGCTTTAAGACTTGCCATAAATTAGCTGGGAATATTAAAGTCCTGATAGGAATCATAAGAAGTGCAGGGTTTTATAAACTATACATCTACTCTATGTGCAGGGAGAGAGAGGCTCTTTTCTAAGAAGAGAATTTTCTGTGTGTTTTACTGCTGTTTCCTATGCCCTCAAATATAAAAATTGCAGAGCAAAGTGCAAGCATGCCACCAACACCTCCAGACATCAAACCCACCCTTCTATCACCACTGCAGTTTTTCTGGGGTGCTGAGTAATATCCAGAATTTTAGGAAGGGTCATTAATGGTGGGACAGTCTGTGTTTCAATCACCTGCCTATCAATCAAATTCCTGAAGGCCAGAGTTCAATTAATTGATGACACCCTTGAGGCAACCTAAGCAGTTAACAAGTCAGTGAGACTTCATAGAAAAACAAGCAGTAAGTTAAAAAAAAACCACCAACAAAACCTCCCATAACTCTCTTTCACCATTTTTACCTCCCTCTGACTTGTCTTTCCATCACTGCCATACACTTACAAAGACAATGCATACTTTTCATGCAAAAAGCATCGACTAGACACAGAAAAACAAGACATATTTTAAACCCAGACATCCTCCATGCCATAGATAGATAGATTCATGATCTTGAAAATGCCAAAGGGAAGTAACTAGAGTTTATGGCAGTCCTAATAGTTAATTTCACTGTTTTCTTTTCTTCTTAGCTGCTTTAAATTATTTCTCTGTAGTTTGCAAAGTTTCACTGAGGTGTGCTCCAAGTCCCCTTTGTATAGGATTTTCTTTGTATTGCTTTGATTTAAACCCTTGGCTTTTGACTTCTGATCAGACTAACAAGGTTTTGCCAACAAAAAAGTCTAAAATAGTGAAGTTAGCCTGGTTTAATCAAGACAGTTTATATTGTCCTTACCAAAGTGAATGTTGATACAATCTAGATATATGTAGAGCCTAATGTTTTTACTTAATGTTTGTGTAGATGTGTTTAAGTAACTCCTTTGGCTTAATCATGCTCCAGTTTTCACGAGGCTTTGTTTTTAGCTGAGAAATAAAGTTTTGTTGATGTAACAGAATTTGATACTACTTTATGTTAAAATTCCTCAAACTCACTAGTTTCTCCAGCTATGTATGACTGGATGACTTTGCCTGACAAGTTTCAAGCATAAGAAAATCTTCTGACAGACCTGTCCTGGTCAGATAATGTATGATGAAAAATTAATTTGGCATGTTTTCCACAGTTACGTTTTTTATTAATTTGAGCACCTCTAGTCCGTGCAGAAAAAAATGTTATGCCGTCAGTTTGTTTCAGCTAAGGCTTTGCTTCTCAACAGTGGTTTGTTTCTGGCTTTAGGTTGGAGAGGGGTGGAGTCTCTTTTCCATATGGAGTCAACTGTTTTGGTACAGAGGGAATGCAAGTTTCTAGCACCTCTTGCTGAGTGAGAACTGAAACAAATCTGCTGCACAAACATCAGAATATACAAAATCTGTTTGGGGTGGTTTGCATCATGGGTTTTATTTACAACAGCGTGAAGCAATGTATAAGGGGAGGACTGATCTGGGAGATGCCAGAAGTTTTGCTCAGCGGCAAATCCTGTGGAGTAACCCCGATTTCACATTGTTCACTTGAGCTGTGTGGAGGGATGATGTTTTTGAGTAGAGAGCACTGCAAAGTATCCTGAAAAACTGACTATGTGTGATGAAGCTATTGATCTGTAGGACTAAATGGATATACCCATTTTGGGTACATATGCTTATTATAGTAGCATTTTAAATTTGCATTTACATTGATAAATGGGATGGGCTACTTATTTGCTTGTAAGTTGATTTACAAATCTGACTACACCAACATGAATTTTGAAGAGGGTATATATAAGTCATTTGGATTCATTGAAATGTCTTGTGTCCCCTTCAGTCAGCAGTTTAAAGCCCTTTGCTACTCTTCCAGTCCCTTATATCTATTATGTGCTTTAAAAGCTCTCCTTTCAAGATAAGAGAGGGAGAAACCCTAAAGGTCATCAGAAATCAGTTGTTGGAAGATCCCTTCACAGAAGATGATACTGGATGGTGGCAGTAGCAGGTAAAGTACAGTTGAGATGTGTGATATTTGGGGTAGTCCCTAGATCACAAGACAGCTTCAGTGCTCTGCTTTATCTTAGCTCTACATAGCTTTCTATATGATGCTGAGATTCTGGAGAAAAACAGAAGTTTAAAACTACAAACTTGTTTAATAAGCCACATCCAGCTTTCTTGTTTTCAATCTAATTTCTTAGGGGAGGTTTCCCCTTTTAACTGCTGCTGATTGCGCCAAGTTTATTTTCAAATAATTGTCAGAAATTAAAATATGCCAGAGAGACTCTCCAGAGAAAAGAAAAAAGATAATGGGAACCATATTTGGATCTTTGGAGATAAGAAAAGGGAGAACTGCATAGGAAAAACTTCTAAGCATGCAAATGATCAGCCAGGTTGGAGTCCAACATTCACTGTGGACAAGGTATACAAGGCAAACACCAGTTATCTGCTGGACAGGAAGCTCAAAATCTGGAGCCAGGGCAACCATTTCTATACTACTGCCGAAGTAAGTAAGTACCCTAATAAACTTATCACAAGCTGTTGAAACTTTGCAAGACCATCCATGGAAGAAAGGTGGCATCTTTTGCGAAGCTGGAGACAGGCTGTAACCAAAATGTAGTGAAAGGGACTGGGATTTTCTCAACCAGAGAAAGACCAGTGCTTTTAAAAAGCATACTTGATCAGAATGAAAATGATCCATAGGCTTTAAAGAAAAACTAAAAATCCATTGCTCTGGCTTTAAAAAAGCTCCATTGCCCTGATAAAATTTACTGTCATCATGGAAACTTATGAAGCTGTGAAATTAAAGACAAAATTCAGGAAAGCAAAAATTCTCTATCAGTCTACTCTGGCACAATCAAATGATGGAGGCAAGGCTACGTATTTGTATATCATATGCCATGGTTGTCACAGCTTCTAGGAGATTGCTGGCAGGTCACCACATGACAGCCATGGACAAAACCCTTTCTCTCTGAATGATACATGTATGCATTAGTGACTGCAAGCAAGAACAAGGAGACTTCTGTAGTGCTTCAAAAGCTTTGTGAATACTTTAATGATACATATAGCTTTGTGCCAGATAACCTTAAAAAAAATCTATCAATAGAAGACATAGTACAGGGCTTACAAATGATAATGTTTCTGCAATACATATCCCTTGTCCATTCTCCTTTTCAGTAATATGCACTGAAATAAAACTCTTGCATCTTCAAAATAATGAAAAAAATATCCTGAACTGAAGCATAGTGAGATTTTTTTTTCCTGGCTTTCTTCAGGTCACACATTTTTACGGGGCAGAAGATCTTGTAAGCTCGCTAGTGCACCAGATGTTGGACTTTGCTTCTGATTCAGAACAAAATCATTGGGTTGACTCCAGATCTCAAGTTGACAAATGGCAGTGTTTGCTTCCTCTGACAGTTTTGAGTGTTTCCAATATGCTACCCGTACTTGCAAGGAGACTGTCTTAGGTACTGACATCTCTGACAGAGTGGAATTGAAAACAATGAACCAATACTTTCCTGCTTTTATTTTTTTAAAAAAGATTTTATTTAATTAAGAGATCATATGCTCTTACCAGTGAACTAATTTGCTGAAAAAAAGGGTGAAACAATCAGCTCAATGGTCAGACACCTATTTCTGCCAGAGTGGCACCTCTAAATCACAAACTTCATATTGTGATGAGTCACTGTTGCTGCTAGGGAGGACAATAATGAAGAATTTACTTCTTGGTTTCCATGGAGTGATTATTAAGGCTTGTACCTTGGTTTAATTCAGGTAGCATCACACAGCTCTGGGATCTCCAATCATTCTCTTGTCCCTGTTATTAGAAATGGCATTTCTTCAGCAAGGATTTGCTAGGTACTTTAAAGGGCTGTTTAATTTGGGCTGTATCATCTTTTCCATTTATTATTTGTATGTGAGTCCTGTGCTCCACTATTTCAGCTTAATATAGGCCAGTTATATAATACATTTGAAAATAGGTACATGCAAAAGAGCTGTTCCCACCCACTACCTCTTTCTAGAATTGTGGGTCAGATTTCCCTGTGAAAATGGTGGATGAAGCAGTATCCCTGACTCAACATCCTGTGAAATTGTTATAGAGCAGCAGTCTTTACCATGAAAAGAAAAACAAAATCCTTCCTGAGGTTTTCTAGTACAGTTTTATTTTAAAAGCACCTGTACTAAATAATTTGTTCTGATTTAGTTTGTATGGTGCAGGTATTGCACAATGCATTCACTTTCTCAGTAGTGACAGCCAAATATACTTTTCTGTTCATTATCATGAAAAAAATGTTACTATCAATGATATCAGTCATGTCTCTGTACATAACATATCAAATCAATTTGTCCTTTCTTGTGTAGTGGAAGAAGGGATTATTTGATTAACTGACCATTTATCATTCCCATTTTCCATTTTTTTCTACTAGGACACATACTAACTTATGCTGAGCATGTTGTTTGTTTTACAGTTCCAATTACACTGCCAAAATTTTATCCACTTTTCTAGAGTTCAAAGGTAGATTTTCTTGGCACTGTGGAAAATTGAACCTAAAAAGTAACAAAGGCTTTTTTTCTTTGAGTCTTTGTTACCCCAAGCAGTATGTGTTTCTGCATTCAACCAAAACAAAACTACAACAGAAGGGAACTTCTTGGGGGTAAATCAAGGCATGAGTAATCTTTCTGCCATGGCAAGAAGTAAAACTGAAGCAGGGCTGGCTTATGGGGCAGAACCTTTTTCAGCTGCTTTGGCTTTGGCAGACTGAGAATTACACAAGAAACCTGCATATCTCTTCAGCAAGACGTGGTCATTTTGAAGCAAGCTGTTTTCTACAAATGGGCAAAAGTACTGGGAACAGTAAGGTATAGCATGGAGAAAATAGAGTTTCTCAGATTCGAAACCATGGCAATGTGGTTTAATATTTTTCCTGTGCATATTATTTATAAGAAAATGAATCCCATCTGTTTCACTAAGAATGCCTTTCCTTGACTTTGGAAACAAAAAGTATTATTAAGAATACTTGATTTTAAATTAATCTTGAATTTTGGTTTTGAAACATGCTTAATTGTCTGGAAGCCTCGTCTTTGTTTCTACTTGTTTTTCCTCTTCCCACTACTATGGCACAGTTTAATTTTTAGGGGATACTCTTCTTTTCTTTTGTATCTAACTCTAAATCAATTTACATATTTATTTGCTTTTAATATTCTTGCTTTCTTTTTAAAATGTTATTTTAATATAAATACCTTATAAAACGGTTCAAACAAAAGAGGGGAAAAGAGGTGTGTTTCTTTCTAAATATGGGGAGTATAATTTCCTTAAGACTTATTTTAACTTTTTGTATAGTTAGCAGCAGCTAAAAGGAGAAAAATTACAGGTTTTAAATATGAAGATTTCTGAACACTGGATTGTTCTGATATTTCATTTCTAAAAAAATTATAGATTAGTACTTCATTGTCAATAATTTCCCATTACAAACAAATTTGCCACAAATATTATTTACAATGCAGGAATTAGGGTACAGCTAAACAAGTGCTCATGTATTTGCATCAAAGCATTAGGCAAAGTATTAAAAAATACTCTGTGCTTTTTCAGGTGCTGCTCAAAATCTATTCTGAAATTATTAAAAGGTGGATATGAGAATCAAAAAGGAAAAAAATAGCTTCTTCCCCACTTCTACTTGAAGAAATTAATGTATGTCTCTGCCTTGCAAAGAAGTGAAAAAGCAGATGGTACTGTTTTATCTTGTGCCCTATTTGCTGACCACTGGAAACAGTGCAAGAGGCGGAATGCTCTGCTGTCCTTTAATGCGCTGCCGATAGCGAGGCGTTATCTCAAAGGCTGCCTCTCAACCTCTACCCCAACACATTAGCCGAGATCAGCAATGCAGCACACACTGTCAGTCCTTGAGGTTAAACACTCTGCGACTGGTGAAAGGGCTTTCTCAGTTAGGGGCCACAACTGTGAACTTTCTCATGAGCAGAGAGACTTTTGGGACCAACCTGTCCTTCCTATCTAGACCAAAGCTTTCTGTAACCTGGCTGGTGCTGGGAAAACCTGCTCAATGCAGCTGATGACAGCCTACAGGAAAACTGATCTGACTTCCCAGAGCCTTTTGTTTTCTAACAGCAGTTTTTTGCTGGGATGTATGGTAACATTTTAAATAAGCCCTTCAGGTTGGATTCGGGGAAAGATTTAAATTCCAACTGCACAAGAATTTAGAGAAGGCATTTGAGTCCAAGAGAAAACACTCGAAGTCCCCTCAACCTGTTTACAGGAAGAAAAAGGTTTTGAATTTTCTGACTTCTTTTCCATGATTGATGTGTTTCACTCAAGAACCCTATTGTCTCAAATTCAAAAAGTGTATATAGATGTCCAGCTCAGCACCATGAATCCTATACCTTGTGTCACATCCCACAATGCCTGAATCTCTGTTTTCTTTCTTCTCCTCCCTGGATAAAATTCCTATGGTTGTTCTCCAGTGTGCTCAGCAGATTATCAGCTGAGGAGCCACAATAATGGAACCTAGGAAAAGTACAGAGTACACAGATTCAAATTAAGATTTCCTCAAACATTAAGTTATTTTGCACAGGACTGATACAAGAGGAGATGTTTTTGAGTGAGGACTAGCTGGATGTAGCGATCCTTTTGTTAGCATTCCTCCTCACAAGAAATATTCTTATGGAGCTAGGTAGCTCCATGTTTTGCTCTCTCAGGAGTGATAGTAATGTCAGCATTTAAGGCAGACTTCTTAAATTGTAACAGGATAAAGTAGCTTCATAAGGACTGGAAGCTTTTCCTCGTATGTTTTGGACAATGGCTCAAATAAATAGTACTCATGTTTTTAAAGAATTGAATGTTAATCTTGAATTTTTGGTAGGTCTTCATTTCAATGTGCTTGATTTAGCCATTCAACAAAGAGACAAAAATTTATTCTGTATAAGGTGTCATAGCAGCAGTCCTCTCTGCCCTCTCTTAAAGCTGGGCCACAGAATAGATAAATACTTGTCCTTCATCCTCCTTGTATTATTTTCTTCCCCTCCATTCCCTTCCTACAAACATACATCCAGCCAACACTTCATAATTTGTGCTCTGGAAGACACAAAGGTTGTTTCTCCCAGTGGCAAATCTTTGTTGCCCAAATGATGTTTTCAGTGATATTTGCAGAACCATTTTACTTGAATTGCATCAGTTTGATGCATGATATTGCCAAAGGTACATCATTGAAAGGAAGAAAAAGTAATAAAGAATGTATCCTCTGTGGAAAAAACAATGAGTAAGAAGGTGCCACTTTTATAAAGTCACCTTTGCAGGCAAAATAATACTGCTTTAAAAGCCAGTTATATTTCCCTGAAGGCCTAAAAGAAATGTGTGTGATAGTTGAATATTGCAAGACCAAGAATTTTTCAGCTGGTGAAATAGAAAAATACTACTACTAAGCTGCTGCTCAACTCATCTCCCATCAGTTCCTCATCCTGATATAAATATTTTTATTTTACCAGGCTGTAGCTGTTTAGACGTTTTCCATAAGCCACAGAGTTTGAAATGCCTTATTATTGCTGGTAATTTTAGCACTTCCTTCCTACTGCTGTAATAGCAGAGTCTGTGAGGTTCCTCATTAAGAGACAAGTGCCAGATACTGACAGAGTGCAGAACTCAGCCCCAGGCTTCCCAAACTTGTTCCCTTATTACTGAAGCAGAATATAAGTTGTGAATTCACAAAGATTTGCTTAAATAGTGCTGATACACCTTGAGTGATAAACTTTAAAACTGAATGGTTCTCACTCAGTACACTGGAAATAAAAGAGCATAGTGCAGTGTTAATATGTCCCACTTTCCTCTTAAAGCAGTTACCATCAGATTTTCTTCTTGCAAACAGGAAAGAAAAGATTCCTTCTCTTATGCCACCTCACATATCACGCCTGATCCCCTAAATGACTTCCCCTTCTGCCTGCTGGGGCTTAGCCTTAAATGCATTGATTGATATGAAGTAAAATGTAACAGAATTGTCCCTAACTTCACATGAAAGGCTGACCTTGATTCTCTCTGATTTATTGTGTTAAAGAATGCTGTAGCTGACTATAAGGCCTTGTCATTATAGATCTCCACCTGTGTTTTGGTTGTCCACTAAACAACTTGAGAACAAAAGTCGTTTGTCTATGAAAACATATGAGATAAGGCTCTTCCACTTAAAGGATATGGTCTATGTATGACCATAATTTCTTCCCACTCACAAGTTACAACCCACTCCTGTCATGGGCTAGTGCTGTGATGGATTTAGAGCAACAGTTTTACCTGGATGCACTCCGGTCTCCAAAGGCCCACAGAAAATGAGGTAACATCAAAAAATGAGGTAACTCTTCCTTTATGGATGATGGGATACCAGAAGATTCATTGACTTGATTTTTTTTGTATAAAGTTTTCAAGCAGACCTAACAGCTTGGGTATTTCTAGTGAAGAACAGTGGTATGGTGAACTGTGAATCCAAGAGAGTCTACATCCTGGTTTGAAACTGAAACCTCTAAGAATAAAAGGATAGTAAGTAGTAACAAGGCAGAATAGTAAGCAGTGAAATCATGTATGGGTAGATATCTTGTAAGTATAAAACCTGTGTCAGCAATTTGTCCAAAATATATATTAGTAATAATTAATAACTGATTACTTCCTGGTAATTAAATTTTTGGGTGACTAACAGCATCTAAAATATTCCTTACTTTTAGTTTGTATGCCTTCCACATTCCTCTCCTAGAATGGGGATATAAAGCAAAGCTGAGAGGCCAGAATATGCAAAGCCATTATCAAGACGCTCCACAGACAGGAACACGTCTTTAACTGGAAGGGTTCAGTAACGTTGTTGTTGAAGAATATTGGCTGACTGATAGTGGAGTGTGATGGTTTAATCAAGTTCCCATGGGACACATTAGCCGCAATTCTACTTTTGTCAGCTGTGAAATACATAGTTGGTTTAGCTGAGAGGTTTTATTTTGGAAAACACTCCTCCTTATTCATTGCCTGATCTGGATAATGAGGGTGACCAGCTTGTAGTAACAGTGTGAAAAGAACATTTATTTACTATCTTCTGTAAAAGGCTTTGATTATTTTTCCTCAGATGAGCAAGTTTTTGAAAAGGCTGTAATTCATCATCTGACTCAAGAGGGGATCCTTTACATGTCACAAGCAGCTTGATCAGACCCTCACAGTCTGTGACTTAATATGAAAAATGTTCTGCATTTGTCCTACCAGACCACCAGCAGTGTTATGTTCAGAACAGGCAGAAGAAAATGCATGATGCCTTCCTGAGCAACATCTCTTCACTCCTGTGAAGAGGCTTGGATGGAGAGAGTAGAAGGATGGTTAAAGACTTCTAATGACTCAAATCAGAGAGGAAAAAAAAAAAAATCCGAGGGTTTTTCTAAATTTCAGGAGAGGGTTTTATTGTCCAGTATTACTCCTTAATTTAAAATGGATGGTAAATAAAAGGCAACAAGATCATGGCAACCTCACTCATTGCAGGTGACTCCTTACCTTCTATCTAATGGTAGCGAGGGGTAAGGTGATACATGAAGTAGTCACTGAATCTCATTTTGTATTTTGAATTTAAAAGATTTTCCTGAAGATCTGAATGTGCATTTCCCTGCTCAGATGGACTGGATCAGAGAAGAAAAAAGAATTGTCTCTGCCAGACTTGTGACTTGATTTGTAATACTTTAAAAAGAGCAATCCATTTTACACAAGAGTCATCAGAAGGAGCTGAAAGAATTATCTGCTGGTTGAGGGTTGGGGTTTTTTTCTTTTTTTAATGCAGGGTGTTTGGTACAAGATTGTTAAGCATTTTTAGATGAACACTGGACAGAATGACTCAGGCTGCCACTGAACGTCATCCATCTCCTCATTTACACCAGCAAATACTGCTGCCCTCCTGTCTCACAGAATAAAAGGGAAGCACGCAGATTCCTGCACTATTTACACAGAGAAGTCAGAGGTGTGACAAGACCTTGGAACTGGCATCTTGCCAGGGGAATGCTCTTCCCAATGACCTAGAAGGAATGGTTCTGCAGTACCCTTATCTCTCTCACTTCAGAAATCTGAGGGTGACAAAGTAGCCCTGCAACTTTTAGAGTGGCAGTATCGAGTAGCCCATAATGACTTGGCTTTCAGTAGCAATGGGTTCTTAACTTTCCTAACATTCTGTGCTAATTGAACCCTGTGTAGTTTAACCAAAATGCAGCTTTCCTCAGGCAGAAGATATCTGCATCACCTGTACTGAATTTGGACCCACTAGCTGCATAAAAGGAAGTTTAAAGCAGCACAAAGCCTCCTCTAATGCTTTTTTCATAATCCCTTTGTAGTTCCTTTGGAGATTTTTTTACATTTCGATTTTAGTTCCTTCTTTTCACCTCTGCAGCATGGCAGATTTGCCATGAAATTTCAGGATGATATATTAATCTCATTTAAAATTAGGTATTTGTTGGAAACAAATCCGTTTATCCAATTATAACCCTTTCATGACTGTTATATATATTGAGCAGTGCTATTGACTCATTCATGATTAAGGCTGGAATCATCAGGGAAAATGGAAGCTACTAATTTAGGTCTTGGATTTGATCCTTGGTATCTCCTATCTTGTGAAAGATGCTCTAGAAATACAAAGTTGCAACAGTATCTG
>JACBWW010000001.1:30829988-30984680 GCA_020086605.1 Lanius collurio | reverse complement strand
ATGAGTGTGAAAATGATTTGAAGAAAGAGGAAGAAATATTATCATGACATGCAAAAACACACATATACATTTAAGTAGAGTTATACATATAGTAATGTGTGTGTACACATATATAGATACAATCCCTATGCATCTATGCAGATACTTTTTTTTTTGTTACAGCTGGAAAGGTTCACATAGCCAGACAAATGTATGACAAATGGAATTTTTAGCATCCAGTGATAATATTTCTTCAGATTATGAAACTTTCTTCAAATGCCTAAAAATTAGGAGTTTATCAACATTATAAAAACCTTAATGACAGAAGAGCAACTTCAAAAAATATCTGTTCATTCATTGGCGAGCATTTATCACTTTCTGTGTAATGCAAAGCTTATCTGCTGGCAGACTCAGCAATGTTTCCCGACAAAAAGCACAACCTTTAAGCATTTACAGTTTTTTTAATGTGTCTTCCTCCTCCTCTTAACTGACCTGTAGGTGAAATATTAGCAATTTATGTCAATATGGAACACGATAAATTTAAGACACTGAGGTCTATTTTACTTTTTCCATTTGAAACTGAATTCCTAAAGTAAAGTCACAACTTATATTTCTAAAAGAGCCATCAATATGTTTATATTTATAAGCAAATTTATTAACACATTTACTTTGTTATTTGGGTCTATGACAAACACTTTATTATTAAACTACAGAGCTACAGATAATGAAAATGTTGATTTAAATAAACAATCTGTATAAAAGTTACTATTCTTACAGAAAACATTATTTGCAGAAAAAAACCCAAGAAAACCTCCCAACAAATATTTGAATCTCAGAACCCTTGACCAAAATGAAGCTTTTCTTCCTGGTGTAATATACTCAGTATTTAACACATCTGAGGAACAAACCCGTGAGAGATTGATCTTTTCCTTTTCTAAATGTAATATTTCCTCTCTATGATGATCAAACAGTTGTATTATTTTAAATTTGCAACTGGAGAGGTGTATAGTTCAATTCACTGCAGTAAGTCCTACCTTTAAAGCATAAAGTGCCATAATTCTTCTGAAAGAATTCTCTATAGAAAAAAATGTTTAAACTGTACTGTTTGATAGTATTTTTATATACCCCATCAATTTTAAAATTTCCCAAAGGAATGATGATTTCAAAGCCTCACTAAAACAAAAGGATTTTAACAGGATGAAAAGGAATCGTTTTTGCACAACGTTCATACCCCAAATCATTAATTACTCTTGATACTTTTTTTCCACTTGCCATCTTTGAACAGATAGTACCAAATCTGCCTGTTATTTATGCCATGGTTTTGTGGTCCCTCTTTCCCCCAGTTTTATGTGAAGTCCAGAAGGCTCATCAAGGGTGCAAGTGTGTCTAAGTGATGTAGCAATAAATTTAGGCAGCTGAACTGTTTCTGTTGTGAATTGACCTAAGTGGGGTCTGCACTTTTGGGCATACCATTTCCACAGGGGTTACATAGTCAGATTTTGTTTGGTGCTAATCTGTTACTTGGTAGAAGGTAACAGAGAAGTGTGAGTGTGATGTGTGGAAAATAACTTCTGTTACTTGGTGGGAATTCCAGAATGTTTTCCTTTTAGGACATTAAGATCTGCTGACTGGAGAGATGCAAATAACATTCTGAGTCATTGCTTTCATCATCAGTGAAGCCAAAGGCTTTCTGAGAATCAACACTCTTTAAGTGGTCACTTAGTCGTTCTGTTAAGTACAATTGACATAGCCCCTCTCCCTTTCAGATGTCTCCAGAAGTAAAAGAAACTCAATATGTGAGCCAAACAGGAGGACTAATTTTCTCTCAGGTTATTCCTCCAATCCTGCAAATGCACACAGCAGTGGGGACAGATCATTGTTTTTGCTGTGATAGCCCTGCAGTCAACAAGCCCTAGTGGTCATGAATTCTTGATTCACAGTTTTCCTAAGATAAAGCAACTGAACTAAAAGAAGTTATTGAAAAAGTGGGCAGAAGAGTATTGCCAGAACTAAGAGCATGTTTGTGGAAAAAGGCAGGCAAATCCTCCAGCCTGTCTCATGCTCCTTCTAGTTTTCACTTCAGATCTGCATACAGTGAAAATAATCTCTGGCTTGGAAGAGCAAATGGTACCTTATTCTTGTTCTGGTCGAGAACTCCCAATTTCAAATGTTGCTTTGCACATCTCCATTCAGAGGAATACCAGGCAGCAAAAGCAAGCATGGAGACATGGTTCTGTCCTCACCTGCCCAGAGGCTACCTGGCTGCAGCAGCAAAGAAGGACAAAAGTGCTCTGATTCACTGCAGATAAAGGACCAAAACGTGTAACTGAGCCATAATGTGGCAAAGTGACACTGCCCCTTCATGGCCTTCCAAGACCTCCTTCTCCTTAAAAAGAAATGAGTGCAAAAGCAGTGCTGTACGAGGCAGGCTCACACAGCAGAGAGGAGATGCCCACACAGAAGTCTATCTACAATGATGCAAGGTCTCCTGAGGGTGGTTTGAGCCCCTCTCAAGATAAGGAGGTAAAGTGTCTCTGGAGATGCATTTCCCTCTCTGTCTTCACAGCATGCCTAAGTGAGTGCTCTGCATCTTTTGCCTGACTAAAATGACTCTGGTGGGGTGAGATGAACTCCATCTTTGCTGTTGAGTCAGCCTGGGGTTTTCAGTGTTTGTTCACCACCTTTATTCTCAGATTGTCATGTAAAAGAATTCCAGAGCATATTTTAGTATTATTTATTTCCCATTGATTCCTACACCGTGGGAGAACATGAACTTAGCTTTATTGCTCCCAGCAGCAGCAACAGTAGACATTAAAATGATAATATATCCATTTTCTGAGGCAAAGAAAAGTTGTGGACAGCTAGCTATTTAAAATATTTCAGAAGACAATAATTCTCCTAGGGAACCTTGAAATGCCCATAATTACCAGTCATAGATTAGGATTTAAGAAAACTACTCTGCTGTTCCCAACCCCTGAGACTGGAAAATTGTTTTCCCTTCCAGATTTGTACTAGTTATTAGAGAAAGATAAGAAAATATGAAGCAAAGTAAACATAATGAAATCTCAGGTTGCAAAGAAAAGTAAAATGAAACAGATTCTTTAGAGAAGATGTCAGCTTTTTCTCACAGGAAAAATAGTTTGGGATAAAAAATACAACCTGAGCACTAGGGAAACTGGTGTGACATTTCCTGCTCTGGCAGAGATTTTCTGTTTGACCCTGGAGAAATTCCTTGCATACAACTGACCACTGCCATAACTTTTGGCATTTTATTAAAACCCAAAGTCTAGCTGATTATTGTAGAATTTAATAATTTATTTTAAAATATAAAGTAGTTAAAAAACTTCAGTGTTGCTCACAACTATTTTTACGTCATTGATTTTCAAGCCACTTTCAATACTATTATTATTATTACTACTATTATTATTAAGACATTACATTCACAAATTTCACCTTTTTAAGTAATATCTTTAGGAGAGGATAATGATTTTTGGTTTTTGCTTATTTTCTTCTTACTATATAGTTTTAAACTGTAAGGTGAGGAAGACATTTGCATGTACAAGTACCACAAAAGCTAATAGGAATCCTTTTGTGTTTGTGTGAAAAGTTTAAAAAGACCAACACACTGGAGGCATATGTTTTCACAGTTTGTCACAGTAAAATTTTTTGTCTCAGAGTGAAGGTACTGCAGAACCAAAATATTCCTATTGGGAGACTTTCACAAAATGCCTAGCAAATAAGGGGGACAGAGTGTTACAGCATCAGGCATTTTTTTTTCTTGGAGCTGGTAGCAAAGAGACCCTGCTGCTGTTTGTCTTCACTTCTCAAAAAGGAAAGGATCTGGTGTCATCAGTATTTACTCTTGGCCACTGAAACATCACACCATAATGAGAAGAGAGCACCTGGCCACCCTCAGTCACCCTAGATGAGACATGCTTTCCTGAGTCATGCTCTAAGGATTGGTTAGTGTTTGCTTGGAGTACCATTCCCAAAAGGGCAAGATCTTTCTCCTGACCTTTTAACCGAGTTGAAATATTTTTTTCTTCTACATGGCTCCTAGCTTAAATTGTTTGTTTGATCAGAGTCTCTGTTGCTTTATCCCTCAGGATTCTTTTGCCTCACCATATACATCTCATAAGGCTTTTGGCTGCCAGTAATGGACTTACACTAGAGAGCAAATGTAGACGGTTTTATCTCTAAATTCCCCCAATTCCCTACCACTGCTCTGTTTTCCCTCACACCTTGACCCTAATCCGTAGTTCAATACTAGAAAGGGTGGTATGCTTCTCCTTGTCCACAGCCCTCCTCTTCCTTGGGCCATAGGACCTCCAGTCACTCAAGGATTCTATCAACCCCCCCAACCCTCTGCAGTATTGAACACTAAAGGCAAAAACAGGGACACTGAAAAGCAGTGCATTCCCCTTGTGATATTTAGTACTTCCTCCTTTGCCTTTTCCTACCTATTTAGATGGCAAACTCTGTGGTTCTCAAGTTTTGTCTACTGCACATCACCCAATACATTCATTGTTTTAGTAAGGAATAAATAAAACTATTGCATTTGTAATGAAATGGAGTGCTGAATAATTTCTGGAGATTTTGATAAAGCAGAAATACACACTTTCCAACCAACTACGGAAACTATGAGCTTCAATGGAGTTACAGAATATGTGTTTTGATTTTGTGACTTTCATATCAAGGAGGAGAATAAGGATGGAAGAAACATAGTATTTCCGTTGGTGCCTTGGGTCAGAGCTAAAGAGTCCTGGGAAGCAGTAATTCTCTTAGTCTTGGAAGAAAAATATTTAGTTGCAATGGGACCGATCTTGTTGGTGCTGTCTCATTTAGGCCCTGATATCTTGCATTGTCTTGATGACAAGAGTTCAAGTTCATGTCATCAGCAAGTGGTCAGCTATCACAACCAAACGGGATGATATCCATTAGCCTCATTGTGTCACTCCCAACTCCTTGTTGTCCCAGTTTGTCAATAGTGATATCCTGGGCTGGTAATCTGCCTGTTTTTCCAACAGCAAGTCTTCTGTATTGCTCTTGGTTTTCCTCCTAAAACTGAGTCAGAAGACACTTGTCCTGTCTTCCTGGGAGTATTCAGGAACCTCTAAGGACTCTGTCAGCTAAAGATCGCCCAAACTTTTATGTAATTAATATTCATTTACACAGAGGTAAGTGAATGGGCAAAAGTCCATTTCCATTGAAATCAGTAGAAAAAGTCCACAGCTTCACCGTCAGAGAGGAAAGTCAATTCACCATTACTAGCTATGTGAATACTCGAGCTCCCAAGGCAGCTCTGGTCCCCAGGGTGTGATGGGGATCATGGTGCAGAGACAGAGGCAGCATAGACTCAGGTATGTCCTCAAAGACCCATTGCTGCCCAGCTCCTGCCTTCCTGTGGCCATTTCCACTGCTCCTCAAGAACTGACCAGTGGAAGTGCAGCAGCAAACTAGTTCTTGACAATCTCTGGGCCCACCTGGCCCCCCATAACTTATTTCCATGCAAGGTGTGATGCTTTGCAGGTTATGGGACATCACTCCCATAGCAGTGACCAAGCAGCAGGGCTGATGTCCCATCAAGTACCCTTTGCCCTGCAGGGTACTATGTAGCCCCGGGGCAGAGCCCTGGACATTTTATCCCAGATACAGCTCTTCCTCATGCAAACAGTGAGTGTTTACAGCCTCGTGGCTTCTTGGTCTTTCCTTAATTGCTGGCTTCTCACTATTGGAGGAATGTGTTCACCTCTTTCTCTCTCCCACAGGCTGACACAGAAAAGATTCCCTCTACCCCTTGAAAACAGTGTAAACAGATGCCATCCACTTAACTCTCATGGTTTCTGAGTTTATGCAATACTTCATCACCATACTTAGGGGACTGAAATTAGCCAGCAGTTATTGTTTGCATTATTACAGGCAGCCCACAGCTAGGGAGTCAGTATGTGGTAGCCAAAGTATGCACTTTGCCACCAATCACAGGTGGTGACAATACAGTGTACACTTCGCTGCCTGCTGTCATCACTCTCAACAAGACATTTCAGTGGTGTTGAGCTTTGAAATCAGATTTCAAGGCGACAAGAGCCCTCAGGATTGTGGAATTTAAAGTCAGTCTTTATCTTCAAAGCAGCTTGTGCAGCTAAAGTGCCATATTTGTGTTTATCCTAGTGCTACATCTGTAATCCTTAAGATTTGCCAAACTAGTCACAAGGTAGCCACAGGGGAAGGGGAAAGGAAAGAGAAGAGAGAGATTTAATCAGGCCTATATTTCCAATGTGTTGTCTATTAAAAACAAGTTCTCCTTTGCTACGTGAGGACTGCAACACGGCAGATCTGTCTAGTGCTCTTGTGGCACTGACATGTTGAAAGCCACATCACAGGCACGTCAGTTCCCTGTCTCCACAGGGGAGAGGCTTCTTTCTTCAAATATCCTCTCCTGCTTTTTTCTGTGCTGGTTTTGAAGGCTTTCACCTCTTCTGTTGCTATTTTCAAAGGGTGGGAGGAAAGATAAGGTTACAAGGCAGCGTGGACATGGTTACATGGTCCAGTCCCTGGTGAATGTGCAATGGCACATGGAAAATCAAGGGAAGGGAAGGCAAGGCAAGGCAAGGCAAGGCAAGGCAAGGCAAGGGAATCTGGTGGATCTGGCCCGCTGAAGTGTGGTAGTGCTCAGGGACAGTCAAGTTCTGCCTCTATCTTTTAAGAGAAAATGACTCTGAGATCTATCCATCTTAGAGAAATCCAGAGGCTCAGATACTGAAAGAAGAGTTTGGGAAGTTGGGGCAGAACGAGGAAAATAGCAGAAACTTTGTTTTAAACATTGACATGTTATTTTTTGCCCAGGATACAAGAAAAGTGAAAATAAATCAATTAGCTCTTTTGCTGATATCTTTTGACAGCTCAGTCTGGAATAACTTGAAGTAGACATTTTATTTAACTCACTGGCACTTTTTTTACAGTCCATGGTGAGACAGAGAAGCAGAGCTGATCTTTGGGTGCTCGGGTGAGCTTCTGCCAGACTGCTCTGCACTCTGTATTTATGAAGCTTTGGTCCATGAGCACGTCATCAGGAGATTTCATCACCACTGAATTTCACCTACATACCACTGAGGCCAGAACAATTTCTCTATGAGCAGAAGCAGTAAAAATGGAACTTTAAACATAAATGAATGTCTACATTTCATTGGGAAGTTAGCCAGGGGACATGCCACTAAAGTGAAGAGCCTGGGCTCTTAATGATGCAGCAAGACAGAAGAAGGTAGTCAGCAGTTGCCAAAAATTTAACTGGGGAAAATGTATAAAAATCCCCTTAATCTGAAAGTGCCTCAGCACTTTGGCAATGATATTAAACACAGAGGAGCAAATTGTTGTCCTTCACTTATCTCTGCTTCTAATTCAGTCATTTCATTTGCTGTGTATTTGTGTACTGAGCACTTTTATGGGGATCTGCGGGATTTAACTGTTACTGGTTTGGCTGCTGCACTTAATGTCATGCAGCAGCACTTCACACATGGGAATAATTTTAGATACGCTTTTTTTATACAAGTGGATATGGCTTTTCTGTTTGCTTTGTCATAATCTGGGGTAACTCTGAAATACCAAGATAACTGGTGCTTAAGGAAGAAGTTAATCCTTCTGCTCCCTGCAAGCAGAGTCTGTGCTCTGTGGTGGCTACTGGGGCACCTAGTTTGTCTTCAGAGAGCAGACAGCAATATAGGGTCTTGCCTTCAATCTTCCTTCTTGAGATGCCTTGATGTACCATGAGCCCATTGAATGATTCTCCCAAAACAGAAGAGAAGAGAAGGCAGGATGCCAGCAGTGACATTTAAATGCCTGCATTTAAATGACTTTGAGTAACACAGAGCTGGCTCACTGCAGTTTCCCGAATCAGAATTAGGCCATACTTTCAGATCATGGTCAGCATCCTCTTGTTAATTGCCAAATTGTACCTGCTTTTTCATTTGTTTTAGTGAGTAAAACAACCCTGGAGGCAGCTCACCTATGTTGGCTAGCTCTGCAGTGGTCACAGCCAGCACTTTCTTTTAAGTGACTCTGGAGTGGAGGGCAAATGATGATATAAAAACCTGTGTGCCAGTTTTGAAAGGTTAAGGAGACATTTTCACAGTCTCAGATTTGGCTAGTGATACAAAAAGCAGCAGAGTTAGGTCAGCAGAGAGTCAAAATGAAACTCACACTTCACCTTGCTAATCAGCAAAATGAGGCCAGTTTCTCTTGGCACAAGCCTTGCAAATTAGGTCCTGTGCAAGGCTGCCTCTGGCCACCAACAGCCTTGTCACTACAGCCTCTGGTCACTCTTCATTGCCTTCCAGTTTCCTCTGGTGTCTGCACTTCCGCACAGAGTGTCTCTGCAAAATACCCTGCGCAAATCTGGGATAAGTGCACCCTTGGAGAACTGATGGACTTTAAAAATATGCATCTCAGACTCTCTAAGTAATGCCAAGGTAAACTTTCACTTCCCATGAATAGATTTGACCTGGCTGAAGTCAGTGGGAGTTTGCTATTGACTTTAGTGGGAGGAGAATTTTATGCCGTTTGTGTTCATCTTCTGCCCTTACTTGCAATTTCCTTGGAAAAATTCATCCCTGAGATAGGAAGTGCCATGTGAAACCAGAAGAAATTGATTTATTTGAGCAGAAACAGAGAATGGCTTCAAAATTGCAATAATGAATAGAAATGCCACATGACCTTTAATGATCATTTTCCTTAGAAGGTTTTTTTTCCAAAAAGGCAGGTATCACCTGTGAGAAGCTACAGGCACTGTCTGGCTAAAGGGGAAATTGATAGTAGGAATCCCTTAGCCAAACACATCAGTACAGATGCTCCCAAAGCTGCTACATCTGCTTCTTAGAAAAACACTTCTTCCACATCCTCTGCTACAGTGCCAGTGTGCACTCTTGGGAAATGGATAAAAGCACACTCCAGCTTTTCACATGCCAAAGTGGGAATAATGATTCACTAATTAATCCCTCCTAAACAAAACAACAGAATACTTGAAGAAAAGAAAAAGCAGTAAACACTATTAGGATTTTCTGCAACACTAGAGAAAAATGGGAACCATTCTAAAATTAGGTATGTGTGTGCAAGAGGAACAATATCTTGCAGAACTGGCTAAGATACTCATGAAATGTGCCTTTCTTTGGGATTTGTCTCACGCATGTAATCTATTAAAGGAAAAAAACTGAACTGAACAGAAAAATTTGCTTCCTAATAGTGTGTTTGTGTTTATCCCATTATTAAAAAATTGCTCAAGACTTATATTATCAACAAAAAAAATACAACCTTTATAATCTTTCTTGGGTCAATGATGACAATCAACAAAAACTAGTGTTGGTTGTGCAAAGTGAGGGCCTGGAGGCACTGTACTTACTCAGTCAAGTTTCTCTTAAGACTTCAAAGCATTCTAGAGAGCAGAATAGATGCAACAAGACTGTTTGGGTCAGTGCTTCCTTTTTTAGTGTTCATTTTTTGTCCTTCTTTTGCTGGCTGATTTCCAAAACATGGGCCAACATCTTGGAGCCTAAACACAGACTGCAGAAAACAAGCCATGCAACCAGTGCTTGTTTTGGTGCAAAAATAATTAATTTAGTCTGGGGAAAAGAAAAGGGGGGTCTGCTTGTTGCAGCATCTCACTCTATCCTGCACAGAAGGAACAAAACAGCCATCCATCTTATTATAACTTATATAATTCATAATTTATAATATGTTTATGCCTTTTCTTTGCTGACAACTCTAATAAGTAGTTGCCCTACAGTCTTGAACAGAAACAACATTACAGTTCTGGGCTCCGGTTTAACCCCTTCCTTCAGCTTTGCTGCAACAACTTTTTTGGGAGAGAGGGACCACTTGGGATATTCCCTTCCATCATGCTGTTGTTGATATCCCTACCTGATGACAAAGAAACCACCCACCATCGCAGGCCTCTCTGCATACAAAAATTACTGGCTTATCCATCAGTCCAGTGGAGAGGGTTGACAAGACATACTACACTCAAATGTAAAACACATGGCTGCAAAACACTTAGTTTCCTGGCAATAATTAAGAATGCTACTTGGCAGGTTGGCAGCCACATAAAACAACTGTTAGTCAGCTTTAAATTTATTGCTTTCCCAGCTTATTGAAATGAAACCCATATTATAAACTTATGTATGAAACGAGGCCTCAGATGATGAAACGACATGCACATAAAGTCAAGGCAGAAGTAAATTGTCTCAGGAGAGCTTTAAAAAGTTGCTGTGTCCTAAAGCAAGCAAAGAAAAGTGCACATTCTGGGGTGAGCCACCTGGAAGCTCACCTGCCTCTCCCGGCTTACTGCCACCAAGCAGACAAAATATCAAAAGTTTCAAAATGCTTGCTAATTTTTGTGCAAAACAAAATGGAGAAAAGCTAATTGTCATTGTTTGCTTTCCCCTTTACAATTATCTAGGGAGAGCTGCCTTGTGTGGGATATATGCATGTAGGCAATCTTATTGTGCCCTTTGCAATTACTGTAAATGAAATAAAACTGCTGCTGTCTCTGTGCCATTTTACCGGGCTAGTGTGGCAGCCCAGCCCAGTGCTACTGTCCTGGTGATCCCCATGATCATAACCCCTTCCCTTTGCTGATCAGCAGGCATCAGCTCTGATCTCCCGTAACCTCCATCCTCAGTGGTGGCCCAAACATCTCAGTCTCTGACCATCCCACTTCATGAGCCAAGCTCTCCATCCCTCAGCTCGCCTTGAAAATACCTGATCCATCTTGACTTTGTTCTGTGAACTTCTGGGAATGAACACAGCCTGCAAGGGAAGGGGACAGTGGCTTCTCTTGCATCCTTTGTAAATCCATGGCTGTCCTGCACCTAAGGGCTGCACACTATTCCCTGACCTCAAACACTGGAGGGGAACCCATTCTACTCTAGGTGTCTGGGCAGTGGCTTCAGCTGCAGCACAACAGTGCTATGCATTTGTTTCCTGCTGGAAAAGGGAAAAAAAAAGGGAATTTGCGTTTATCTAGAGCCTGCTTTTAAGGGTCCTGAAATAATTTCAAAATTTAGATCCAAATCCAATAAACACTTTGCCATATGACTGACTTGACTTGCATGAAGCAACACTTGCTGGCTCTCTTTGAGGTTTCTTGTAAAGAAAAGCTGTACATATGCTGAAGTGTTTGCAGAATCAGCTCCTTGGAGATAAATTCTGATTTTGAATAGTTCCACAGCTCTTCCTACAGTCACTGGCCTCCTGGGGACGTTCAGGCATTTAGGGTGGAAGCGCTTTGAGAATTTGTGCTGCAATAAGCCAATGCTGCACTGTTTTCTGCTCTGAGACCTTCCCTCTGCCCTGATAAGTGGATCAGAACAAATCTACCTGCATGAAGACTGTCTTTCCTGGTGAATGACTGCTTCCAAGGGATTCATTGAGCTGACATAACCTTAAGTATACTGAAATCAAAGGTAATCTGGTACCCAGAAACTACATTAAGAATGTGCCTGATCATCTCTTTGTAAGTTGTTGGCAGATTTTCCAATGGAGAATGTTTGTAGCTGATTTACTTAGACCATAATGCATGTTCATAGGAATGGCATTTTGAATTTTTCCTGAAGAGCTGGTGCATATGGCTTGGTACAGCCAAGAAGCCATATAATCAGGATGTATGCTCAGTTAGTTTTGCTACTAGACTGAGACTCAGGGGGTTTTCTTGTTTTGTTTTGTTTTGTGGGGGGTTGGTTGGTTTGGTTTGGGTTTTTTTTTGTTGTTGTTTTTGGTGAGGTTTTTTGGGGTTTGGTTGGTTGGTTGGTTGGTTGGTTGGTTGGTTTTTTGTTTCGGAGTTTTTTTGCAATAAGTATTTACCAAAAAAAATTCTCTATGCTGGAGTTTAAATGAAACATTCATACATGTTTGTAAAAATTATATGTGCCAAAATGTTGGATACATTTAGAAAAGCTAAAAAAAAATCAGATTTTGAAAATAATTATTTAAGTGTCCTTTTCTGGACACGACCATAAGATCCATCCTGAATAATGGAAAATCAACAGCTTTATCAAAACCAGTATGCATCTGTGGAATGTCTTCATATCAGTGAAATTCAGCATTTCAAAGAGAAATACTTTCATGAAGCTCCTTGTATGATCATAACCAAATAGTGAAGTTGACAATGCATCGTTACAGAAGAAAACAAAAAGCAAATCAGCTCTACAGAAACATGCTATAGAAATTTTGTCCCTAATAATTTTTTGCTGTCTTTTATAGTTAATACTTCTACACTATCCCAGAAAGAAGCAACTTCATGGAAGAAGTGAGTGGTTTGAAACAAAGAATTTTGCATAACAGACCGTGAAATATCAAAATAGACACCCAAAGCTCAAAATACACTGTTACTGTTCTCCTAAACATTACCAAAATGTGTGTTCTTACTGACAGTATGAGCACCTAGGGACATGATGAGCATAAAATCTCAAGGAAGGGAGCAAATAGTGTCACCATGTGAAGAGGAGATATCTCAGCAGTCATGTGTCAGATGGAAAGGAGTAGGTGCAGGAACAGCAGGGAAGAGAGGGATGTGTAGGGAACTGACAGTAAGAGGGCTGAGCTCTAAAGGAGTCAAAGGAAAAATTATAGGATAGGGAAAAGGCAAGATGAAAAGGGAGAAAGAGAAAGAGAAAGAGAAAAAGAAAGAGAAAGAGAAAGAGAGAGAGAGAGAAAGAGAAAGAGAAAGAGAAAGAGAAAGAGAAAGAGAAAGAGAAAGAAAGCAGAGGAAGATAATGTTAGGTAAGAAGTAAGTGGAAAGGGAAGAAGAAAAAAATCCTGATGCTGGGGGTCAAAGGAACTGGATAATTGGAGATTCATTTGAGAAAAAAAATAGAAAAGGGGAGAAAATAGTGTAAGGCAGTTGTAAATTGATGTGCCCTTTTAATTTTTACAGGAAGCTTAATTCCAGGATGTAACATTAAAGAAAAAGTGCACAAGTTTTTTCTAGGGGTGCATGTATATACACTTCCATAATAATAGATGCACTTGCACCCAAACGGACATCCTGAGTAGCCTATAAACTGTGCCACAATCCCCTCCAAAAAACCACAACTGTAAGCTGTGCACAAACACACGTGGCTGTGGTAAATGGAACCCAGTTGTGATAGATGGTTGTTAGTTGCCTAAAGATATTGCCCAGATAGCTTTCATCCCTTCTAGTCAGCCTGCTGCAATGGGAAAAGCACAAGGAAAAGGACAACTAAGTCCAGAGAGGAAAAGTTTGCCCAGAGGCCTTCATATTGGCATAGGAAGGACAGAACAAAAATAGTTGTGGAGTAAGTTATTATTGAACTAGCTACCTGGAAAGCAAAATGAAATAAGGCAGAAGGATGAACAGAGAAACTTTTGGATGTATAACAAAACCATCCTTCTATGCTATATGCAAAGAAACACAGGAAAAGATTGCTGATAAATCAGGAAGATGTTGCTTTGGGCTGCTACATAGACCCATATGTTAAGATGTTACCATAAAAAAAAAAGCCCCAAACCTCCCCTACCCCCAAACCCACCATGAAAACAAATGGAGAAGGAGAAAAACAAGGGAAATCAAAGCAGTACAAAACCAGACTATTTTTTCCCCTTCTTTTTCTTAGACTTGTGTTTAGCTGAAGCAAAAGACAGTTTGATGATATTGGGACTGCATTTCTGCTGCAATTCCCTGCTTTGGTTTGTGAAGATTTTTTTTTCAGTTTTGGCACTTTGGTCTGAAATTTTCCAGTAAGCCCCCTTCACTTACGAAATAAAAAGTTAAATCTTTCTAATGAAAGGTGTTGAGACAATGTCGAAGACAATGTTAAATTAATTTTTTTTAAATTGACACACCTTTCCCATTTCTAAATACTAGGTCTTGTACTTATGTGTGCTCCTTAGTCATGGTTGGGTGTTTTTTTTCTAATGTTGTCCAATGTAGACACTAACTTTTTTTATTTTGTGAACTTTTTGAGGTTTTTTTTTTTGCTAAAACTCTTTTGTTGTGGGGATGAGGAGTTATATATCTTCCCCACCTCCTGAAATTTTCAAATTTCCCCCATCTGATACAGACTCAGAGTCTGCTTTCTGGCAAGTTTCCAGCTGCCAACTGAAGTTCCAGTCAGTAATGGCATTCTCTTAAAATATGTCAAGTGGAGAAGTCTTATGATGTACTGTACACACATGCTACTAAAAATTTGCAGCAGGGCAAGTCATTTGTAATGAACTTTTTTCGCTGGTGAATTATCTGCAGACAGACTGACTTTTTTCCCCCAATCTGATTTATTATTTGCAGTTTGTTTCCAATTTCCACTGGTAATTTTTGATCTGCACTTTTTTCCCTCCGTCATCTTTTAGTTTTGAAATTCTGATAACAAAAATTTGAAGTGGGGGCTTTTAACTGGTTGTTTGGTTTGTTTTTGTGACCTGATTGGATGAGGTAAATTCTCTAGGTTTGTATTTCTGGTGGGCATAGCCTCATCATAAGTTTTAGACAATAGCTTTTTATATGCCATAAAGTTTGATTCCACCTAAGAAAAGACAAAAAGCACAACATAAGCTAATCAAAACTTTTGCTTAGATTTAGAAAGGAGTTCCTTTTTTGCTACAGACAGATTTTTTTCTAAATTGTCACAGACTTAGGGTCTGCTAAAACAATAGCTGCTAATATTTGCTGTGATTAAATTGCAGCTTGAAGGGACAGAAGTCAGAGGAGAAGCTGCAGATAGATCCCATTTGTTATAATGGAGTTACAGCATCAGCCATAAAGATGGCCTCAAAACTGCTGTGGCTGCGTTGGATGTTTACATTTTCTGTTAATCTGTGATGGTGAGAGCAGAGGATGTGAGAACAGCCGGTTTCCACTTCTTTGGGAGTGGGAGGCAGTGCCTGCCTTTTGACGTGTCTATCATGGCATCTACACCAGCACCAGGGGTGCAGGACATCTGTGGGATGGCTGTTGGCTGGGGGTGCAAAAGCAAGGCAGAGACCATGAATAGGGTGCCGTGTTCCTGGACGTCCAGCAAACCTTTAATGTCGAGGCATGTTTTATGTCAATCAAACACATAAACCACTGTTACTCTTACTGGGACTGCATGAGCCCATAAAGATGCACTTTTAAACCTTTAAAAGTAAGGTTCCATAATTACATCTCATAGAACCCTCCAAGTCCCAGGGGTGCCTTTCTGCTTTTAAGATACCCAAGGTGGATGAGGTAAAGGAGAAAAAAACCTTCCTTAAACCTCTGAGGGCAGAAAAATGCAAACGCTCTCCATTTCCATGCACAAGATCACTCAAGCCTTGATTTATTGGCTTTAATAACCGTAGGATTTCTCTCTGCTTTTTGGCTTGAGAAATTGAAGCCAAGAGGTTGTGAGAATGTCTTTCTTCTAGAATAATCTGCTCAAGTGCCAGTCATTGGGGGAGGCCAGGAGGCTCACTTTATTTGAGCTGCTGGATCCTCTTTTTAAACTTCTTTTAAATCTAGCTTGATCCTAAAGCAGCCTCCCTTCACAATGAAAAGGCCTCTTCTGGGTAGCAAAAGGTGAGGCTCTGCCTTACAAAAAGGTGTGAGTGACTTGGCTGTGGTTAATGCTGAGCAATAATTTTATGACGCCGCCACGCTTCTTTGCCAGCAAGACAGCTGAACTTCAGGCTGCCACACTTACTTCTGTGGAGGCACTGCAGGTCACTCACCCTGCTGGATTTCTTCTGGAAACAGCAATGGCTCCTATCAGAGAAATAAATGATGAGAGGAATAAGACATCTGAACTTTGAGGAGACATGCAAGCCATGTTTTTAAATCAGATTGCCCAAGCAGTTACCGTCCACTGCCTTTCGTCAATCCCCCACCCCAGCAGACACTGCTGCCTTTGAGGTAGAATCCCTCAGTTTCACTCCTGACCACAGGGCATGGACCTCACCTCCCTGCCAGTCTGGAGGTGGAGGGCAGTGCCCTGAGGCAGCTCCCACCAGCTGATTCCACTCTGCTGCCACGTGTCCAGGACACAGGATCATTTCCAGCCACATGCAGGGTATCCATTCCTTGACCACTGGGCCTTGGCAGGATTTCTCCTCTGCTGGGGTTTGTTTTCAGCTGGACCTGCAAAATCTCACTTTGAATTTTTGCATTGCATTTAGATTTAGAGACAGTGTCAGAAGTGTAAGGAGAAAAAAGTTGACAGTGCAGTATAGTGCAGTCACTGGATAAACTACATTATTTTCCCAGGTATATCTGTAAACCAAAACAAGCCCCAGAGGTCACAGCAACACTTTATGAAATTCCCTATCAACTGTAACTCACAGGAGTCCATGGACCAGCTCCACAGACAGAAAACTTTCCACTGTCTTCTCCAGTGTGATATGGGCAGTTAGCATTGGTTGGGAATTTTCCAACAAAACACCCTGTTGTTATAAAATGCCAAGTCATTTGCCCCAGTATTTTCATTAAAAGAAAGGTTTCTGAGGTCTGACATGAAAATTTTGAGCAAAATGAGAGAGCACATGGCAAAATAACTCTCTTTTCAGGGCACTCCAGCTTGAACTGGATGGAGTTGAGCCTGGAAACTGTATTTTTCAAATTACAGGTGAATTTCCAAGAACCAGGCTTGGAAGACAGATGTTAGCTTCTTTTTTATGGGAAAACAAAACTGATGGATATGAGTGTTGCAGTCATTAGGATTCATTAAATCTGGGCCTTCACAAATAGGAAAACTTTCCAGTTGTCTAGTGAAAAGCTTAAAAAACATTCAGTAAAAAAAAGTCTAATTTGCATTTTGTGTCTGCCCAACTGTTTATTTATATGTATGAATATCTGTTAATAAGGAAAACAAGAGGAGAAATGAATTCTGATCTAACTACACATTGCTCCAGCAGGGAAAAAAAAAAAAAAGCCAGGAAATTCCAAGCTGAGGTTCCCAGTTGACAGTACATCTGTCACCTGCATTTTGATACACTTTTCATTTCCCATGACAGAAAGAATTTACATTTATGAGGATTCTCTTTAACTTCGAATTTCCTGATTTTTTGTCAGGATGGGGAACATTAATTCTCTACATGTAACAAGCAGTTTTAATCTCTTGGTCGGCTATTGGAGACTAACCTAACAGTATTTTACATACCCCTACACATTTCCAAGTTAGTATTTTCAGAGCTGAAGCATAACTAGACTTTCACGAGCTGGCACTAACACTGGCAAAGAAACCTGGGTGCACTGTGCACCTTCTTTTTCCTGCAGGAGGGCTTGTCTTTACTTACCAGGCGGGTTTCCCTGGCCCCTGGCTGCTACAACCTCTCAGGGTTTATTTGCAGTGTGTGATAATCTAAATTCCTCATGAACACCTTCCATCACTTGCTTGCTGATCCGTGTCCTGTTCTTTTGGCTGAATTACATTTTAAAGTCTCTCCTGGCTTCCCTCAGTCGGGTCTGATGCTGTCTGCTGTGAAATGACCCTTGTCCCAAATGACTATCACTCATGTTTGCCCTAAAAAAATACAATGTACCTATAGTGTTAAAGCAAATAAGCCACATGTCATATTAGCAAGTATGTGCAGTTAAAGACCAGCAGACCAGAAAAGGCCCACCTCATATTGTCTTATGATTCATATTTAAATATTTCTTCCCTCAGAGGTGAGAACTCAGTCAGATACGGTCTGTGTGGCCCTTTCCCACCAGTCCTGAGTGACCAATAATTAATTTATGCTGAATGTAATTACTCCCTTGTTAACAGTAGTTTTTCTGCACTTTCTCTCGGTTGGCTCTGGAGACATACATGTTGAGTGTGATGTATGACTCCTGGCACAGAATGAAACCCTAGTCCTGTGAAAAGACATAGATAAAGTGAGGCTGCTCCATTACTCGCTAATGAATTTATAGGCTCACCACTCTTATCTGAAGTGCAGCACAGAAAAATTCTTAGAGGCTATTAGTGTAGTCTTGAAATAAAGATATTGGGACTTGGGTTTAGCCATCCTTCTCTGTCCTGTCACTTCAATAGACACTTCAAAACAACAACAACAAAAAAATGTTTTTAATCTAAAGGCAGGAGAGCAAGATTGACAGCTGCTGTGGCCTGGGCTACGCATTCACCAAGAAACACCAGGGCTGGAAAAGCAAGGAATAATGAAAACACTTCCCATGTGATGATCCATTAATGGCACATAGGCGTGCACAGAGCCACACAGTGCAGTGGGGGATGCATCACAGACCCTGAGCTGCTGCAGCTATTGTGTTTCAAAGCAGTAGTCATGTTAATGTGGTGCTGGCAGGCAGACGTGAGCCTTTTTGGAAGGCGCTATAACAGCTCCCTAGAAATTAAAGACAGAAGGGCCTGGCGGATCATATACCCTGTCCTCCTAAATGCTGCAGGCTGCCGGGATTCTTGCAAATATCTTGTACCACTACCAGTTAAGACAAACACTTTAATCTTAAAAACATGATCTTGGTGTCAGCAGCAGAAGAGATCCTGGACCTGGCACCTCCTGGATGAGAGTCCCTTATGCTGGTGGGTTACAAAGCAGGTTTAGCAAGATCAGACAACCATGCTGGACAAAAATTATGCCCCAAGCCACAGGGGTAAGTAGAAAACCCCCATGACACAGTAAGTCTGGTCTAGAGGAGAAATTCTTAATCAGCTGAAAGGTAAACATGCAGGTTTGGTCTTGTAGACAAGGTACATCAACAGTGGTGGCAGCTCCACATGCCCAAAGATGAAGGCGATTATCCAGTGGAAGCTGTGTGGAGAGGGAATCTGGAGCTTAGGAGTTGAACTATTGAAGGGGAGAGGTGGGGGAAAATCCTTTCTGATGTTCCCACATGGAAAACTTCTTGTTTTGGCACAGATGTGGGAAGTTTCTTGAAGGCCAATTAGAAAATTACGTGTGTCAATAACCAGCTACCCATTGTGCAGAAACCTGTATTTTAAACCATAATGGGTAACAAAGGCCCAGCTGCAGTCTGCTGGGTAAAATTTGATTTATACCAGTCAGTTGACCCTAGAGAACTAACCTAATACTGCCACACACTAAACGGGGTGAGAAGATCCCTAGCAGGACAGTGAGAGGGTCAGATGACAAGGGCTATTGGCTTCAGTGTAAGTTGAAAAGAGCAAATGTGAGAAAATATTTACAGCTGAAATCATCAAAGCAAGCACTAAGTGGGTATACAGGAGGCCAGTAGGAAAGGCTCCAAGGGTGGCATTGGCCTGTCAGGGAGAATTTGTCTAAGAAACTGTGTAAGACGGCACAGGTCAAGCAGGGCCTGTGGCACTGGTCTGCACATCTCTAGCACTGCTCTTTTGGTGATATGGGCAAGCAGGGTCAGAAGAGATGATTAAAGCCATTTTACCCTCCTGCAGCCAGAAAAGCCACTACAACTCTACAACTATATTTTAGAGAGTGACCATGAAAGGGCGTTGCCCGGTTTCAGAGGGTCTGGGAATGCACTGAAGGAGAAACGTGGTGCATTGGCCCAGCCACACTCACATGGTGGAGTGTGAGGCAGACCAGAACTGCACTTCAGATCTGCTCTCCCTCTCTTTCTCTTGTTGCAGACTTCCTCCTGGTTTGTCTTGGAGAAAATAGGATTTGGCTTTTGCACAACCTGGAGATGGGGCAGGTTTTCACTGTGGGCTAGTAGGGTTGGAGGAGGTGGGTGGTCAAGAGTCTCAGCTGGGGCGTCCCGGCAGGGCTGGCAGCCATGGGGCTGCTATGAGCCTGCTTGGCAGGACACAGTGGACTGCATTTCCCTCCTTTCCTCACGGCCTGGCTTAGTGCACAGGGCTCCTGACCGCAGCCACGTTTTTTTCATGGAGAACAAAGCCCTTTTTATTTCTTTTTTTTTTTTTTTTTCCTTTGGATATGGCTGTTGGAAAGGAGCTAGAAACTATTTGCACCAGGAAATAGAGGCTGAAGAATGAGTGTGTCAGCCTGAGTCTGCTCGGCAGGGCTACTCTGACTGCCAAAGTGAGGCAGCAGTGCGTTAGGAGGCCTGCTAATTGTCAGTGAGGACAAAATGAATAGCTGTGGATTAATTGAGAGCTTCTACTATTGTTTTTCTAGAAGAAGACTTTTTGCTTCTAGGAAAGAACTGGGGATGGTGTTTCTGCTCAAGTACACATTTTTCTTGGTCAGACATTCACCAGATCGTCTGGGTCTGTACAAAAACCTATGGAGATTTCCAGAATTGTTCTTTGCCATTGAATTCTCATCAGTACAATGCCAAATATCAGACTGGTCAGTTTATTTTCTGAGACTGTCATAATTACATGGCCCACAATTAAAATGTTTCTTTAATGTAAAACATGAACACACTAATGAGCTGGATGTTTTAGCAAAAAGAGAACTGACTTCATATTTTGAAGGGAAAGACTTGCTGTATTGAATTGTCTCTGATGGGCAAAGAATCAAAAAGTACCTCCTGGAAGACAGTGGCAAACACAGGTAAAAGAGGGTAAAACCCACCTGCTCCCCAAAATTCAGGTTTAAAGTTTTGCATCATCTAAAGCAGAGACCACAGTGTATCAGATTTAAAACAAGGCAAAACCTCCCTCACTAATAATGAAGGCCTCTGCCAGGAGAATTCGGTCTGAAAGCAAAAATCCATTTTGCACAGCCAAGAACCCCTATACCGCTGGCATCAAAAGGTTTTGGCATCAAGGTCCTGAAATGGGGGCAGCTATCTACAGTATAGGCTTTGACAAAAGAGAGGCAGTATACATTTTAAATTATTTTATGCAGGCAGCTTTCATTTCTTAATCTTCATATAATTTTATATTTGTAGTACCACAGTTTCTGCTGTGCAACTGCTTAGACAGAAGAAATGGTTCATTTGGGTAACATGGGAACTTTTTTGGCATTGCTCAATATTTACATCTAAGCTGAATGTGCAAGATTTTTTTAAGCATTAAATCTTACAAGAGGAAGGAAAAGAAAGAAGAAAAGTTTTCTTTTTCACACCACACCAGATCTAGTTGAGACTGGATACATGGAGTAAATACCAAGAGTGAAATTCTAGCCCCATTGAAGTTAATGGCAAAATTCCCATTGACTTCAGCTGGGCCAGGATTTCACCCTTTGAGTATTTCCAGCTCAACCAGAAGCAGGAAATACTGGAAAGCTCTTGACAGAGCCTGTTCTCATGATATTTCCAGCCCAGATTTTCAGGCCCTCTTACTCTGCATTGTTTTGATCACACAGTAAAATAAGAAGGGTGTTGGGAATATGCTGTGTTAGAAATACTTCAGAAGGTAAATGTAGAAATAGAAATGAGATTGAAATTAAAAGGGAAAAAGGATGAATGAGGTGACTTCATGTAGAATGTGATATAGTGAGTTTTGGGTTGACTTTATTAGCTCACTATTACATAACAGAATGGTTGTAACGTTCTGTGGAAATGACATATGAGCTGGTATATTACATTTATATAATTTTCACTGAACATAACTCCTGCACAATGTGGAAATCAGATCTTTACCCCAAGTCGCACTGTTGTGCTGTAGCTGCATACAAGGCTTTCCCAGAGCTCCTCAGTGCTTCTGTTGCAAAATGCCTCAGGAAGGACAAAAGCTGCAGAATACAGTAGTCTTTAATGTACAGGTAATTAAAGGGAAATCCAACTGCTCTGACCTGAAGGCTTTGGGCAGGAAAGGGGCTCTCTCTGCCACCATCTGTTGGTGAATAGGGGAAAGAAAGTGTGTTGAATGTTACCATCTCACCTACCCACACCCCAGCTGCACAGATGCTCCCCAGAGAAAAAGTTTTCTACTTTTAGCTGCAATATCACAAAGGCAACGTGGCAACACAGAGACTGCATCTGCACACATCCCTACCCAGCATTCCTCTGAGCATTTCAGAGGATTGTCCTGCACCAGTACAAACAGGACCTCAGCCCATCTGTGAAAGGAACAGGAAAATAGCATTATTTTAAAGCAAAAAGTTAAAGGAAAGGCTCCCAGAGCAATGTTAGGCTTCAGTTGTGCCTCCCCAAGGCATTCTGTGCACCCAGCAAAACTTCCTTGTGTCCCAATAAGAACACAGTCTCTTTCTGCCATGGCATTTTGCTTTGACATGCCTTGCTGTCTTTCTCATGGTTTTCCTAAAACCAGACCTTAGCAATTGCCTGCTTGGCTCATGTTCTCATTTGTGTTCCTACAGGCGACCATTCACCCTGAGTGCTATTTTCACCTCCTTCTCGAAGGGACAGTAGCTACAGGATTCATGTTCCTCTTTACATCTCCCATCTTCCCCTCTCTCTCTACGAACTTTAATTTCTGTGGGGGACTTGCCTTCAGGATGGAAACACAGTCTCTATCTAACCACAGGGCTATTTGTTACAGCAGGCTAGTCAGTTCAGGGGTCTTTGGATATTCTAGGTGTCCATAATACCCCTCACATTTCCACTAATTTTCAATAAATGACATGTCCCAGATAACTTACTCGTTATCATCCACTAAATACGGGCAAAATCAGTATGCCAGGGTTAGTCTCAGGCCAACTTAGAAAGCATTCCCTAGGCAAGAGGATTATGTCTGTCAAAGCTCACATCAAGATTTTGGCCTTCACTAGCCACTGAGAGTAGCCACAGTGGATCTTACTGAGTAAAGAGAAGGCATTGATGGTAAAGCATATTTTGTCATTTACTGAGTTACTTCTTTTCCAAGACCAGTAACTGGTACAGTTTCTAGAACATTGAGACCTGGTTTAAAGATATGAAAAGCAAGACTCTCCCTGACCTTAGTAAGTCTTTTCTGAATAATAATTGTGAAAAAGCAATTGTTTTCTTCATTTTTCATTTGCCTGTCTGTCAAGCTTCTAGAAATTTGTACTGGCTATGCCTTTCTTTGGTTCTTTAGTAAGTGGAGTGTAAGTAAACCACTGGTTTCTCCTGGTGAAGGTATTACCCAATGTAATCAAGTGGCTTCTCAGTCTTCTTCTTGATAACTTAAACAGATTGAATTCTTTGAGTGCTTCAGTGTGGGGTGCTTTCTTCAGTCTCTGAATCATTTTTATGGCTCTCTTCTGCACCTTCTCCAGTTTTTCAATATCCTTTTTTTATAATGTGAACATCAGCAGCCCATACGGTGCTGCAGTATCTGATTAATAGGCTGTAGATAAATTTCTTGGTCTGTTTTCTGAAGCCTACACTGAGTTCCCTTTTACCTCGAGTTAAATCTTTGCTGTTGCCCTCACAGGCAGGATGCTGATCTGCATGATCTGTGGCGGGCAGGGGCAAACTGTCTTCAGTGTGATGCAGCCAGCTATGGGCTGTCTCAAAACCAGCCAGGGAGTAGACCCAGTGAGCAGAGAAACATGCTGTGATTCACAAGCCTGGCTAGAGGTTGCTTCTATTAGTTTGGGCTCAGCTCCAGCCCAACCTGGCTACACAGTTTTTGGGCAGAGCATTGGGAGGGCAAGTTCCTGCCTGCCAGAAGGCTATGGAAAGGTTCTTGGGTTTTTTGTTTTTTTTTGTCCTAATACTGAGGGCAGAGACTATATAATTTGTTAAAGTATTTAGTGGTGAAGGTATTTAGAAAAAGAAAATCTAAGGACAGCTATTTAGTGAGCCTAGAAATGTTGGGCAAATAAGCTTATTTCTCTTTAAAAGGATGCCAGGTTTATTGCTGCTGACAGCCCCTGGCAAAACTCTTACGAAACTGCATAATGTGAGGGGAACTCCCTGATTTTGTTGGTAGAAGGCTTGCATGAAAGGATTTGTCAGTCTGTAGGTTCAGACTATACATTCACTTATTTAATGGAACAGGATGACATAAGCACCTATTTCAAAGAAACCCTGCCATGCTTTTCATTGGTAGGTTAGCCTTTAGCTTTTCATATATCTGCAACTCCTAAAAAAAAATAAAAAAGAAATGAGGAAGAAATGATAGCAGCTATTCTTCATAAAAGGTACAGCCCATATGTGAGAGAACAATACGACCCATATGTGAGAGAACAGTTACAGGACTGTCAGAAAAAACCTATGAAAAACCTCTGTCCTTTAAACAGCACAATTAGAGATGAACAAGGTACCTGGAGAGCAGATCCCCAGCTGCTCTTTTCCTGGGTGTTGGGGCAGAGATGGCCTTGGGTTGCTGCTGTGCCCATCCTTCTTGGGATGTCCATGGCACAGCAGCCAAGGAAGAGCCACATCTGTAATGACAGTGGCTCCTCAGATGTCATCTGCCACAGGTTCTGCTAAATGAATTTAGAGATGCAGGACAGGGTCCTGAGATGAGACAAGGAAATGAAGTAGGACAAAAAGTGCTTCGGCCACCCACAGTAGGGTGAATAGGGCTTCTGATTATGCTGATGGGAGTCGGGAGTCTGAGGAGAGCAGACTCATCCTGAGAAAAACTGAAGGAGAAAAAGGGACATGTATGGACACGATGGAGCAAAAGGAAGAGCAGGGAGCTTAAGCATAGAAAGGTGCCCTCCAAGAACTGGAGAGGCCTGAGGCAGCAGTGGGCTGCTGTGTTAGTGTTTCTTGTTAAAAAGATTTAAGGAAGGAGCGTGCCTGCCCAGCCTTACAGCCTGGAGTCTGCAGCTCTGAGTGAAGCTGACTCGCATCCACTGCATGCCAGCTCCAGGGGTAAAAGAAGGAAGGTGCTTCTTTCCTCTGACTGAAAAATACACAGTAGGCAAGAGTGTGCCTTAAAATACAACCACAAACTGTGATAAAAACAGCCCAAAGCCAAACCCAAACTTTTTTTTGGACGTGGAGGCCTCTATTAACATAAGAGATGAAAACCAGAATCTCATCGGCCAATCTATCCCCTATTAAAAGCCAGTTTCAGGAAACCCAAGTACTCCCCCACACTGGGAGGGCTTGGGCTCAACCTGCCTGGATTAGGAATGCAGCTATCAGCTCAGGAGATGAAGATTGATGTACTTCTGATCCTAGATGCAGGGTTTAATATGAGGGCATTTTCTGTGGGCAAGCCAGATGCTCAGGCAACCCTGAATTAGAGGGAGCTCAGGAACAGCTTTGCCTCTGCTATGTTTTTCCACTATAGGATCATTACAGGTGGAGTTTCTCCTTCAGTGCACTCCCAGACAATTTGCTGGTTTTGTCCAGTCCCCTTAGTTAATAATTTATTTTCCTCTCAGATGTTTCCTTGTACATGCTTGATGCATCCAAGTATATTCCAGAAAATATCTACTTTCCTGGTCTAGAAAAGCAGTAAGAGTACTGAATTATAATAAGGGACTTCATTTCTTAAAGTGAGGCACAATGAAGGTCAATACCTTGTGCATCATGTTGGAACACTTGCCTGTAAATGATGGCAGGGGTTATAACTTCATTTGTGATGCATAGAAACAGAAATACATCTGTAGGCAAGACCTGTGGTCATTGATAACAAATCATTTTAGCAGCTCTCCTCACTCTTCATTTAGGTGAAGAGGCATCTGTCTCTGCTATGACTGTCACCTAACAAATGAGGTAGATGCCAAGGCCTCTGGGGCAGCTTTAAGATGTTTGGGATTGGTGTGCCATGTGGGATCTCAAAGATGTTTGTTGGGTAAGGGAATTTGGAGCAAAACCTCATGCAACTAAACCACAGTTGTTCAGTTGTTACAAACAGCCTCATAGGCTTTAGATAACAGAAGTTCTCTTTAAAATCTAGGTTGTTAGGTTTTTTAGAGAGTTGTTTAAATTTAATCTTTTTCTGGGCGGACTTTAGAAGCTATATTGTTTAGGGAAATACTCAATTTGTTAATTTTGGTTGCATCGTATTTCTGGAAGGAGATAGATTGAGAGGCTTTTAATGCACCTGATCTGACTTAGAAACAAAAGTCAAAGACCTTATAAGAGGTAGGTGGAACATTTCTCTGTCAACAGTTCATAGATTCTAGACATACTCAAAATTGTTTTTCTTTTTTGAAAGGCTGTTATTTTAGTGCTTGCTATCAAACTTTGAAAATATTCTGTCTCAATACCTTTACCTTGAATTTAAGAAGAAAACTTTCGTCCATCTCTTAGCAGAACAGTCATGATTTCTAACAACTTCTGCAGTTTGAAAAGACAAACTTAACTCTTCTATTTTAAAGGAAAAGTGTTCTGCCAAGTCTTCCCCTTTTTTATTTGTATCAACATTCTGAAGGTTTGACTTGGATAGATCTATTTTATTATTTCTCTGGAAGAGGCCATATTTTTTTTCCAAAAACATGTGCATTGCTACTAATAGTTTGGCTTTGATGTAGCAGGATTTTTCAATAAAAATACCTGAATTATTCCAACAACTATTAAGGATATTTATTTGCCTCCAATTCTCCTTCATCTCTTGAACAAAAAGCTTTCAAAACTTTTTGAATGCAGAATGAGTTCACAGCTGGCCTCCTCCTGCTGTTTGTTTTTAAGAACTAATACGTGAATATTGTATTATTTGTAAGATCATAATGCTCATATTATGGCTGGTACAGATTAGTGCTACCACTAAAACTGGCAGCATGCTCTTACTCAAGCTGTGCACCTCAGTGAGTCCTGCAGACAGGGATGTGAAGTGACTTGGAACTGGGGCTTTCTCGATTTCTGTAGGCTTTGCATTTCTTTAATGACATCATACTTGAGGGAAAAAAAGTGGTTCTGTTTAGGAAGCTGTGAAATGATCAAGCTGGCTTATAGATAATGTGATGGTTGAACCTGGAGGCAAACATGGCAGCTGAAAAGAGGGTTCCATTCATTTGTTTGGTTCTACTTTATCTTAAGATTTTTATATAAAAAGGAAGACTTAAAGATCCTGATTTACAAGGATGACAATGATGTATATACAATAGCAGAAATTGCAGCTGGAAAAAGTAATTTATCAGTTTAGCTCTAGAAAGGCTTAATTTTATAATCCTCCTCTTTCTCATCTGGTTCCTCCTTCGAACTTGATGCCTTTCCAGGACAGACTATTTTTTGTCTTTTATTATAAATATTGTGCATTCTCTTTTTACTTTTCAAGGACATGCGTTGTCTTAGAAGTTTGTATCACCAGTCAAAATAATGCCATTGCTTCTGAAGATATTTTCATTTTCTGTCATGTACAGAGGTGCCACAAAGCAGTGCTGACAACTTCATCTCTCGCATTCCACAAATCTTATCAAGATATATCATCAGAAAACTTCACGGGCTATATCCGGGCTCTGACAAACCTGAAACATGGCCTGCCAGCCACAGATAAGGCTTGAAATGTTGGTCAGTGAAAAGGTGATAACAGCAACAAGGATCAAATGCATGTACAACTTCACCTTTAGACAGCTGTGGTTTTTGGCTGAGCCATGACGTTGGAGAAATCTTTGCTCTGCCTTCACCGATTTCCCTGCGTGCTGCAGGTCGGACACACAGCCCAGCCACAGCAAGGGCCAGAGGTAGCCCATATTTTGGGAGAAGCCTTGTGCAAATGTAAACCTCATGGGTCACGAGGAGCGCCGAAAAGCTCCACTGAAAGCCTGGTGCTTTGTTAGAGGGATCAAAAGGATTGTGGTGCTTTGTTCTTCCAAACGTGGAGAAAAATTGCAAAACGCCACTACAGAAATAATAAATGCACCCCATCCCTACCCCCTGAAAACCTCCTACAGGAGGTCTTGCACCTTTTTAGTCCTCAGAGGAAAAATCTGAAACAGAAAGAAAGCTACCCAAAACCATTCCACAAAACAGTAAACTGGCTCTGTACTTATTTTTGGTTAATCTTGGGATTTAAACATATCACTATTATCGTAAAAAAAATGGAGTTCTTAAAAAAGAATTTATAATCATTTGCTTAATGGTGCTTTCCCCATGCCATCCGTTTCCAAACAAAGCTTAGTTTATGGCTATCATAAGAGATTATGTTCCCTTACAGTTGCAGTATTTCTTCTATAATGATTTATTTTAAAGGGCTTCACCATGATAGCTCTCCAACTTTGTTCCTTCCTGTATATCACTGTTCAGGGTCAAAAGCTGGAAAAAGGGCTGGTCCCAGAGGCCTAACATATTTCACCAGTGGAGACTCTGGCTTTTCACTTCTCCTTCTCTCCTCATCACTTTATGCTTAAAGAATAACAGATGTGGAAACATTTAGAAAAGAACTAATTGAATTTCACATAACACAATTTAGCATTGTTTGAGGAAGTACCTAAATCAACAGCACATTTTCTGAAAGGCCCAGCATTGCCTAATTAGAACACCAAACGTGTGACTAATTGGCCACACTTACACCAAAGGCTCTGTCGCAGATGAACGGCTGCCTATTCATCTTAGCTAAACTTAGGCCGGCGGTTTGGCTGTGAGGTAACTGTGGTTGTTTTAAATGAGCTGTGCCAAACATAACGGGGAAACTCAGCAATGGTAGGAGAACAAATCCATGTAAGAGCAGAGGAGTAATCAGGACGCTTACGCTCCGGCAGCACCCGGAGGATTACCAGGAGATTATCAGCACATAAATTATTGGATTCTTTGTGCTCTGTAATTGGGAAACTTAATAGCCTGCTCTTTATCATGTCTACTCCATTGTCTTTAAAAGCTCAGCATCTAATTAAAAAGTAAACTGATATTATCAGGAAAGGCTCCACTCTGCCCAGCTCTTGCCACTGCTGGGTCTGGTTTTTGCATGCAACAGGATGCTTTCTTTTCTTCCTTCTCTTCCTTATTTCTTTCCATGCTTCCTGCCTTCTTTTCTTTTCTTTTCTTTTCTTTTCTTTTCTTTTCTTTTCTTTTCTTTTCTTTTCTTTTCTTTTCTCTCTCTTTCTCTCTCTCTCTCTCTCTTTCTCTTTCTTTCTTTCTCTCTTTTTTCTCTCTTTCTCTCTTTCTTTCTTTCTCTCTTTCTCTCTCTTTTTTCTTTCTTTTTCTTTCTTTCTTTTTCTTTCCTTCCTTCCTTCCTTCCTTCCTTCCTTCCTGGAATCCTTCCTTCCTTCCTTCCTGGAATCCTTCCTTCCTTCCTTCCTTCCTGGAATCCTTCCTTCCTTCCTGGAATCCTTCCTTCCTTCCTTTCTTTGTAGATGCAGCCACCATAAAGAAATGGAGAGCACTGTGCTGAACCATTTCCTACTGGAACATGGCATTGGTGCTGTGTGGATGCCTGGTTAAGCATGTTGCTGCAGGAAGTCCCAAGGCTGGCTGCTGAAGTTTTTTGATTGTTTCCTATAAAATTATGTATCAGCTTGAAAATAAGCACAAAAACAGTGGGATTTGGGGAATAGGGTTAGATGGTTTCATCGATAACTGCTAACACACCCAATTTTAGATAGGATCACTGGATGTTTTACAAACAGTTTCTGAGAAATCCAGTACCTCAAGATTAGTGGCTGTTTTATTTTTTTAACCATTACCACAGCCTTCTCTCTTCTATACCATCTGGTAACTCTGAAAGATGTCTCTTCTTTCCCAGCACCATATTCCTGCAGCGTCCAAAGATGACTGCTGCAGACCTGGTCACATCCTTGTGGTGCCTGGCATGGGGACACAGTTTCCCACACACATAATTCCCATCTTGCAAGCAGCTGAGAGCTTTTTGCCATGTGCTGGAGGGCAGTCAGGGGAGATGCAGCTGGGACCTCCTGCCCTGCCCTGTTCCCTCCGTAGTGTAGCCTGCCCTGGCCACACAAGCTGACTGGCTCTGCTTATCCCAAATACTGGGGGGAAAGACAGGACTTTGTGGGGAGGTGAATGAGGCAGCTGCATGTTTTGTTTGCCTGAAAGCCTGGAAGAGCTCTCATGGCCTGCACAACCCCTTCTGGTCACAGTACTCATACACTGTACTGGTTTGAAGGAAATTTATTTCCTTGACTTGTTCATCACATAAATAAAAGAGGGGGTAGAACTGCTGAGCTTGCTGAGGTCTTTGCTTAGCATTTCTTCAGTGATAATTCATGGATTGCTGCTGATGGGTAAGCTGCTCCAGAAAAGCTGAAGCTTCCAGAAGAAAATGCAAGAAATATTGTGCAAAATGACTGGAGTTTCAGATGAGTGCAATAGCTGTCTTGCTCTGAAACACTACCTGCATTTCTTAGCTATCTGCTTTTTCTCTTGATGAGGTTCCTTTGTTCTGCCTCTCTCTCTCCCTCACTAAATTTTAGGACACATTGTCCTTTCACATAAACTTGTTGTATTAATAAAGATGAAAACTGCACCAGAATGTCAGTACATGTTGCAGTGGATAAGCTGCAATCCAGCTCCCACAATGAAGCCAAGGCAGCCTTGGTCCCCCCCGTAGAGACTGAGAAGCTCAGAGAGGAGAGATGCAGCCTGTTCCTGCCTCACACAAACAAAACTTGTCCATAAAAAATGGTTTTCCCTAAGAAGAAATGACTGCAGATTGACAAAAGCGGGAGGAGAGAGAGTGATCCTGAGTTAGGCCAAGTTCATTTCTGGGATAAGGGTCTGATTTTTTTTTTTTTCTGTGCTCAGAAGTGTTATTAGCCTGGGACAAATAGTTTAAGTCACCTAAGGCAACAATAAGGGAAATGAAAATTTAGTAGGCCAATAAATTAGGAAAGAAGTTTAAGAAATCATCTAAACCATTATCCTGTCCATACCTAGGCAATCAGCATGTAAATATTTGCTTTAAATTCTTCTATATCAGGCTTTTACTATGCTTGCAGGTAGCAAGAGATTTTTTAAAATATTTAATCTCAACCTTTCCTGAAAGTAGTTATTCCTTTTATTTTTATGTTCTGCCTATCATGGACATGAAAATCAGAAGCCTTCTTCCTCTTTGCAGCGGTGAGTTACATATTTGAAAATCATTAGCATTCCCTTTCTTCACAAGACTAAACAACTCTATTCATTCATCTTTCTTTAGGGGTCATGTTTTTTCTAGACCTCTGGTCTGTCCCTTTGCTGTCTTCACTACTCCATGCCATGCAACTAAGATCTTTCAGTCTGTCAGCAGTGTCAAAGACTGGAGATCCCAACCCACCCAAAGGTACTGAGGGTGTGAGCCCACAGGTGCCCAGTTAGTATCAAATAATGAGCTCCAAAATGACCTTTAATGATGCTGAAAAATATTTGTCTTCAGGATGCTTAAGGCAGAACCTTATATTTTTAAAAATATGTATCTATTCAGTTTTTGTTGCTCATACTTTCAGCTGAAAACAAAATTTTGACTCCATCTAGTAACATAATTCATTAGTAAAATCAGTTTTTGATAAAATCTGTCAGATAATTAATGTTATGATATAAATACATAGTTATGTATGTGTCCATGCATATATGAATCTGCATGTATAAGAAAGTTGCAGTGCTTAATAATAAACCCTAATCTGCTTCTTTCAGTCACATGGACCAGCTTTTCTGTTAGTTCTGCTGTGGTAATTTGCTTACCACAAATTCTTCCCAATTTATCTGGGAAGAATGTGATGAAATGTTCAAAGTGTGCGCAGCAGCAAGAACTAGTTGCACCAACTTTCATTTTAATTCTACATAATAGGAGCAACCTAACACCTGCAAACTGGAGGAAAACAGAATACAGAAGCAGTTCTAGTACCTGAATTTTTAGATAATGAAACAGTGTTAAAAGTTACAAGAAAATATAACTTACACTTTCTTATTAATTGATCACACATATTAAAAATATCCATGATGGTGTTCTCCCTTGATCCCCAGGCGAGTGATCCCCCATAGGAGGGGTCACTTAACGTGCATTACCTGCATTATACCTCACTCCTGGGCTCTGCAATCACTTGAGCTCATACCTACCACTCACAACAAAACTGCCCAAAGCAGAGCAAAGGACAGCAACTTCCTCTGTCATGTTTTGGGCTCGTTTGTCCTATCTGTAGCTGCCAAAGGGTGGGCCATTGCTCCAAGACTTGGCCGGATTTTAGCAGTGTGAGCAAAGAAAGGAATTGTGCCTGCTTTTATGAATGTGGCATCTCTCAATTGATGTCAACTCATAAAATATCTTTTAATTATAATGATTGATTACTCCCTTGATGAATCTTGACTCAGGTTTGGAGCCCAGTAACTCATCGACACATCATACAGCTTGATCCTAACAATATGTGAGTAGACACTTGTTCAGGCATACCAATCCCGTTCCAGTCCCCTTTCAACCTCCAGTCCTACAAGGTTGCCCAGTGCTTTGGGAACACTCAAAACCAGCTTCCAAAACCAGCAAAAATCCCCATGGTATGCATACCAATTCAGCTTCTGCCCTTTCCTTCCAGTTTAGATAAACTACTCCATCCACTTGCTTTCTTGATTCAAATATTGTATAGAAATGGACATGTATTGCACAAATATCACTTTCTATCACTTAGAATTTGAAACTAAACCTTCTCTTCTTGAATGCAGGGTGTGTGGTTTTTGTCTTTTTTTGAAGCCAGAAAAAGCTTTTGGTTTTTTAATCACTTGTAGCTGATTCTTGCTGTTGTTGTTTATAGATGCATCCTGCTCACAGATGCAAACCAGCCATGCTGTGCTGCCTCTTGTGCCATATATGAGACAACTGAAGCCCCGCGCTTAAGTGCAGATAGAGTCACTGTGAGCTGGCACTAAAAAGCTGAGTGCCATACCTACTTGGTTAGTGCTCTTGATTCACCTTTGATTCTTGTCCTCAGAAGGGAGAGAACATCCATTATGTGTTGGTGTCTAAAACCAGTTGTAATTCATTGTCAGCTGCCAGTCACAGTCATGCAGTTTTGCTGTTGCTTCTACTTAAAGACAGTCATAGTCAGTACAGCATTTTGGAGAAATCGTGCATTGCATGACTTGAACTGGCCACCCTAAGCTAGGCATTTTGCAAATGTGAACATTTCACCCTGTGCCTCAGCTTCTCTGCTATAAAATGCAGTTAATTATAGCCCATGAATATTCATTTCAGAGATTCTCTGTACAGACAAACTATTTTGTGTTAATGAGGATGTGAAGGAAGGAAATGCCACAAAAAAACCCCATGAAGAAATGAATAATGCTGCCTCCTGTGCCAAGCATGGAACATTAATCTTCATCAAACTGCACATTGTATTGTGTAGCTAAATCCAAAACACAGACTTAATTAATTTAACTATTATAATTGTAAGAGTGGAAAGGAAGTAGGTAGCACACATTGTAGAGCAAATAGAGGAGACTAGAGTGAAGCAGAGAAGAGAAGGGAACTTGGGACATCAAAGAACCTGAGCTTCCAATACAGAGAAGCTGAAGTTAAACACTATGCACCCAACCAGGAAGAGCCTCCCTTTATACAGAATGCCATTACAATATACAACTCACTGTCATAGCACACTGTAGATATAAAATTTTTCTGGGTTCAGAAAGAAATTTGACTTGTTAATGGTAAAAGACTCCCCATGAAACACCAAAGTCACAGAGAACTGGAAGCTGAAATACTGCTGTTGTGGTTTTGAGCCCAGCTGGTGATGAAACATCATACAGCCCCTCACTCAGACTCCCCTTTATTCCCCCTAATTCCAGCAGGAGAATCAAAGCAAAACTTGTGTGTTAAGAACAGTTTAATAATTGAATATGAAGTAAAATACCATATTAATGGTAAATAATAATGATGATAATAAGAATGACAATAAAAAAGGAAAAAAAAATCCCTACATGATGCACAATGCAATTGCTCACCACTGCTGAATGACACCAGACCCTCCTTCCCAAACCCAGATTGGTCGTCCTTCCAGGTAACCCCCCCCCAGTTCATATACAGGGCATGACATTCTCTGGTCAGCTAGGGTCACCTCTCCCAGCTGTGCTCCTCCCAGTTTTGGGGTAGTTTTGCATACCTCCTCACTGGCAGAACCATGAGACAAAAAGTCCTTGACTTTGGATAAATACAGCTTAAAAAGAAAACCAAACCATCAATATGTTGTCAACACCATTCTTTTTAAAATCAAAAACTTAGCACTGGAACAGCTACTAAGAAGAAAACAACTCTACTTTAGATAAACAAGGAGAGAGTATCAATACTTACATACATCCTGTTGGTACATCCTGCTTTGGTCACCTCCAGAGATAAGAAGACAAGATAGAGGGAGCTCTGTCCAAATATTGATATTACCATTCTTAGAAATACAGAGTTGTTTAGGTTGCAAAAGACCACTAAGATCATTGAGTCCAACTGTTAGCCCAGCACTGCCAAATCCACCGCTAAACCATGGCCCTAAGAGATATACATACACATCTTTTAAATACCTCCAGGAACAGTGACTCAGTCACTTCCCTGGGAAACCTGTTATAATGCTTGACAACACTTTCAGTGAGATTTTTTTCCTGATATCCATTTTAAACCTCCTCTGGTGCAACTTGAGGCCATTTCCTCTTGTTCTATCGCTGGTTACCTGGGAGAAGAGACCAACCTCCACCTGGCTACAATCTTCTTTCAGGCAGTTGTAGAGAGCAGTGATAATTCCCTTCTGAGCCTCCTTTTCTCCAAGCTCCCTCAGCCACTCCTCTTAAGACTTGTTCTCCAGACACTTCAGCAACTCCATTGCCCTTCTCTGGACATACTCCAGCACCTCAATGTCCTTTTTGTAGTGAAGGGTCCAAAACTGCACACAACACTCAAGGTACAAGGGGATGAGCATTGTCCTAGTCCTGCTGGTCACACCAGGATGCCACTGGCCTTCTTAGAGACCTGGACACACCCTGGCTCATGTTCAGCCACTGCTGATCAGCACCCCCAGGCAGCTTTCTTTACAGCAGCTTTCCATCCACTGTCCCCCCAGCCTGTAGCTCTGCATGAGGTTGTTGTGGTCCAACAGTTTCTAGGTACTGTTTGTAGCATTACAAGTGCATCTCAGTGGATTCCGGGATGCTTGGGAAAGGAATAGCACTTTTTTTCTGCATTAGTCACAGCAAAGGCATCTTTATGGCCTCTGTGCATAAGTCATCATGTAGTTCTTGAGGGAGATTTTACGAGCAGAGCTCATTTCCATTTTAGAATAAACAGGCTTTTTATTTTTTGCCATGCCCTACTGACATGATGAAGAAGATGTGAATAGCTACTCTTTCAAATGGCATGAAAACAGTTTCATTTCAATAGACAGGCCCAATCCACTTGCTTTGCAGACTGTGCCCTACTGTTGTTCCTGAAGTGGAGATACTGCAGATGCAGAGTTCCTGCTCCATAATGTATACTGTAATGTAAACCAGTTGGATTTGTCTTCACTAGCAGGAGGAGATTTCAACAATATATCTAAACTTAGAGGAGGAAAGCACTGTAAATTTAGCTATTGTTGCTGGTAATTATCCAGAACATATTTTTGTTCATTCTAAAAATGGCAGATTTAGAAACATTCCATATTTATTCAATAAACTAGAAGTGCTTTCAGATATTTGCTACCCACTTTGAGCTTCTCTCAGAAGAATTTCCTGCAGTAAAGAGAACAGATGCTACACCTGGAATGATTATTAGTTGTGAACATATATTTCATGGACACCTACTATACACTTGATAGAACCTTTTTTCTACTCTCCTGTTCTATAATGTAATCAAAGTCTTTAGATGCACAGAGTGGGATGTGCATGAGGTCAGTTAAAAAATGCTACAGGCTTGTGGACTTTAAGACTGAAGATCAATTTGGCTCCCACCATGAAAAAAAGCACACAATGATATGTAACCTGAGGTAAATATTTGCAGCAGTTAAAACAGGACACTTTTCATCTGCTGCTGAAAATGCCAATACCTTTCCCCATGTCCAGCCTGCTGGCATAACAGATTTCAATATCCTTTCTTTTTTCTTGCAGCAATTGAAGATTAGAACTGATTTATGAAACAAATTTGCCTTTTTCTTCTTTTTTTACTCATTTTTCATATTCATTGTTGCTCACACTTAACCTTTTGACTCTAATTCCTTAATCTGCATGATGCACACAGATGCTTTGTTCTTTCTGACAAGTCTTATCATTTTTTATCTCTGTCATCTATTTTTTCAGCCATTAGCTGGTCTCAGGCTCTCTGTATCTATAATCTGTTTACATTCTTCTTCATTATTTAGTATTAGTGTAACTCTCCAGCAGTCTTTCTCTAGAGCTAGGTTTTTTTCCCTGCCCTTTGCTTCTCCTGAGCCAAATTTGTGTGACAAAAAGCCCCCAAATCTATCTGAGGATCAAGACATGTTAGACATGTAATAGTGACTATGTGCTAAAGCTTGTGCTCATGCTCTGATGTCACTTAATTTACTAGCGTGGACATAGCCTGCCTGTGAGTTTCTGAGCCTATGCCTGAATGCCTCCTGCAGTTTACTTCAGGGAAAAGTAATCTAGAAATTAGTATTATCAATCCAGCAATCAGGAGTAACTCTGTTGTAATGGATGTTGTAATAAGTAAGTTTAAAGCTGAGTTTGGGTTGTTCAGAGATTTTCAAAAGTTATTTATTTTGACCCAAATTTATTGGGACTTTATTTGTATGTGTAGTGTCCCTTAGCATTGTCCTCTGTCAAAGTCATAAAAAAATATGTTGGCAAATATTACATCTTTCAATTATTATCACCTGTAACTTTTGAGGCAATAATGAAAATATTAAATGTTTGGCCTAAACTTCTGACTGAAATTCCCTTGGCAGCGCACTGCATGTCTCCTCCAGCAGTGTTGCAAAATACATTGAAGGACATCCAACAGATGATGTTAAAAAGACATCAAGATCAGGAGATATTTATTCCTTCTAAATGCCCACATGACTGTAAACTGCACACTTCATTAATCAACGTTTTGGGTTTTTAAAATTTCTTTTCTGTGTAAAATCTTAGGCCATTTTTCCTCCTTAGTGTTCAAATTCAAACATTTTTCTGGAAATGTGAACCCATTACATATATAATCTGATTTTCACCCTGACCCCAAAGGACAGAAAGACAAAAATAAATAAATAAAACTCAAATCCATTCCACAGCTATGAAATGGAGGCACACAAGGACCAAAAGAAAATGTATCCAGTAATTTGTGGCGTCTGTTTTACATTGCTGCAAATCAGGTCCCTAGACATGCAGCAAGCCAACTATATCTCATTACAGCTTGTCTATGAAGGCTTTTTCCCTGAAAAAGACATAGGATAAATTTGTGGTAGAGTAACTATTCCAAAATAGTTTCATGAATAAGTAACTGTCGGCACCCATGCAATGAGAGGTGGATTTAAGCAGACTGCTGAGCACCAGGGTGGGGCTGCATATGCTGGGGCTGGGACAGACCCTGGCTGCAGGGGACACGATCCTGCAGAGACTGCCTGGTCTCTTTTTGGGTGCACAGTCCTCTTCTCTGCACAGCATCCAGCACTGGTCAGTAAGTGAGGTAAGGCCCTCACTTGGTGTGTCATGCACCCTCAGGTCCATCAGGTGCCACCAGATCATCCCCAGGGTGTGATGCCATCAGCTTCCTGGCTCTCATGCCCTCCCCATTTTCACTCCAAGGCTTCCCCAGAGCAGCTGGAAATTATGTCCCAGATATTGCTTCAAGAAATTAAGTTAAGAAAAGGTCTGATATTTACTGTAAACATGGACTACAGAAAAGACTGGGACAATGTATTCTCTTTGCCAGATTCTACAAAAAAAAGTGTTTTTTTTTCTTTCAAAAGGAACAAAGTTTAACAAAGATGAATGAACATAACCAAAAATGATGGTCTATTCAGAAAAAAATACACATGAAGAGTAAGGAAATCATTCATGCTGAGAGGGATTCCTCCATATCTATGCAGACTTCACTGCATCTCTTTTCTTTCATAGGAACACCAGAAATACACAGTTAACCCTAAGAAAAATCTAAGTGAAAACTGTGGGATGTGTGAGGAGCTGGGGAGGAAGGTGTAGCAACCCAGAGGAAGCTGCTGATAAGCTTCTGTCAGTTTTGGAGATGCTCTTGCTCAATTGTGTTCAACAGTGAAACTGGGCAAAAAAAATGCAGTGCATGCCAATGAGATGAATGGAACACACAAAGGCAGGTGTAACCACTAACACAGAGAGGAATCAAAATATCACATAAGGCAAACAGGGTGGCCTTTAGAGCAGAAAGAAATTAACCAGTAAAGACATCATGTTCAGACTACTAATAAATGCTAATATAAGCAGAGTGTTCCTCAGCAGGGAACAACTAAGTAAGAGAGATGCCTGGCTATTAGAAGGACACCAGATGAGTATGATATGGCTGTGCCAAATATCTGAAACAGTTCAAACAGCTACTAACATATGTCCACTGTGAGTTCAGACAGAAACAATTTGTGCAGGAGTCCAGGTCTACCTCTGTGTGTTGCATGTGCTGCTGCTGCTTGCAGCCCAAGCTGGGTTAAAGAAGCCTACACTGCACTGAACACCCTTTGGTAAAAGAGACTGAGAAGGATATCACCTGATTAGTTGAATGTTGGTCCTAGGAAAAGTAGGGCATTAGACCGGCCATAGGCAATTTGGGGTGGGAAGCAAGAAGGTTTGAGTGTCTTGGAGCAATGAGGTCTGAGATGGATCCGTGCTGGGAGCACCACAGCAAAACTGAAATATCTTCTGTTCTGCATCAAATCCTCTCACAGCAGCAACAGTAGCTGCTGTTTGAAATGGCTGTGGTAGCAACAGGTATTTGGCACATCACTCCTGGTTTTGAATCACAAGTAAATGCCAGTTTTTCCCTTGTGAGTAGAGAGAAGTAACCGAGGTAAGAAAACAATTCTGAGTATACTTCAAAACAACACTTGAACACTAACAAACTGCCAGGAAAGCAATGTATTCTTAAGTTCCCCCAACTGCAGGAATAATTCAGTGAAAAATTTCAGAGTGCATATGATTCCCTTGAAATAAATACAACATAATTGTGGATATATTTTTAGAAAGAACAAGTCAAAATATTGCAACAAAGGCTGACTATACTGTCAGTCAAATTATTACCGAATTACCAAAGTATTACCAAATATACACACCTCCACAATGATGACAGCTATAAACATCTTGTTCCACCCCTTCATAGATGTGCAAAATGTGTTGTCAATCCTTTCTGCAATAAAAGAATGCTGAGGCGCCATCACACAAAAGCCTGTTTTTTCCAAACAGCAAATGTCTATAAAAATACAGTCCTACATCTCTGTGATAGATAAGAAATACTAAAGGAGCAATAATAATTAATGGCCATACAAGATGAAACTCCAGTTACTCAGACGGCTGTCTCCACATAATCTGTATTTTATACAAAAGGAGAAAGAACTCAATGGAATTTCAGCTGTGACCGGATAAAAACTGCCAACAAAAAGTGATAAGGAAAGTCTAATGTGCATATTAATCATGTTTATAGTGCCTCATTTGCTGATATATTAGCCTAAACTCCCTTTCAAAATACATTTTTGATCACTGGTAGAATCATTTAATACAATCAAACTTGAAATAGGACCAATTAATGTTTCCATCTTCTATTAATTAAAAGTAATTGATTATGATAGCCTCTGTAATATATCACAGACAAAAAGAGTTTGGAAATGTACTGTTGGATGAGTTGGATTTTTAATAATGTGGAAAGATTTAAGCCACACACTGTATCTTTACATGTTTATTGCCTTAGTTTGCATTCCATGTTTTTATTATCTAAGCATTTTTTGGACTACAGTTCGGATCCAACAGTTGCATATTATGTTAAAAGGCTGCCTGAAGAATTCTGCACATCTTATGTCAGTCACTTCCTATTTCTTTGTATAAGTAAGTAGGAATAGATAACTAAATGAAGTCTAGAAAATTGTATATAAATTACACTCCCTTGGTTTTTTTCTGTTTCTTTAATTTATATTTTCACCATTTGTTTTTACCTTCATTTCTCTGTGGCTCCCAGCAAATATCCACTACACCATGCCACGACTTAAAGGTGGCCTAGTGTTTTGTCATTAACAATTTATTAGAAGAATCCCGGCTGTCCAGTATCCTGTCTGATCTGTGCTTTGCACAAACTTATTTGAAATTCATCATCGTGTGAGGCAGATGGCATCAACAGCCGCAGCCATCTTCCTTTACTTCAGTAGTCATGGACATGATCAGCAGGTGAGGGCATTTTTTGCCTGTTAGCCTGGATGTCCACCTCTTCTTTGCGCTTTTGGTGAATCGATGGAATATCTGCTTCACAACTGCTTGTGGATGCATTGTCACATTTTTCTGCATGGAGACTGAAATAATAAAAGAGCAGGAAAGGGAAAGACCATTGCACTGAGCAAACATCCCATGGAAAGCCTCTACACTAGAACAGAAAGCTTCCCTAAAGAATAAGTGTCCATACACATGCAGGGTAAGGAAAATACTTAGGGCTGAGAGAAGCTTGTCTTAGGTTTCCCAGACATATTTGAAAAATGCCTCTTTCATAACAGCAGCAAGGGGATCACTTGAGTATTTCACATGCTTCCTGTGCAATTTGCAAAGCTGTCCTGTAAGCTCACATGACCCTCTGCGTCTTTCCATGTCTTCCTTTGCGTCTCCCTTCCAGCCATTATTAGATTTCTCCAGGGGCACCAAGACTGGCCCATTAGCGGCCACATTCTTCACCATAAATAATTGCCAAATTAGTACTCCTTAACTAAGTGCATGCTAGAGAACTGGCCCTTTAATAGTTTCTTCAGAAGTAAATGCTTCTTATCGCACCAGATAAGACTCCAGGCATTCATTTTCCCCTTGCGTGGAGTCGCTTTTCTGCATCCCGTGCTTCAGAGTGTTGGTATGTCCCTGTACGTCGTCCTGTTTATGTCAATGGGCTGTGGCGATTATTCTTTCACCACGGTCATGTTACATTTCTGGACAGTTCAAGGTTATGTGATTTACTGGGTAATCCTACATTTTTTTTTGAGAAATTAAGCGTCTCTGCTCTCCTAGCCTTTCACACAGAGCTGGCAGATCCTGCTGCATTGGACTGCCCTCCCACACACAACCAGCACAGCTTCAGATGAGCTTGCCTTCCTCTGTATGGAGCCTTTCATTTGTGTCAAGCTAACTCAGACTGAAAAAGAAATCTTTTGCCCACTTAGCTCATCTTCATACCTTGTGGGCTACTGGATTACAGCCCATCCTGGAATAGGGTAAAATGTGACCTATCTTTGAATGGAAAATTGTGTGTCAAACTGTATATTCACTTTTTGTTTCTTTCTAAAGACAAAATCATAATTTCACTCAGTAAAATTATTAGTAAGAGGTCAAATAATTGTTGAGCAAATAGTGTGCCAGGATGACTCCATGTTCCCAAATTACAATCTTAATCTAGTGAAACTTTAGTTGGAGCTTTGATTTCCTACTGATAACATGATGATGTGCATGTGACCAGTTAATAAGGTCATGCACATTTACAGATGCCCTAAATCCAGGAGTTACACTAAACCTCTGCTTGTCCCAATTCTGCTATATTGTATCCCTGAGAATGTCACCATTGTATGGTTCATGTACACGGCAATATGATTTAACAAATGACAAGCTTTTTCCCTAGATGCCATGACTTCATTCATTCAGCTATGCTACTTTTCAAGTGATAACACTCTAATTAGCTGCTGAACTTTGGTATCCCTTGCATACCCTTCCCAGTCCAAACGTTCACTTATCTCTCCAGAAGTGCTACATGACATCCTTGTTGTTTCAGGAGAACACAGTTACCATTCCCTGACTGCCCCCACACTATCTAAGATAAGTGTTATATGACACATCTTCTAATTCATAGAAGTGCACAGGCAACAAAAGCTGTCCCTCTGCACAAACTTCTCAAACAGCAAACTCAAAGCTCCACCATCTTATACAAAGTATTGAGTTACTTTGCTGTAACATTGCTGAATACTTAAATCTGGCCTGGGCAAGGCAGGGATTGTCTTTCTCTCATACATGCAGTGTCTGTACGTGTTATGCTGTCATTTCTGAGCAGCAGTAACCTTGCAGATGTACTGTGTTGTATGCTATAATTTAACCTTTGCAGTCCTGAGCCAAAATCCCCTAAACTGAGTTTAGATTGATTCACAGCAGGATTTCACCCTTTCATGGAACTCCAGTTTCATCGGTTTTATGTAAACAGTTTGGGTTTGATATTAATTGCATGTATACAAAGACAGTTTTTCCTCAATTTGCTCAAAGAACAGTTCTGGCTCCATTTTGGCTGCTTCTTTCTTTGTCCTGTTTATCACCCAGTGATGAAAAGAATTACAGGAATAAATCTGTACCGCACAAAGTAACACAGTGCAGACACAGCCTTCGACCAGAGCCTCTCAAGCCCTTTCATGCTATTCTCCACATCCTGTTTGACTAGTCTTAATTAGTCCCCTACCAACTTCAGATTTTCCACAATTCTGGAAGAAGCCTGACACTTGGAAAGAAGCACTTCCAAAACCTGCTGCAAGGATCCAGTTTTCTCACTGTGACTCTCTCAGTCCATCCCAGGAGAATACTTTCAAGGGATGAAGAAAAACACTGTGTTGGAGGTTTCAGCACAGGGAGTGGGAAACACATTAGTGATATTCCTCTCTAAGACAACTGCTGGAGACCTCTTTGCGTTATGCCATCATAGGACTTCTTGCCAGTGACACAGCCCGTGAGAAGGACCTCAAAAGTAAGCTTCACAACACATTTAAGTGCAGAACTAACAAAATGCTGAATGAATTCCAGCTGGTGAAAACATATGGCAGATTCTCAGTTTTATCTTCGCTATCTTTGTTTGCAAACAAATGTGCATTTGTTCTTCGTTTGTTTTTTACCCAGTGACTTCAAATAAGCATCATTTTAACCATAAGTCCCTGGTGAACATACAGTCCCATAAAATCACACCAAATTATATGTCAAGTATAGAAAGGGCTGTTACAAAGAGGAAGAGTACAATCTGTTTTCCATGCCCTTACTTTACAAAGCAAGAGGCAGTGGGCTTGTATTGCAGGAAGAAAGAATCAGATCAGGCATTGAGAAAACCTTTCCAAGAGTAATGCCAAAGAAGCACAGAAGAGGTTGCCTGGGGAGGTCATATTCTCCATGCCTGGTAGCCTTTAAGAACATATTAGATCAAGATCTGTCAGAAGTGATATCAATATCATCGAGCCTCCCTTTCCATAGTTTATGATTCTCCTTTGAACTTAATTAATCTTTCAAGTTTTAGAAAGACTGCATCCAGCTGGAAAATAAATTACCACTCAATAGTACGGTATTTAAGAAGACTTACACTTCTAGAATATTTAAGAAATGAAATAAAAAGTTTTGTTTTAAATATAAATGATCATTGAACTGAATCTACAGAAACCCACTGCTAAATCTGCTGAAACTCACTGATACAAAAAGGGCCAAAGTAGGAAGACACCATTCTTTTGTTGGTGCTAAGTCCTGTGTTTTTATTGCTCTTCCCAAAAACCAGAGTCCCAATAAATACTGATATTTTAAACATTCCAAGAGGTCACAAGTTTGAAGAAAATGGGTTGTAGTAAGACACTTACATAAAGAGCTCTGAGCTTTTAGGTTTTGAGAATCACCACTGGTGTATCTCCCAGAAGAGATCCCACATTAGCACCTGCCAGACAGGCAATCCTAGTGATGTTTCTATTCTAATTGTAGTGTATTTTGATCCTGCTGATACCTGCCTGGTTATTTTTTCGACTTTTGGAAAGGGAGGTCTCAGCAGGCTTCATTAATGTGTCCTACCACTTCCACTAGACAGCAAAAATCTTAATTTTCTGTGCAACAGCTAGCACAGAGCATTTATTCTGCATTTGGGCATGAAGCATGTGTGTACAGGCGTGACTTTCCCTGTGTGTGCAGAGCCATGAAGCAAGGTCTCATGATAGAAGTTATCTGAATGCCTGATCCTGCAATGCAGGAATGCAGGGAAGAGCCAGCACAGACCTAGCGTCACTATGGAGTGCTGGTTGATGCTTCTTGTTCACCTATGCTGATTGTTGGCTGCAATGTTCTTTAGTATCCTAAAAGCCCTGAACTACCTGGTATTCGGTGTGATAAAGTGTGACTTGGAAAGAGTCCTGAAACAATAAGAAACTGCAGTAATCCACAACTAGAGTTTTTAACAGCATAAGAACAGGATGTGTATTCTCGCCAGTTTTATTTGTGGGATTCAAAATGCCATTAAAGCAGCAGAAGTGGAGGGGGGCTTACTTTGCTTTGCTTTGCTGTTAAGGGGGGATTGGTTTATTACCACATTCATTATAATTAAAATTCCATAATATACCCACATAAAGGTGTATGTCACAGTTAAGTTGATATTTTTCTTGCTTTATTTATGACCACATAAAATATGGTTTCCTGAGCATAATCTCCAAAAGCTCAGGGATTTAAGCTCCACCCCATTTATATATCTTAAACACCACACAAACTTAATTCCTGCGGCTCCTCTACTCGCTCTCCACACTTCTTAAAAATGGTTCAGGCCAAAGGTAGCGTGCTTCTTATATGCCAAGCACAACTCAGACAGCATTAAACAGTTAGTTCTGTATCTACTACTAGGATAAAAAGTAAACATGTATTGGATTTGAGACTACTGAAGCTCAAAATGATGACCAAACATGTATCTGAGGATATTCTGCATTCATAAAGGGGAAACAATCAGAAGGACCAGTGCTAGCTCCTCAGAAATTCCAGTGGCATGTTCCTCCTTGCTCCCATTGTAGGTTAGGCCAGAAAGACACATTACAGGACAGTTTTGGATGGAGAACAGTGTTGTGAGTGGCTGAAGTTCTTGAGCAGTCCCACAGAGAGGCTGAGAGATCTCTGTGAGGTGCCTGCAGAGCCTATGCCTTTGAGAACATGTTTTAAGACCCAACACATTTTCCCTTAGTTTGCAGAAGATCCAGGAAACTGGAGGGCTGAAGCCTTTCAGCACAGAGGCAGAAAAGGAGGGAACAGGAGGGAATGAGAGGAAGAAAATTCTTTCTGGCCACATGAGAGCTTGGAAATGCCACCAGAGGAAATTAATTTTTTACATTCACTGACTAACACCTGCCTCTACTGCAAGGCTGAATTTCTGAATTTTTTCACATCTTCCATGCTTATACAAGAGAGAAGCAATCCTGTGCTTTCCTGAAGCCAGGTTCTTAAAGTGGACTGTTAGTAAACCTATGTATATGGCCTCAGATCAAAATTTTCAGTTTTATTAGGAGGATTTTGACAAAATTATAGGGTTCAATGAAGAGAAGAGAGAGAATCTGGAAAAAGAGTTCTATAAGAGAGTCTAGATAAATTAATGAACCTTATTTCAGCAAAGAGAAATCTATAAAGAAAGAGAAAACTATTCTTCCTCTGCATGAGAAGTCTGTGATGGAGGGAATTTTTTTTTAAGTCTGTAAAAGTTTACCTGGGACTAGTAACTGGCAGCCCTCAAAAGACATGTTTTGTGATGTTTCACACTGATGTTCATTACCTGATGAAATTATTTATTTGGGGGTTTGCACTGAAATTATTTATTTGGGGTTCTCCTTGTATCCCTGACATAAACAACAGATAGCTGCCTGAAATATTTTTATCAGCCAGTTATGGACTTGCTGAAGAAAGTCATGCTGAGGGAACTGACAAATTCAAAGCGTTGTGCAAAGCAGATATGTGATATTGTGGGTAATGGATTATTACATACCAGAAGATGCAGATAGTCTGGTGCTGAAGATAAGTCTCTGTTGCACTGCAGGTGGAAGCTGGTAGCCTTTCCAAGAATACTTCCAGCAATAGGGTTATTTTAGAACTGTCCCTTTTACTGAGGGCAATGAAGTCTTTCACAGATGATGATACCTGACAGTGAAACTGTCAGAGAACCCCCCACTGATGCCATGCGAAAAGAAAAATGCTTAGAAGGAATAAACAAGTTTATAGTTCAGAGGAAAGAAAGCCTTATTGCATTCACCTGGGCTGCACATGAGCCTTCACCTTACTGGTGAAAGGGTGTAAAGACCACACAGCCAATGATAAGCTGAAGACTGTGAATGTGTTGGTTTCTTTTGACCTGTTTCTGATTATAAGACAGTTTATCTCAAGGGCAAATTTTTGTCCATGTGACACAGAGTAGATGCTACCTCAATACCCATGGCTGGAAATTTTCATCAAGGAAGGTGCATGATGAAACAAGTCAGAGATAAATGTACCCCAGTGAAAGAACTCTAAAGCTCTTCTCCTTTGTCTTTACTATTGTTTCATTTGAGGCCTTTTGCTAGACATCCAGTCCCTGAAGGTTGAGTGTTAAGGTGGGAAACCCACCAGCCATGTCCACATCATGCCTGGGGTCTGGGTCTGGTGTTATTAGTTATTCCCTTAGCACTGATGAAATACTAAAGCTCTGTTCCATTATTACTTTATCTTAATAATTGCTGAAGAAATGCTTGCAGACATGTAAAACCTTGAAACGGTGGTTTGGAAAAACGTTCAGTAAACCATTAGCTTTGATGTTAACAGATTATACTTTGTAACTAATGGTGAATTTTGCTGTTATTTCATTTCTTTAAAAGGCAGAAAAGATGGATTTTTAGTTTTTAGGGGCCAAATTGATGAGATTAACTGCATGCATTTCATTTATCAAGAGCATTAAGTGTTTTGCAGTGACTGATGAGTGTATTTTAGATATACTGAAAACAGATAGATATATAGTTTATTTCTTTTATGTTAGAAGTTGTCTACAACAGAGCCATTATTTACATCCTTTATATCTAATCAAGATAAACTCTCAGTCTCATAAATAAGAACATACTTATTTGCTTAAGTGACTTATTTGAGTCTGGAAAGATTTGCTGTGCAGGGGCTGGGCTCGATAATATTTCACAAAGCTAAAAATTCAGTCTTGATACATTCTTGACATGAGACACATCATTTTTCACATATAAGAACAATTACCTCATGTTTACACAGCATTTAAAGCATGGAAAGTGATTAGATTTTGCCATCTCTGGCATGCCCAGGATGTACAAATTGCTACTGGCTCTTTATATATGGAAAGACATCCATTTAATGCTCTTTAATTTGGTGCCACTTATCTGTCTGTGGGAAGGTTCACTCCTGGTGCTGGTGATGAGTATGAAGTACAGGCCTAGAAATAACTGTCAGAGGGAGGAGGCTTTAACAGGGAGATAAGTGTTAAGATAGATCTGCCTCCTCGAATCAGTGGGATGAGCCCCATATCCCAGCAAGCCCACTCCTCATGAGGTTGATAATGCCTTCCTGTGGTGGGAGAGGTCAGCCGGCTGCTGCGGGAAGCCTGTGCACTCGGGAGGGAAGATGGATCCAAACCAGCAAGGGGAAATGACTGGTTGACAGATTTGAGCTCGCCAACAACAGCTGTTCAGCAGGTGGAGGTGCTCCAGCTAGCCCTCCTGGGAGGGCAGAGGCATCCTCTTGGCACAGCAGGAACCTTCACCATGGCAGGCTGGGAGCACCCCTCAAAAGGGAACCAAGTATATCAGTGTGGGACGCTCATGCCCATGTCATGCCAGTTCCTCTTCAGAGAATATCTCAGCTCAGAAGTGGATAAACAAATCCAGACCACAAAATCCCATTTTTCTAGCTGTCTGCCATGCTTTCCCTGTGTGGAGTCTGAAGACCAAGCCCATTCTCCTTTCTCCTTGTGTCTTTGCCATCACTAATACAGCACCTGAGCTGTCATCACCAGTAGACCAGAGTTAAGCTCTTCTTTGCTTGCACTGATGCAACTGCAGGGATGCTGCCACATTTGCAGCATTTGTGCATGTCTGTCCTTCAGTAGCAGTGAACACACTGGCCTTGCTCTGCATACAATTTGCTTAATAAACAGCTTACATGTCGTACTCTCTTTAAAACACATTGCATGCATTATCTAACGCTAAGATGAACGTGTCCAGGGATAGACAGCTTGGCTCAGGGTCCAGGATATTAAGTAGTCTGGGCTGATGTCCTGGGCTCCTTCCCAAGTAAGGACTACACTGCTGGCTATCCCAGACTAATACACTTGTTATTTCTCCAATACATGTACAGCAGTGTCTGGCACTGTGGGCAGGCCGTGTATGGTGTTTCTCTCAAAGATTATGAAAATAGTATGCAAATGCTTCAGCTTTGCTGGAGTGGACAATTTTCTGGCTGTAGGTTTTGTTTGTTGTCATTAAATGATAGAGTTTCATATTCTGGAAATACCTTCATGAACTATCCTTTGTTTGCTTTTGCAGTCTCAAGCATGCTAGTAAATAAATACAAATCCAATATCTGGTGCAATCAGTTTCATCAAGCAGTGTGTGGTATATTGGCTTTCACAAGGAGAGTTTGAGACCTAACTTATGGGCCTCAGCAGTCTCAAAGTTAGCTACATGACCTTGGTGCTTTGGCCACCCTTCGAGGTACACAACCCTTCACAAACTTTCAGATCCACAATTCTGTGTTGCAGTATTGTTATTGAGGACATCAGGGGATGGATCAGGATGGAAGCAATAAGGTGGGCTTTTTTTCAATGAAAACTGTGAAAAAAAGGTTTCAGGAACTTTATTTTTCTTGTGGGATATCTGTGGCTAATCAAGGGAAATCAGCACTCCCACACCCTGTCCAAGCTTTAAAAATATGGTTTTAATGGAGACAAATGCTGGTATTTTTAAGTCCAGGCAGGCTGCAGGTCCTCAATGTTTTCAAACAGAGTAAATCAGAGAGGGCAACACCCTCGTAATTTATATGAAGTTTACATAGCTTTCCAAGGTACTAATTAAATCATTCGGTCTCAAACAAAAATTATTTTTCAATAAACCAGAAATAATACTCAATCTAGAGGCTTTGTGTCTCATCTTCAGAACAACTGTATGAGTTATCTGTTAAAGTCAGATATGTTTGGGGCACAAAGACCACATTGGTTCTTCCCAATCGTGTGTTTAGGAAGGGTATATATAGAATGGTAACACAATCTAAAGCATACTGCTGTTTAACTTTATAAACTCTGGTCTCAAAGGGGAGGGAGATGTGGCAAAGCATCCAGATTGCATCCAAATTTCTCAAAACAGCTCTGACTCCCTGGAGATGGACATGCATGGCTCCAAACCCAAGCACTGTGCCAGATCAACGATGCCTCCAAGATGTGTCTCATGGTGGGAGCAAGTATCCAGAAAGCTGATTCTTACCCAGGTTATTTATTCCCTTGGCTGTTTACAGGGTGATCTCAGCCTTGAGGGCCTGTGTCCCCAGCTACCTTTAGGCATTGCTTAACCCCCCCTCTGACCTGCTGCTGCAGTGGGGAAAGTTCTGTGTCAACAAACTGCACAACATTGGCAATGCTTCAGAGCCTGCCTGAACCTCCACACCACCTCTGCCGCTGCCATGAGCGAAAGTAATTAGAGACCGTTTGCATCGTTTGTTTGGAAATGTGTAAACAGCAGTATAAACAACAGCAGGTCAGGTCAGGGAAGGAGGCTGGCACTTCATGAGGCCATGGCTGGAGCCTGCCCAAGTGTGAAATTCCCAACTGGGAGAGAACATTTGGAAAAACAACGCGCTTGAGGTTTATCAACACAAATCATCTCCTAAGTGGCACATTTTATTTAGAGTATGTGTGGCCTCCATCTAGAAGAAGGGAAGTTTTTATCAATCTGAGCTTTATCACTTCCAGATATCTCTTTCTTTGTTTACTGGTGGTGTGCACAATGCCTTCATTTTGAGCAGTCCAGTTTAAACACAAGTGGGGCTGGCTTTTTTTGTGGAGCCTGCAGTGAACTGCCTGTGCTCCCTTTTCAGAACTGTGCTCGTAAATCTTCCCTTCAAGCCCTGAAATGCCTCTTTGTGACCGTCACCCTTGAGAAATGCAGCATCCTGGCCCCAATACATGAATCTGCTTTGGCTAGAAGACCGTCCCTGCTCAGGAAAGCACTTTGAACCCAGCACAGCTTTGAGGAAGAGCTTCAATGCCTTTCTGAGGAGAAGGAGGAGGGGTTTTCTGGCATGGGTCAGAAAATCAGAATCACAGGGCAGTCTGTGGAAGGACAGGAGTATATAAATAACCCCACATAAACCTAAAGTAAGTGGGATGAGACTTGCCTCTTAAAATTCAATCAGGAAAGCTTCCTGGGTGTCCTGAGCTCCTAGGTGGCCGCAGCACCCTCTTTGACACTCTGGTCCTTCCCCCTGGTGCTGGCACTGGCACTGCAATGAGGCAGTGATCCTCGTGGGTAGCTCCCACCACTCTTTTAGGTCCCCATCATGCGCAAATTAAGGGACATCCGTAGGTGTTGAACCACAGTCAGCTGTTATTTCTGGCTTGCCTTTCCACAGCATTTGTTACAAGGCAGTTTTCAGCAGTTAACAAACATCAAATTTTTTTGTCTGTGAAACAGCCTGGCATTATTACTCTTATTTTACAGTGGGAGCAGTGAAGAAGCTTGCTTAAGTGTAACTGAAAAACCCAGTGGAAGAGGTGAGAAAAAGCGTGTTACCCTGTGCCTCTATTCTTCACCAGGAGGAGCTCATCTGTCTCCCTCTGTATGGGTAACACAGGTGTTACAATCTAGAAGGCCTTGCCAGCACCACGAAGCCACTTTTGCTATAATTTGCAGAGCTCCCGAGAGAAACACAGCCATGATGCTAGACAATGCCATGTGACCAGCTGGATAGATCAAGTATTTTGGGCATAGTGGCTGGACATGCCCCTTTTGGGAGACGTGCTTCCCACTCTTCTCCCTGTACCTCGGGCAGAAAGTAGTGCTGGCTTCCCTCCTGGCCAGCACTGACTGCGTATGGGCAAGCAGTTGTTCATTGCCTCAGGGAAAAGGCAGCATGCCAGACGGGCCTATCTCATTGGCCATAAGTCACACCTTGCAGAGTTAAGCCAACATGAGGTTTTTTCTGCCCATTACAGAGGAGTTTCCAGCATCGTAGCTTCAGCTGGGGACATGAACATTTCATGACTTACCCACTATAGCAATCTAAATGTACCAGCATCAATAAGATCATACCTTTAAAAGCCTCTTCTCATAGTGTACAGGTCATGTGTGGAAGCTCTTCGTAAACCTTCATCCTCACCTTCCCATTTAACACTAAGCTTAATGTCTTCATTCTCCTAAATTCTTCCTGAGGAAAAAAATTGGCTCACACTGTGGCATTGAAGGTTTATTACCTTAAAGTATCTGAACTAACAGAGTACCAGGGCATGGTACTGGCCCTCTAAGTGGCTTCAAAATGTAGGCAGCATTGTTTCCTGGTCAATACACATCAAATACAGTCTAATAGGTTTTCAGTAAGTCTTTAAGGTATGAATGTGACTGAATGCTTTGCTAGACATAATCTCTTCGAAAAGTCACAGAGAAACAAGTTTTGGCTACAGAGGAATTTATTTTGCTTTAGAGTGTTGGACAAAGAAAAGACTGAGAAAGGAAAAGGACAAATATCACAGAAATCTAGGTGATGCTTGGTGAGGGAGGCTGGCAGCCAGTACATGGCAGAAAGACATTTGCTGTAATCCTCTGAAAGCTGGTCGTGGTGACTTTTTTTGTTCTATAACCAACAACTTTCTGATGAGCCAACAAGACCATTTGGCAAGTATCCTCCTCTGCAGAGGGAGTGGGCATCTAGGAGGTTAGAAAAGGTTAGGCCGATGCTTTTTTAACCTGGGTGCTACTTATTTTCTGTATCTTACATGGTATTTAGAAGGGAAAGAGGGACAAAATAATGGAACAATGAGTATCAAACCTCAACTGGAACCATGGCCAGCCTCACTGCCAACACTCCAAGCTGTTCATTGACTCATAAGAACCAGGGCACCATGTGGGGTTTATGAATGGTCCATCATCACTGCTCATCATGGTGTAGTACCATATATTAATTGCTCTTGGACAAATGCAAAGGGGGAGGAAGATGAGAAACAAAATAATATAACTCATATACCTATACTGTGCAAGGGCATAAGACAAAACCATAGAATCCTTGCTACAAAGAATAAATTGCCAACTTCAGCCTGCATTATCATTTGCCATCTTGTTTCCAAGTTGCCTATTAATATGTTCCACAACTCACCTCTTAGCACAGATCCCTGAGAAAAAACTTCTGTAATCTCCCTCTATTGTAAGAATTAAACATGTGCTCTTACCTTTCTTTTCCTACCTTTTAACCAGTTATTCAGCCATTAAACTGATGCCTTTTTCCTGGTCTTAAATCAAGACTCAAACACGGTTAGAAGGGGAAAAGGGATTTTACCTCTGTATTTATTTTAAGGATTCTTAGGTGCTCTACATCCAGGTCGAATGCATCAAAATGCAAACTGCAATGCATACCCCCAAAACATCTGGTATAACATTATAGGTCTTACTAATTAGCATACCTATCAAAAATTCCCCAATTTGAGGCTCAAGTGAGCCCTCCTCCCCAAGGAGCCTTCCCCTGGAGGGTTCTATCTTAGTTTACAGAATGTGTTCTGGATATGACCTTGGGTTCTGGGGCACATTAACCTCTACCTACAAAGCTTCTAAAATATTTAGTCTCCTAGTTTGACAAACAAGTCCAAGAATGTAGGCAAAAGCATCAGAGACACAGAAGCTACAAAAAGGTATGAAAGGGGTATAAAAGAAAAGGGAAACACTCTACATGGCATCAAAACAGCCTGACTTTTGCACAACAGTGCTTAGTTGCCCTTAAAGTTCCAAATTAGAGATTTTGCTGAAAATCTTTTGAACACATACCACATTCATCAGGCAAATCATCATTTGCTTGCTAACACCTTCAAAAGATTCTAACTGGTTTTTAGGCAGGACTTCATTGTGCAAAATTGTTTTTAATTCTTCATCAGGAACGTGTATGTTTCAAGGTGTCCTCTAACTCTGACTTTTATTAAACTTTGTCTCAGGTTGGTTGGCATGGCCATGATGCTTCTAGGTCTGTATTTCTTCAGTATCTCACAAAGCTCTCTTAGAATCACATATGCCTCATTTCAATCCTTTCAAAAGGACCAGTAAAATTTTAAGCAAGAGGTTACACAGTACTCCATGTAATTCAGCTGTTTTACCCCATCTTCATTTAAATATGGCCTGGCCTTGATGATTTTTGTCAGTTTGTTCCACAGCTTCATCTACAACCAAGTGAGTCCCCATAAAGAAGGGTTCAGACTTGGCAATGTGACAAGGAAAAAGAAGAAAACAATAAAAAGTATAAAGCCCAGAGCAGCAACAAGCCTACCCAGCAAAGAGCTTTTCCTTGGGTTACTGGCACCAGCTCCAATTCTGGATCCTGAATGACTACTCAGAGTACCTGAAATTCACGTGGCTTTTCCCATTGTGTTCATCTTTCCCTGTAAATAGTTGGGTTATGGTCTTCACATTTCTTCTCTCCCTTGGAAGAGATCTTTAGGTACAAGGGGAATCACGGGCTGCCCTTGAGTATATCCTGAGTATATCTTGAGTATATCTTGAGTATATCAGAAATTATGCTCATATCCTAATTTAAGACACAACTAGTTTGTGGCGCCTTCTGTTGTAAGCAGACACAAGGCTGGAGGTGATAAGGGGCTTGTGCATCCATCAATGTGACCTTTAGGCTCTAAAACAGGGAGCAAGAGGGGACAAGAATATGGGGATCAGCTGAGAAAGACCCAAACAGAGCTGGGGGGATGCAAGATACCTAGCTGAGCCTAAGGTCTTGAGACATCAGCTACCTAGCTCCCTCACCGGCTACTATTTGTTTGCTGCATTTCAGTCAAGTACCAGACACCCTAAAACCGTCTTTATTTTCTCATGGACTGTCAGCCTCAGTGTCACCATGCAGGGACTGTTGGAGAGTTATGGCCTCTTTTGAACCCATTAATACCGGCAGCACCATGCAGAGTTCAGTATCCAGCTTCAGTTTATTTAAGGCTTGTTTTAAAAAAACATTATGTGCCGAATTTTATTAAATCAACTTAATAGGAACTGTGAAGTAAAACAAATAAATATGGAACTCATTTCTGCAGTTAGTGGGAATTATTCTGTTTGTTTACAAAGGCCATTAAAAGCTTACTAGAGGTGTTCATTTCAGCAAGGAGGCCTCATTGATGGATCAGCGCAGCCTTGTCAAAACTGTATCCAAAATTTCACAGCAGTGCTCTCATTAGGCTCTAATGGTTGAAAGAAAACACAACTGAAGAGAACTATTAATGTTTCCCGGTGGCCTCCAACCTCCTTCACATTAGTTTTTCCCAAACCACACTGCATAAAAACTTTTCTAAGATTTTGGGGGGCTGGTAGCTTGCAAAAAAGACAGAAAAAAGGAGGAACTGAGTGCTTTGTGTTCTTAAAATAAGGCATATTAAAACAGAAACTTTGATAACTGCAGAGATGTATAAGCTGTTGCACAGCATAATGTCTCTGATAAAATGCTCAACAGCAGAGAAAGAATTATAGTAAAAATGTAAGAATAGTACCACAGAGTATTAAAATCCCCATTTTAAAATGTGAACTAAGCATTTCTAAGGTGTGAGAGTTGAGGGTTGACCTTAACTGCTAGAAAACACTAATTTTAGTTGCATTTCAATATGAACACATGGAGTCATTGTATGTTTTCCCCCACAGATTTCCACAAGCATATATACTTTTTGCTGTACATATTCTTCATATCAAGAAATCAGAAATACAGGTCTGTAATAATCTCTTGTCAAAATATATTCTATATTTGCTTTTAAACACTTGATGATTTTCAAACACAGGTTGCCTCCAATCTTGGCCAAGGCACCCAAAGAAGTGACCTGCTTTTGGAGAGGTACACAGCCTGTCACTCCACTGGTGTCACACAGGGCCTTGGGTACTTGGTATCTCCGGATGTAGCAGCTTTGGGTGGCTGCACACCTCCTGAGCACATTTTCAAACACTGTAAGTAATGTTTCTGAGCACCTTTTCAAAGAGAACCTGTGTCGGGAGCCACAGTGGTGCAGATGACTTCTTCTCCTACGTAGCTGACACAAGGATCTTGAGACTCCAGTGCGATCCTCAACAATGGGATGAGCACTTGAAGTACAGCTTTGTTGCAGTGCTAGGTTTAGTTTAGCAAGCTGCAGCTTTCCCTGAGAGCTCAGCAGAGCTGCTGGGGGCAGTGCCACCATTTTTGCCCTCCCATAGTCCATTTCAGATGTCTCTGTGCTCTCGCTCCGGTAGCTATCAGCTCTACAGCACAGCGACGGCGAAGGAGGTGAGAAGGGACTCCCTGTGAGGGTTTCACAGGACTTTTAATAGCTACATCTCATCCCAGTGACCCCAGAGGCAGAGAGACCTCGGGATGTGGGTGCAGGTGGGTTTTGTCAGATTGCAGGGGTGGTGCATGGATGGAGTTGGGGTACAGGAACCAATAGGGAGAGCCTGAGGCAGTGGCCAGGACTTGAAGCAAAGGAAAGCAGGGGGAGACAGTACAATATGGGATCAGAAGAGCAGTGGGTAAACAGATCGCCACATAACTTGACCACTCTTAATACAGTCTGCTCTAGATCATATGATAAAATCTACCTTCTATTTAGGCATTTAGAAACCTTATGAGAGTCGCTTCCTTTCCATCTTTGGACCAGTAACTTTTAAAAATAACTAAAGAGGTCAAATGTGATGTGGTGTCTTTGCACCTCTTATAATGTTTCCCTTCTTAGCTTCTTCTTACTTTCCCCAGGTGACAGTGACAACTTCTTGCCATCATGTGCAAAAGCATGTGGTTGCCCTTACCAGCTGGAAGAGACAGGTTACAAGCAAAGACCAGGTCCTCAGAAGAATGTCACATGCCCTGGGAATCTGGGACCTGCTGGCTGCCATCTGAAGGCTTTTCTTGATGTCCTCTCCAACAGAATCACTGTGTCAGCCTAAAATGTCCATGCCAGGATGGTCTGAGAGCTCATTGCTGTGGCCATGAAGGAGAGAGACACAAGGAGGAGAAGGAGGTGCTGGTCATATTGGCCGTGTTTCCTGTCATCTTCTCATTTTGCAGTCCTACCCAGAACATAAGGTTGCAGAATTGAGCCCAGAACTGCTCAAAACAACCAGCATCTGCCCCGCTCTGGATCAGATTGTGCCTTGTGAAGGCAATACTGAGTGAGCATCACAGGAAGAGCGAGGCAAACCACAATGTGGAGCTTTCACAAAGGGAATTTCTTAGTGCGAGTGTTGGAGTGCTCTTGGGAGGTTTCTATGATCAGCATGAAAACGTCTATGGATAAAATACAGAGAAAAATCTGGGGACGTGAGTAGGATCCAGAGCCTTGAACAGGAATGAGATAAACTAGAGAAATTGAATCCAAACAACTCAGACGATACAGTAAATTCCTAGTGTGGGAGGAAGAAAAACAGTATTGTACAACTTTCAGCTGTGAAGATACTCAGATGGTAAATAACTTATGTCAAGTTCTGGATTTCGATCAGTTTTATTTTATCTTTGTTTCAATAGAATTTTTTTCCCTAAATGTAATCCTGCATTAAGTCATGTGAAAGGTCCAGGCTAACTGTTGATGTTACAGATTACAGGGAAGATGTGAGGAACACTCTGACTGTCCCCTTTCCATAGTAATAGTAAACAATAATCACTGAAAGCTGTGGCCTTTTAACAAGCAGCTATAATACAACAGATTTCCTAGAAGACTATTAAACAGAGATAGAAATCTCTTTAAAATCTTTATTCAGCTTTGCTAATCAACTGCCACTGTTGTTTAAGGTTGGAGCTTTTTTCTATACATTTTCATTATTTCAGAACATTCCCTGCCAGAACCATTGTAAAGCTTTCTAATAAAATCCTTCTTACTGTAGTGGGATGAATTTTTTTCTTTTTCCAAAAGGCTGATTTAATAGAAACTTGGCACCAGAAAAAGTGTTTCTGTTTCATTACTATACTATATAAAAGTTCATGGGGCTCTCAGAATATGCTTTCTAAAAAAAAAAAAAATCATTAGCATATGCTTGGATACAGAACTTACTGACAATTATACAGTAGTCATCTTTCAAATACATACTTCCTATGTTGTTGCTAAGACTATTAGTGATGATTCTTAAAATGCAGAGTGAGCACTGGAATGCAATTCATACTCAGCAAATTTTTTTAAAATGTTACTCAAGTCACTTTTGTGGTAGTTTGTACACAAAAAAAAGAGCTTGAATTTTTTTAATTCAAGCCTATTTAATTTACACTTCACATTATTTTGTTTAAGCCATACTTCTAACATTTTTATTATAGAAATTCTTTTCAGTGTAGCCCAATAAATTCTTGTTTGGCTCTCAAAAACAATAATAGTTTTTAGCACTTACATAGGACTTTAAGTTTTTGAAAGTGTTACTCAACTATTAACTAATGAATGTTTGTTCAACGCAGACTGTCCATATAAAGAGGTGCAGTGAGTAAAAGGAACGTTTTCCCTGTCACTTCTAACAAGATTAAAGGTGTTGATGTTGTACAAACTCAAAAATGAGGCACAGTTTGAAAGAACCCACCTGCCATTGATTTTGGCCAAGTTATTGGTAATCTCAAATTTGTAGATTACTTCTCAGTACTATCAATGGAGAAACTGAGAAGGTGCTTGTTTGCCTGCTTTGGTAGTAAACAGCATGTGCTGACAATGGGAAAAAGCCTTCTATCTTTCCATTTTTGAGTACATACAACTTTGCAGCAGCACAGGGAGCAATTTTTCCTGTGTACCCTCTGGGTCATTTTGTCATGCCACGGGGCATACAGGGCCCACAGGGGATAGTGTCCTCGTGTGCTGCTCTCCTCCCACCTTTCCTTTCTTCCCTTTCTCACAGCCAGGCTCAAGCCTTCTCCTCCAGTGACTCATCAGGATTTGGACCGTAGCTTTGCATTAGAGGTGCTTTCTAGCATACATTTGGTTTCAATATATTAAAAAGTTGATTGAGTAATCTTTACGACAGATGGGGTTTCCTGTAAATCAGGCCCAAAAGATTACCTTATTCAGTTGTATCCGATGTGGTTGCCCAAGAGTCCCCTCTACAACATGCTTCCCGCAAGCGTCCCCAAATTTACTGGGCTTCTGGACCCACAATAACGATGTTGCAATAATTTCAAAGTATGACTCTTGCATGTGTTCTGGAAATAACATGGCCATAAACATAACTGGAAGTTTTTAACTGTCAGTGATTTCATACTGACTTTAACAATAGCCAGTAAACATGTAGTTCAGACTTTAATCCAATTTTCTCAGTAAAACTAATTTCAGTAAGATGCTCCAGATTATACTTTCTTGTGGGATTACTGCACAGCTTGGGTGGCTTATCATTCAATCTTCATCTTTTATTAATACACTGTCTATGTAATATATGACCCCAAATCCTCGCCAGTGCTGAGTTCTTAAACCCGTGGAATTAATTAGCTGCTTCCACGTTCAATCTTGACTGCTTTAATACCACTGGAATTTCACTAATCACATTAGACATTAGCACCATTCACAGATTTCTATTCTTACAACTTCCCAGTGTTTGCAGCCATCCACAGCTGACATCTACAGAGGAGGCAGAAACACTGTGGAGACTCTTCTGTTCATGAGACATCCCCCTGACTCCGGGGGAACACGCCACAGCTGCAGGGCTCCATGCTGACACATCTACTAACAGGATTAGGACTCTTAAGTAGAAAAAACATATGTCGTTTGCAATATAGCTGGAGAGCTACCAACAGCTGTAATTAAGGATGCCTATGCATTTCCATGCTAAGCCCCTGTTTTCATTTGCTCATAACTTTCCAAAACTTTCACCTATAAGGTTGAACTTTTACAGTCCTGCTTTCTGCCAAATTGTGGCTTTTTTTTCTGCTGTTGTTGAAAGTTTGAGGAAAAATGAATATGTTCATTTTTTTGAGTAAGAGAAGAGAGAAATTTAAAAAAAAAATTCCCTCATGTAAACATGTGGATTGGAATTGACTTATGCTGGATTTTCTATTTCATTTAATTTTCATATGGCATTTTTAACTCTTAAAATATGTCCCAGCAGCTGGCAAGTATGGGATAATATTTTAATAAAGCAACAGAAATAATGCAACACACTTTTTCCTTACACCTTGAAATGCTCAGGTACAGAATTTTAGAGTCAGTGTAATTACCAGCTAAAAAATTATTTTCCTCTCAGGTTGAGCAAGATATCAGAAGTCCACTCTGTATATGCAGCTGCAATAAAGCTCCTCTTGTGTTTCTCAGTGTGGAAATGGAGAATGAATAAACAATACTGAACACACAGGCATGTCATGACCCTTTCTTAGCCTGTTGGGATAACATCGTGTGGCACAGAAGTATTCACTGGTACAACTAGAAATATGTGAATTTGATATATGAATTGGCATTTGCAGACATCTCAGACTGTTTTGAGCCTGAAGGACTCTTTCAAGCCTTTGGAAGTCTATGTCTCATGTGCCCCTTTCTACCTGATGGAAAGCAATCAGTATTAAAAATAATGCCAAGATTTTTTTAAGATAGAGTTAGTGCCTTACTGACTCATTTAATTCCTGTCTTTTCTCATCCTTGACGTCACCTCCTCCTTCTTGCTCTCTGCATACTGAATTTAGACTCTTGTAACTCAGCAATCTCACAAGTTCTTGCTCTGTGATGTACACAAATTGCTCAAACAAAGATGATAACTTTACCAATGAGTGAATCCTTTTTGAAGAAAGAATATGTCTTCTGTGATAATAGTAAATATTTAATTTGAAAGAAAAAAAACAACCCTGTCTTGTACTGTTTATTACTCTTAGGGGGAGAAAAGAAAGAGCATGGGTGCGAGTTATCTAGGATTGTTTAATTTGTCTTGATTTTTTTTTCCCTTTCTGGATTAATTAGATATTTTTCTTTTATTCACTTACTACCTTCTTCACCAAGTTTTTCATTCACAGAAAGGAAATTCAGCTTTGCTAATGAGGCATTTAGATGCAGATTGCTTTTAAAATGCAGTTATCTTCTGAAGCTTTTCCTTTGCAAATTGTAATTCATGTTTCTGAATATTCTGAAGAGAGAGGCAACTTTTTCTAACAGTGCTGGTCTAGAAAATTTTCACAGAGGATCTCCTCATGTTCTTTTGAAATGTACCCATTTAAGGGTAATGAACACTTTAAAAAGGAAGCAATTGATCCTAACAGCGTCAATGAGGTTTTTCGTATGCTTCTTTCAAAGTTCACAAAAAGCTGGTGGTTTAGATTACTCACAAATTAGATTCTTTATGAATCTAAAAGCTCTCTTAGGCCTGCAGAATTACATGATGGCTGTTATTTAATTATTACAATGCAAGAAGTTGCGGTAGAATATTGTTAAGATTTAAAAAAATGAAATTTTTAGGAGATGAAAAATCTCCAAGAACCTCAAACAACAACTTGCCTTGCTCCCCTGAATATACAGCATTATAAAATGGCCTTTAACTAAGTTTTGTATGCTATTTTCTGACTGGACTCTCATCCCACTTAGGGTCAGGGTGGCTAGTCAATATTTATTCACTTCCAAAACTTTTGCAGAGTGGACCTCTTTAATGTACACCAGCTTGCATAAGAACCCAAATATAAGAATGTTCCTTTCCTCTTGGGCACTTCTTTAAGGCTTCCATGACACTGACTCAATGGTTGAGAAGCTAGGATGAACCTATCTTCCCAGCATGCTGTAACATGAAGTTCTCAGTGCTCCCTCTTCCTACTTAGCCCCCAATCTCCAGCTCCGCTTCACAAGAGTTTCCCTACATCTTCTTGCATTAGCTGAGAGGGTTCTGCATCTACAGTGCAAGATGGGAACATGCCCAGGCACCCTCTGTGGGCTCACTGGTGCTGTCTGTCTCTGTGGAAGCTGACAGAGGCTCTGGAGGACTCCGTAATCATCCTTTGAAAAAGGAGGTACTTCAAACATTTCACTGTTTAGGCAAATTGTCACAGGTTCAGTGAAAGGCACATCTCTAATGCAAATCTCAGGCCTCTTCCCCAAGGCACCGCTATGCAGTGCTTGTCAATTAATTATCTGATGAACTTTTTTTAGCCTTCAAAAAGTAATGTATTCTCCCCAAATCCCTTGGAAACATCAGAACATCTTTGCTGAAATTTTTCCAAAGAATAATTTATACAAAAGAGGTATTCCTGGAAAGAAAAATCATCATTTCTGAATGGTTGAAATCTGGTAAAACTATTAGCAGCTGAAAGAGCGTTCTTATAATGAGAAGTGTTAGATAATAGGTGCAGTGGTTCTATCTTCACCTACAATATTTGTGTATCCATGTAGGATGTGAATACGGGATTGGTACAGAGGAAGACAGTGGGTCATGATACTTGGAGCATATCATGTTTGTTCTGTGATTTATGTTTTTAATACAGCCACTCCTCTTACTCTATCTACTCTGGAGCCACAAATGCAGCTGAAAACAGGCTTTAGCCCAGTATGTAAAAAGGAAATGGGAGACAACAGAAGATGTTTGTTGATTCCCATCTTATTCTTGTCCAATCCCCACCAGTGTGACCCCAGCCTGTTAAAAAAATCAGTGATCTCAAAAATGCACATACTTTCTAAATTAAAAAATAAGAACAAAAGTCATCAAGGAAACATTTTTTGCTGTAAATAATTCACTTAGTTGTAGAATTCACCAGATAAATAGCCTTATTGTTTTACCTTGAGCTGGGGAAATGCTCATATGGCATGTTCAAAATTATACCCCAAGCTTGTTCAATTTGTTCTTAAATTCCATGTAAATAACCTTTATAGGGTAGGGGTGTGTGTGTGCTTGGTTTTGTTTTTTCTCCCCAGAGAGAACTCCCACTATCAGTTTGGAAAAACAATTATCCTTCCTGTGCCTCTTATGATCTTTTCCCAACAAATGAAGTGGGGTTGTTTTTTGTTTGTTTGGTTTTTGGTTTTTTTTTGCAGCCAGCTTCAGTCTCAGTTGAGTCCCTGTACTTAAGCAATTCTCTAAGATTTTAGTGCCCAAATACCTGGAGGCAGCACCCTGGTCTATCAAGAATGGCTCTCCAAAGCCTCAGTGGATATACTGGAAGCTATGAAGTGCAATGCAGTAATTTCAGCTAAACATTACCGGCTCCTGACCCTGGAACGGGAAAAGTCAAAGTTCTTTTGGAAATGACACATTGTGACCTGCAGTCTGCTGTAGCACATTAAGTCTGATAAATGATCAGAAATGATGACTTAAACAAGCATCTAAGAGAGAGTATTTTGCTTAATGTACCCAGCAGTTAACCTTATGTAGTCACGTTGCATAGTGGGCTCATTTGGAAGCCTTGTAGGCTTAGCTGAGAATAAACAAAGCGTTGCAGTACCATTAAACGTTTTCTACATCTTCCTTCTGTGTTAATGTGGTTCAGTGCTTCTGTCATGAAAATGAACTGAATGGAGTTTCCCACACTCTCGACCACAAAGAGTGCACTATATTGCCTTTACGAGAGACATTTTGTACTTTCCTGAACACATGCCTGTTTCAAGAGCAAACCTTGGTTTTCATACCACTGAGGAGGTCTGCAGCATAGGAAAGAGGCAAACTCAAAAGCAGAAAAAAAAAGTGGAAGTGATGTCAAAACCATGCAACTTTTCCAGGTGGCAAAAAAATAAAAGTCCTATATATGCACCAAAAGAAGTTATTTTCTTTTCCCACATACACAAAATATCCTCCAAATGAAATGCCAAATCTAATCCTCCTGCCTAATAAGTTCTCAAATTTTTAATTTAGGCATTTTTGCTAGAGCCCTATAGGTACTAGAATAATGTGAGCTTTTTCTCTGTATTAAGTTGCTCAACTATAATGACTTCATCATTTCATTTAAGCACCTGTTCTGGAAAATAGGTCCTTATCCTCCAAACACTCACATCTAGTAAGTATTCCCATTTGAACTCTAAAAATTGTATCCCAGCTCTTTAGGGTGATTTATGGCATACTATTAGAAGCATCTATAAGAACCTGAAATGTGTCAGTGGATGAACATGAGCAATAATTGTAAATATAGTTTATGAGTTAAGCAGTGCACTGATATTGACGGCCAATGCTCGGTAAAATATTGAATCTCCTAACTCCTGTTTAAACTTCCCACTGACTTCAGCTGGAATTTAAACTTCAGATGGGGAGTCAGGAGGCCAGATGCTTTGCTGATCATGGGTCTTTGGCTGCAAAATGCTGAATCTCCCCAAAGGAGCCAGTGGAAATGATAGTACAGAGGTATTTTATGCATGCATAACTCCTCTTGGAGTTTGCTAGATGGAGGAAAATCTCTCTTGAAGTTCAACTGTCTTTCTTGTTTCTCTCACAATCTTTTTTTCAAAGACTTTTATCACCAACAAACTGAACGGGTGCCTGTGCCCTGGAGGAGGGGTTAGGGTATGTGCTCTGGCCATCAAGGCAGACAACCCAGCTCTTCAAAGCTGACAAGGGATGTCCAACTCCTTTACCCACAAAAATAATTTTACTTTCTTATGAAGAGAAAGTCTACTGTCTTTGCTTCTCCTCTGCCTCTATCACTTCTCTGCAGGCATCCTTGACTTGCAGAGAAGTGGTAGAGGCAGAGCAGAAGGATGAGGTAGGATTCTCAGAATCCTGGAGGGGAGGGCAGGGAGGGTGATCCAAATTTTCCATACACAAGGTATGACTGTGCTCACAGAGTTGAAGTTCAGGTCTCCTCCTTTGCTTCTGCCTGACCTACCTTCACCTTTGTCAGCCTAGTGAAGACATCCTTCATTCATGGTGCTTCCTTACTCACATATCAAATATCTCCAAAATTTGCTCCACTATTAGATATTTAGGATATAATTATTGTAGGGGTGAGCTTGGCCCAACACACCTAAATATTAGTTTATGTTCCTACTTTTATAATAGCACTAGTAGAAGGGCCATATCCATGTAAATACCAGAATTCTGTCTGCTACTTTCTGTCTTTTTTTAGCCTTCTGTCTTATTTTAGCCTCCTACTTGCAAATCTGCTGGAAATCTTTGCATTATGTATCACTGAACTGTTTCTGTGAGACTTGAGCTTGGCTGCAACAGGGATTCCTTTATTTTTTGTTTTTAAAGTTAGTATATTAAAGAAAGGAAAATAAATATAAAGTCAGAATTTCCTGCGGGACAGTGGGAAGGAGAGAGATCAGATCAGCTGTAAGATGTTGGTATTATATAGAGATATTTTCCCAGGATAAGCTTCTTTTTTAGTTCCCCTCCCCACCTCCCCAATTATTTATTTATTTATTGATTCACCCTTTCTAAAATCACCGACAGGCTCTTGGACAAAACTGAAATATTTTCTGGGTTTCAGAAATAGCAGAGTTAAAATTGGCAAAGACCACTTCTAGGGTGAATCTCCCTGTGCTCAGTGGAGTTCTTAGAGCACAGATGCTTCCATAGGAATAACCATCTGAAAGTGAAGGACCTAAGCTGTCTCCTTTCCTTGCTCAGCCCACCAGTGAGCAGCTGCTGCTGTCCTGTCATTGGTATCACCCTGTCCTCACTCACCTCGGACTGGTCCATGAATATTGCAGGCTCCTGAGAGTGGGGACAGCCTGCAGCTGAGCCATCATACTGTCAGAGCAGTAGGATGATGTTCTGTCCTTAAGCATCATCCTCTAAGTTCCCATAAGGAACAGGACCAATTTCAATTTGTCTCTCTAGGAACTTTACATGCAAAAATATTTTTTCTATCCAAGCTGGTTAACCCAACGCATTTATGCTAAAGTGTTTCTTTGGGCACTGGCTTGAAATATCTATTTGGGAATTACTCTCTTGGAAAATTGTAGCTTAACATCTGAGATGAGCCGGCATAGAAGCTATCATACACAAGGGCAGAACAAGTAAACACAGCTATCATCACATCAAAGACAAGATATTGTGGAGGCTCTGAAGCAAAGTAGGAAGAATTTCTCAACATGGGTCCGTTCTTGCCTCTTGAGCAGCTGCTCTACTTGGAGACACACCACATGCAGAACTTCTCTACTCCGAAGCCACAGTGATGTTCTTCAGTGTAGACATGGTCAGAAATGATGCAAACAGCAGAGGATATTAACAATGATTACAAAGTGAAAAATGAGAACTCCACACTTCATTTATCTGCAAATGGCACAGACTATACACTTTATTGCTTCTTAGTTTATTCTTCTGAAGAGAGAACATCAGGTGAACCAGTTGCAAGGGCAAGGTGAAACAAGGTCTGTTCCTATCTGCAGGGTCAGCCTCTAAAGCTGTACTTCAGGCTTTTACCTCCTCCTCAGACCTCAGTTTTCCCTGCATAAGATCAGCCATGGAACTTGAAGGACCAAGATCTTCACTGCCAAGTTTCCTCCAGGGTCTCGATTCCCAATGTGTCGAGGGAGTTTACCTCCCTCTTTGAGAACAGTGGGACATCCTTTCTTAGGTGGACCAACCTTTGCACACTGAGGCCCTGTGCACACAGGGCTCTGCATCCCTGAGGACTACATACGCAGTCGAAGTTTTGAGCATTTGGCTATGATCCTGGAATAACCTCAATGAAGTCGATGGATTTTCCCCAGATTTACTTCAGTATAATGAGCTAAGAATTTGGACCTCTGTGCCATATTGTGTGGAATTTTATTAATTTTAAATAAAGTTTCCACCTTAAATGAAATGCAAGTGTTATCTGTTTATATATATAACTTCATGCTCTTTATTATTTAAAATGTCCAATTTGCTAGATGAAAACATAAATACTGACTGCAGCTGTAGAATTTAATAAAACCTCAGGTTTGAGCTAGCAAGTGAAAAAAAGTGTATTATTGGAAACTTGTGGTCAAACTTGAAGCATGAAGGAAATATTTTAGCACTATCACAATATTAAATTGCAATCATTATTTAATTTATCTTCTCTGAAATGACTTAAGGGAAGTGCACCAAAAGTCCTATTTACCTAAGCCAGGAAATAAGTCAGTGATCAGCTAGGTGGATGAAGTAATTGAAAGCTGACAAGGGACAATATAATGCCACTATTGTAACAGCACTTAGAAGTATTGTTTGAATTTGACCTGCTTAGGAATAAATGTTGCACAGTTTTCATTTCATATAAAAAAAAATAAAAGAAAAAAGAAAAAAAAATGTATAGCAATAAAATGTGTTCATTTTACTGAATTATTGATATTTTTCTTTAAATTGAAAAATATCAGCTTTGGCACATCTGGAGGAAAGGAATGTTCCCCACAATTACTGAGATTTTGAAAAAAAATATAAATATATTAGAAATTAAGGTATTCACCATTCAGTACTTCTAGCAAAAAGTCTGAACCCCTGGGCAACCTGTGCATTTCAATTGTCACTTTGAACTTTGGAACAAAGGGTAGACTGTAAAACCAGTTTATAAAAATTATTATGAGATACCACAACTGGCATTTTTATGACCTTATTAAACTACATCCAAGTGTCATAAATTTTATGTAATGAAAGTCAATAGGATCATTGACTTGATTTTAATATTAGGAACATGCTTATTAGTTTAAGCATTTTTCTGAATAAGAGGGGTATTTTTGTTGTTTTCTTACCTTAGCAACTAATGTTATGTGGAAGTCATAAATGCCAGATTACATTAATTTTTTTTTGTTCATACAATAATACTGTTTGTAAATTACTTGGGAGTAATGAGCAGCTTTTCTCACTAAGTAAAGCTAAAGGTGTTAATTTAGGCTCAAAGTATTTACCATTCTTATGACAAACAGTGACTGACCACGTTTAGATATGAAAACTAAATTATGGTTTAGAAGAAAGATCTGTCTTTCAAGAAAAAATACCCAGAAAATCTTGTAACTTTTTTTCCCCCAATGCCCTGTCTCTGCAGTAGGAGAAGAGCTGCAGATGTCTGTTCAAAGTAAACTCATTTTTAGATCTGTCGCTCTTTTAGATGGAGAGTTTGTGCCCAGAAGTAGCATAAAAATGTATTGAGATATATCAGAAGCAGAATGCTCACCACAGGGGGATATTATCTGTGCTGTTCTCTTGAGAACATCCGTTAGCTGAACCAAAAGTCCATCTGAGCCAGCAGTCTGCCTCCAACCCCACCCAAAAGAAAAGTCTAGGGAAGAAGATAAGAGTCATGAGAGAAAAGCATGCACTTATGGGACTTCCTCTCTGCTCCATCACCCTCCTCCAGTCATTTGCAGCACTGGCAGGGGGAGTTAGGTGAATGCTGATTAGCTGGAGAGTCAAATGCTTGGTTCCTGTCATGAGAAATTGAGTGATGTTTGCTATTTGTCCATCCATATTCCTTGTAGCCATCATGCCTGACTTTTCTGTGCATCAGGCACAGCAGCTCTGTGTTCCCCAGAAGTCAGACATGAGCATGTGGGAGAGCCAAGGATCCCCCAACACTTGTCCTCAAACTGCTCAATGCATGTTCACCATCTCTTTTGAGAGAGAACTGACAGACCCAGGCAAGGTAGGTCTGCAATCCAGCAGCTTGCTGTCCACAGTAGCCAGGGAAACACCTTCTGCTGATGATAGCATGCCTCCAATGGCATGACTGGCAGGAAGGTCAGTGCTTCCATCAGCCAACAGTCCCAAAAAACCCAGCAAGTAGCAGCCAGCTGTCAGGATATGGATAAAGCTATAGTTGATGTTCAGGTATGCTTAGTAGAAACTTTGCTTTTACAGAGAGGGCAGAAGGATCTCACATTATGTTACTGTCAGAAATTTATTTTAAAAAAGAGAGAGGGGCAAACTACCACAACACCAAAAATATGTTGTAGTCATTCCTAAGACTTGTTTGTCAGAAAGCACCAAAAAGTTTACCCAGTGTCTTTTAAGCATTTGAATTATTGAGAATTTAACTGGGTTGGATTGTGCAAGGGAAATAGGAATAATTTTTCCTCCTCAGTTTTTCCACATTTTGCAGGGATTATTGCCATTCTGCACTGGGATCTGAGATCTTTTTGGACACCTAGGTTGCTGTTTTCTCCCGCACTTTTTGCTGCAACATCCAGTCTTCTTCATTCTCCACATCCATTTATCAGGGGGCAGAGGAGCACAAGGCGGTCCCGCAAAGACAGCCCCACTGACAGCTTTTCTTGGAAGGAGTTTTCTTGTACCTTTTCATGACAGCCACTGGCTAAATGCCATTTTGTAGTCCATAAAAGTCTGTAGAAGGAGAACGTGGGTTTTATTACATTATAGTTTTCTTTACAATACCAAAAAGGAGGTTAAAGCTTATTCTAAGCTTTGGGAGAGAAACAAAGCTGAAAACATTGATGCAATCAATGAGATATTAGAGAATTTCAGACTTGCTCCAGGACTGCCAGTCTAAAGGGAAGAAGAGGGAATAGAGAAAAGAGAGAGAAGAGAATCCCCGAAAAAACTCCAAGAACACAAACAAACAACAACAAAAAAAACCAAACCCAAACCAAAACAAAAGATATAGGGGAAAAAAAGGAACAAAAAGAAAATAAAAGGTAAAAGGTAAAGCTGAAGAGGACAAATAGGAGACATAAAAATGCCAGAAATAACAGACTTTTAAAATCTGGGCAAGTTAGTAAAATAAGAAAGATTTCTTTCTAACCAAAAAGGGACACATAAACAGAGACAATTTGTTGTGAGTGAAGTAGTCTCAATGAATGTATAGCTACTCATTTTTATTATGATTACACAATTTGTCCCCTCTAAATAGACTGCCTGGCAAAATATTGTACCTTCATCAGCACATCTCCTAAATGCCTGAGAAAGAAAATGAATGAACTCTGGAGGAGCAGGGCAACAGGAGGAGCACCTGTTAAAATAGATAGCAATTTGTTACAGATTCCATTAAACTGCAGCTGTGCATAGGAATTCCCTGCACTGAAAGCAAGAAATGTTAAAGAAATCCTCAGAAGGACAGGATATCTGCTGCATGAGTGTCAGGAAAGCTGCAGTTCATTTTGCCTTTTAAACTGTGTGTGGGGTGTAGCAGCCTTAAACAAAGGATCATTTGCTCAAGTGGGAATGGAGACAATACCTCTGCCCTTTTAAGGACACTGTCTGCTTGGACAACAGGGAGAAGCTAGTAAAGCTAAGAAGATAAGGTTAAAAAAAGATGGATATATAATGGTGGGATATATCTCACTAGGAATCAGAAGTTGAAGTTTAGGCTGCTATTGGGACACACTGTTTTGAGGTCTCAGTTTAATTGATAGTAAATTAGGGAGGACAATTCTTTCCTTATGTTAATTAATTGTCCTAAGAAAAAATAATTCACTCTCCTACCAGACTATCTTTCTCTGCTGACAGTGCTTGAAACTGAGTGGGTGGACCTCTGATTCCCATGCTGAGTGTCTACAGAGTCACAGAAACACAGAATAGTCTGAGTTGGAAAGGTCCCAGAAGCATCAAGTCCAACTCTTAAAGCATACTTTGTGGCAGAAGATGGTCATGGCAATACACTGACAGTTTTGTAGAACAGAAACCTGTAAAACCAAAAAGATGACTAAACAGGCATTATAGGAATAAATTAAAATTAAAATGACCCTCTATTTCATATCAGTTCAAAAAGAGCAGTGATGCAAGAAAAACGTTACAGAGAAAGCAAAATATTGTTTTTCAAACTGAAAATTTCTAAAGAAATGTTAAGGTTTTAAGAAATTCTAAGAAGGTTACTTAGAGAACAACAGAACATGTGCTTTTAGAACATCTGCTAACTACGGAAATAAGTTATCCTAACTTTGTGTATCCTGTGCACCTAGCCTGGGTTTGTACCTAAATTCACCTGCTAATCAAAGCTCTAACATGTCTCAGAGCCTTTAAATCCCAAGTTCTGTTTCTTTACTGGCAAATCACAGCTCAGAGACATGTTAAGAGAAGATCTGTATACTCTGGATAGTACTCAAAAAAACCAGTAATATCATTAAAAGTAAGTTTAGAAACCAATTGTGAGAACTGCTGTGGTAGTCTCTCATTCTGAAGGCCACAACTAGGATGATGGGGTGAGGGTGTGTAGTGTAGTGTAGCAGGGGCTAATTTGTGTCTCAGATCACTCTTCTTCCCAAATATGCTTCATGGCTCCATCCAGGGTACTTCCGAGTTCCTTGCAACTCACAGAGTGAATTGTGTTGTCAGGCAGGATAATCCTGAGTGGAGAGAGCAGAGGACAGACCTTTGTGCTTTTCCTGCTCCCCAGATGTGTGCCAGGGCTTCCCATGTCTGCCTTCCCTCCAAGGGCATCCCTGCCTTCAGAGAGGGGATTGCAGTGCTTTTCATAGGGGAAAAAACTGAAGATGATTGGAAGGGTGTATATACTACATTGCTATAATATTACTTTTTACTAAATTACTACTATTCTTATATGATGCATTTCTACAGTATTACTTTCTACTATAGAGAGTGATCATTTTATCATATAATGTTATTTTGATATTACCAGCTTTCTTGAAAAAGGGTACTATTTCTAATGCTTGGAGCATTAGAAAAAGCACATGAGAACAAAATCAGAGAGCAAATATAACTGTTTTTCTTGAAAATGGTTCCCTCTTGGAACAAAAGTGGTCTAATTTGAAAATGAAAAAGGAGGCTTTTTGTACTCTTTCTTAAGGCACACATTTTCTATTGGTGTTGTATATTTTAAGTTCAATCACTAGCCTAGAAATACAATTAACAGTTTCCAGGTTAACAACACCATCAAGATCAGTAATACCAAACTTTAGTAATTAAAGCATCGCTTGTACTTGTTTCGAGGTGAATATGTATATTCTTGATCGCCCAATAAATGTCATACATAGGGATTTCACTTGGAGATTTTCATTCTGAGTCAAGACTAACAGCAATGTCTGTAGTGTAGTACATCATCTCCTTCCTTTTGTAAAACATACATGCTCTTTTCTGTCACAGTAACCCTCAATGTTGAAAGGAGATGCAAGGATTATCTGTGGATCTTTAGTAAACTCAGTTCATGTGTCTTTTTTCCAACAGATCAGTAAAACTGAATTTTTATTCTTCTTTTGAAATATCTGAGTTGGAGGGTTTCCATCTTTCTTTATAAATTTGTAGACTTGTCAGATGGTCAGGGTTACATAGTGCATCCATCTGTAGCTCCAGGTGTCTGAAGCTGGTCTCTAGCTGCTGATAACACAAGGTGTGGTCTACAGAGGAGGGATTTTATTAGTTACATCTTTAGCTACTTGAGGAAGGAAAGCATATAATATAAGACACTTTGAAGCCTTAAAAACATGTGAAATATGTTTAAGGCATCAAAGAGACTGAAATAGAGGAAAACAGCGTGAAACTTGAAGTTCTGAATAAAGCAGGACTACTAGATGAGTTTCAAAAACACCCAAACAAAACTTGAGAGATATTAAAAGAGAAGAAAAGGACAGAATGAAGTAACAAGGCCTTCCATAAGAAGTGCTAGTGCTTTCTGAACTGCATGGTGTAAAATCCACTGAAGAAGCTGGACAGAAACAGAAAGAGGAAATGCATGAAATCAATGACTGTGTAAACATCTGTCTCTTCTGCAAGTAATTCTTTTCTTCCACATTATTAAAAGAGGGTGCAACTCCAGCCTGTGATCAAGGCCCAGGCTACAGAAATGCACATCACAAGAAGTTGCTGTTTGCAAGAGATGTGCTTGGATATACTACATATTCATTGAGAGCTGACAGTGTGTCCTGCCCTTAGGACCTAATCCTGTAACCCATGACATTCATAGAAATGTTAGCAATTATCATAATTTGGCTCTGAGATAGAAGGACTTGACTTGGGGTTGGAACTGAGGCAGGGTAAGTTTACCCATCTCTGACCGGCCTCTTGCCTCTGCCAGAGTGCTGTGGGAACCTGGAGAGAGCAAAAGATGTGTCCATATGGATCTGAGCTGCAGCACCTCTTAAAAAAAATTGCTCTTCTTGCAAGCCAGGTCAGTCCTGTGCATCAATGCAAATCCAGGACAGGCTGGTCCAAAGGCTGAGCCTAGTTTTGCACTCCCTTCCACCTTGGGCCATTGCTTACAGGGAGGTATTTGGGAGATTCATCACCTGCCTGGTGTGACCCCCAGCTAAGGTCAGCTGTCTGGGATGATAGGGAACAGAAAATAAAGCTCTGCAGATAAGAACACATCTGCTGAGGGGATCTATAGACAGAAAAGGTGTATGATGGCAAATATCCATGTGTAGGCATTTCACACAATAAACTAAACTTCTTATTCCAGATTTGATGAGTAACCACCAGAAATGTTGTTATTTTAGGGTCCCATTGTTATTTTAGGGTCATAAAATTTGCAGTTACATATCAAAGCATTGTTGGCTTTATATGCCATTATATACTTTGGTGCCAAACAAAAGGCATTGTCAAAGATCTGGAAGTTTGTCTCAGTTCTTTCTAGTTGTGTTTTTTGTGGTGACTTTCCTACTACATGTCCTCAGGGGGAAGAGCCCCGCTCTCGTCTTCTGAAAGTGTTCCTTTAAAAATGCTAAAATTACAGCGGGGAAAAGTTGTTCAGGCTGGGGATAGTTCTGCAAAGCAGCTAGAGTTCAGTGCAGAAATTAGTATCAAGTGTCATCTTAACTCTCTACCTTCATATAAAGAGTGAGAAGAAGAACAATGACTTTTGACTACACCTGCATAGAAAGGGCTCCCAGAATGGTAGTGGCACACTCCCAACATCTGCTCCTTCCATTGAACTTAGCTGTAAATTGAAATTCCATTGCAATGTTTTTAGAATCAGTTGAAGTAAGGAGACTGTCAGAAATCCTCTTTAAACTCACTCTTATCCAAACAGGAAGCTGACCTCTAACCCCCGGACGTAACAGTACACCAGTGGAAATTTCATTATCCCCGTTTCGGCTGTACTAAGTGAAAATTAATTGTGTAATTATCTGGATGAGCGCATGTGTAAAATTTTACAATGTGCCAGTTAGATTAAGTAACGTGTTAGTGGCATGGTTTAGTGCAGAGTCAAGGCTGCCTTATAAAAATGGCATAAGAAATCCAACAAAATTTGGAGGAAAAGAACATATGTCTGAACAAACACTAACATGAGAAAGTAATGTAATATTTAATACCATAACCTGTGTAACAACTTAGCCTCCTCTGATGGCGATTTGTCTGGCATAGAAGAGATCTTTTGTCTATCACTTTAAACACACATAATTTAATCATCAAAATAGATAAGTCATTACAATAGTCATCTTTTGTCTATATTGTACTGTACCCACTTTATGCCTCTTTCATTTGCACGCGGAAATGTTTCTCTTTTTTTCACTGTTTAAGTAAGAGAAAAAACACTAAAATATAGAAGCAAACAGTAGTCAAGAAATACAACATGCTGAACTCAATTCCCTCATAAAGAACTGAGGGACAGATTTTTCATGGCTCATGGAAATCCTTATATGGCTATTTAGAAGAAACCATTTCCATTTCAAAGCCATAGACTTGTTTGGATAACGAGATCACTGGGTAAAAGATGCTGCTTGGAAGAAGTTTAGTCCTTTGAGAAGTAATATTATCTTTAAACAGTCTGGTAAGTAATATATTAGGTTCTATCTGTCTTACTGCCAGAGATTTTTGTGTAGAGTTCCTTTAGCAATACCAAATAAATACACTGGAAGCATATCTTAAAAACAGAGGAATGAAAGTAACTTATAATGGGATTTCAGTGAAATCAATAGAACAGAATATGTGCAGGAAGGTTTGGTGTTACAGTGAGAAGTCCCATAGCAGCACTCTACTACTAAATCTGGATGGAGACAGGAGATGATCCAGACATTTCTGTACACAAATGAGAGGTGCACTGAGGAATCAGATCTGAAAGAGTTAGTTCCTGACATGGATTTTAGGTATGGTGGAATCGTGCTTTTATAAGGGCAAAGCTCAGGATTTTCATTTCTTTTGCAACTTCGTCTCTGGAAGGCTTGTAAAAACAGACAGAAATTTTAGTATTTCAGCTCAGTTTTTATCTGTAATTAATCCACCAGACATTTTGAGAAAAAGGGCTACACAAAAGGCATAAAAATAATAAAATCTAAACAAAACCATAAACAAACAGGAAAGAATGTGTGTGACTCACAAATAGACCTTTGCAATTCATTCTTACAAGCTAAGATTTTGGTCTCGCGTGTCTTTGCAAAAGTCCAGATGTTGACTCAGTATATTACTGCATTAACAAATATGGATGTTTGAAATGGGACAAAACATGATGATGTAGAGCAACACCTACAAAGACAGGTCTGCGTCCTGGAGATTTCGGCTGCCTCACCACGCTGTCACAGAGGGATGTGGGAAGAGCTCTGGCACACTGTTGGGAATAGAATGTTTCTCTTACAAGCTCACTATTCATCATTTGTTCTGGTCTGGGCTGTGACACAGGGTAGGTGACCACACAGGAGCACAGTGTAGCTGCAGGAGAATGTTTAAGTCAATAAAAAGTGTGTTTTCTTAAAAGAAAACAACCTGAAAGCCTTTTTGGCTGTATTAATTTGAAAGCGTCTGTCTGTAGCATATAAGCAGAGCTGTTAGAAACACTCCTGACTGAGATAACTCCAGGCCTGATGGGGCCAATGGCAAATAGATTTTACTTGGAAGAGAATTAAAGAGAACTGTGACTGCTTCTGTGCATTTCTCAATCGATGGGAACAGATGCAGAGCAGGCTCCTACTTCTTGGTGTTAAAGCACAACTGAAAGCACATCCAAGGATGTCTAGGTCTGGGTTGACATCAAGAGTAGGAACAAAAGGTAAAGCTAAGGCCAACAGCTGGGGACTGCTGAAGCTCTTAGTCAAAAACACGCTCCTCACCACAAGCTATCAGCTCTTTTCCCCAGTCCCATGAGGAGAAAAGCCACCCACCTCTCTTTGCCAGGCAGTCAGAGTGCCCACACACTTCTTGTTGCCAGCTGGGAGGCATCAACCTCCAAAACTACAGGTGATCTGTACATCTAGGAATACTTCAGTGAAGAACTGGTATTTAGGAGAAGGACACAGAGAGATCCAGGAGCCTTCTGACTTTAGCCTGACAAGTAAAAATACCATTTGTAAAGATAAATACAGTTTTCTGAGATTAAGCAACTATAGACATGTGTGGATTTATACCAGTAGTTGATGACATGGGATAGTATTTTGAAGAAAATATAACCTTTGTCTTAATGCTGTTTTGCAGTAGAAAAAAAATGAGATGTTGGTGATCAGTAAGGATACAAAAACTGATATCCCAGATCACCCAACTTCAGGGGTTTTTTTGTTGGGTTTTGTTTGGGTTTTTTTACCTTCAGTATTACTTTTCTCCCAAGATGTCTCCCAAACACATGGCCTGCTTTAATGTTTTTTTTTTTTTTTCTCTGAACTTACAGACCTCAGCAACAAAATGTTACCTAAAAATGGCCTGAGGTGGTGAGCAGTGACCCATCCCTCCACCATCCTTCTGCTGGAGATGCTTGTGCCACTTCTTACACCAGCTGTCCATACGGCTTGGAGAAACTAGTATCAGAGTGGAAAGGAAAATCCTTTGGAAGAGCAGAAAGATGCAGGAGAAATAGTTCCCCACTGACTGGTACCTCCTACAGGGAATGTCAGAAAGGCTCCTGTAATGCAGAAGCAAACCAGACTAATTGAGTGTTCCTTGTTCTCTCCATGCAAACTGAACCTGGTTTAACTGAATAAGAGGATAAAGCTTTTGGAAAGATTTGCTCTTGACTTTCATATCAGGTTAAAATGTGGGGTGTAGCTTTGCTTTGGTATTTGTTTTTTGGGGTTTTTTTGGTGGGTTTTTTTTGTTAAAGAACACATGGTTCTTTCTCACATGCTCATTATATCACCCCCTGATAGCTATCAGCTTGCTATGGCATAACTTTTTCACCAACACCAAACCTTTCACATGACACTACCAAACAAATGGTCTCCTATTGGTTTTTTGACAGTTTATTAATGATAGTTATATTTTCTGCACTTTATGGGTTATTGACTCATTTGTGTTCTACAAAGACAGGAAACATAGACTGAATAATATCAATGAAGTGTGAAAAGCATTATCTACACTCCACACAGAAAAAGAAGCTTATAAAAAAGGCCAGGAGCAGGAAGCAACAGAGGGCAAGATATTCCTCTGTGGAAAAAAAAAGTAAAATAATACTGTCACTAAGTTAAAAATAAACTACAGAATATCAGATCTTAGAAAACATAACATATTTTCCTGAAGAACAGAAATCTAAGACAGCAAAGGGAATTCTTTTTTTTTTGCTGTTCCACTTTTATCCTAGAGATCTGAGGAAGTCAAATGAAAATTTCCTGGCATCCTGGGGCAATAAAATAATCTCAGTCTCCTTGTGAAACCACATTAGTGTGGAGATTGAACAGAAGTTCTTTGAGAACTGTAAGTGCTATGTAAGCATCATTTTTCCCAGGAAACTAAGGCTTTGTTTATTTACACTGAGCTATGCCACTAATGTAATAAGAAATAAACTGCTAGGACAGTCACAGACCTGAACACCTATCACACAGGAGCAAACCAGCACTCAGATCTGTGATGAAGTTACTCATCCCTGTAGAAAGGACTTCTGAGGACAGTGACTTGGCCCATCACAGAGTCCTCTTTGCATCCAGCACCCATGTGCTGAGGAATCAGGAGGGATTTCAGCCAGTGCAGAGCATACTCACTGAATCAGGGCCTCTTGGCTTTCCACTGGTAGCTTTTTTTGCTGCTCAGAAATAAGCCAAAGTAGGCCAAAATAAGAGAGTAGTCTGATACAGATCTGACTCATCTCCATTGATGATGCAATTAACTTCAGGTCATTGTTTGTATATGAGCTCTGCCTGTGGATACGTGCCAGTGTTCGCAAGCAGAGTTTCTGGTAAACGTGGCTTCTGGCTTAGGGCTTTGATTCCCCTGGACAGAATGGCCAGGTTAGAGGGGACCTTAAAGATCTTCTAGTTCCAACTCCTCTGCCATAGGCAGGAACACCTTTGCTAAATCAGGTTGTTCAGAGCTCCATCCAACCTGGCCTTGAACACTTTCGGAGATAGAACATCCATAACTTCTCTGGCCAACTCTTTCAGTGCCTCACAACCCTCACAGATACAGCTCTACCAAGGAAAGGAAGTCTCACCACAGCTGTGTAGGACCACTGTGTTGCTATCCATGAGAAAGACACCAAATGCTGTCAGGGCACACCAACAGAAAAGTAAAAGCCCTAGCAGGTCCTCTCCTTTTCTCTCCTCCAGCCATCAGGGAACACGCTCCTTAGAAACAGCAGTCACTGTGCTGGTGGCAAGAGCATTAAGGCTTCTTGAGTTTAAACTCCTTTATTTTTAAACTGAGCTGTGGCAAGAGCACTTCAAAATTTCTCATATTTCCAAACGTGAGACAGTTTTTCCTGACTCCTCATGTAGCAGCCATCACAGACACCAGAGCTGCAAGGGCAACTGGAGCCTACAGCTCCCACAGACTTCACTGGCTAATGCAGGTGAGTTGCCCCTCTACTCCCCTGTGCCTTTTAAATACATAACAATTAATGACACTAGATTTGCAGATGGGAAAAGAAAGCCACTAAAATTGTTGTCTAACCAATATAATTGCTGCTGTTTAAACATAAGGAAATATGGATAAATATGTTTTAAAGAAAAAAATGGTTTTGTGTCATTCAAACATTCGAATTTGTCATGAAAACATCTGCAGGTACTTATAAGTTAAAAATTAATAAACATTTGTAACAACACTCACTAATCTCAGCAATACACATAACATAAAAAGCGTGCAAACAGCATGCAATGCTGACTGAAGGCACTGCACGAAGGAGACCTGCATGTAAAACAACCACCAGACTTGAGAACTTTGTATCTCACAACTGTTCCAGCCATCATGCCTCCCAAATTTTTCATTTTTCTTATGTGCTTCATTTTTCTTATATAGTTTCTCCCCCAGTAATAACAACTGAGGACACTGACCACTTTGGAAGGCAGCAGGTGGTATATGAGAAGACTTGAAAAGAAATCTGACTGCATTTATACAGTCCTAAGAGAAACAGTGTCAAGGAATCCTTAAGAGATACTCTGCTCACAGGAAAGAAGAATTTAATAAAATTGAGAAGTCAGACTCCTCTCTCTGGTGCAATAGCATGCTCCAGAGAGGTTACTATGCTCTTTTGACGTCTTCAACATTTATTCCCATAAGGGGATGGCACAAAATGTTTCTACAGTTTGACTTCTGATCAAAGGCTGCACAGCTGCAGTATTCAGTTATGTTTTGTGAAGGTCCCCTGCCCCTGCTGATTCCTTTCCTTCTCTGCTATTTCTTCCAGTTCCCCCTCTTTCAGGGAAAGCAGCCAGCACTCATGTCAAATTCAGCAGCAGAACCATTCCTGGCCATTTCCTACAGAGGCCCTTCCTCCTGGCACTCACCCACCTTTCTTCTGCTGACACCTCCTTCCTTCACCAGCCTGAGCAAAGGACATCTGGTTCACTGAACATACCACCCCTTTGACTGTCTCAGAAATAATTCTTTGTCTTCCCTCAGCTGACCTTGGATCTGATAGAAACAAGTTCTTTTTCCTAATTCTTAAATAAAGACTTTTTTATTTCACAATGAGTTTTTTGAATCTTCTACCAGTTAGACTTGATAGCAAGTGATGATCTATTCATGTGTACCATAAAATTTCTTTCCTTTTATTATAGATGTCAAGACTGGCACAGGAAACTATTAAAGGCAATTACAAGACTCACTGACTTGCTATATCACTAGAGAAATTTTCAAAGTTAATTTAAAATGTCTTTAGTGCTTGCTGAATTGTACAAGTTTTCAATTTCTATGTGGCTGCATTCAACCCAGTGACTGACTAGTTTGCAAATGTAGTTAACATCATTTTTCTCCCAGGGACCTTAGGTACCAGACCATCAGATCCAGCAAGGGACTGCAAAGTCCAGCTCTGGGAGAAGATTCAGAGACCAAAGACCAGAAAAAGGGTTTCATAAATGTGAAGAGCTGCCGACACCCACAACATGCTGAGGGCCCTGAAACAGGCTGTGTCTGAAATCTCTGTATCTTGTCTGAGCATGCCTGAGATTCAAGGTTTAAAAGTTTTGACTAGATTTAGGAATGCAGATCAGTCCTGTACTGGTCTTTTTGACCCATACTCAAAATAGCACTGATCTTGCTTCACATGCCCTCGTGGTAAGGGCACTCTCCCAGGAGGGAGAGACTGGGGCTCAGGTCCTTCCTTTGCCAGACAAGCTCAAATGCAACTCTCTTGCTTTCCAGAAACTATGCAATTATAGTGGCTCAAAAGGAGCTCATTAGTCCTCAGCCCTCAGCACCAGCCTCACTGCCCTGAGGTCAAGCACAGCTTACTCAGGGCATTTTGCTGAAGGGGGATGAGTTTCTAACACTTGTTAAATGCTCAGCTAAACTAAGTTCATAAAGAAAAGAGACCAACAACCATCTCATGGCTCTGTAAGAACCATTATATCTGAGGTGTCAGGACTATGTGACTGTAGAGCCAAAATACATTTCTATGGTAAGAAGAAGAAAGATCCAAAGTAATTATGAAACATAATATACCAATAATATTTGGATAAGTTCAATCTAAAATACTGCTCTGTCCTTATGGAAGGCTGATTGGAGCCTGTGATTCCAGGCACGAAGAGAGGGCTTATTTCAGTGAACATTTAGCCAAAATCAGAAACCTCCCTGAGAAAAACAGTGCAGGCCAAGAGTCAGGGGGAAGTTGCGGGCTGGCTAAAGCCCTATCACACTAATAAGGCAAAGCATGTTTTTCTTTAGTTTCAGTTTAACTTCAGAGTTACAGCAGTTTACTGTTCTGCGGTACAATATTTTTCCCCTTAGTCTCACAGTCAGATTAATTTCTGAACAGCAGTGCAATGAAACTTTTGATTTAAGAGATTTGCTGAGGAAATCTAGATTGAAACTTAAGGTTTAGCCAGTACATAAATCAAAGGTGGGATCACTTCAAAGATTCCTTCATCCACTTGGCACAGACTTGGTTCATTTAAAACCTCCTTTTTCATAATTGTGCCCTTATTAAGATTTGAACTTTTATAAAATGAGGAATGAGGTCTTATAGAGTTTTCTGTAATCACTTCCCCTGAAAATAAAAGTCTACAGAGAAGCGGTGAACGTGGGAGAGAACAGGTCATCTCCTGGCTATCATGGCTACTGATTTTATGGGGTCCTGTCGTAGAAGTAAAGCTCTGCAGTAAAGTTGCTTCCTGGCTCTGCCACAGATTTCCTGTGTGAGACCAATTCAGTTAATCTCTTAGGGCAAAAGTCATCCCATCACAATTCAGAAACTTAGCTGAAGTGCTGAGATTAGGAGCTCATTTAGCCTATGGTGTCTTTTTCACTTAAGCAAATGTAGCAACCCCTACCTGGTTTAGTCATCAATAGAGGAATCTGTTAAATTACGTACTTTAAAGAAGTGCCCTAATTTTTAACATTCATGAATATAACATTTAACCATTTACATTGCCCATGTCTAAACCAGGAATGTTCCTTTCTTTCTGCCCTCCACCTTTCTTTTCAATTTAGTCTTTAATCCTTCAGAGAAACCCATCAGTACCAGGTTTTATGAATTTTCAGTGTCCCCCCAACACAGGGTTCAACAAATCTAAATTGAAAGCCCCTTGGCACAGTTTCCAACTGCTGTAAGGAAGGAGACTGTAAAATAAAAGTGTCAGATATGACAAGTATCTTGCGGTTATGCCTGAGTGCTTGCACGTACTTAATTGGAAGAACTAGGGAGTGTCAAAGGCCAAAGACCTTAAATAACATTCATGTGTTTCCTTAGCCTGGTGAGAGCCTCTCCATCCCTGTAGGTGGTAACTAGCATGTCTGTGGCCAGCAGCAGAGCTGTGCTGCTGCTTGACTTCATGTGGCTTCTCCAGCTTGGCTTAGCATCTTCAGTCAGGCACTCAAGGCAGCTGTAGCATCTGGCCTAGGGCAAAGAAGACAACAAGGACAAGAAAAGAGGAGAAAAGAGTGTCCAAAAGAGAACAGGAGAAACAAGGGAAAAGAGGTTACTTGATAATTAACCATAGCAAACATTTGCAATGAATTTCATGTAGAGATGCCAGCATGCCAGCTTCGTAACAGGACTCTGTGATGAACCAGAATTAAAGGTGAGGCAGATTGAAATACATGAAGGAAGGGGTAAATAAACCTTGACACTAATTTACAGCCAAAAAAAATAATTTTCTGTAATTTGACCAAGCCTTTAGTCTGAACTGATAGGACAGTGCAGGATCAACAGCTAGTAACTTGTGACTGGTAACATATGCAATCTAGGATTTGCCAGCTGGGGGATGGTCTTCACTTAAGCCAGAATTCTGCTTACAAAGTTCAGACAATTTCAGTTCAATATAAATTACAACAAATATTTGGCTGATTCAAAGGACATTTTTAGTGAACCACCAGAAAAGCCTAAGGATTCCCAAGCCTGAAATCCAAGGGTACAAAAACAAAAAAAAAAAAAAAGGGGGGGGGAAAAAAGCCACATAAAATGATGACATTACATATGTAAACAACATGTGCAGAAAAGGGTCTTTAAATAAATGGATTTTGATAAATATTTAACTGAATGAAGTGCTATAAACTATATGAAAGTTGTATAAATAAGTTGAGATGAAAGTCCTTTGCAATGCAATGAATATTTAAAAAAATGGTTTTGATATACAGAAGCAATGTATGCTCACATCATTAATTTTTCATACCTAACACTAACAAAGCACACACCATTGCAAATACAGTGAGATCTATCCAAGGGCTTGGTAATTTAAAGTTTTGACATGGTCCCTCTATCCATTCCTAGTTGGGTTCAACTTCACAGGGCTGTAGCAGTTTGCTATGCTCTTATTTCTTGTTAAGTCATATTTTGGGTGGCTGCTGTGATTTACTGACTCCTACAGATTTTATGCTCCTCATCCTCACTAGCTCACAGGACATCACTGATCCAACTGAAAGCAACAGGGTAGTAACGAAACTCTGCAGATCCTGTTACGGACTTGCTATAGCTGATTCCTATAAACTGGAAGATGAGAACAGCCGTAGCCCCTTCACAGATGATGGATGCAGATTAGCAGATCTAAACAATTAGTTAGGGTGAGGGAATGAGCCCTTAGACAATTAGAGCAGTTAAGCATCCTGCTGACAGCTGTGGTGACAGCAGACAGTAAAACTACCCTTGATGAAATGAGAAAACTCTCTGCCTTTTTGATTTACAGGCAAGTTTACTTACAGGCTTTAAGGTGTTTAACTACAGTGGTCACAAACCAGGCACTAATATCCTTCCATGTGCAGCCGACAGTGCGGGACAGTGAGCACAAGCAGTCGGAGCTCAGCTCTGGCAGTGCCTGTCAGCTGTGGTTGTTTGAAAGAAGGAGGGAAACCTGTCAGGCAAAAGGAGGCAAAGTGACTGCCTGAGCTGTTAGCAGTGCAAGGAAAAAGAAGAGGTTTAATGCTTTAAGGTATGTGAGGATCAGAGATGTTTTCTGTTCCCTCTTATTCATATTTTTACATTAAAACTTGCCACTTGCAAGCTTTTGTTTCAAGTCGCATGAGAGCTGTTTGGTGAATGTGGGTTTTGTATCCATTAAGAACAAATGATCCCTTGTTTTTAACCCTTTAATTTGGGGAGTTTGTATATCCAGGTGTGCACTGTTCCCTTTCCATTCCCATTGTGCTACCATTACCCAGGAGAGACATTTCGAATATTTGTGGTCAGTTCCATGGAATTTTCTTTAAATGCCAACAAAAATTAATTTGTACAAATTCTAATGGCTTTTTTGTATGAGTTTTGTCTCAGAGTTATTTTCTGGAACTGGGGGAGGGAGGGGATGTTTTAAATGACCGTGCCAAGCTGAGAGGCAGATGTGAGTTTTCTTTGATCCAGGAGAGGATGCATTGTTCAATGCTTCAGAGTCTTCAGACAACACTGTGAGATCAAGGAGAAAAATGTATGTCACGATACATTTTTTCTCACTTAGATGTTAGAATTGTGGGGTACTAAAAACTATATTTAAAGGTACTGCATTGCTTCACAAAGCATCTGGAAAAACAGTCAATCACTACCAATTGTTAAGGTGTGATAACAGCACCTTGGTGTTAAAAGAATCAACGTAAATTCTTACATGAAGTGGGAGGAGAAATAGATTGTATGTCTTTTAATTAAATTAACACTCTAAATATAGTCCTAATGGGTTAGTACAGCATTGTGTTGCTCATTTAAGCAACAATAGCTAGCAACAATAGGACTTATCATTAGAGATGTGCAATATTCACCTGGTTTTAGGTTTTATTTTAAATGTGAGTCTCAGCTGGTGTTTGACAACGTTCACTGAGACATGAAGCAGAGCTCTATTTTGTGCATGTCATGCCTGATTGATGATTTCAAGAGAACCTTTAACTGTGTTTCACTTTGGCTTCATTTACCTGTGACACTACTAAAGAAATTGCACTGGGCGCAGATCTACACTACATGAACCTGGTCCACTTCTGTGGCAAAAAGTCCACTTCCATTAACATCACTAGGTTATCCTGAGAAGTTCTGCAGGAGTTCTCACTCTATTTAATTACTTGCCAGTAAAACAATATTTTTTTCAAATGCCTCAGGCTTTAATTTCAGTATATCTTCCCCAGATTTCATGATACCCCTCCACTGAGTAAAATTTTGAATTTAGGGAGAGGTTTCATTGTGTAACATGCTCAGCATTCAGATCAGAAATAGACTCTATTTATCTTTTTATTGGTAATGTTTTATTCTTAGGCAAGCTACCTGGATAATACATATGTTTGCATGGAGTAAAGCCTGCCTACACAATGTGGGCATGTTTTTATTTTTTCCTGAAAGATGTAAGTTTCATTACATGGTTCTATACATAACCACTGTGGACATAAGTGAAGCTGTAGGAAAAACTGTTTTCATTTTTGCATGGAAACAACTGAGAATGGTTAAGAACTGTAAGTGAGAGACTATCAACAATGCAATATTGTTATGACACGCAGAAGGTGATAAGTAATTAAGTTAACTTCACTCACATGATGTTAGTGGCACTTTACTAATGAGCAAATGTTGGAGAAAAGTGCTATATTCATCAGAACACTGTAGGTCTGAAAATGTTTTGGTTCAGAGTCTCCAGTGTGACATACCAGCTTCTGAAATTTGGGATCTTTCTCCAGCTAAAATAATGCAGGGCGTGGCTTGCCCTTCTTCCTATTCCTGTTAGCAATTTAGCACTTACTGCTGGCACTTTACAGAGTCTCTTTCTATGATGGTCTTTGTAGACAGGTAAGCTCTTCCACTCAGTAGGACAGTGTCTCACAGTGTGGAAAGGACTGTTACATGCAAGGAATACTCCAAAAGCAAGTCAAGAGATGAGCTCTTTGCCCAGTTGATTAATAATCAGGTAAGGAGACAACTCACCTCCTTTTCATCTTAAAAGTGAGGACTAATTCCAGATCTGTATTTCAGATGAGGGGTTTAATTTAGTCCAGGAAACAAAGGAGAAAACAGATGTTCCCACATAAAATCAGCATTTCTATTACAGTATAAAGTGCAAGTATGTGCACCCCATAACTACCTGGGAGCATCACAATAGAAATTATCCAGTAAAGGTTTTCATTTCAAGAAGCTGGAATTGCTTTACACAAATAACTTTACCAAGTATTTTAGAAGGCAGAACAGAGACACCTTGACTTTCTCATCATTAAGAAAGGTGGGGATAAAATGTAAGTCTCCTGAACTGTGTGATAGCCTGTTCGCTACTGCATATGAAAGTTCTGACAGAGATGAACAGCTGTCCCAGCTATTCTGTTCTGGACAGCAGGTGACCCTATGTATGACACACAGGGATATCAACAAGGGGTTTCACATGGAAAGCAAGCAGCTAACATCATCTAATCTACTTTTTGAGCTGGGTTTTAGGGGGGTTGGTTTTGTTCTCTTTCTTTTTAAAGAAAGAAGAAATGACCCAATACAAAGAGGTCTCACTTTGCCTGCAGCCACATGTGCCCAGGTAGGACAGATTAAGGAGGAACTGGTGAGGACCTGGCAAGGTACTCACCAGGGAAATTTTGATCAGGCATCAATCTAGAGAGTGAGAGAGAAAGCAAATGAGTGCAGAACAACTTGAGTCCAACCCTGCTCATACGTTTTTGCTGTTGGTGTTCACCCTGACAGGAAAGTCTTTCAGCTTGGTGCCTCAAAGCCAGATTGCACAAAGGTTTTTGGATAGCACAGCAAGATGCAAAGCAAGAAGATGTACAGTATGTGAAATATAACTCTTCCACGGGGTGCTGTGGGTCTGGGCACTGAGACCAACAGCAGATTTGCTGCTTCATAACATTCACTGTGTTAATAAATGTTCATTGTTTTTCCATGTGCCTTCTTACTGATGTGTTTACTCCTAAATGAGCATCTCCTTCTGTCTGAATACCTCAGCTGATACCAAGTCTTGGGCCTTACTTCCCATCTGGTGGCTCCAGAGCACTGTCTTTCCCTATCTAACCATCCAGAACAGAGGGGACATCTTCCTTCCCACCTTCTTTCTTTGTCACCCCTTTTATTCTGAGACTCTGTAGGCTGCTGGGAGGAGAACAGGACCAGGTTGTCTTCTGACGAGGTGCTGCCCAGCCTTAAACCAAGCCCAAATGCAATTGTTTTCTTTTTTCTCATATGTCATCATTGTGATTCTGGACTCCGCTGTTGTGGAAAGCTCTTCGCTTTATTGTCCTTTTTAATTATGAAATCCTTTCCTCAGTAATTCACTGTGACTCGGTAACTGACTCCACATGGTTACGACGTGACTGTCCTGATTGAATTACTGGAAGAACAGAGCCGGCTGAGCCACATGCACGCTAGCCATGGCGCAGCACGAGCTCCCTTCGGCGGGCTCCTCACAGTCACCCAGGTGGGGACTGGAGCTCCTTCCACACCTCAGCCCCTTGCTGCCAGGAACAGCCAGTTCCCCGACTTTGACCACCTCCAAGATGGCCAAAGTGACTCTTCCCCTTGCTGAGGCACACAAACTTCTGGTGGTATCTGCTCCTGGATCTGGCACACCCAGGATGTGTTGTGGGCATGCGCTGAGCCAAAAGCAACACTAACACCAGGCAGATACACCACCAATACCCTCCCATTTGGGCCCATGGTGGTACTGGACATGCACAGACCCATCACTGGGTTGTGGTAGCTACCCACAAATGAATGTGCAGGACAAGGCATGCAGTGGCCACCCTGGCACCAAGGATGGGCTGGGAGGCGTGATAGTTCCACCACAGATCCACGTCCAGCTTCCTGGCTTCAAAGGAAAAAGGGGGTGATGTGCCTAGCAGGGATTCTGAAGCTGTGGGTGGTTTCCTTTAATTTAGGAAAGCATCTGATACAGTGTGTCACGACACATCACATTTCTTTAATTCTTTTTTCGTTTGGATATGATTACTGTCACGTGGAATGGAAACTGAGTGATGCACCATGAGCAAAAGGAATATTGGAAGATGGTTTAAATCAGCTCATACTGAATTAGGGCAAGGAGAAGAAACATTCAGAGTAGATCTGGCCAAATTAGGATTATTTAACATTATTGTTAGTGAGCATAAAGGAGGAGATCAAATTAAGCAGGTCATTGACTGATAGTACATTGACGGTGGTAATTGCGTTCTTTAATTTGCCCTAGTGAACACCAGTGAGAACTCAAGGAATTACTTAATAAATAGGATTTATGATGAGAGCACAGAAATGGAATTCTAACAATTAAACATGTACATAATTTTGTTGAGGAACATTTAACATAAGTCCTAGAAGTCTAAGGATACCACAATACTAGATGAAGGGAGAAGTTTTATAGGAGAAGAGCATGGGCACAACACATGGGCCATTACAGAAAAGCTGCACAGATGGAAAGATGAACAGGAGCAGTGACTTTGCCTGATGAAGACTGAAAAAGGAAAAAGAGAAAACTAAACAGCCAGAAATGATATTGCAGGAGTGACATGCAGGGACATCCCAAAATAAGCATTCCATGAGCAAATTCAATTAAAAATACTTACTCTCCCTCTACATGTTTGAGATGTAAAGGGAGATGGAATACATTTTTTCATAATGTTTAGAAACTGAAGAAAAATTACCTTTTGTTGTTTTTGTTGTTGTTGTTGTTGTTGTTTTTAAATTCCATTAACTATTTTCATAGGGAACTTATAATAAAGACAAAGGGAGCAGCCACAAAGGTCTCCTGCAAGCACAGGGACAGAACACAGTGCACAAAGTAATCTGCTCCATTCCAAAGCCTGCAAGCTTGCTTGTAGTTTGGGACTGAGCTGGCATACTTTGGGGGGGATGGGGGGGGAAGGGGGATAAACCCAAACCACATGCAAGCAGGAAAATGAAAAAGGCAGGGTGTGGTGGGGAGGGAGAGAGGGAACAGCTCATGAACATGCCCAAAGATTTCAGTCAATGTTCAAACAAACCACAATGGAAAACGAAGGTGCTGTGTCAATTATCTTCAAAAACTATTTCAGTAGATTCTCTTGAGCTTTTTGCTTCTGCTCTTATGTTGATCTCACCTCTCTCTTTTTGTCTTACCTAGCTTTCAAAGAGAATCATCAGTATTGATGGAGATGAGGCATATGCCTCAGCATTTTGACAAGCAAGTCCTTTGCTGCCTGCAATGGGAAAGCACCAGTGGAGCAACATTTGGATATGTTATTTCTGGCTGCAGTCACAAAGATGAAAATGCCTGGTGAACGCATGCCTTAGGCTGCCACCACATGGTGAGATCAGGCAATAAGGGCAAGCGACCGGTTTATCTGCAATTTCCCTGGCATTGTGGTGTCCTCGCAGCTTTTACTGAGAGGAACTTATTTTCAAATCTAACTCGAGGGGAAAAAAACTGTAGGGGAAGAAACTGTATAGGCTTTAGTAGCTATAAATTAATTTCTCCCAGAACCTCCTTATGTCAATTCTTTTTTTTCATTTTTTGCATGGTGAGATCTTGTTATAGTAAAAAGTGCTAAGGTAGAAACTACTTCGCAAAATGATTTTTCATTTGGTTGCCCTGCCCCGGTGTTATGGCTTTCATTTGCTGTCTAAGTCCCAGGTGTTGTTTCTTAGCCTATATGCAGATGCTAGAAAAGAAAGGGTAATCTTCCACATTATTGCAATTTTTCCTTTGTAAATGTTGACATTGAGTAAGCAAAAAGGAGATTGCTTCAAGACACTAACATTTCATTTTTTAGTGTAGATTTTCTATAGAAATATTTTTATGATAAAAACCCTGCTGTTGGGCCTCTATAAGTGTCATTTAAAAATAGTAAAAATGATTTTAAACCTTTTGGACATGAAGTGAAGAATTTTTTCCCCTTGGTTGCAACTGCTGGGAGAATTTTTAGGGACATAGGGTGGCTAAAGTTCAAACTGTAGCAGTGCCCTGGTGCCTGGACTAAAACATGTGAGACATTTAAAAAGATTAATGAATTTCAGTGTCCTTTTAGTAGCTGATAACAAAAATTAACGACTACATTTTACATGCAATCTTAAAAAAATCTCCTCCCATGGTTCCAAGTAAGTCACAGACCAACACTAGCAGGGGAAAAAAATTTTAATACTGTTACAGGAAGAATTTTATTTAATCACCTCTTTTTTGTTGTTGTTGTTTACTTATAACAGTAGAAATGCAAATGATTCCAGGGGAAAACATATTTAACTTAAAGTTACACCTGATCTTCATTAGTTTAAAAAGCTGTTCCTTAGATCATTTATACCAGTATAACTGGGGAGTAAATCTCTTTGACAAATGAATGAGAGGCGCTTCAGGACATATAACATACTATATTTTTGAGGAAAAGAGAGTGAGTCATGCAATATATTCACCATTTAAAATATTTTATACTAGACATCTCATTATTGCAACATATTGTTTATGAGCAATATTTTTTTGGTAAATATTACTTTCAAAAACATTTAAACATCTGATGGAAACATCTTCAACTGAAAGGATATTTCCATTCCCTTTTGTTCCTCTTTCTTTGTCAAATACACTGCAAAATAATGTCATTACTCACACAAATACAGATTTTTCCTAGCTCTCTCTCCAGCCTGTACCTATAAACAGTGATTTAAATAGGATTCCCAACACATATTCTTCTTATAGACCTTGAAGCCTCATTTGGAGTTTTAACAGAAACAACATGTGAATAAATATGTATTTGGGGAGTTTTAAAAGCCAAGCTTTGACCTGACGTGCAAGGAGCTGTTGCTGGGAGCACACCCAGGCTCTTACATCTTTGTGCTTTTCAGCTGCTCCCAGCAATGAGCTCCACACACGCTAAAATCCACAGGGCAGCCTCCAAGGGAAAAATACTGGAAAGTGCATGTTTCATTTGAGGTGTTTCTAAGCATTAAAAAACTGTCTTTTTTTATTTTGTTCTTTTCCCATAATCTGCACTAGGTGCTGGCTGGAACTGTTTGCCATTAACAATCTCAGTGTTGAGCGAGTGGAAGTTTAAAATAAATAGACAAAAACACAGATAGTACCCCTGCGTACCTCAGCTTCAATATTGTCTTTTCAAAGCTTCAAAATAATAAACAAATGAATGAAGACATAAAACCAGACTCAGGAAATTTCTTGTCTCATTTCAATCCAGAATAAAATTTTAATAAGGAATTAAAATAATGATGATGACTCCTTGCCCCCAGATCTCACAGTGTTCACATCAAGATGCTGTGTGCCTGCTGACTGCATAAAACAGATGAAGGAAAAAATAAAACACCTCCACTCAAACGTAAGTGAAGAGGCATGGCTGCCCAAATGCTTGAATTGGTTTTCCCTTATATTAAAATGAAACATTTCTTTTCATCTTCTCGTTTTCAGAAAATTGAGAGAGAGCAGAAGTAACTAGAGCTCCAAAGGTAAAAAGAGCCACATCCACTTCTAACACACAGTGTTTGAATGCAATGTTCAAATGATGTTTTGAATTAAAACACAGAACAAAACCTACAGCATCTTAAATGTTAAGGGCCATAATGTACTTTCTGCTTTGGAAGTGGGAGAAAAACAGCCAGGCACACCCATAGCAAACATCAGGGAGGGACGGGGCTCCCTAACTTCACCCCCTTCCAGCTCTGTCCCAGAGTACCTGCGGCTCAGAGTACTGCACAGCAGTGCCCATCTCTGGCAGTTATAAAGGCTTAGCATGCTTTAGGCAGCAGGAAACATGCTTTAACCCCTTCCACTGCTAGGATTTCATCGCACCAGCAGGAAAGCCCAGGGGCTAAGTAGCTAATTCTGCAGTCACGCTCTTCAGAGAGCAGGGAGGTGTCAGTAGAGAAGGCAACGGGTCTTGGAAGGTCTGCAATGCCCGAAATGTTGAAAGTCACATCCCACTTTCCCCCTGCCTCAGCACACCAGGTGCTGATAGCAGGCTCTGTGCACCTGAGGAGATTTCTACATAAAGATGATGTGGGGCTGTTCAAACTGAACTCCAAAGAGGGGTCTGTTACCCTCATGGTTCCTTACTATAACACAACTAATCCCTTACAAATTCATTATCTTGCTTTTAGTGCTCAAATAATATGAAAAGGGGATTTCCAGAAACTGGAAATAAATGTGAAATATTGCTATGTCAAATGATGAATATCATTCCTGATGAGGAAGCCTACCTACTGCAATTTACCTTCTGTCTGGGACACATTATCTCTGCACAGAGGAACAGCCCAAAACTTAAGCAGTTCTTAAAACTTCCAAAAAAACTGATTAAGAGGGAGTTAAGGATTTTATAGGTCTTGTGAGATTTTACTACACATGGCTGAATTTTAAGTTCATAGAGGCCTCAAGACAGAAGTTCAGCTGCATTTTAGATGTTTTAAAATAATTTTGATTTCCACCCTTTCTTTAACAACAATCTTAAAATTATGAAATTAAAAAGGACATTGTGCACTTTCCATACCCATCTCCAAGTAGTACATGTTATATTATACATCTAGCATTGGACACACAAGATTTATTGTTTTGCTGTTTTCCTTCTAAAAAACCACATGGGTTTTAATTGTTTGTCCCATTGAAAAAAAAAATGAAAGCATAAAATGTTAGCTTGATTAAGCAAAGCAACAATTTTAGTACCATTTCAACAGTCCACCATCCTCCCTACCCCTGCTTTCTTTGATAAACCTTTTAAACTATCCCTGATGAGTATCAGACTTCTGCAGAACTTTGGGGTGGAAAAAAGGAAAAATTGTGTCCAGCCTCTATTTACAAATCAGTGGGAGTCTGGTTGCTAGTTTGCTTAAAATAAAGTAGATTTTAGAAGGATTTTTTAAATGTTGTATTTCATATTCTTCAGTGTACATTTTGTCCAGTCAGTCTCACCTCTACTGCACAATACAGATACAGCTGTGATATTCTCTGATGACAGACATGCATTGAAATGACACAAAAAGGAAATTATTGGGAAGAGACTCTTCTGAAAATTTTTTTGTATAATCATATAAGATATCTGAGCTTTGAAGCCAGGTGCATACATTAAAAAAAAAAAAAAAAAAGGCAAGCATTAAAAAATAAGAAGCTGTTTAAAATAAATCTGCCCTAGATTTCAGCACAGAAATTAGGACTAACTAAATAGAACTCCTCTGTCCCAAAAGAACTCTGAATTCAGTTTAAGGTTTATTATTGTCAGATTCCTGTCCAGAGATTTATGAAACCAGCTCTACTTGTTTATATGGTAAGCTGCATTTGAAAGTAACAAAAGTGAGCAGTATTAGTCTTTTTTTTTTTCTTTTTTTCCTTGCCTTAAATGTGAAGTTGCATATCTTACACTTGCAGTGTTGGGTTTGATGAAGTGTGAGCTGTGAACTGCTGTGTGAAACTATTTCATGCTTGTTTCTTCAACTCCTTCATGTTCCACCAGTGTTAATTTATGAAACCACATCTCTCATGTGATCAAGCATTAAAAAACACTCTCATTTTAAAGGTAAAATAAATTTTGCATTTAAATGATAAATTTTGACCCTTAATCTTTGTGTAGGTTTTGAGCCCAGGTTTTTGTGTTTGAAGCCAGTTTAAAATTTCAAAGGTGCAGGCATTGTCTGTGAGGGGCTCTGGGCTGGCTGCTCTGCAGCCCCCACACACACCAGCACCACCACCACTTCTGCTGAAGATTTGTACAGATGCCTCGAGGCATCTTTCAGCAACAGTATCAGATTTGCTTATAGTGCTGAAGCAAATGTTTTCATGGTCTGTCACCTTGATTTTATTAAAGGTGTTGGGCCAGGCTATTATCCAGTGCTGGAAAAGCCCCCTATAGAAGCTTTATAATAGCCTGAGAATTTAGAATGGCCAAGCATTTTGAGCCCATAATAAACTTTTTTTCTGCATGGCACTAGGTAGAGTATTTTCACAATTAGTCTAAACCCGAAGAAAGCTCTGCAGGTACTTCAGGCTCTAGACTTTTAAAATTTGTGCCTCTGTGCTTTAGATTCACCCTCCCTTTCCACAGAGATTTGATTTTTTTTTCCCCAAGATTTTTATTTCTCCTGCTGATGAAAGGACCATGCTGAAAACCTCTCTTTCCAGATAACTGTGTGCCTAGCTTAAATGCATGGTATCATCAAAGCAATGTTTTTATAAACAGCTTGATTAATCATTGCTTTAAGGAGAAAAGTTTGGGGTTGTTCTATAGGTTCAATATGCAGTTGTTGTTTTGGTTTTGCTTTGCTTTAGCCACAGTAATATAAATAAGAATAACTTTAGATCAAAGATTTCCTCAGAGCTGTAGGAAACATAATGTGTGTGCAGGTGCCATGCCGTGCCCTGCTCTGGAATTTGGGAACGTTGTTGAAAGGAGGCTGAGGTGCTGTTTTCCAAAGGGCACAGATCATCTTCATGAGAAACAGGGATTTTTACTGGGGCAAATTCTGAGGTGCTGAGTTAAATGCAATATTTCATTAAAACTGAGACGTTCTTGTGTACCAGCATAAAGAGTTCAGTTGTCTGCTATTCATACAAAAAAAGGCAAAGCGAATGTGTGCAATGGGACCCACATGCAAAGCAGAGGGATTGTGTGTGGTCCGAGTGGACTTTTTTTGTCATCCTGTTTGGGAACCAGTTCAGGATCTGTTTCTGTTGGCAGTTTCCTCCTGTTGTGAATATATTAGTGCATTTCTCAAGGCCTCTGTGCAGCTGAAAGGCTAGTAACTTAAGCCTGGAGTATGACAGACAATCATCTTCCATCAGTTCAGACATGGGTGATGGGATGAAAAAGAAGAGATTACATCTCTGAAAACAAAGGAACTAATGCAGGCCAAGACCAGCCACTAGGCTGTAATCTCTGTTTTACCATAAATGTACAAAAATGTCTTATCTCTGGTTTTACAAAGTTGTGCGAGAACGGTCGCAGCTCTTGGGTGCACCAGCCAACTCTAAGTGGTGGCTCAGAAAAACGACAGGACTGAAAGAAACAGTTTAGGGAATGAAAAAACACACCTCGTAAAATTTCAGATACAAAAAAAAATCTCTGAGCATTGTTGCTTAATGAGTTATTTTAAACATTTCATTTCCCATTAAAAGGAGATTTATGCAAGATGTGAGACTTGAAAACACCCGGCCAGTGGAAACACACAGCACTGCACTGAAATTCCTCATTTGCCAACCATGCCAGTGGATGATGAAGGCTTAAGATTTACACTAATTCTTCAACAGACAAAAGCCAAGTGCCAGTTCCTTAATGCAAACCGCACTGCGATGTAGAATGTGCCACAAACCTCTCCCACAGTTCACATCTGCAAATATTATTTCATACAAAGAGGGGGAAAGAAAGCAACTCATACTGAATTTCCACCAAGGAAGAGGTTGCTCTGTGTATTTCTTCTGTGAGCAGTTCACTCAGCATCCAAGGGTTTGGAGGAATCATTTCCTGAAAAATTTGTGGCTGATATCTCACGAGTGCACAGTGAGTGCTGTCCCAAGCAGCACCTTCCCTGTCTCTTGCTAGATGTCACCCTTCTGATTTTCCTCATTTTTTTTTTTTTTCCTTTTCTTTTCTTTCCAGATTTCCAGATCCAGGACTGAAAATGAAGCGTAAATCTTACTGCCTAATAACCACGGCAGTTACTTCAATAAAATGTTACTTAAAAGTCAATGGACTGCACATGTTAAAGACATTAGAGCTGTTAACAGACCATTGTAAAGTAAGCAGAATCTTTAATAACCTGCATGTAACGCACAACCCCACCATTTTTGGCGCAGAGCAGACTGTGAGCCTGGCCTCTCCGTGCCAGAGCTCCCAGCAAAAACCACTCTTGCATTCTTCACTCACATGGCAAAACAGCCAAAAGGTGCTAAACACAGAACCCCATGGGACAGCTCTGAGTACAGCCAAAATCCTGTATTTCCCCAAGATTAAGCGGAGGACTGGGATAACTGGAGGGTTCCTTGTGTTCAAGAGGCAGTGGAAGGTCTCTGACCCTCTTCTAGAGCTCAGCCTTGAACACAGACATGGGAAGAGCTGTACTTCTCCAGCCAGAAGGCAACATAATCCTGACATTGCAGTGTTTTGTACATACTCTTTGGGGGAAATTTTGCCCAGGAAGTGATCTGGGGCTGATAGCATCAAAATTCAGCCAAGACCCTGGAGGGAGACAGCTTCTGCTTTTCTCCTGCTCCTGCTCCACTTCCTCTCCACACCAGTGGAAGGCACTGCTAAAGATTGGCAGAGGAAACACCCTTTGTATTTGCACTGTCCTTGCCTTTGAAGCCTTCTGTCCAGTGGGGAAAGTATGTGCTCACAGATCAGCTAAGCCTTGGATGTGCAACATCTTCACAGTTTTTTCTGTCTTCTCACATTTTTTATTTTTGGTCAAAGGCTCTTAACACCCCTCACCCCTCCAAAAAAAGACTGAATCTGGAAAAAATAGCAAACAATTGCAATTTAAATTTTCATTCTAAATGTGCTAAGTGGAAACATTTACAAATAAGCTGGAGGAGGGTTACATGTTACGATCTGCATGTGTGAGCATGAGGCATGAGGCCAAATTTACATAAGCTAGAATATCTGCCTCCCTCTATCTCCCCATGTACACATACAAGCATTCCCATACATCCCAAGATGGATGTACTGACCTCATAATTTACACCAGCACCTTTTTTGGCCCTTCACAGATACACATCAGCATTATCAAAATGTTGAAACCAAGTAAAGTACCTAAGCTGTCCTTTTCATAAACCTTTGAAGGGTAAGTTTTTGTTTTTCCTTTCAAATAAGTGCCCAGTTATCATGACTGCTGGTTTTAGCCCACAGAGTTAAGAGATTTAAAAATGAGAGATCTGTTGGGACACCTCAGCAGTACAGAGCGTCTCCAACAAATTACTTTGCTCATTGCCATCTCTCATTCAAATACTACCAAAGCAGGAGCTCCATCATTTTTTTCTAAGACTACATCTGTAGACTTCATAGAAGCAAAACTGCCCTTATTTTCCACCTCAAGGCTTCCCAGTCAAGTTTTGGCCCCTAGTTCCTCCTGAAAGCCTGTGATGTCCACCCAGTTCCATTATAATTTTGTCACATCTTCCAAACCAATCTTGCCCAATCCTGTAATTGAGTTGTTAGCACAGGCGACCTATCAATGTCTCGATATTACTCCAATCTCTTTTGCTGCTCTCCTCTAATGTCTTTCAATATGCAGCACATGTGTTTGATGGGAGAACTTGAAATGCACACAACAGATCAGCATAGAGTTCCAGGCAGAATATAAGATCTTTCTGTATATGAAATACAAGACCAATTTTCAGATGAGCCAACTTTGCTGCCCAGCTATGCTGCAAGTGCCATTTTAATTAGTTCATTCTCAATTTTTTTCGGCCAGCATGTCTGAGGAGCTAAGGCAGCCCTCACGCCTCCTTTTTGGCTTCTCCTTTGTCTGTATCTAGCACAGCCCCCATGTCAGGGGTCTTGGGACAAGCCGTGTTCCTGGCAACTTCCTCACCCACACTACAACTGCATCCAGCCCTGTGCAGTATTAACACTTTCCAGGTTTCCCCCTTTCCAGATGATGTTGTTTTAAAGCAAAGCACTGTAAATATTTTTGAATTCTTTCAGGAATATTTTGAAAGCTGTCTCTCCCATCCCAGGCAATTCTGAACTAATTTTGAGGCAAGGTTTTATAAAACCCTACATCAAATGTTCGAGCATTTATTATTTGTTATTTATTTTGCCAAATGTCTCAAATGCATCTATAGGCGACAGGCCAGTGCTCTGATGTATAAGCCAAATACCATAAAGCTGTCTCCATGCAATTTAGAGAACTCTTTGATTATGCATGCTTTGGCTATATTTTTTACTAAATAATGATCTGAGTAGTTAAATTGCTCTAAAAGGTTCAGTATTTGTTGGTTTTAAGTACATCAAGAGTCAATCCAGCAATTTTTCATGCTTACTTCTCCAGGCACTGTGATCTGTATATGATGGTTACTGATTTCTTTCTCTTTCTCCTGTCCTTCATCTCCCTCAAAGACTCTTCTTTGCCTTGGTTTTCATAAAAACACATCCATAAAAAACCACATGGAAGAGCTGAAAGGTTTAACAATTTTTGATTTTCTCAAAAGACTAGACTTCATGCCCTTGTGTATGTCTTTGTGTACATGATCTATGTGTATACATATATTTATGAACACCTAAGAACAATAATGCTCCAGTTCTGACCGAGGCCTCTGGGTCCTATAGGAAAAACAGTGAAACAATAATTTATAATAACTCATCAATAGTATGCCAAGGCTGTCATCAATAATTCTGACAAATAATGCCTGGTTTCAGTTTTTGCTGCATTTTGACTGTCTTTCGTTAAACATTTTCTAATCCAGTTATGGAAGTTTAGATTTTACAAAGAAATATGGGAGAAAATTTTCTTATATTAACTAAAAGCCTGCATTTTATGTAGATTAATTAAAGAGCACTGATCACTACACGGAAAACATTATATTGCTTTAAATTTTTTAGTTGGATTCACTTTCTGATGCACAAGGTCACTTTATTTCCCACAGTATCTTATCAGCATGGGATGTTTTCATGTCATACATATACTGTAAAGAAAATACTGGAACCATACCTCTGTTTAAAATTCCAAGGAACAACACATAGCAGTACAGCCTATATTTTAATTTCTCAGATTTTGTTGAACCAAACCAGACTTTCTAGCAAAAAATGTGTAAACAGCCCCAAAAGCCCTTCAAATGCATGCAAAAGTGAAACAATATGAATATCAGACACAATAGCAATGAACAGCTGAGAGTCCAAAACAAAGGGATGCAGCAACAGGAGGATTATCGGTCCATTTTAAGAGCATTTTTCTCAAGAGCACGAATGCACACTTGTATGAGGAACACATAGCTGGAGGCAGCAAAAAATCCCTGATCCCACTACTAATCCACTTTCATTTGAAGAAAGTGTAAGTGGCCTCCACCCTCTTGCTAGAAATTTCATCCAGCATTTTGTGTAGCTTGAGCTGAGGCAGACGTGCAAAGTCTCCTGTGAAACTGACTTGCAACAACTGTTGCTCCACAGTCTCAAAAGCAAAGTGTTCTTTTGACTCCGTTACACCTCTCTGTGGTCTCATGGTTGTACAAGCTTTTTCTATGTAACCCCACATAACTCTTCCCAGAGGAGTTTCCTGAGAAAGTGACATCTACCTCCAAAACACCAGGATGGCCCATACTCTGCAGCATTTCATTTTATCCATCCAAGGCATTGATCTAACTGTGAAATGAACACAATTGGATAGTGCCTGTTTATCACATTTGTTCACAGAAAGTACTTTCAGGTTTACATTCAAACACTACTGTGAAAGTGGGTGGCATAAAAAACAGTGCACAAAAAAAGAAGAAGGAGAGGGTTGAAAGGGAGAAGCCTGGAGATGGTTTCAGCCATCTGGAGGTAAGAGTGTCTGGTCAATCTCAACAAAATGTAGATTCTCTCCAAAACCATAAAAGCCTCTTTTTTTGAGCCTCTCTCTACCCAAGGAAAGCTAATAAATGGCAATGATGGGGATGAACTCAGTAAAGTTCCTACTTCCCATCCATGCAAAATTACTACAAACCACAGAACAGGGTGAATGCCAACTGCTTCCTTGGGTATTTAATATTACTTACTAATAAAAGGATTAAGTTTAATAGATTTGAGGAAAACTTAACAGGGGGATAATGACTGGCTTCCCCCAAGAACTGCCAGTCTAGCAGCCTCAGGGGCTGTTCTGCTGCACTGGAAGTAAACCCTGGCTTTCAGGAAAGAATTTTAATGTCTGTGCCCAGAGTGACTTCCCATGGGATTGACAGCCATGGTCTTGGAGAACAGCTAAAGACCACCCATGCCATTGGCTCTCCTTCTCATCTGGAGAAGTATTTGTGTGACCAACTGAGAGTGCTGGGAGAGGGCTTCATCCTCCCTAAGGCAGCACCAAGGCATTTGGATGCCACCCACCTTTCAGGAGCACATAGCAGGAATTGCCACAGAGTGCCAGCACGTGTCCCACAGGATGGCAGCGTCCGTACCACACCTCAAACCATGACATCAGTCTCTCTGTGTGCCCAAAGAGCTGCACTAGTCTCCTACCCACAGGCCCTCACAATGCTGGGGCACAGACCTCCTATTGGGCAGCCAAACACCACTGCAAGCTCTCGCTGAAGAAATAATACACAACCAACCACAGCCAGGAAATACTTCAATGTAAGAATGCTCTTACCTGCACAAATATCTTCTGCTTAACTGATGCCATGTTATTTCATGTAGTATATTCCCTGTTTTGTCTATTGGCTTATGCAAGAAAACTACAGAGACTTATGAACTTTTAGTATCTATTATAAACTCATTCAAAAGATTAATGGAACATTTTCTTGGCCAGTTCCATGCTCACCAGTTGGTCATCTGCATAATTTTCTTGATCTCCACCTAGTTTGCAGTCTATGTGAAAGGACAAATTTGTTTAGTTTTGATGGTTTTAATTTTCTGTTCCAAGCAGTACGTCTCTCCAAACTGGGCTTTTTGCTTGATTGGGACTCTTTTTTTAGGGAAGTTCATCTTACCTGCAACTGCTACTTAAATGTGGATCTCTGCAAAGTGCCTTGCACCCCTCAAGATAGTTGCTTGATTCTCCTGGCAAAGCCAAGAAACTGTTTGGTTTTGGTTTTTTTCCCTTGGGCTATTGATTCATGAAAGTATGCTCCTTTTTCAGCAGTTTTCATCCAGAATTCAATCATTTTCTTTTGAATGTCCAAAAAGTCCCTCCATAATATTTTTTTTTCATTTTTGCTCATCTGTTATATAGACTATTGCCTCCTCATTGCTTGCTCATTGAGGTTTTTGAATCAACATTAAATGGTCTTAAATACACATATCCCAGTTGTACTTCCTACAGCACCTTTTTTTTTTTCCTCTGTTACATTGCTCTATCATTCCACTGTTTTAGTTTGGGGTTCTTTTCCTGTCTTCCTTGTTTCTTAATCTCCTGCTATTTGCCCTCTCTGGTTTTCCTGATGATTTTGGTGACCTTTCAAACCCTCCTAATGCCTTTTCAAAGTGGAAAACACTTTCCATTTCTTTTGCATGTGGGACCCTGGTAAGGTTCTTCCTGGGACTGGATTGTCACTCATGGTTTATAGCTCACTGACATGATAAGTTTTTTCCAGCAGGATAGCTCCAGACTTGATGGAAGTGCTTGGCCACTGAGATAACTTAATAAGGTCTCAGACTGTTACTGTTTCCTATTCCCCACTCCCTGGGACCCGGCCCATTGTCTTTGCTGACACCACTGTAGCCCTAACAGATAGGGATGGACATGACCCAGGTTTCTACAATGCAATGATTTATATGAATTTATTACTGCCATTTGGAGAAGTTCAACAGCAGTCCCAAGGTAATCCTTGATTGACTGAGATCTGACCGATCAGCGCCATGCAATTTCTGCAGCCTGCTGGTTCTCCCGAGTCCCCTTATGGCCTCTGATTTGGTCTATAATTTTTAAATTTCTCTGTTGCATGTAGTAAAGTTAAAAGACTTAATAAATCTTCTGACAGCTCCTAAAAACACCAGCTTAGGCTCTGAACATTGAGGTATTTCATTTACTCATAAGTTTTCTGGCTCCTTTTCCATGCTTTCTTCTACACCCTTGTTAAACTAAGGTCCTTTAAAATGCCTCAGCTAGAGAAATTCTTGCCTCTCCAGGCTCATACACAGCTTTACATTGGTTGGGATAATTGGCAAGAGTTTTAACACATTCCTTATTTATAACTGCTAACAGTTTGTTAGGACAAATACCTAAAGCCTTTTTTAAAATCATTGATCTTTTAAATTATTTTTTTGTAATGAATAATACCATGCAAACAGGAGAGCATATTTCAGGCCTATGAAATACTTCTGCCTGTATCTTCTTCTCTCAATGATTTTTTTACTACAGTGTGGTGGTGTAGAAAGCATCCACCATAACCAATAAATGGCTGCAAATATTTCTGCTGGTGGGGCTTCTCCATCTGTCTGTTCATCACTCTCCTGGTGACTTTTGTATATATGGGACAGCTTGCACTGGCAAACAGATGAATGAAGACACATGACTGCTTGGCTTCTCTCACATCTCTGGGCAAGGCAGGGACTCTGCCTGTGGAGGGAAGAACCACAAGCACTGCCAGGACTAGGATCATGGGCGTGTAGGAAGGATTTAGCACAGTTATTGGGGGACATCTCTGCTTAAAACATAGGGATGAACACCAGCAAGAGGAATAGGAAGGTGAGAGTGTGTGTTAAAACTGCAGGAGGAGTATATGGGTGCATTAAACAGAATATATGGAGAACCGGGCTTTGTTATTTCTGCTCTCACAGAACTTTTTAATCTAAACCAGAAAGGAATACAATAATGGGGTCAGCAAACACAAAATCAATAAAAACATGGGTGACTATGGCCTTGGAATCACCAGCTACATCAGAGCATCATGACTTTCTCCATAGCTTTTCCTTTATGTTTTAAAGCTTTCCAAACCAGTCATGTCTTTTGAAAGCCTAATCAGTTCAATCTTGGAGCTGCCTGGGGGGCAAAGCTCACATCTGAATACAAGACTCATACTTTTCTCAAATTAGTGACTATTTGAATTCAGTCAAGACTTAGATTGAGCTCATCTCTAGAAAATACATCAAACAGCCTGTGGAAAACACAGTTCCCACACCTCATATTTTTTTAACTGCTCTGTCAACTGAGACTATTGGGTTTTTTCCTGCTATACTCTTACACCATATTGCTGAGTAGCAGATGGACAGTGGGTGTCAGCCTCGTCTCCCAAGAAACAAGCAATAGAGCAAAATGGCCTCAGATTGTGTTGGGGATATTTAGGTTGGATACCAGTAAAAATTTATACATTAAAAGCATTGCCGACCAACAGAATGAGCTGCCCACAAAGGTGCTGGAGTCACTGTATGTAAAAGATGTGTGGGTGTGCCAATTAGGGACACCGTTTAGTGGTAGACTTGGCAATGCTGGGTTCATGGATGGACTTGAAAATCTTAGAGGTCTTTTGCAACATAAATAGTTCTATGATTCTATGACAAAAATCACCTACATGTTAATGTCAACTAAAGCATGAACATAGCATTTCAGTTGCATTTTACATATTTACTGGAGTTTGAAGATCCTGTTAATTAAGATTACATCAAACCAGGAAGCAATTTAGGCTCAGTAGGTAAGACTTATCCAATCTAATATCAAAGGAGATTAATAACTAAGGTTGCTTGGGTAAACAATACAGGAAGAAACAGATAGGTCTAGGGAAAAGACCATCTTAGACCCTTGAGACCAAAGACTCCCTGGAACTACCTCTTCTCCTACCAGATGAAAAAGAGAGTCTAAATGAAAACGTCAAACTTAGACAACAAACCTTTAGATAACTGAAGTTTGAAAAGATGAAGTCCTTTTGTTGGAATAAAATTTAGGGAATTCTAAAAGATTATAGCTCACAACAAAGGTGTAAATGATGGAAATGGTTGACAAGAGTTAATATATATTTTAAACAAGATGCAACAGTTCATGTACCTCAAAGTATACAGACCTCTGGTTAATACATGAAGCCATTTTGTCATGCCTCTAGAGTCAGTTATAAGGAAAAATTCACCATGAATTGAAAGATCCAAGCCATTATAGAAGTTATTGTTTTTCTTTTCCCTTGCCTCTCCCTTTTCCCTTTTTGTTTTCCTTTTATAATTTCTACACTTTTTTCTTTTCTATTTCTTTTTGGTTTTCTTTTTTCCTATTTAAAAAATACATTTCTTTCTTATTTTCCTTTTCCTCTCTTTTTCTTTTTTTTCTTCTCTTTTTCTTCTCTTCCCCTTTGCTTTTTTTCTTTTATCAGCACTGAAAAGAGCACCAAATGCACATTCCTCTTAGCATTTCAATGAATTCTGTGGGGGATGAATAGCAAGCGTGTACATAACCACACACATATGTATGTATAAATTTACAAGCTACAATATCCAGACATCATGAGGCTCTGCTAATAATTTTCTCAACCTTGCCCAGACTGTAGCTACATTTATGATCTGGAGATTTATTGATTTTAGTTATTTTATACCTCTCATAATAGGAAACTACCCTCTGGACCATTGACCTATTCTTGTTATAAATATACTTGAGCTTGCTCTCATCATAACACTATCCCAGGCATCTAAGGTGTTGTTATGAGGTAGTGGTGTTACAAGGAAGGTAACCATAACAGAGTTCTAAAGAAAACAATTTAACTCTTCCAAATGAGTTTTCTTTTGCACCCATTAGCAATTGGCACAGACTTTGCTCTGCCATGTATGTCAGGGGCCTGATTCATCACAAGAGCTTCTAAGAGCTTTGGTAGCACAAATAATGCATAACAAAAGCTGCAATTTATAACAACAATACAAACAGGACAAATGTGTGATGCCACTCAGCAGCTTTCATCTGAAAGCTAAAGCTTTCATCATGCTAAAGCTGCATGGCCATGGGACCTCCAGTTTCCAATAGCTTTCACAAAAAAGCAATTTGGAGCTCATCCTTTGCTTTGGCCAAACTGCTCCAGAGTCTGAGCCCTTAGAGGTGGCCAATGCTCTCCTGCTTGGTTTGGTTAATAGTATAGACGTGGACAGCATCAGTTCTTTCCATCTTTGAATAGCAACATCTCAAATACTTGCTGGTTCTTAGTACAGACAGTATATGAAGACCACAGGTTATGCTGAATCCTGTGCTGTACTGGGTCAAATGATGAAGCCTAAATAGCATCCTGTCCACAGTCCTGACAGGGACACCTCTGTGTCCTTGAGGAGCATGGCAACTGTGGGTGGTCAAGAATATCAAAGGCCCAGCAGTCTCTTGGTTATCCATACACAATGCTGAAGTTCAAGTTTTGGAGCAGTAGACAATTATAAATACCAAGTGATTTTCTGACTAGCCTATGTAAGAAGTGATGTTGGAATGCTGTTATTTTCTTGCTGTACTGAGAAGCTGACTGAAGCCCCACGTAATTGAGGTGGGAAATTTCTCCTTCAGACCAATTGCATTTTTGTAACTGAAGCTAAAGGCCATGGCTAGGAGGGCCAGTGGCAATACCAGACATGCCTTAGAACCCAGCATGGAGCCTCTGACACAGCTGCAGCTGCTCAAGCATCAGCACCAGTGGGCTACAGGCTACCCAAGAGAAAATAATGAGTTAAGTACTGGCATGCTTATTCTACATTGATGCTATGGGCACTCTTTGAAGTATTTTCCTCTTCTCATAATGTACATCCCAGTTTCACACAACTTTGAGTCACAGCCTTTCAGCCCTGTTAAAAGAGCTCTCACTGTTGGTACATAGTTAAGCTGTCAATGTATATTCATCATGCTAATGTCTTGTTGCTTTACCTTTCTACATCTCTTCTGCAATAATACATAAAAATTAAACGTCTGTGCCATCAGAGTCAAAACTAGAAAAACACCCAGAAGAAATGTAAATTAGCCCTGCGAAATGGGAGTACAGGGCTTTCTCTATTTTTCTTCATAATTTTTTTCTCCTTACATTAAAAAAAATAAGAAGAAAGAAGGAATCCTTAGCAGTACAGTTTCAACATGTAAATAGAGAAGATTTGTAAGGACGGGGACGAAAACATGTGGATTGTTTTGGATAATGTTTTAGAAGTGTATAGACCCAGATTCCAGTCCTGGCTCAGAATGCAATAGTACACTTGAGGGGTCACTGTTTGTAGCAGTGTGGAAGTTTGGAATTGTGAAAAATCAAATCCTTTGAGTTTACTGTGTTTTCTGCTATCTCTTTTTTCCACTGAGTGGCATTTATACATTTTCAGAAGCAAATTTAAAACTACCCAGCACCCTGCTGAGCACAAAGCATGGAAAGTCCATTCATCCACCACCAGACTCAAGCCCTCCCAAGACACTGTGATGCTGCTTCCAAGATACTTATGAAAAATTTGTGCAGCTATTTAATTTATTTTAGGATGTGTTGGAACAGCAGAAGTAAAACAAATATTATCCTTGGCACCTCCACAGAATAGGGCATTATCATCACTCATGGATAGTATTATTCTTGTATTGATTCAATATATTTGTGGTTTAAAAATCTAATATATAGGTCTAGGCTGAATTACTCAGCCTAGGAAGGAAAAAAACCCCTATGTTTTAGCAGATGAGAACAACGAGAAAATCAGAAGAGTACTAGAGCAGATTCTGTCATGTTCTTAAGTGTAAAAAGCCAGAATATAAATACAATTATGTATATATGGAACTAGTGTCTCCACTTCTTCCTTAAGTAAGGTTAGATATAAGAATATATTTGAATTATATTAGTGTGAAATTTGAAAGACTTAGTCCAATATGGAAGTTAAGAGAACAAATAATTATATTAGTTCCCTGAAAAATTTGCCTATACTTGGTATTATTATTATTTCCAAATTGAGACCTTTGGAATTTCTGTAATGTTATTAAAACATACCCAAATCTTGAAAGATTGACATTTTAGATTTATTTCATCATCCTTTGGGTTTTGTTTGAAATAACTTTTGATTGAACCAATTACAGTATGCTGAATGGTTAAATATATTAACAGCAGTAACTGAAATCTGACATTTCATTGTTTGCACTCTTCCAAAAATACATGAGCCATTTTTACTTGAAAAGTGCAAAGAGGGGTTGAGAACATGCTTTAAAAGAATACCATCCATTTATGTCGGGCAAAAAACAAGCTTATACCAGACACAAACTGAAAAGAAATGTTACTGTAGGGCTTAAAGATTTTCTTGCTTATTTGAGATATGCAAAAAAAAAAAAAAAAAAAAAATTGGAAGAGTTTAAAATTACACAGAGGACCCTTGCATAAAACTTCCCAATGAATGAAAAAATTTCCATAAAGCACTAAGTAAGAGAGAACGAGTCTATATTGATAATTTAAACATGAATAGAGAATGGCTGGCATCTCCCAATGGGTACATTGAGGGATGATGATGCTGAGGTGTGAACATCAAGGTTACCTTAAGTGCAATGCAAGAGCATTAAGAACTGTGCCTTGGTATGATGAAACTTGGGTGGGAGGGAACCAAATTCTTGGTGGTCACAGTGTGTGGACCTGGACATGCTGCATGATGTCCCCCAAGAGCTGCCTACTCAGCTTCCCCACCACAATCCCCCAGCTTTGTGTAGTTCTCCATCAACTGGAGGATGAACATTCCTGTCCTTCCTCCCACCCTCATTTTAACAATCTTTTGAAAACCCATGCCCATATTTAACCTTTTGGATGCAATACTGACATATTTTTTTGCCTTGCCAAAGGCAAAATCAACAGTGCCCATTGAGGAGCAACAGAGGAAAAATCAGAACACTTTATTCCCAGCTTGTATTTAGTTTGCATTCACCATGCTACTGTGAGCCTCCTACGGGTGTCTGTGGATACCTTCATAATTCAAATCTCAGACAGCTTTCTAGTTTCTAACTCTGGTGGCTATAAGGAAAAGACAGAACACTTGAATCCCTATTTTGGATGCATATGCAAAAGCTTCTTAGTTATTATCCCTTTCCAGACCAACAATATATCTTAATCAATGGGTTTGGGTATTTGATTGGAGATCAATGATTGTTTTAAACATTATAGTTGAAACAATTATTTTATATTTAAGCATACACTTGAGATTTAAGCATACAGGATGAGACAAAGCATGTTGTTTCCCTTGAACATGCTGAATCTCCTGAGTTTAGTAATTAATTTGGAGCTCAATGCCAAAACAGGAAAGAACTGAAAGTCCATACAATTACCTTGCAGGAGGTACCAACTTATCAGCTTTTCTTGAAAAAATTCCTGAGCCCATCCAATTGCATCTGAAACCAGTTACTGTCTAGCTACAGAGTCCAAAGAAAATCAAGGGGAGCTGTACAGCGGGGGTTGGGTTTGGCACACATCTCTGCTCTCACAGAGTGTCCAGTAACACAGGAACAGAGAGGAGACTGTCTCAGTAATGCTGGACCATGAGTGGCTTTGTATCCAGATCTGTACTGCAGCTCAAGAATACACGGCCCTAGCACTATTTGGTAAAAGCAACTGAAAGCTAAAAGGCAGAAAATAAATCATTAGCATGATTCTAGTCCATTTTGTGCACTTCTCAAGCTAAGCTTTGGATTTACTTAGGTGCTTTCAAGCAGTTTTTCTTGCACTGACCATCCTTTGCTAGTATCCCGTGCAGCTGAAACTAGAATAGGTGAATAAACACGGTGTAATGCAGAGCTAGGACACTAGATGGTCTATAACCGGAGATGCAGTGCCTAGGATAAGCAAATGCTGATTAGCACAATGTAATTATCTACGCAAGGGCCCAGTTTCATTAAAGATGTGTTAGAGCACACATCCATGGCCATCTGTTTCTATTTTGCCAGCTCACTTGATTGGCCATCACAAGCATTCCCATGTGTGCTGAAGCACTGTTGAGCAGGACATCTGGCAATAACCAACACCGCTGTTAAAAAAACATGATAACAACAGAGCCATTAAAGCAAATATATGTACAATAATTTCATTGTTGAAACCTCTACCAAGGCAGGCCTGATGTCCAACAAAGAGAACGTTGAAAATGGTCCTTTCCTAAATTTTTGCTTTACTAGGCATGCCAACACTTCAGTAGGAAGATACTTCAGTGGAATGTCGTTTTTTTTTTTTCCTTGGTCCTGGCTTTTGACATTGCTCAGAAGGCAATCAAAAAAAATTAAAGCATTTACAAGGGAATGAAAAGCATTAAAGCAAGTCTGAACTTTTGAATAATTTTCCTGTATTAAATAGAAAGGAACATATTCGTGCCATATGTTGCCAGAACATAGAAAAACTGCATTCTAGAAATGGAACTGAAAAATCAAAACATCTGAATCTTTATCTTGGCAAAATAAAGAATAAGTGTTGAAGGAACCTAATGATCTTTTGGGAGTGAGAAAAGTTGCTCTCACTGAAAATTAATGGAATCCTTCCAACTTTACATTGAAGTAACTCCAAGCAGAATTTGACCAAAGTTTTGTCAGCAAGTAAACAAATTTATCTATTTACAGCTGCTTTCTGCCAAAGATATAAACTTAGTGAATAAGCCACTGGTTTTCCTATTTATGTTTTTGAGGATAACTTCTAATGAATGATGAGGTATCTCATGTTGAAAAAAGCACACAGCTTAGAAAAAGCAGGATCTTCCCAGTCCTCCTATGTTTCTCAATTCCTGTGTCACTTTATTTTCTTTTTTTTTTCCACATAGTTTAAGCCATTCCAGAATAGCCAAGCATCTACAAGAAGACAGAAGAATAGATGGACAAGAGATATGTCTGCCCTCAGAAACTGAGCTATGCTTAACATCCTTAAGCAAACACAGCTGACATGCTCACAGTTTGTTTATGCATTTCAGCATTCACCACAGAAACCAAGCTAATGTGCATTGATCTCACTTCTCACATTGTAATATGTAGCAAAAAGCTAAAATTCAAGATATGTGTGCACAGTCCTGACATCTCCAAACCATGGCACAGGGGCAAAGTAAATGTTGCCAAAAAAAAAGTCTTTTTTTGTGAGGCCATCATAGTATCTTTCAATAGGTTACTTAGAAGTGTAAATCCTGAGGCTGCAGAGCTAAGGGCCTGCCTCTATATGCTGACCAGCTTAATTGGACTATGTTTTACCAAAAATCTCTGTTATACAGGACTCAAGGAGAAAGGAATTTTCTGCTTTTACATGTTGTTAAAATAAGGAAATGCAAGGTTTCCACCCTCTTTCTTCTGAAGAGTACAAGAAGAGCTTGAGCCCTGTCTTTTCCTGCCCTCAGTGCCTGAGGATGGTCGGTTTAATTTGCTAATAGTGACATAGTTTGAGATGCTGCTACCTGCTGGCAGCCAACCATGAGGAGGACTTAGGGGAAGGAGAAGGGAAAAGAACCAAGATGTTTTTACTCATTAACTCACAGTGCTGGAAGAGATAGAACAGAGTTCCCTTGTATTTACTGTTGGAGACTGTTAAATTAATCCTACACATACACTGTTGCTGGTCCTGTCCATCATTAGCAAAATTCTTTCATTTCACACCAGATCAGTGGAGAGACCAGACTTTGCACAGGTGCCAGGCTAAGGTATGCTCTGTTCTCAGATATGCTGGCTCACATGGCTGGCTGTTTTTAAGACATTATGTCCAAGCTGTGCCAAAAACCACTTCCAGATCTCTGTTAGAAGAGATTGGCTCATAACCCCACTGCCACTCCAGGGTAAGTGATGTGAGCCCTTTTCTTCTCTGTTTTGTGGCCAATTTTTGCAGAAGATTGTGATGGTGCAAGTGACTCCAGCAACGCTGCTCACAAAGAGAACTCCAAAACCCACAACTGGGCACTCAGGCACCAAGGTTTGACAACTCACTGCAGTAAGGGTGAGAACCTATAATCCTCCAGTTCTGTGATCTACATGTTTTTGCATGGTTTATGTTTTCCCCTCTCTGTTTTAGATAGGAGTTATAAATATTCATTTTCCTTAGTTAATATGTATAAAGCCTAGAAACATCTATGTGACTCGACACCCCATTGGTCCCTTCCCTAAATCTCTCCTATATGTTAATCCCATTGGCTCTCTCAACCCCGCCTCCTTCCCTTTACCTCATTGGTTGTATCCCTTATCCCCGCCTTTCCTATCCCCACTGTAAAATCCCTGGTCACCCGCAGATTTTTGGCTTTTCATTCCTGGTACCTTCATAATAAACCTTCTCCGTGGAATCCATACAAGGAGTCCCCTCCCTCCTTCATCTCCACCAGTGCACCCTCCAGCCAGCTCAAAGACAGCTCCCTCAGGGTGAGGAGCTCACCCCTTCTGCGTACATTTTGTGAGTGAGCAGCCTTGAACCAGAGGGGTGTGGATAGACCTCCAGGAACTTCTTTGGCTAGCGTCCACACCTCTCAGAAGATGGATTTATTTGTTTCACAGCTGAGCCCCAGAGCAAGCTACAGGTTATGCAGAAACACTGGAGCTAAAAGAGTAAGCACAAAGCTGATGGAGCCGTCACACCCACTTTGGGCTACCCCAGCTGCTTAGACCCTGCCCTTGTTACTGCTTTACAACCCCTGGCAGAAGGATTAGTCAGAGTTGCTTTTACTGGCAAGAGTGAGATAAGGTTGTAAGGGAACATTTCCAGTGCACTGTGAAAAATGAAGATGGATGGTCGCATTAAAAATACAGTGGTCACAACATAACTGTTAATAACCTCACTGAATGTGATCACATTTCCCCTATAACAGCCTCTGCTGCCTGAGCATCTGTACCACTCATTCTTTCCCTTGAAGGCCCAAGTAGCTGGGATCAATATTCAGTCTTTGCTGAGAACTGCACTGCATGCATCTCCTCACAGGTTGGATCCACCACTTGAGCAGCCAGGAATATTTGCTTTAGAACCATTAATTTGCTGCTGAAGTAAAGGGTCTGCCAAGGTATTCATTCCCAGATCAAACTCACATCAGCTGGAAATGCCAGGCTCTCTGACCTGTTCTGAGTGGAGCGTCCCTCCAGCTCTTCTGAAAAGGCACAAACAGGTAAAACAGATGCCCTTCTTCTCCCCCTTTGTATCTTCTACGTGGCCGAGGTTCCCACATAATTTCTAGTACTGAGTTTCCACATCGTTATTAGTACTGAGTTTTGGATCAAGGCCCCTAGTCTTCCTGCAGCTGTAACAACAGCAGCAACTTAGTGGTAAATTCTGTCAGAAGGATTATGGAACTCATTGATAAATGTTCCTGTATTGTGTGTCAGATTTGAAGTATAACTTAATGGGAAAAAATACTCTTACTCCAAAAAGAGTTTTAAAAAAATGTGCAGTATGCTGCACAGCTATTTGCTCATTTTTGTTGCCCAGGGAACCAGTTTTGGTTATATTCATATTTCTTTTGTCACTGGTTTGTTGGACCAGGTCTGGTGGTGGCTGATGGATCTGTTTTTATGACATAGCCAAGTCCAGAGTCAAGAGGTGTGAGGTGGGAGTTCTGGCACTGTGGTCTAATAAAGAGGGAGGAAATACATTCAAAAAGTGAATGTAGAAGTTGGAGAGAGTAATAAGAGTTTGAGAGATGCAGTGGGGGAACTTTTCTCCTTCTCCCTAAGTAACTTTCATTTATCATGCTCCTCAGGATGGCAAACAGCCCTAGCCAAGTGATTGTATCCTTTCTCTTTGTGACTAAAACTTTGGAGTTTTTCTGTATTTGTGAGCAGCAATAGTTGATTTTTGAAAAAAAAAACTAAAAATTGAAAGAAAAAGATAACAAAACTGCTCATTCTTTAGCACATGGAATCTGGCTGTGCCTGCCACTGAAGTGGGAAGAAAGAATAGAGAATATTTCTCTTCATGAAGGAAGAACAGTAGCTTTCTCTGTGTGTTGCCAGGGTAGAACCTACAGAAACTCTTGAAGTACAACAACACTTTCGAGAAACTATACTTTTTTGCTTATCCATTTTTGGGGATTTTTTTTAAATGATCAGATTTGGCTTGAATCTGATACCACTGACATCAAAAAGAACAGAAATAATCCACTGGTGATTTCTGCAAACCTTGCTTTTGATTGTCATCAAGAAGGGAAGATGCAACCCTAGAAGAGCAATGGATTGGAGTTGAAATCAAGGATATCTGGAGTTCTAGATTTTTGTTCGGAAAACCCTTGGATGAAGTGGTGAGTCAGAGATAGTACAGCAGCAGGGCCTGGTATCATGCACACATTAGAGATGCCAACCAGTTCTCAGGGTAAACTGGGAATAACTAAGAATTCTTAGTTGGAAAAGAGAGATCAAGGACTTGGGAACAGCTCATATTTCACAGAATGAAAATATGAACTTCTGGAAGTAGGCTGCTGGCTTTTTACTGCAGGCAGCTAAATAAAACAGTGGAAAAAGAAATAGAAGTGGCCACTCTTTGACTCTTGAATTTTTTCCTCAGCTGACTCTGCTCTGCATGAATGGCAGCAGCAGTGTTTTGGTGGGTAACTGGGATGTCCAGCGACAGAAAGAAGGGGCCTATCAGAGGTTGCAGCAGCTGGTGGTCACCAGGCCTCCCAGGATCCTGGTTGCTTCCTTGCCAGTGGAATAGTTGGACACCTTCAGAGCTCTGCCCTCTTGCAGTGTTCTTTCTCTTCTTGACTTTTAGAGTTATGTGGTACATACATTGGGCTTTTCAAGTAGGTGAGGAGCTTCATATACTCAGTGAGAAATCAGGGATGGTTGGAGACTTCAGTTTGTCATAAATCCACTCTCATTGTGGGAGCAGCAGACACAGTAGCACCCAGCTGGTCCCCCACTCACTGTATGAAAGACAACAGCTCCTGCACTACTCACTGCCCACTGACTCAGATGTCTTCTTGGTGAAAATGGTTGTGGCAATACAGGATTTCCACACAGGGAGGAAAGGCTAGTGGACAGGCTGGCAGACTTAACTCCCTGCAGGTATATATTGTCCAACTCTTGGGAGAGAAGTCTCCTAGAGCAGGATACTTCAGCTTTGTCTTCAACTGCAGGACAGATGGGGAATCCTGAAGAAGTGCTTCGAAGAAGCCAAGTACAGGTCTTTCCCTGTTCCATTCTACATATTAGCTAAACTGAACCTAACATACTGCCTCCCACCTCTGGTTTCTTCTTAAACAAGTATGATCCAGATGAATAAAATTTGGAACAGTTGTTTGGATCAATATGGATTGCAGAGTCAGGCTCACTGACTCACTTCCTTGATATATTGTCATAGTGTTTTACACCTACAATGACTCTCAGAAGATTAACTGAACTATGCAGTTGGTGTCAGTAAACTTACTAAGTGAAAACTCTGAGAATTTAGAAAGAAAATAATCAAAATCTTATTCAGAAAAAATATTATTCTAGGGCTGTGTTATGTTTGTGAATTGTCATTGAATTCAATGAATTGTGATTGATATCAATGGGGCTTTGGATGGGATGAAGAGACAAACTGCAAATTGTGCAAGCTGATCCAATGCATCAGAAAATACAATTCAGTCTGGTCCTCAGTCATCCCAGCTGTGACTGGGGACATTACAGGAAGTTCCCTGTCTCAGCATTCCCTGGGGGTCTGGGGACTCTTGTTGTTTACTACTGTCAGCGTGTCTACGTAGGAGATGCATCAGAAACTGAGATAAGTCATTTATCCATGAGTCCATTGAGCTGAATTTTTATTACTGTACCCTTCCTGTTTCACTTATGAAGCCCCTAAAAGAGCAAACAGAAGCACTTTGTCACCTCCTCCAGGAGGCAAATTCCCATCCCATCCAGCAAGCTGCTGCCAATCTTGACACCTACCCCCATGTACAATGGGTGTTTTTTATAAATGTTGTCCACTTTATCTTTTGGTAGCTACAGCCCTGCTTTGTGTACTGCAAATGTTTAAGTAAATAAATTGACCTCAGATCTGTAACTTCACAAAGCCTCATTATAGACTGTATGCTTCACTGAAACCTTACCCTGGAGTACTTAACATCTGTGATCCAGGGTGTCAAAGTGTTAATCGGCTGGCATGATCAAGATTAAACAAGTAGATTATTTTGATATTCTTCTGTAATATATTAAAAGTGAAATCTGATCTGCTGGCCCTTGAGGTTCAAATCTCAGCACATGCAATTATACAAGGAGTTCCCTGTAAAAGTGATCTGGAGAAGTGAAAAAAGCGAGTCCTTCCCAGATGTGGTCTTAGCAGTGGACCATAATACATGACATCAATAAGTTAAAAACTAAGGAAACTAGTGAAGGCAAACATGTTGGTTTTAAGTTTCAGATGAGGTTTTTGCCTATGCCCACCTCAGGAAATGAATATTGCATTCATAAATTGTTTTTCTTATCCAGGAGATGAACCTTAACATTTTCATTCAGCCCCAGAGTATTAGATTTCTTTAACACTTTGCCACATTAAAATATGTTTTCCATCTGAATCTGATGATGCAATATCTGAGGAAAAAGTTGGCTGAGTGGCATTCCATAACAAGCAATAAAAGTTTATGATGCACAGAGTATGATAATTGGCACAAAATGAATTGAATGCTTCCTCATGGATAATATTTGATAAGATACAGCATGTGTAGCTATCATAACATTTCAATCAACCCACGATTGCTACTTTAAACTGCATTTATTTTATTGTCTCCATAATGGATTTTACAGTGCCAAAAATTGGTCTGACTTCACTGGAAAGATGAAAAATCAGTGTGTTGTTTTCCCTGGTGAATTTATTTCCCACTGAAATCCTTTTCTCTTTTTTTCTTCTCATTTTTTTTAACCCACCTCCTTGCCATGAGCTGTTGACATATGATTTGTTGAAAGTCGAAGCTAGTGGACACCAGCGTTTTTATTTTTTCCCTCCATTTTGGTATTATATTTGCATAGGGGCTTTTACAAGGTTAATTAAACTATAATGGGGAACTCATTCATGGACAATGTGCTTTCCCAGTTTCCAGATTTTATGAACCTCACACCTGTTTTTCTTAGGTTTTTGTGCTGCGTCAGCCTATAAATCCTCCCGTATTTCCCAGTGTAGTTTCTTATGAAATAAAACTTTTTTCCCTCCATTTGCTCAACTGTTTTCAATACTTGCAGTCAAGCCTGAAGTTGTCAATCAAGGAACAGCTTATCAGTCTGAGCTTTTCCTTTTCAAGCTTATACTCAGTGACTTTTGAGACCTGTCAACACCCAGTTGATTTTAGCCTTAACAATAAAGTCACACTCTATCTCCCACCTAGTAGCTTTAGATTAAATTCTGATGTCATATACGTCATATTTACATAGTTAAAACTCATAACAAAGCAACCCACAGGCAATAGGATGTAATAACCATGCAACAGAGCCATTTCCTGTCCCCTTTTTTCTCTCACACTATGTTTCGTGTAGTTTATTGGATGTGAATGTTTTGAAAATGAAAATCGTCTGGGAGAATACTGCTAGCCAGGCGTGAGGTTTAGAAGAATTCAACTAAAAGAATATATAGAGTTGTAAATGCATGGCCACCTCTGGTATTGTAAAATAGAAACTCTTTCAATATTCCTTTCATTTCCACAAGAAGAATAGATGGGAGGCCACAATTATGTGCTCCAACAGTCGATTTTTAATATCTTTAATTCTGCTCATATTAAAGGAAAACAATTAACTTGGAGTCAGAAAGCCTTAAACACCAAAAGTTTTACAGTTTTCATTTTAAAGCACAAAGGACCTACTTCAAATACAATGCAACAGGAACTTTAACCACAGGCTATGTTTAAAAGACAAATCCACCATGGTACTTTAAACAATCAATTAAGGCAAGTTTAACAATTTTTTTTCAGCCTCGCAAAATAGCCCTATTAAAAGTAAGAAAATAAAAGCCACTATGTGCTTCTCTCTCTCTCTCTCTCTCTCTCTCTCACACACACACACACACACACACACACAGAGTATTCTTTAACCTCAGTATTCATGTCAAGAGATTGTGTCTTATGTAAAACTAAAGAAAAGGGTAAGTCTTAAACTTACGTGAACTTTATGTAGAGCAGTGCAGTACTTCCTGCAAACTGTTTTTCCAAACAGAACAATTGAAATGCTGCAATTTATTTGATTACTGCTAGGACTCTGTTTGAAAGCAAAGTATCACTTCAAACTATTTACTAAGAGAGGATTGTTTTACAATGTATTGATAATTTTAGAATTTGAACCCAATGTCCAAATAAGAGACTACAAATAGTGAAGGAAAAGAGCATCAGTTTCTACCAGAAGGCCTAAGAGTCTTCCATTATGATGGGAAGACCCTGTGACTCTTCCCTTATACCCTTGCTGTGCCCTTCTCCATGATGTTCCAGCAAAGAAATGAATGGTCTCTTAATGCTGAAGAGGGCCACTCCAGGGGATCCAATTGCTAAAAGCTTACATGTAGGCTGGACTGAAATGCACGTCTGTTTGCGTCGTGCAGGGCTTGCATCACAGGTTGTGTGCAGTGGGCTTGCCCAGATGTATGGCCAGCATCCAGATCCTACAAACCTCGCTGCTTCTGTTTTCCTTTGCTGCTGCAACTTCTGCTATTGTTCCAGAAGCTTTCTTTGCAGAGGTTAAATTAAACTGGTTTTGGGGCAGACAGCTCTCCATGGACTTGGGAGAACAGTTTTATTTGCGCTGAGTTCCCCCGTTCTTGCTCAGTAAATAATGGTCCATTTCAAAACGAATCATGTTGTCAAAGCCCTGGCTTTCTAGTTTGTTCTGAGTGCTTTATTCCTCAGCAGTTGGCAGCCTAAATTCCTCAGGAGGGACAGCTTGTTACACGGCAGGCCCCACAGAAAGAGGACTCTGTGGGTGACTCCACCTTAGACTCCACCTCAGTTCTGTAGAACTTCAGAAAATGGGAATGTTGGGGGTATAAATAGGAGTGACATTTGTGAGACACTCTTTGGCATGATTGGAAGACTTTTGCTGAAGTATTGAGTCTGGGCTTGGATGCAGCATTTCAAAATGGTGTGAAGGGAAGGACTCAGAGAAAGACAGTAAGAACAAGCAGAGATTGAAAACAAGGAATGAGAAGAAATTTCATGATGCTTAGCCAAAAAAAAAAAAAAAAACAAAAAAACCTGAGATGAGAAATGGTAATAGGCCTTGAAGGCTTTGAATGGCAGCTGCCAAAAGAGAAAAACCTATTCTTGCTTTTTTCACCTCTGCTTAGATGTGACAGCAAGCAGTAACATGCTTTAATTGGAGCAGGGAAGAATGAGGCCAGGCATTAGGAAAACCCATTTTGGTCTTTAAATACTGGAAGGTGTTTCTGAAAGAGGTTGTGCAATTTCTAGTACTGGCAGCATTTGTAAGAAGAAATGCATTTGTCAGATACAGTTTCAGTACAGAAGATCCTGTCTTGAGTCAAGAAGATGGATAATGTCCTCCCACAGCTTCTCACACCTTTGGTATCTCTAAGTCTATGCTTGGCCTTTGTCTCTCTTCCTGACTCTGTATCAACACCTGTTCCTCCTCCTAAGCCATCCTGCTCAACCCTGCTGCCCCTCCTAAGGTGAAGTTAATTGTCAGCAGGCAGTAGCTCTCATTGGAAAAAGCTACCTCTATTCCCCCAGCTCCTTCTGGTGTTTCCTGACAGGAGCTTACAACTGCAGGGAACGGATTGACCAACAGCAGTAGCAGAGAAGGAAACTCACCCAAGGTCAATCTACTGGTCAGCAGCTCAGCAGTTATGTTGGGCCTCCTGTGCCCACAGACTTGTGAATCCAGTGGATCATGTTATGTCTGTCAGTCAAGTGGCCTTCAGTACTAGGGCTTGGCTATCTCTACAGAAGGAAAAAATATATGGGTATAGTTAACATGTGTAACTCTAATGCATAACACATGTAGCCATGTATGTAGCCAGAAGGTGTTCATTGTGCTTGCTGGAGTGATGATTGCCTCAGCTTGCACCACATTTTTTGTGCCACTGCTGTATTTCCTCCATCAATTGCCTGTTTGGCCACAGAGCATGAGTGCTTCTTTCTTCCCACATATGAAACAACTGGTCTCATGCCAGCATCAAACCCACTGTGGACCTCCCTGTACCACAGGAGACTTCAGGATGTCACGCAGCCAGTCTGACATTCAGACTTGCTGAGCTCTTGCTGAGCTTTTGCACAGCGCGCTGAAATCGGCAAGAACAACAGATGTTCAGCAACTTTGGAAATCAAGCCAAGAGCATTTGCTGGGGTTGGTCTGATGGCAGAAGGATCCTATTCTGTGTATGTGATTTAAAGGCTAAGCTGTAGACTCCTTGCTCCTCAAAATGGACATGCCATGTACACTGAAATTGCAGTCTAAGTTTCCTTACTGCTTTATTTCACAAGCAAGGAGGTTGATATGAAGCCTCCAGAGAAAATATGAAGCCTACATAATGAAAGACTTGACTGAGTTGACACAAACTGCTTAGGCCTGCAGCAGGCAAACTTTTACAGGCAATGAGGTTTTTCTTTCATAGAAATTATGTGTTCCCATAGAAATACATGAGCTGCTGCTCATTGGAGAAGCATAGGCCCACTGAGAAGCCTCTGTCTCCAGATTTGTCATGGGCTGACATTAATGAAGGCAGGGTGCATAACCTGGTGCCTCTCACAGACAATCCTTTCACAATAGGACAGTTCCCATCTTCAGACCCTGCACAAATCCTGCTATGTGTCAGCCACAGCATGCTGGGTAGCAACCTTGGCTCTGGGGTGGATGGTGTTGACTTCCTGGTGTGAGCTACCCACAGGATACCAAATCCTTAAGGACCCAGTGGGAAAGCTTTTCTGCTAACCTGAAGTAGAATATGCATATATGTGAGAAACAGCATTTTCCCTTCTTGGTTTTTAATCTTTTGAGCTGATGAAATAGCTGAGCAAGAGCTCATGTTAATACCTTGTGTATTTCAGTCCATAGTGGCAATCAGCCATCTCAGCTTTGCACACAGAATGATGATGAGGAATGAAGTCCCTGCTACCCTCTCAGCTAACAGTGACCTGGGTGCAAGGGCTTGTCTCCAGCAAGTGTGGGACACTGGCCACATCTCTGCAGCCTTGACCCTCAGTTCTTAAAAGTCGTCTGTACTGCCTTCTCTTCTTACTAACAAAGCTTTGTCACAAAATTTCAGAGAAAGTATATGTTTCTTCTCTGCTTTCCTTACTTTCTTGTTTATTTAATCAGAACATCTCCTCATCTCATCTACCAAGATTTTAATTTGTCTGTGATAGAGGGACTTTTTTTTAACATATCATTTGTACTGTGGCTGAGAAAGCAGTGGTCTGAACCACTACTATTCTTTAAATATTAAAAGTAGGCATTGATGATAAGAATAATAAACCCTTAAGGCTTTATATCTCAGGAAGTCACTAACTGGGAGTTCCATGCTTGCAGGAAATATTGGGAAAAGGAAGCTGGAGGTGACTTGCTTAGGAAAGAGATCTCTACATTTTCCTCCATGAGTGTTGCATCACGCATTAGGCTTTCTGATTCCTTGGAGAATGAGGTGTAATGTGTACAGTATGGAAAGGAGACATTGCACACGAGAAGTTTATGATGATTACAAGGGCAGAAGTCTGAGTGCAGTGTGAGTTTCCTTCAGATAGTCTTCTACCAGGCAGTTTAGTAAGGAAGACACACAGGGTTAATAAAGCGAGTAAAAGAGAGGAGTAACTGAAACAGTCAGAGGAACAAGGCAGATTGACTTTCAGCATGCCCAGTTTGTCTTTATCAGATGTGCAAGTGATAAAATGATCAGGATAACAGAATAGCCTCAGATATGGCAAACTGTTACACAAGTCAACTGTGTGTGTCATGTAATTGAGTATTTATGAAAATTAATGTGAAACAATGGAAAAATTCTGTTGTTAAAAAATGACCTGTCAGTTGCTTCTACCATTGTTTTCACTACATCCCATGAAACAAAGAACATTTGGAGTCCAGGCCTCTGCTTCATTTTCAGCTTGTCCCAAGCTTGTGATATGTTTTTGCAAATTTGTCAGGATGAAACAAAATGGTGGTAGATTCTACAGCCAGCATCTTCCAGCACACTCTACAAGGACACTGGAGTGAACTATCTCTTCTCAGAAGAGCATTGTTTTCTCTGTTGTGGGGATAAGGATGTTCTCCTGTCCTCAGTTATGTAAGACAAGTCCTGGTTTCTTTTCCACTGGGATCTAGGCCCACAGACACGCTATAAAACAGCAGAGCAAATGGTTGCAAGCCAGAACTGAGGCTAAAGCTCCATTTCTCTACTGAAGCCAATCAGACCTAAAGACCTCAGTATCATCAGCGTTTATCATGGATCTAGAATTCACACACAAGGATATCTGAGATTAGTATGTTTTTTCTCTACACTTTGGGTAGAAGCTATCAGTGGTTACAATGAGGTAATGACTGGCCAACGTTGATTTTCCAGTGACCTGTAAGGACACTTGCTCTTGATCTCAATTCAGCACTCCTGCTGCTATGTTTTCATACCCTTTTTTAACTTACAGTCTTGGACTGGATCCCACACATCCACACTTAATTCTCTTAGGCTACATGTAGAAAATGCTATACCCTTTCTGCAAGAGCCCTTTTTTCTAAATTACATTCTAGTCTTCAACATGTTTTACTCCCTTTTTTGTTCACTTCCTTTCTCCCCTCCATAAATTAGCTTTCCCTACAGAACACACACGTCTCAACAGACACATTTAGCCTTCATTTGCACCTTGGGCTTTCTGCACTTATTATGCTCTGCCATCCCTTGTCTTTGTCTGGGGGGCTCCTCTCTCCTACACCATCCTATTCAGGGCCACAGAAGTCAACCTCTGACCAGTGTCAGTTCTTCCATACCCGTTCTTTCACTGTTTCACATCACCTTTCCAGAGCAAAGGATAAAAACCAAAAGTTGCAAATCATATTCTTGACTTGGGTTTTTTCCCTCTTTGGTCCTGGCACCTTCCAATCTCCTTTAATCTTATCCATACCTCCTCTATATGCCATTTCAGAAGTCAAACAAAATATGCAGTGTATAATCATAGAATCATAGAATGGTTGGTTAGAAAGAACCTTAAAATCATCTAGTTCCAACCACTATGTAATTGGCAGGGACACCTTCCACTAGACCACGTTGCTCAAATGCACCTTTTCCTTGCTTCCTGCTTTTGACAGCCTCCTTGCTCTTGGAATTTAAATTGCCAGGGTTCTTTTTTAATGTCTGAATATAGTTTTTCTTGGTTCTCCTCTTGGCTTCAAAAGTTTTGGGCGTGCTGCTGCCCTTTCCCTACGCAATTTATCTTACAACTTAAGATATAACTGAGATGAATGAAGACCTGGGCAACTGTGACCGAGTGAGAAAACTTATCATTTGAGGAAAATAATGCCATAGACTTTTAGGAACATCTGAGTAAAAAAGTTCCTTTTCTATTTACATAGCTCTTCCTTCCAAAGACAGCTGCAAAAGACAGCTGTAAAGACAGTGGGGGTTTTTTGTTTGTTTCCCTGGCTCAAATGGTAGATTTATACAGCAACCTGAAAAGAGTTCATCTTGGCTTTAGATACATTCAGTTGTCACCTACTGTTATCTCCAGAGATAAACCAGTGACACAAGCACATTTCTGAACACAGGTGGAGTCTGAATATAAATCAGAGTATGCCCAACCGTCCCAAGACCAGTTCTCCCCCATCCTGGGGTCCCACTGGCATCCCCAGCACAGGCAATGCATGGGTTTAAACAAAACCAGGAGGGTTGGAGCCAGCCTGGATATTTCAAGTACCTGTTCATATTGCCTTGTCCAAGCTCATTGTCCTTCATAATTGCTATCACATGTTTCTACGTGCAATATGACTGAAAGATAGCTTTATATCCGTTCTGCTATTTGCTTAAGCTGCATCACAGTATATATAGCACAAGTCCCTCACAGCTGCACAAAAGTGGGAACCAAAGTATTCAAAAACAAGCACAAACAGTACCTTGGACTAATTTTCATGAGCAGTTATATTCTAGTTGTGTGTTTTGTGAGGGAAAGTAGTCAAAATCAGCTCTCTACTACTACTTATATTAACAATAATGTTTTCCCCGCTTCAGTTGTGTCTCTTCATTTAGCTATTGTTTGGTTAAAGCAAGAATTGTTTTTATCACATTTTAAAGTAACATTTCTTTTTTTATTTTCCCAAATGTGGCAATAATACTACCTTAACATGGCAGAAAAAAATATGTTACTTAATTCTTAAAAAGTTTAGAATGGAATTCAAGCTATGTACATAATTTGTCTCCGATTGTTTCTCACTTTAATGACAACACTACATTTTTTTCATGTTTGTTACTTTCATTTTTAACACTGTCTAATTTCAAAATTGCCAGAAGGAAACTTTCACAGTTCTTGTACTCAAGGGAAGTCCAGAGACATTTCTATTTCGAAGTTAAAATGAAAAAATTCTGAATAGATAGCAGGATGAAGTTATGAAATGAAAAGCACTGTTGCAAATTTCCCAGCATTGCTGTAAATCAGGATTTTTCAATCTCTAAGTCACATGATCACTGTGGTTCCCTACTTCCTCCATGCATTAAGAATATCCGCCAAATAACAAATCTTTCCATTGATAGGGAATATTGTATCTAGACTCAGTGAATATATATCCAGACACTGAAATGCAGTAATATCAAGATCCTGAACACAAATAGAGTTTAAAAATGTCCTACATTTTTTTCATAATTTTACCCAACATCACACAGACAAAACAAAACTACTACCTGAAATCAAAGGACTTTAACTTTGCATGAATAATGCAAAGAGTAATTCATTCAGTGGGGAACTGGGGACTTTGGTAGCCATTGAAATAGCTTTAATGCCCACTGCCTTGTGCATGGCTAATTATTGCTATAGTGCTCCACTGGGAAGATATTTTAATGGGTTAAAAAATTCTGGAGGACTAGACAAACATGTTTACACAGATCTCCATCTGCCTCTCTTGGTTACCTCCTTCTAGTTTTCAATAGAACTGTGTTTTCTTTCTCCATCAAACCATCAAAGGAGGCTAAACACAGTCAGGGAATCCATTAGAAACCTCAAACCATGGTCCAACCTGCTAAATATTTATTGAATTTGGAAAAATGTGAGACAAATTTAGACTGAACTTGGGCTGATTTATTGTGTCTGGCAAAATATTGTTGTTTTGTATGATTATGATTCTCAAACCAGACAAAGCTACATGGTTTAATTTGAATGAAACTAAAGCTTAAATCAAAGCTGGAGAGACATTACTGGAACAAAAGTTGTTGGATTTTTCTTTTCTTTTTTTGTTCTTTTTTCTTTTTTTCACAGGAACAAAAGTTGTTTTGGTTTGGTTCTTTTTTCATCTTGAGCCAAATTCTATAAAATATTTTATCTGTGCCTTTTGTCTGCCTGTGCATATGAAAATGGAAAATCATGCTGATTTTTAGTACGAAGTTTTTCCTGATCATTATTTGCTTATTTTCACCAGAATGTAAGTCCTACAATTTTGTCAAGGTTGATTTCTTCACAGTAAACAGATTCTTCCAGAACAGAGAATTGTTTTTGCCTAAAATATGCAGTCTTTCAACCAAAAAGACAGAGGGAAACTCTTAGCTTTTATTGAAGAGGTTAAAACAAATTACCATTCCAAATGTTAAATTACAGGGAATAGGCACGTGAAAGCAGCAATAAAATAGCAACAGAAAGATTTAAAAAAGGCTAATTCTGCTACTCTGGAATTCACATGCATTGCAAAATTTATAGCACTTCCTTCTTTCATCATCATCTTTATTATTTGGAATGACCAAGTGGAATGTTGTTTTCCAGACAGAGGTTTTGTAAGTTGCAAAGAGTTTTATTTTAATTTCATTAATATTTTTGCATAGACTTAAATTTCTTCTAGTGAAATAAATAATTTGAAATTTAAATACATTCATACCTTGAAGCTAATGCAGATACATAGCCAACTACTCACTAAAACGGACGTGAAATAGCAACATATGAAGAACTTGGGCAGGTAGCACTACATTTTTTTCCTCATATGTTTGCATAAAATAATTTCTTTTCAGGTTTGAATTGTAAAATTCAGCAAAACAAACACAATTTTGCTTTGAATTGCAGATGTTTTCCTTGACAGAAAAACGCATTTAATTTCATTTCATTTCATCTCATTTCATTTCTAATGCAATTGATGCTGGAGTAAATATAGCTGTACTTCAATTAGTCTTAGAGACAATTAAAATATATTTAATATTTTCATCACTGGAGGCTAAAGAAGAATATTTTGGTATCACCATGGCCACATTAAGCGGAATACAATGTAGTTATGAATTCATTTGCATGACTGGATGTAGAATCAGGCCCTTTTTGTATCATTCAAAAAAATCCAGTGATTATGTTTGAATTTAAAATCAACAGGGTTTTCATATAGATAATGAGACTATGTAGAAATGCAACGCAAAATGCTTAGGAAAGAGATGGTGAGAAAAATGTACCTCAGAGCTTCATCCTGGCCTTGTTTCTCCCTCTAATCCCATTACCAGAGCACGCCCCTGTTGGAGTTGGATGCTTGTGTACAAGCTGGCTGTGGTGCCCAAGCCTTCCTGCGTTCCCCTTCAAGGCTGCTGGGGACACTGGCCAGGCATTCTGCTGGGGCAGGGGCCACAGCAGCTGCTCAGTGCCAACAAATCCAAGACATGGCATGGCAGCATGGCCACGTGAAGGCCAGTGTAAAGAAAAGCCCTGCAAAGTTTCAACTGATGCAACTACTGCATCTGCTCTGCAGGCAGCTGCTGGCCAACACCCAGCCCAGCCAGGGTCTCCGCCTCACCTCCTCCATGCCCCGAGCGATGTTCTGCTGCTCAGGGGACTGATGCTTCACAGCCTCGCCTTTTGCAAGGTCCCCCCAAATTAAGTGTTTGCAGAGTAACAGCAGAATGGTAAAGCAAGGCGATTTTATACTCCACCACAAGTATATCTAAAATAATACCCGCTCCCACTGTGGCGGGAGAGGAAGGCTAGCTGTAATTAAGCTGCTGAAGTATAGCGCTTTCATTCATTAAACACAATTCTTTGATTTAGTGCTCAACACAAAACACCCACAGACCACAGGAAATCTCTGGGCTAATTCTCCTGCCCTTTCACCTCTCACACATTCGAGCTTTCTGCTTTCTTCCTCCTGTCCATCTGCTTTAATCATTAGCAACAGCCTTGTGCAACACCTCTAACAAGTAAAGTCAGCTGTCATCAGAGCATATTTAAACTCTGACTGTTAGTTTCCACTAAATCAGCTCTATGCCCACAGGCCTCATTAAGCACAGAGAAGGGCAGTAGTTGCAGGTCCCAAAAAGCTCTAGGGGCAACCAGCCTTCCCCAGGCAAAATTGTGGTCCATGCAGTCCACGGACCATGTTTATCCTTTCCTGAGTTTTCCAATAGCTTTGAAGTGGAAACGCAATTGCTGCAGAAAACAGTCGCTGTGTGACTGGCGTGCTGGGGCTAGGCCTGAGGATGGCGGATTTGCGCTGCAGGCATTTGACTGCCAAAATATACTATTGTTGGGAGGGAAAAACAAGTGCAAGCCCTTGACGGTGGTCTAATAGGGTAAGTACAGAGAGCACTGTAGCACAAGACCTGGAGAGGGTTTGATTTTGCTTGCGAAGTGAGCTTCCCTTTCATAACATGCTTGCTTTTCACAGCAGGAAGAGACTGTAGGAAGAGAATGAAAGCAATGACAGGGGAAGCTCTTGATGTTCAACCAGAAGAGACTCATGGGCAAAGAGGTTTGGAAAAATTACAATGCTTGTCCTTAAAAACAGCACTGGCATTCATAACAGAGCACATAATGTGAAGATGCAGTCCTACGTTGTGAAAAAATTTACACATTTGGATTAGCTCTGCTGGAGAACAGCAGATGAAATTTAAAGATGTCAAGGAAACTACTGAGTTAACCCAAAAAAACAACTGGCATCAAGTAACCAGGCAAGCTGAAGGGATACCAGGGTACATTAGTTTCCATTGTCTTAGAAGAACTTTTGGATTTTTCTGCCTATGCTCTGAAGTGTACACATATTATCTGCTTTGCACATATCCTAGAGTGTTAAGTCAACCATTGGGTAGGCCTAGAGAAAATAAATCAATGGAAGAAAGTCAGTCATTGGTCCTGCATATTAAATTTAAGTGTATGTATAAGTACACATCTTTGGACCAGGTCTTCAAATGTTGGGAATCTATATACTAAAATTAGAGAAAATGCCAAGACAGGCAACCTAGAAAACCACACAGAGAATCATCAGAATAGTTTGGGTTGTAAGAGACCTTGAAAAGTGATCTAGCCCAACTCCCCTGCAATAGCAGGGACATCTTCAACTAGATCATGTTGCTCCAAGTCCTGTCCAATCTGATCTTGAATGTTTCTAGGGATGGGGCTTCCAGTGTTTTTCCATCTTCATGATAAAAAATTTCTTCCTTATATCTAGTCTAAATCTACCCCTTTTTAATTTGAAACCTTTCTCTTGTCCTATCATTAAAGACACTAATAAAAGTCTATTTTCACAGCTTTTTTAGAAATGCTCTTTAAGTATTGAAAGGCCACAATAATGTCTCCCCAGAGCCTTCTCTTCTCCAGGTTGAACAATGCCAGCTCTCCCAGCCTTCCTTCATTTGAAGGGTGCTCCAGCCCTCTGATCATCGTCCTGGACCTTCCCCAGCAGGTCTGTGACTTTACTGGGTTGAGGACCCCAGAGCCAGATGCAGTACTCCATAATCTCTTCCCTTGGCCTGTTGGCCACTGTCCTTGTCATGCAGCCCAGGATACAACTGGCTTTCTGGGCTGCAAGCACCAGTTTACGTCCATTTTTTAATCCATCAACAACCCTAAGTCCTTCTTGGCAGGACTGGTCTCAATCCCTTCCTCCTCCAGCCTGTGTTTATACCAGGAGCTCTGACACAGGTGCAGCACCTTGAGCTCGGCCTTGTGAACCTCAGCAGGTTCACATGAGCCCACTTCTCAAGCTTGTGTAGGTCCCTCTGAATGGCATCCTATCCCTCAGGCATGTCAGCTGCATCACTGACACAGCACCTGCCATTCAAGAGAATACATGGGTTGGGTGTCCTCAGTTTGGAAAAGGAGCAGCAGAAAACTGGCATTGCATAGCAGCAGACAGCATTGTAAGTGGCATGGCAAAGAAAAATAAGAAATTATTATTTACTGCTTGGATGTAGCCACACACTATCTTTAAACCTACTCTTTGCCCTGTGCCACCTGTGAAATTTTCAGAGGGCTAAAATGTCTGCAAAGAAGTAGTTTTAATTTAACGCTACGTGTGGTTAAGCTATGGAGTCCAAAAAGAGTCAAACAGATTTATGGGAAGTAGGTCTAGCTCAGGTTATTGATCACAGTGGATGACAGTGTAGGGCATCACTAAGGCACTGATAACTAAAGACTGGGAAGATGGGTGAAGCTCTACATGCCTTGTGTTAGTATTCTGTCCCTTTGTGCCTGCTGCCAACATCTGTTAGAAACAAAATACTGTGTCTGAGTGATCTTCAGCTTTTTGCAATGCCAAGACCACGTTTATGTTCTCCTGAGAGTTTAACAACTCGTAGGACATCTTGCCAGGTATTGAATTCAAACATTAAAGTTATAGACTGAAACAGTACAAAGCAAACAAATTAATAAGCAGTGAAAACTTAAGTTCCCATCCCAGGATTGCCAAATTATCACCTGATATCTTGAATAGTACTTTTCATCTCCAGCATACTTTACTTATTAGCTGGTGGAAGGGTTGAAAGTCTGTGGAGGAAATTACCCTGAGCTTCAGAAAATAAGGTATGCTTCCCTTAGGGCAGCAACAGATTCAGGTTACCCTGACCATACACTCTATAAATGGGTATATTGAATGAAATAAGTTTGAATGTTTCAATTAAGTTGAATCACTAGCATTAATATAAGCATAATTAAAGCACCTCTGTTCTGAAACTGCATCTTAGTGGATAAGTTTCAAAAGTGTGTTTTGGACAGAAGTTCCATTAAGTAAAAAAACATCTGTGCTAGGATGGTCCTAGAGGTGCTCCAGAAGGTACAGCTACACTCAGAGCTCCTAACTTCACATGCCAGGTACCTTCCCTCCACCTCCCTCTGGAAAAGCCTGGAGCTCTGGACCAGCCTCCCAATGAAAGCACTCTTCCATATATCTGCTGAAATGAATCTGACTGGTTTCTGCCTTCTTACACCTCTCTAAATGGCCACATTTTAAAATACACACATACACAGTGCATATGAGAACATTTCACATTTGGTTTTTGCAATGTAATGGTTTTGCTTGCTCTGTTATGGTTTCTTGCACCAGATGTAGGAATGTTGAGACATATGGAAAACAAAATCAGCTACAGCAGGAATGAGCTTCCAGTCATCATTGTAGGTTCCTCAGAGATAGGTGAATAAGATTTAAGATGACATCAACCAACTTGCAGAGTGATTCTATGGAGCACTAGCATTTCTTCTTTCATTATCAGCTCCCACAGCCCGTAACACTGTAATGCTGCCCCATGCTTGCTCAGTTCTTTGAAGGAAGCAATTCCAGAAGAAATCCTATTATGACAGTCATGAACTATATAATCTGTTGCGAAAGTTGCAAGATGATAGCAATTAAAAGAAATTTAAGGCTCTTCACGGCCCAGTTTGGGTCTCTTCACCAGACACTTAGGGAGGTTAAACTGACCTCTTATGAGCATTCCAGCCTTAGAGATGCTACATAGAACAAACATCACCAAACAAAGTTTGAAACTCTATACTGAGAGAAAACTTGGACATAGGGTGAAAAAACTAGTGATGATCTGCTTAATCCTGGTTTACAGCTTAGCACAGTACCCTACACTGCACCATTCAGCCTTACCAAATAACATCAGTTCCTCACCTCTGTCTGCCTGGGAGCTTCAGTGGAAACATGGATGCCCTCGAGCTAGCTTTAATCCCACCAGCCTGCCAATCTGTGGCTATGGACCAGCACAGGCACAGTAATGGCTGCAGAGAGCCCTTTGTGGGGGCAGAAAACACCCACTGCTCTGACATCTACCCTGCTTGGCTGCTGCCATCCCTGAGGTGGGCACATGTGGAGCAATGCTTCTTGCTCAAACAGCTGGCCAGAGCCTTTCTGAGCGCTCCCTTGTTTCCCCACCCTGAGCTCTGTGCAGCAGCCTTAGCAAGCAGTGCTGCTGAGAAGCTTGGAGGTGGCAGGATGTGTACAAGTGGCTGTGGCAGTGCAGAGAGCAAGGTGGCTGCCTGCCCGTGGGCTGAGCCAGCCTCTCAGCTGGGTTTCGCAGTCCCAGCCTCTGGTCTCCTCTCAATACCTCAGCCACCTTGTTCAAAAGCGGCTTAAGTATGTCTGCACTGCATCATGCTGCCAGCTGCACTCGCCATCCCAAGCACACCGCGAGCACTCTTGGCTCCAGAGATAACCCACTGCCCGTGGTCATGCACAGAAAACTCTGATTTTCAAAAGCATTGACTCAACCCTTCAGGCAGGCATTGGGATCACTTACAGAAGTATACAGAATACTTTGTTTCAGCGCTCAATGGTCTGTTTGTGTGTTTACCAACTGGAGGGGGTTGTAGCACACAATTTTGCCAAGGCAAAAAGGTGTTCCAAGAAGAGCAGCAGCAGCTGTAAGCAGGCTCTGGGAATTAAATAATGGCATCTTATAAAACTTCACAAATTGAGCCAATAAGTGTGCAATAAGTCAGTTTTGAAATTACTGTCTTATATCAAGTTTCTGTAATAAAAGTCAAATTTGTGCTTAGAAAAGCTTAAAGCCCATATGTAGGAAAACTTTACAACTCTAATGGGAGCCATGATAGAGCAGCATGTTAGTAAATACATGTGTAAGCAGCACAGTACAAAGAGAAAAGTAGCAATATGTTAATTATGTCCCTCCTGTATTATTTTTAGTTGTCACTGTGGATGCAACTGCAGAGAAACACATGCACGTTCTGACAGCTGCTCCATTCCACAAGGAATAAAATGTCAAAGAGAGAAAACAGAGACTTTTCTTCTGTAAGGATTTGTTACATGTCCACTCAGAGACAGAAATAATATTTTTATGTTCTCAGTGATTGATCCAGAAGCAACTTTTTTTAAAGGAGATATACGGGTTGGAAAAGAAAGCTGTCTCATGCTGGAGGATTAGTCCCCAGGGATAGGTTCCTTACTAACAGCAACAGGTTCTCACTTAACTCAGATGTGTCACAAGCAGTTGTGCTACCATTGACAGAGGGGTAGTCTCTCACATCCCAAACGCCTCTGGCATTCCAGGCTGGCTCACCCAGCAAGCGTGGAGCCAGCCTGGAATCGAGGTCTCCACCAGATGAAAGGTGAGCAATACTGCTGTTGCTTTGCAGGTGTGAGATTTGGACACTGTGCAGAAGATCTGTTCTGCTGCTGGAGAGGTTCCAGCCATTCCGTATGGAGCACTGCCGAGTAATGACATCTCATGCACTGGCTAACTGCATTTCCCAAATGGACAAACTTTCCATGGCCTGAAATAGAAGTGAGCAAACTCGTTTTGCTTGCATTTTTCCTTAGCCACAGTACAGTAAAAGGCAGCACCACTCTGTGCTGTCTGAATCAGGTAACTACTACTCTACTGGTTGAGGCATAATAATAAAAGTTCATCTGAAAGGATATAGGCAAGCTCTTTGAGGCCCTCTCATCTGAGCTTTTAGAGAAAAAGAACATCTAATAGAGCACCAATTTCTACTGAAAGACTATACCATTAAATAGGAAAGGTGGAAAGACAAAGAACTGAGCAGTTTACAAGGTGGTTTCAGATGCTGAGTTAATCCAGCAAATGATAGGATAAATGGAGCCCATTACCTGTGCAGTCATCCCTACATCCACCGAACCTCATCAAACTACTGCAGGATAGACTCACCTTCTCACCTAGAAAACATTAAACACAATGGGTAAATAAATGGAAATGTTTCCCCAAAGTTGTGCATAAGTAAACTGGAGATGTTGCATAAAAAGGGTGATGGAGTACCTAACTCCAAAAGGACATTCAAGGGTAAAAGTCTTAACAAGTCCAGAGTTAATAATCTAAGTTCCACACTAGGATGAGCCTTTAAGATATAGCTTCATCATTTCTTAGTTTATATCACTCCAACTCAGGCTATTGGATTTTGTGATTTCAGTTCTTAGGCACTTGAACCATGTATCACAGTGCATAAGTACCAATCCTAGTATTTTTATACAGATAATGTCTAGAACCTGGGAGTTACAATGCCTAATTCTTTTTAAGGAACTACACTTGGAGTTAATGTAGTGGACCTGGTCAATGGTATATTATATATATATCATTTTGAGTTACTAGACAAGGCCATTTCAAATATTTCCTTTGCCTTTGAGGTCAAAAAAAGAAAAAAAAAGGTAGCTTATGTAACCTTTCCTTATCATGAAGACCTACTGTTCTGCTTATAGAAATTGACAAATTATATCCTCTTCCTGTGATATAGTGACTAAAACTGTATAAACAAGTGTTTCAGATAGTAACTTGCAAACAACAGATCAGGTCCTCCCACTCTGCAAATATAACAGGACCCCAACATTTCCTGGGCCACAGTGAGGATGTTAGCAAAGTAACTCCTCAACCAGGCTAGAAAAAATCACTTTACCTGTTAGATTCCATATAACTTTGGTCGTCACAATACTGTGCAGGAATGGAAGCCTCTTTCCTTAGCACAGTATCTCTCATATATGGCCCATTGTCTGGACAAGACTTGGGGATGTGACAGTGCTTTATTTACGTTGTTGGGCTCTTCCTTTGCTTCGCTTTTGAGTACAACAGAGAGCTTGGATGTGTTGGAAAGACCCATACCCTCACCTTCTGTCAGGTGCAGATGATCCTCTGTTCTTGTAGTGGGTTATTCCACAGGCATGGAAGGTCTCTGTCTCAGCAAGTCCTCAAGGTGAAGACCAGCAGCCATTCATGACCTTTCCTCCCTGACATTTTGGCAAGTTCTCTGGAAAACCTCAGCTCAGGTCCTGCCTGTTTTCTGAAGACAAGAATCAGCACCTCAAACCTGATTCATAATTCATGGGAAAAACTGTTTTCCTGCACATCCTTAAAAAGATGAAAGATCTCCCTCCAGCTCCAGGGAGGTCTTTGAGTAGCAGGTTTTGGGTAGCCTAATTTCACATAAATCCCTATGCTTAGGGTTTCCTGTGTTGGGCTATAGGCCTTTGGGCATCCAAGGCAATACAAAAACACTTAAAAATGGGTTTTGGAGGCAAATGGGGCTTACTGTAGATTTCCACTCCTAAAAGTGTGGAGTTTTTTCAATGTTTTATTCTACAGCATGGCCAAGATTGGCAGGAGTGTCCTGGCTGACAGTAAATTACACAACAACCTACTGCAACTAGCTTGAGCTAAAGTACTTGACTTTCAGTGGGATTTTTAAGCTCTAGCACTCTGGATCCAGCTGCTGCTCTTCCATTTTGGCTGCAATACAGCGGCAGAAAGCTGCAGCCTCCACTGGGTGTAACAAGAGGAGCATCTGGGGATATTTTTGTCAGATGAAGTGAGAAGGGCTAAGATAAATAAGAATCCCAAAATCCAGCACCTGAAATAGCAACCCTTGACAACACCTTTGCAGAATTTTATCTATGACACTGCAGATTTTTTACTCATTCCCTTGATTTTCTTGTGTGTGTATATACAACATGAAATGGAAGAAGGTTCTGGAGCAAATAGTACACTTTGGTTTTGTATAATAATTCACACAAATTTGTAAAGCTGTAGTAGAATTTGATTTGCATTCTGTTAGTACAATAAATACATAGTGTTTTCAAAAATATTTTTATTTTTCCATGAAAATATTATACTGTCTACCCCTACCTTTAGAAGCTGTTTTGCCTTTGAGATGCTAAGGCTCCACAAATATGTAACCCAGAGGTTTCTTCCTAGAATGTCACAGCATTCTCTGCTTCTAAAATGGAAAATATCACTGTCTGCATATTTCATGATATTCTGGGGAATATGAAGCGAGCTCTTTTATGGACTAGGACAGAGGGGCATTGGAACAGCATGTGCAGGAAGTCACAGTGGAATCACTGGGGATATGGTGAAATGCAGAAAACTCACATTTCTACTTACATTGCTATCTGGGAAGCAATTTCCCAATAATGTAAGAAGATATATGGATAGTCTGACCTAGTTTTTTGTAGAGACTCACTGCAGCTGAGTATTTCCTGTACTAACCTGGATCCAATATCATAGAACCTAATAAATCAGTCAATATTTCAGGTAACTGAAATATTAAAAGATGCCTTAAAGATTTAAAAATTTTCCACACATCATACTCCAGCTTAGCAAACAAAGGTAATGTGAAACATGTAAAAAGTCCTCTCCTTTTATTAATTTTTCATTCTTTTTTTTTTTCCTATCCAACTAAGCAAGGAAGCCATGGCCTTAGACAGTGCTCTTCTCTTTACCAGAGTGTTCATTCAGAGACAATGTGTGTGGCACATTTAAGTGATACATAATCCACAGTTCTTTCTCTCAGTCTCTAAGGAATAAAAACATAATCTCTTGTTGTGTTAAGAACTGTTCACCAGAATACAGATTTAATCTATACAGTGTATCTAATGTTGCTCCAGTTATTAAACATCCTGTTAAGTCCTTATCTGGTCCCAAATATAGGATTTTCTTCTGTGATTTGACTCAAGAATCAAAATTTTCATTTGTGTCACATAGGCTCCATGGTGACCCCTCAGTTTTCCTATGTGTGGTGACTCCATGAAAGCATGCAGGAATAAATAAACTTGGAACAGAACCAACTAATTTCACTTTGTTAGGCTTTGCTGACCATGATGTAACTGCACAGGCATCATGGTGCTTAGCCCAGGAGAATCTGTCCTTTAAAAAAAAAAAAACAAAAAACAACAAAAAGCCTTCCTATTGTTTTCCTAAAACAAAAGGATCCCAGCTTCATAGGGCAAAAGCTTTTGTAATAATCCAGCCACTTCATTTCTTGGAAGTTCCAGAAACAGTTAATTCAACATGATCTCTTAATAAAAAGCCTAGTAGCAAAAGGCCTTTTGCTTTACTCTGGGTTTTAGTTAATTTTATACACGACAAAGGATGACATGCTATTATGGAAAATGTTATAATTCATTCCAGTCCATTTGCAAACCAAGAATTCTAGGATTTATATAATTCTTTTGTAAAATGGCCAATTTCATGCAGAGCATGCAAACATTCAGAATTGCAACTGTCAGGAGACAAAATATGCCAACAGCCAAATGAAATTAAATTCAAAAACATTTCAGTGGCTGTCTTTTATATTAGGTAAGCACAAAACAAAATTTCATGAAAAAAAAGAGTTGTGATACCAAAATAATATTTTGTCATTGATCCTCAGATACTAATTCAACCCCAAATCCTTAAAACTCAGGGCATTTTTCATTAAACTCTGATGGAGTCTTCTAAGCTTTCCAGGTTTGCTCCTAGCCCTTCAGAGAAACAGGCAAATGAAAAGCCCTTGGTATAGTCATAGCTACCAGCCTAGTTACAGATTTTAGGTTTGGCAGGTTTTTCTATTTATAAATATCCTAAGAACAAGATGTAATTTGACCACTTAATTCTTTAGAGTAAAGTAATTTCATTTTCAGGTTGCAGACTAGACACAGAATATTCACTGCAAGTATCAAGCAAAATCCATCTAAGATTTGAGCTAAGATTTCAGGTCATCACTGAGAAAGCAGAAGACTAAGACCTAACTGTGCTTCTATGAAATTTAAATATAATATCATTATGCTTATGGATGTACTCAATGCTAGAAGATAAGTAGTTAAGCTTTCAGCTGGATCTAGAAACTTGTCACATGAGGAACATCAAAATGTTCCTTGGCATTGTTTTTACTTTAGAATAACAAATAAAAGGAGTTTTTATTGCAATCATTTGTGCTGTTGCTTTTTTAAAATAAATTCAGACTTGACAGCATAAGGTTTATGAACATATCAGGTTTATGAATGCATAGTCTATGAACACATTTTGCTTTAAACAAATCACTTATATACTAGAAAATCTTAAAAAATTCCAGTTGTTCACAGTGACATTTTATATTTTATGTTTCCTAATTAAAATAGGATGTTTCATTTCAAGATATTCTTCTATTTGTTTGGGGGTTTTTTTATTAAATGTTAAAAAGTCCACAGATCAATAGACATTTCTAGTTATTTAGGATTTTAACTGTGCTATCCACCAAAACTATCTGAATGGTTCAGGTTTGGGGTAACTTCATCCCCACCCTGTCACCCCATCCCTTCCACTGAAGTCCAAACAAATCATCTGTTCTGGAAGAGCTCAACTGAAAAACCAGACAGTCAAAATCTCCAGTCTGAAATTAGCTGGAATTTCAGCCCTCCTCAGCACCACTAGTGCTGAGATGATCCCCATGGGATGGTGGTGGTACCTTCCCAAAAGAAGGCAGCCCCCTCAGCCAGCCAGAGCACACAGCTGGGGGCAGGACACCTTCAGCAACTCAGTATTATTCCTTTGCCACAGGTGAGTCAGAGCCTGAAGACTCCCCAGGGCAGAATTGCCACTTCAAACCAACCTTGCTCTGAATCTGGCCAAGTCAAGCAGCTGCAACCCTACATCACTCATTTGGCAGGCAGGTCGATCCTGCACGTTGTTGAGCACATATAGCAGTCCATTAAACAAAGCTTGATGCATGTGAAGAGTCCTCAAATTCAATGGGAATACTGCAGCAACTGAGAGATTCTGGTGTCAAGGATCCCATCCTTCCTAGTACTGGTCCATTCCCAGTATATGGGAATTCTGCCACTGAATTCCACTGGTGTGGGGGCAATACACGAGGGTCAGATCAACTCTGTAACAACACGGAGGAAAGCACGCTTTTAACCACACCATCTGTGGTTTAACCCAGCACTGATGTTCTGCTACAGAAAAGTTTCCTGTATGCAAAATCTGTATTTTCACTTCATAATGTTGCAAAACAGTCTTTGCAAGTGACTGCTTGGATCCACTATGAAAGTGGGGTAAAACTGGAACTACTTGAATTAAAGGTGTTGCCTGTTTGCAGTGGTTTAAAATGCCTTTTTCTCCTAACTCCTCACAGTATGCATCCTCCTGGCTAATCCTGTGAATCCAGGGAACAAAAAGTCACTTCACTCTCTGTTTTATCTGGATAATGAAATATCCAGAGGAATTAGTTTGGGCAAATGCTTTGATTTGGAGTTGTTTGAAGGCAGGACAAGTTAATAGTGTCGCTGGTGAAGATAATCCAAGGAATTTGAGATAAACAAGAGCTGAAATGTCTCTCTTTTAATGGATAGCTGATATTACATCTTGGTTTTCTCTCTATAAGTCTTCACTTCGAGAGACTGTCAACAACAATGCATACAGCAGACTTGAGCTTCCTCATATCCAGGAGACAATCCTGCTCTTTCCCAGCTATCCCATATTCTTTGACTTGCAGCCACTTTTCAATGTCTGCTGCCACACACGAGTGCCGACCAACCTAAATTTCAGTGCATGTGGCTAGTGCTGTTCCATGAGCAGTGAGAGCTGGCTGGAGGCTCTACTGTGGAGCAGAGGGAAAGGTCACTACTGAAATAGCTTTCCAACCACAGGCCCTGTCTGCAGGGGCAGATGCATCTTCTCACACACACTCTGCATCCCTCTGTGATCAGGAGGCTCCAGGAGGCGCAGCTGGGTCCACCTATGCGTAGAAACAGAAAAAAAAGTGCAGACACACACCTATAGACAGAAGAGATGGGTGAAAAGAAGGGGAAATGAAAATGGATTGGCAGAAGCCGTGCTCATTACAAGGGTCTGGAAGCCAGTTTGGGTGATTTTTTCCTCCGGTTTAAGAATGCATTTTTGAAAAGAACACATACAAGCCATTTAGGAAAAGTGTATTTCAAGGAAGTGATTAAAAGAAAAGAATATGAAGGCAAGGCCAGACAATGACTCCAGGCAAAGGAGCATATATGTATTAATGTTGTTTATCTGCAGAAAAAAACAATGAAATATTGGTCAAGTAATTTCTCCCTGCTGATGACCACAAAAATATTAATTGAACAACTTACTTGACAAAAAACTCCAGCTATTATTTAGTCAGCTGTAGTTACAGCCTAATTTATGTCTGTTTCCATTCTCATTGTTATGAGAGCTTCCCTCAGGAGCTAACAGTGTGAGATAGTACAAAAATGCTTTTATTTATTTTATATTATTGCCTACACCCAAATGCTTGATAATTGTACTAAGTTTTTTCAACATGACAAGAGGAACATGCTGAGTGAGAATGTTAATGACAAAAATTATTTAAGAAAAAAAAATCTTGTTTTCCCCAAATCCCAACTTCCTGGACACCAGCAAATAACTGAGTAGAAAAACATCAGCCAGAAAGAAGCATTTGTGACCTCGACAATGCATTAACTGGCTTTAATGAGATGACAAAGTACTCAGAATCCAGCTGTCTACAGCAAATCTTCCAGATCATCAAGCTGGGGGTACTTCCAAGTCATAAAATTGACTGAGTCTCCATACCGCCCTGAGATCCCCATTTTGAAGCATCCCTACAATATCCTATTTTCACATACACACAAGGCACACATGACATTTTTTAAAGGCACAGAGAGGTAACCAGAGTGTGAAACAAAAAATGCAATAATGTCCATGGGTATTCGGGGCCACTGGAGTATTTCCTCTCTTTATTTTTTTTGCTTTTTCCTTCTGCTTTTATCCTCCTCCTGGCATCAGCCCTTTCTTGCTCTCGACCCTTAGCTATGCTGCCTCTCTGCTGCAGCCCCACAAACATCCCCACACGTCCCTGTACATCCCTGTACATTCCCACACATTCTGTGGCAGCCAGCAAACACTCAGCAGCTGGGCATGGCCTGCCTACCCAAAAGAGAGCAGCTGAAATATTCCCTCCAGGGTTTCCCTTCAGCATTGCCATCAGGAAACTTGCTGCTGGCAAAGGCTTCGTGCTGGCCCCAGGAATCAAACAGTGGCCAGAGAGCAGGGGCTCTCCCTGTAGCCCAAACAAACACAACTTATTGTAATCCCTTGCTGCCTCCTGTGCTTATACAGTACAGACCTTCTTGGGTTACAGGACACTTTGAAGATCTCACCTTCTCCCCTTACTTGTCTTTTATATAAAATGTCCGCAGATGTGAGTCTGCTGGTGTGTCAGAGGGCTGCGGTTAATAATTTATAAAGCAATACTTCCTATCGGGCACATCGTTTAACGCAGGGCTGTATGGCAGCACTGCCTTGCTGCAGGAGCACCCTCTGCTGACTCCCAGGAGGGGCCGCAACCCTGAGGTGAGTGGTGGCCACCTTGGGCACCTGCTGGGGGACAGCCCCTGGCTGCAGAGGGGCTGAGTCTCAGCTTCTCCAGGGTCACAGAGACTGTTAAAAGTCTTGCTCTGCAGCAAATAGCCAAGCGTAGTGTCTCAGCAAAGATCAGATGAAAAGGACTCAAGTGGGAATACACTGATCTGGTATCCACAGGAATGCCATGCAAGGTAACCCCAACTCGTGAAGCATCACCTGCAGAAAACCCAGCATATCTTCTGTGTGCATGCTCCAGCAATCACTGAGAAGAATCCCCCTGAGCCAAAAAACAAGGAAATGGTCTAGACAGACACAACTGAAAATAGGCCATTTTGTGCGATGCTGTATTCCCAGTTCACCCCAGGTCTGAGTGGAGCACAGGAGAGGGTGTGGGCCATGTCAGATCATTCTCTGTAGGTGGGACTGATGCTCTGGGCCAACAGTCACAGGCTGAGAAGAATCTCCCCAGGAGTGTGCACCGGGTGGATCTTCAACACCTTTCATGACTGTGTCAGCTCGGGAGCTGGAAATGGCAGCAATAATGGGGAGAACAGTCAAACAGCATCTTCCTGCAGGGATATATGGACTAGATCCTCATAAATAAAGAGTGCAGTGTAGCAATGGCTGCTCAATAAAGAATCATTGTGTAGATCAAGAGTGCTGGTGGCAAGTGCTTGTCCTTCCTGCTCTTACCATATCTATCTCTATGAACATTAAGTCTATTTACTATTTCACTTTTAAAAATAATTTATTTTAATTTAATTTAAATATTCTAAACACTTTCTAAGTGCTTGCTAATTGGTGAGCTAATGGCTATTCACCTCACCAGCAATACTTATGAGATTTTATACTGATGATTAAATTCAGATTCCCAAAATGCATTTAAGTTGTATAAATATTACAGAAAAGTTTTCTGGGGCACTGTGCAATTTCAGTTTTCTTTCAATTTTTCTTACATCTTAGTTCCTTTTTTTAAACACAAAAGTGATTACAAACACAAAACATTAATGACTCTCTAGGCATACACTTACTGATCTGAAGAAGAGTTTGTCTGTTGAAATCTTGTCTGCTTTTTCAGACTAGTGTAATAAAAGATATTTCCCTCCCTCAAAAAAAATGTTGAAAATGTTATTACCAGCAATCCTTTATTACTCAGATTATAAGGGCAGGTTCAAAAACCTGTGCTAGAGGCATGTCCTCTTTTAGTTAGAAATCAAACTGACCTCGTCCTGCCTGAAACGTTTGGCTGCTTATCTCCAATCTGGTACAGGAGCCCATTTTTGCACCAGCAGAAACCATGAACAGTTGCTGGACACCCTCCATAATAGGATGGAGACCAAGGCTTCAAGACCCTGGCTAGGCTATCCCTCCCTCCCCACTGCTGCTTGTGAGCCCCAGATTCCCCCTTCCTGCTGTCCTCATGCTGCGGATGCAGCTGGTTGATGCAGAGTGGGAGGCATTGCTGGGCAGCCTCGGCAAGTGGTGTGACACGTGAAAGCTGCTGTGCTGATGCTCACACACTGTCACAGACTCCTTCACATGCACAGCACCCGAGATAAGGGCTGCTGCACTACCAGGAATACCTGCAGGGACTGCTGTTACCAAATTTCATTACCCTCGGCTTTCTCAGATTATCATACAACGGGGGAATGGCTTCAAAGTGAAAGGGGATAGGTTTAGATTAGATATTTGGAAGAAATTCTTCACAGCGGGGATGGTGAGGCACTGGAACAGGTTGCCCAGAGAAGCTGTGGATGCTCCAGCCCTGGAAGTGTTACATGCCAGACTCAGTGGAGCTTTGAGTAACCTGGTCTAGTGAAAAGTGTCCCTGCCCATTCCAGGTGGGGTGGAACTAGATCATCTTTAAGGTCACTTCCAACTCCAAACATTCTCTGATTCTATTATAGAATTGGTCTAGGTGGTCTGCTGTTAACAGGGCAGGGATACAGGAAGATTTGTGACAAATGCTGAATTCTTTCCCATTCACTCATCCAGGGAGAACCAACACTTTCACAGAGGATAGACTTGAACCACTGCAAGGACAGACAGTAAGCCAAGACCAACCACTATAAGAAATACTGTGAGTGTTACAAGTCATGGAGAGGCAATTTATGGAACCCTGCTTCTGTGTATCAGGATATTTTATATTTTTAAAGGAGGTGGAAAGCATACAGACATCTTTCTTCTGCCAAAAGGTACCTGTTAAGAGACCTTGTGTTATACTTAATTGGAAAAATGTTCTGGTTGATCCAGCTTTCAGATTTTAATTACAATTCTGTTAGTGAGTGCATCAAAACCACACACACCTTCTCTCATCCACATCTATTGTGAACAGCCAGTCATCAGGTAGGGACAAAGGGCCGTTTTAAACACACGTTGTTCCGCTAGAGCTTGTTACAAAGCAGCATCTAACAAACTCCCTGACTAACTCAGGCCAACATCAACCAAGAATGAGGCCCTCTGACAGAGCAAACCCCTTGCAACAGCAGTAAGAGGATTTGTTCTGAAGGTCTTTTATTTAAGAAGAGCAGTAAAATGTTAAGAAGTGCCAAGATTTTTCTTTTGCATATAAATCCCCTCACTTTTTTTATTTCAAGGGTCATGCACCACTGAGGTATGTGGTAAGGAAATAGCATCTTGGACTTGCCTTATACTGAAAAATGAAACAGATCTTCAATATTCCATGGAGAAGAGCGTGTGCATCGTTTCTTGAGAATAAGCCCTTTGTGTCTCTATTATTTTTACAATGCACTTTAATGACCTGAAAGCATGTGTGTGCCTTCTTAAATCATCACATACAAAACTACATTTTGACTGTAAAATATATTAAGAATCTTATAGAGGAAGTTATGCCATGTGTGGGGTTTTTTTCTCCCTTTTCAAAGATAGGATGAGTTTTGTCTATATTACAAGGACAAGCTCCAAAAATGAAAAAAAACTAAAGTGGGAAGGGGAAGATGGTTGGTTGGGGTTTTTTTTTAAAGAATAAATCCTAGCTCTAGACACCAGTGTTAGAAAAGTCACCCTTACCAGATGGCTAATACAGACTAGGGAAAATAGCCAACTTGATTTCAAATGTGAGAGTGATTTTTAAAATGAATGATAGAAACTACTTCAGATTCATTATTTTAAGGAGGGAAACTCATGTGTTTAGCTTATGGGTCTGGTTTGAATAAAAGTTTGTCTTTCTTGAATAGAAATCATATGTGATTCAGGCAGTGGCCTGGACCATTTGCTAATGCTAATTGTTGAGGGTTGAAAGTAAGGTAGAAGATTGTTAAAGTCTTCCCTGGCAGTAACTTGATCTGTGGAAATGTACTTTACAGGAACTGTGATGAGGTTTACAGCTGGCAAAAGCTTGTGATAGGATGGCCACATGACTTCACATCTCCCTTTTAATAATGGAATAAATGTTCACATGACACAAGTCTGGTAGGTAAAGGATAGCAGAGTTTGTATAAACCGAAACAGGAATATATATTTTTATAAATATTTCACATCTTGAAAGATAATTGATGATGTGGCTATTTTGAAGTATTATCACAATATGCTGAAGTAAAGCTGGCAACTTAGAAAACCACCAACTGAGGCCAGATGGGCTGCTGAAGTTCTCACATGAAACATTGGTGGAGAAAAAAAAGGTGTGAGATTTTAATCACATTAGATTGCCCTTGCCCAGTCTCAACAGAAACCTGGTCAGTTGGTAAACACTTCATTTGCCGATAAGGAAGAGCTCTAACCTTAATTAAAAAGACAAAATGTGATTATTCCACCTAATTTACATGTTAGCACCAGTACCCTGGTAAATTCCAGAGTGAAACCTTATCTTCTGTTTCTGAAATGCCAGTGTTGCACTATATTCAACCTTCAGCCACAGCCCTTGGTGGAGCATTGCTATTCACATTCACATCCAAACTTGCTGGAGCTTACTGCTGTGTGAAACACCTAGGGCATGATCCAGCTGCTCAAAAATAGATTTTAGTGCCCTTCAAAATGCCCTTCTGTGTCTGAGAAATCCGCAGTGGGCTGGCAGACATGGAGCACAACCCACAGCACTTCATGTCCCTGCCTCCCGTTTCAGAGAGGTACCCAGCTGCCTCAGGGAGGTGCACGCAAACAGAGGAGCATCACAAACAGAGCCAGACACCAAGGGCTGAGGCACTCAGTCAAATCCTCTACATCCATGGTGTAAACCTGCTAAGTGCCCTTGGGGTCAGGCATTACAGGGACCTGTAATAGAATTGTGGCTGGAGGGCAGAAAGGAGCTGCGGGTTTGATGCCCAGGTGGAATGCCATGGCTCCTCACCCATGGGGAGCAAGAAAAGTTTAGCCCCAGTGAAAGGGATGAGTGACTTTTGGTTAGTGTTCATACCAACAACACGTCATTTGTGAGCTTGTCCAGAACGATTTCAGCCTGCAGTTCCAGTCAGAGAATCACACACTTATTTTCATTGCACATCCAATCCGTATCACTGTGTTTCCTGAAGCTTTGTCATGCTTGGGTAGACAGAAACTATTCTTTTCACTAGTATTTGTATTGTTTCACATCTGGTTCATAATAATTCTCATGCTATTGTCAGTGGAATTGCTCTGCCATTTCCTTTCATGATGTGCTTGATGGCTGCTCTGGAAAACAGTTTATTTACAGGTTCAAGAAGATGCCATTGGGTGTATTTTCCATTTGGCAAACTACAAAAGTAACATTTACAGTTATAAACACCTGCATAGACTAACACATATGTTGTATAACTTGCTTCATAGAGAGGTATACAGCATAAATGTCATGTAAACAGCCTTCCACAAATCAAAACGAACACATAAAAAACCCAGCTCTTAGGGAAATAAAAACCACAGAACTGCGAGTTTTTCAAACTTCACTTCCATTCCTTCCCAATCCTAGTCATGGTTACTTCAGATTTTCTCTATTGACTCTCTTTTGAAAGTAGTGAATATTGTGTACTCATTTTATATGCTATTGAAAAATTCCAAAATGTCAAAAAACACGGTTTGGGTTTTTTTTTTAATTAATGATTTTATTTCTTTATCCATTTGCAGCTGACTGAAAGTACTCTGTGTTGTGTCCTGCTCTGTGTGGTCCTACAAGAAGTTTCAGTGTGCTCTTCTTTGGAGGAAGCTGAGCTCCTTGATTGAGTCATGTCCGCAGCTAAGGCTGGCACTAAGTTCTTTCACCTTTTACTGGTTCTCACCTCAACATGCTCTGGCATTTTTAGGCAGAATAGCATCCTTGCCCTAAACACAGACAGTCAGTTTTCAGACCTACTGTTCAGCTGGAGAGCAGATATGAATGGAGTTGAATACATAATGGTTACTTGTGAATAAAGACTGCAGCACCCCTGACAGGGGGGTTTCCAGAAGATTGTAACAAACTCACAGTTGCCCACAGCAAAAATGCCTGAAAGAAAATTCAGCTCTTACATTTGCAAACCTGATATTAGTGACTGAAATCCACCTCTTTTCTGCATATCTCTCAAAAGGGATGGAGATGGCTGTGGGACAGACCTTTCCTGCTCTGATTCAAAGACCAACATCTCACTTATTTTCCTGGCCCTCACATTCCCATAGAAACACATCTTTTTATTTCTGCTCATTCTATGTCCTTCAGTCCTCTTCCATTGACATCCCCAAGGGAAACTGGCACAAAAGGTCCAAAAAACCTCATATCCCTGCTTGTGGAGGGTGGGGCCCTAGCCTGTAGAACTGTCCTGCTGCTGCTCCTGCATTCTTCCAGGAGGTGCTAAGCAACTCCAGTGGTATGGAGAAACAGATCAAATGACAAGCAGTTTATAGCTGTTCGTTACAGACAAGGCTGCAGCATGGACCTCTGGGCAAGGTTTTGGACAGAACTGATTTAACTTAACTGGGTCTCCAGAACTGCCAAGATTACAGAGAAGAGCACTGAGACCACCGAAAAAGAACAAGACAGAGCAAGCCACCTAAGCCCCACACTTCCTAAAGCCATGCTGCTGAGAGTTTCTGCACATGTCAACCTTTCACAGGCAGTTGGGTACAAACACTGGGCAAGGAATGTTGGCCTTTGCCAGGAATATGCTTTGATGAACAGCATGGACAAAGGCTAAGAAAAGCTTTCACAAACAGCACAGAAAACAGGAACTTGTGAAATTCCCTTTCCAGCTATAATTTGCATGTGTTTTAAGCACTATTAACCCAGACAAAAACAAATTTTCAGATAGTTTCTGTAATAGCAAAAGAGGTTGCTCTTGTAACAGGTTATGATTCAGTGTTTAATTTCTTTTGGGCACTATAACTTACATCCAGCCATCTTTTAGCTGTCTGTGTCAGCAAGTCCCAACTCCCTTTTAAGCCTCAACCCCTGGCACTCATAACTAAAGCAGTGAGACCAAGTCCTTAAACTTATCCATTAAAGGTGTTGGCTTTGAGAGCTTTCTCCAGAATTATGTCAACCCTCCACTTATCACCTATCTTCCTACCTCCTGCAAGTGCCCCTATTCACCACACTTTGTATATAGTCTGAGACTATCAGAGATCATCATGCAACATACTAATACCATTCCAATCTGCTGCTTCACACATAACCCCTCAATCACAGCTCGTGATTCCAACCATCAGGCTTCATAAGCTTTGCAGCACATTAGCCAAAAAAAAAAACAAAAAAGAGAGAGAGAAAATTCATTTTCATTCTATCTTATCCACACCATGTGCAAATATTACCTCATCCATTCTTGAGCTGGCTCCAGAGATTAACTCAAAGTTGACATGATAGATGTCTAATTTAAAAAATAGTCTGTTTCCTGGCAGTTGATTTTGTTGTCAGTTTTGTTTTAAACTTCAACTTCGGGTGTGACATTGCTACCAGAATTTCATTTTTTTAAATACAATTTCACTTTCAAAGGCTGAAGCCAAGGATGATGTCATGTGTGCTAGTAGCTTAGCACATATCTTCAGTGGGAGCTTAAAGATTAAAAAGAAATTTTTCCTTCCAAAAACAAGAGCAAGACACACAGAAAAAAGATTTTTGTAGGAAAGCAATGTGACACTATTTAACCTTCTGATTAGGTAAAGCATTACACGAGTCTTCTAATTGAGGGAACATCACTTAAGCAGTTTACTAGGCAGGAAGTGGCTGCTGATGCCTGTGGAAAGCACACTGCATGAGGTTTGAAGCAGCATCCTTTGAAGTGAATGGAAAGAGTTTTACTGAGCTCAGTGGAGGTACTCTGCATTTGTACTAATGCAATTCTGAGTACAATTTGACCCATGGGGATGAAGGGCATTGGCTAAATGAAAAAAATGGCATGAATCCTTTGTTTATGTTACAGAAAAGCTCTTATTGTATGCAATATTACTAAGAAATAAAACATTATTTGCAGTGAAACAGTTTGTTCTTCCTAATCCAGTCTTATTGTTACGCATGTGTTAAATCATAGGATACACATGGTTGTAAAAGCTGATTTATTAACTAGCTAAAAATCAGAGGCATCCAACCAAGCGCCACCCAGCATCTGCTGGGACTAATGTCCCTCAAAAACGTCCCATATGTCAAGAAGGGTATAGGTTCAGAAAAACACTAATCCTGGCTTGTCAAAAGGAGTGAAAGAAAAACAGGTTTAGCTTTATAGACTACAGTATTTTGTTTGTTTTCATTAAACACTCTTACTGATTTTAAACATCTGTATTTGTTAACTTGTCTAGTTTTTTCAAACTTAAGAGTACAAACAGTGCCATATGTGCTCACTGCTGGCATTTCTGTTCCCGATCCTAACATTTGCCTCTAGAGACAGGCTTATCTCTGACAACTCAGTAAACATGGCTCATGATGAAATCTGAACTATGCAAGGTAGTTTGCTGCCTAGAGAAAGCAGAAGGGACACGTGAAAATCTCTCTCTTAAAACCTACGGCACCCCCTGTGGCAACGCCAGCTCAGCTGAAGCCGAGCTGACAGACGGGGGACTGCGTGTGGCCGGCTCTGTTGTCGCTGGTTGTTAACTTTCTCATCGTTTGCATTTGCTGCTCGGAGCCTGCACAAGCAGGTGGAAAGGTAAACTCCAGTGACTTGCACATCCTGCTGCTCTATTATCATATAAGCTGGTTTAAAATGAAATCAGTCGCTCCCCATAACAAGTTTGCCAACCTCAAGTCAGTCAAGTTGGTCAAGAAGAAGTGGTTTGGCTTCAATGCATTAGTAGTGCCACAGAAAAGAACTATAGTGCTCTTCTGAGCCCTTTAATCTAACAGAGGGGGTCTCACAAGTTGGAAGGCTCAAGTCAAACACATTTAAGTGCTGAATTAGAGGTGTTTTTATCAAAAGAAGTAATCATTATTACTGACCAGAACCAGTTACTAGGGAAAGCAATGTCTTTATGGCTGCTTTCCTGGAGGGCAATTCATGGTCACAAAAGTTACCAGTCCCAGTACCACAGTACTTCCAACAGACAGGACACCAGACCTATCTATTCTGGGAAACCACCAAGTTGTAGATACATAACTCACACTCCCCAGAAGTGTAGGGAAATGACAGTCATGCTTCTTCTTTCACTATGGGACAGACTGAGAAAACAAATCCCTTAAATTCTGCTCATTTTTGGCAATTTGAACAGCCTGCTCAGAAAAAAAAAGATTCATTTAAGGCATTTCCCATAGACTGCCCTCATTTTGAAAATTCAAGCCACTTTTTGCAACTATTTATCTAATTTCAGGCTGAGCTCTTTTCCAAAATATTTCGACTTAACCATTTTTTCTCCTGTGATCAGCTTGTCATATCTAATTTCAATTTCTAATGCATGCCCTCCCAGTAGGCATGTAATCTTGGAACCTGGCCTAGAATTATCCAAACTAATTCTTGGCAGGAAATTTCCAGCAGCATGAAAATGGACACCTCTTTAGAAATTATTCTTAGGTTCTTTTCTCAGGTAGTTTGCACCTTCACACAAAGACTATAGATACTGACAATAAACATTTGTCTGTCTTTAGAATTATGGGAACGTGTGTGCCTTTTGTCCTCACAGTCTGTCCCCTTTGCATTCAAGATCTATATTTCATACTGTGTCTCTTATAAACTGTGTCCATGTTATAGAGACACAAGACCATGTTCACCTCTTCTGCTTCATTCTCCGTGATCCAGGGAACCACTCACTCTGCCTGTACATCAGAGCATGTGTGTGCACACATGTGTGTTCATGCTCACACAATCACTCTTTAAAGACATGCAGCAACTCAGCCTGCCTCTCTCCAGCAGATGCCACAGGAAATACTGATCCTGTATAAAGGCTGGGGAAGCAGAGGTAGAGAGAGGGGGTGGTAGGTTCATGGAAAAGAGGAATGGTTAATGGAATATACATAGGTTTTTAAACAGAAAACTAAAAAGGAAAAATAAAGGAATGCAAAAGTTAAATTGTCAAAGGCAGAGGACACAGACAAATTAAGTTTGTGAATATAGAACTGGGGACAGATTCTGCTGGTCACATGCAAGTGTTTATATATGTTGGAGTAAGGGAGAATCATGCTGCAAATAGAGAAAAACCTCTCCTGATCATCTCTGGACCTATCTCTAACAGCAGCTGGATAAGGCAACTAACAGAAGATGAGGTCAGGCAAGAGATATGATACAGTCTTGGCTGAGTGAACACTTCCCAAGACAGGAATCCAGTGTTAGGCAAGATGCTTTACAGTCCTTCAGAAGTCGAGTAAACAATCCGTCAGAGACACTGAACATCACCACTACTCCTGGAGACTTTCTGAAGCCTCGTTCAACATTTCATTAATAAAAGTGCATGAATTATCCCTTCTGCCCTGGTACACTTCACTACAGGAGGCACCAGCAACATGAGCTGATCAAAGAATGCACAGGTTCATGTACATGTAGTCGATATCTTTTTCTTGTTACTCCTTTTCCTGCAACATGCCTTTCACTCCATTCTTCATCAGCCTCCATGACAGTTAACTTTTGGCATGTCAGTAAGAATGTGTATGTTAATCTGATTAGACTCAAAGTCCCCTAAAGAGGAAAAACAGCACTAGATGAGATTATCAAAAGATTCTAGGCAATGAAACATTTCAAGAAATCTGGCTTTACTCTCCTGGGTGTGGACTGTGGCTTGTATGAGTTTCTGAAAATACAGGCAGGTGTCTGGGAATGCTACTGCAAAGAAAAAATGCAGGGGATTCTAATTCATATCACTTTTCTGAATTTCTACCTCTTTCCAAGTCCAGCTATTGGGTGGGTTTTATCATTTATTACATTTCGAACTTGACGCTGCGGAGATCAAATAAGCAGCCAGTCATCAATTAACTTTCCAGAGCAAATACTTCAATATTTACCACACATATGCATTGCAGGCATAAAGGGGGGTGGTAAGGGGTGGTGGTGTGGAGGGTGTTGGGGGGTGTGCACACATGTAGAAGGAACCAGGGAATGGGCTTCTCAGGGAACACACAAGTTTCCAAACATGTGGATTATACACGTTTCTTCTACTTATTTTCCCCGCATCTTTCACTCCAAATGCAGGCAGACACACATACACACAGATGCTCACCTTTGATATAAAATTGGGCCTGGCCCTTGCTGTGAATGTAATTTTCTTCTACTCAGTGGCTCTCTTAAACGCTCTTCTGTAAATGGTAAATGGTCTGAGGGGGCCACCAGGTAAAGGAATTTTGGCCCACCATGTTTTAAACCTCATCACACATTAGAGCCAGAAGCAGCAATAGCTTCTCACTGTAAATTGTGCCTGTTATTGTAATTTATCAGGATCAAACAGCTGCTGGCAGCCCTTTCCATAATATCCAGTTTCAGTGTCTATATCAGCATCGAGCAAAATCAAACATGGCTTGCGAACAGAGGTTTAGCGATAAATAAATCACTCAGGGAGCTTTAAAGAAAAACTCTTCACACACACCAATGTTATGGTACTTGTCTTTATTTCTCTTCCAGCTTTCCTTTCTTTTCTTTTCTTTTTCTTTTTTTTAATTTGATTCACAGTGTTCAGATGACATGTGTTTTGCCTTATTCAGCCATTTGGAGTACAGGTGCATGACTGTGTTTTTGATGGAGTGTTGCTATTCTGGAGTGCTCCATCCAAAACACAATCCCACACATGTAATCCAAACTGCAGAAGATGAGTCAACCATCTTCCCTTTTCCATGATAATTAGACATTTTTTTTTCATTCAAAGTTACATAGTTATTAGTTGCAGATGCTATGCTTGAACAATATTGTTGAATCTTAAAAGGCTTTCGCACCATGCTATTTCATCCCTCAGAGTGGAGGAAATGAACAAAAAGTCCAAGCTTATCCAACTTTAAATTAAATCAATTCAAATATTATTACACTGTGAGACAAATGTGACACGTAAATACCTTTAGTATACATGTAAAAATCGTAGTCTAATAATCAACTAAAAATATATAGCAGCTTGCCAGGGAAGGTTTGTAGTAATTAATGGATTTGAGGGACAGCAGCTTCCAGTTTTACTAATCCAGGCAGGCCACACATCTAAGTGTCTTTTCTTTGAAAACATTTCAGTTTCTTATCACATTAAGAAAATGACCATTCTCAGAAGCCTGAAATAACAAAGAAACCTCAATAGGTTTTAAATCCTTAAGCAAGGTATTATTTTCCAGACAAATGCTTGCAAAAGACTGTTTTCACAGGTCTTAATATACACTGAACCTTGGGACTGCTGGTGTTTATTTCTGGTACCTTAGGAGCTAATAGGTGATTAGTGGAGTAGATATGGAGAGAAAGAGAAGACACAGGAGAGCAGGTGTCATAGTCTTTGAGGCTAAGCTTTAAGGACTATTTTAGTCTCACGACAAGCCGATCTCTTGGTGGCATTTTTGGGACTAGGTGGGTGGTTCCACTGCTGGAAATCTCTAAGTAATGACAGGCCATATCCCTAAAGCACTGTTTATAGGGGGGAAAAAAAATAAATCTGCCTGTCCACATTTGAATTCCAGAGTAGTGAGGTTTTCTATTTCATAGTACCTATCTGACTGGCTCTTGTTTCATGTACACAGAACATCAGTTTGGATTACCTTTTATTCGAGGTAAGGAAACATTAAACCAAAAAGCAGGAGGCATGCTGGCTCCAGAAAGCTTGCTTCACCTGGTAGAGAATGCAACCTCCTTCTGCCAGCAACAAGGCAACAAAGGTGCCATGCTAGAAATGTTCTCAAGGTGAGAGGCTTGCAGCTACCCGAAATGTCCACGAGCAGAGATGGGGATGTGGCCACAGAGGAGACCTCAGATTTCCCTGACTTCCTCAACCCCCGTCTCTGTACTAACAGCATCTGTACAAACAGCATGGGACTGGGCCCTCTGTCTCCACGAGTGAGAGGATGACGAGTGAGACAGCTACATTAAATTGACAAAACATGTAAACTTGCTTCTCACAGAGAACAGACTTGTAATAGCCACCCTGTCCCCCAACCTCCCCCCCCATCAATACTGGTTAACACATCCCAGGGTTTTTGTTCTTACATGTGAACCTGGTTTTGAGGGGGTTAATCCTTCACTGGCCAAAGACAAAAAGGGATATCCATGTGCAATTATCTACTCTTTTTCTATTCTATAGGAATAGAAGAAGGGCTCCCTATACACTCACCTGTGTAGTCCATGGATCAGCTGGTGGAGCATAACTTGTATAGGCAGCAATTCCTAGCTAGAATCTGAATCTGCCCCCTCAAGCTTCTAAGATCAGATGCTCAGTTCCCTGTGATGGAATGTATGAATCTCACAGAGAGATTTCAAAGAAAATAAAAAAATGTGGAGCAGATTATCTTCTGATGAAATTACAATGAGAAAAAACTTAAGGAGATAGGTAATATGGATAAATTTCACACTTCAGCTCTCCTGCCCAAATGTACGCTGCAACTATCTTTAGCCTGATGAAAAATACCACTTACAAGCCATGTAGTTCACAGGCATACACACATGAACACCCTCAGTCTGGCATGGGGGCTGAACCTCTGGAAGAGTGCAAACTGGTGTTAGACTGGCATCAGTTATCACACCTGTATGCATCTCCTGTTCCATGCCACGTCTGTCCCACGGGACACAGACCCGGAGTTACCGGAGAAATGCCACGGCTACACGCAGGGAAGGAGCAGTTCAGAGGGACTTTCCTCATATGCCTTCAATATGAGGAACATGCACCACATTCCTCAGCTGCAGGGCTAGTTTGGGGCACACAGTGGGCTTCAAACAGATAACACTCCCAGCATCTGATGGAGACAAAGTTCGACATTGTGGATGCACAGCAACTTTGAAAACATTTTGATTGATTTTCCTGAGGAAATGCACAAATCTCTCTTTCGATCTCTTCCAACCCAAAATAAGCATTCTACACTGAACAAAGGGAAGCACAATCCTTGGCCAAGAGGGTGTTTCAGGCTTCCACCTCTCCAGTAACAGATCGTTTTTAAATTAAGCTCCCAAAAAAACTTTAAAACTCCCTGTTAGTTGCACTAAACACAATAGTTTGATTCTTTTTCTGGACAGCAGGATAAAATGCCGTGTTGTGACTAGCTGCATTTTAGGGGAGAAATCTCCTGTGTCCATCCCTAAACAACCTAACTTTCTGAGGAAAATGTTAAAAATTGCAAATCTGTCCTTAAGATCTTATACTGTTTCTGTACCAACAAAGCTAATTGCACTTGCCACACTGCAATTTTTCAGATACTTATCTGTAGAGAAACGATGTTCCCCTAAATCAGCTTTTTAATATAAACATGCATGTGCTGTTTATTGTACTTTAAAAATACAAAAAAAAAAAAAAAGTAAAGCGCCTAGAAAGTTCTTCAAGCTGCATTTGGAGAGTGACCTAAGATGTGGGAAAGTTGTCTATTGCTTATGTTATTTTTTCACCCACTTTTGAGTGCTTTGAGGCTACATTTCCCCTGAGTTATGACAGATATTGCCACCCACCTTAGTTCTTCCTGCCTCTGCCCTAACAGAACCTCTTTGTTGTTTTATCTAATCAGATTCAGAGGCCCTGCTAGAGTTGGCTCTTTCAGACTGTTCAAAGCGGTTATATTTCTTATTTCCCAGGCTTCAGAAGAACTAAAAATAACCAAGTGAAAATCTGAAATGCAAAGCTAATATTCCTGCCAGTGTTAAGCAGATATGTGGTCAGATCAACAAAAGATGTTACATATCTGAAAAATTTTAATAAATCAGAACACTTAATTTTTCTCTGCAGAATTTTCTGAGTTTGATCTTTCCTAAGCCACCAAGAAATTTTTATAAAAATATTTACTTTAACATTTTCTGAACAGAACACATGCAGCATGTTTTCACACAAAGAGAAAAACCTATTAAAATTTTTTCTATATGCAAAGGACAATATTCAAGGCAGATGAGGGTTTGCAGTTCAAATGATCTGCGATGGAAGCGACCCAAGTTGTTCCTCCAGTCCCACAGAGGAGGAATTTGTAAGCATGTTGCCTGATGCCAAGAACTGAGAATTTTCACTGGAAAGAAGGACCTATAGTAGCCACAGGGCAGCACCATTAGAGTAGTTTGAAAGTGCTACAGTTGGTCAAACCAGCCATATTTGTATCTATCTTAATACTTTTCCCAGGATTTCTCAAAAGCAACAGAAGGGATCTTGCTCCACTAGCTGAATTACACAGTGGAGCAATGTTTTCCAAAAAGTTTATAGAGAATCAGGAAATGAAAGAAAAAACAGTGTTAAATGTTGGCAAATGCACTTTAATCTGAGAGTGATAAGCACCTTTAATTATTTGACTGCAAACAATCACCTTCTTGAAGGAATTTTTAATTGCTTATAGTTGCTGGCGATAGCAGAGTTTCCTCTATGATGGTGAGGGATTTATTCCTGCAGCCAGTAATTACAGCAACTTTACACTCTTCCAGAGAAACTGAAAACTTGGCAGTACACAGGGCACAACATTAAGGCAATTAAACATTTACACAAATAAGCCAGAGGGAGGATCCGTTTTCAAAAAGCATGAGAAACAGTACATGTCTGCTAACTTCCAGAAAACGGGAAATGGCCAGCAACAGCCCAGCTTCCAAACTCCGAACTTTGCAGCTCCCTTCAAGGGATGCAAGCAAAAATAATATTTGTGACCAGTCTGAGTCTCTGGAATAATTTGAAACATGACAGAGAACTTAGTTTCTCAGTGGAGAAAATTCCTGATGGAAAAAACCCGTAAGGTGAGACGCTGAGTTCAGGCTAGCTACTGTAACTGAATCAACCAAAAATCCAACCCTTGGCATCTGAGGACTTGTTATCAGCAACGGAACAAAATGAGACCTGTAGTGAACTAAAGTCAAAGTATTAAAAATGCTCTCTTAAACTAAAATTATAGTAATGTGAACTATTTTATAACTAATTCTAATCTGATTACCATTTTCTCCCACATGGAATACAGTTCCACACGATTGTTTTCGTTTTCTGTGCCATTTGTAGTTATGGAAAGCTTTTCTTTTTTCTGATGTGCATACTGGAAAGGGCTTTTATTGCATCGTCACTTAAGGAAGTCTCATCACGGTGAGCATACAGAAAGAATGCAATTTTAACTTCTCAGTCCACCACTGTTTGTTTGCTTTTGATTCAGTAGGAAACTCTTAACCCTTAAAAAAACATAACCAAGAATATAGTGAAATATTTATTATCATAATCTCGTATTTCACATATTTGCAAGTTCAGTACTGAAATACTATCTGATGCAATGCTTCAGCCAAAGTGAATGTGGCAGAGGTTTTGGGGGTTTATTTTGTATCTTTTTCCCATTGACTTTTATGGATGATACAAAACTGAAATTAGACAACAGAATAAAAGGGTGGATATTTCATTCCTTTTGATTTTGCCATTAATATTTTGAAATCACTACACTAATCCATGAAGCCTCATATTTGTGGTGTTTAGCAAGAAAAAACGTGTTATGTGTGCACATGGCACACATTTAAATGAGAAGCCAATGACTACAGCGGCAAAATCTGATTTCATACAATTCAACAAAAGCTTCCCACCCATGTCAACAGAGCCTGAAATCTACCTTATAATTTGGGGCTCTGTCCAGCAGGATCTATTTTAGAATTTGCATCTATCCTTCTACTTTATTAGCACTGCTGCCCAAATTACCTTGTTCCTGGCTGAAATTCATGGCTAGCCCTGCTCTCCCATTTTTTAAGTTCTGCTGTTAAGAGCACTTGAGAAAACTGTTCCAACTGGTTGGCATTAAGAAGAAATTAAAATCTTTTAAGTGGCTATTGTGCATGTTATTTGAATGCACTGGATGACATTTCAACACCAGGCAATGCCTCCTCTCCACCACAGTCATTAAGAGCGGTTTAGGGGTTTTTTTCTTTCCCATATGGGCACTGAAGTTTCCAACAGCATTGATCCCTCTGCACATTTTTCTATACTCTGTACAAGGCTCTTTGAACATATTTCTGCAAACAGAAAAGCTTCTATGTGGAACAGTTTTTTAGCAGCTTGAAGGACTGAGCCCTTGATGTGATTATTTGATCATATATGAAGTAACTCTCATGATCAATGAATGATGTCACAGCTATCACTTTGAAGTTAATAGTAAAATTTGCATTGGCTTAAATCTGAGCAGGATCAAGGCATGAAGCCTGACTGACATTCTTTTAATTAATTTCCGTATTTCTTTTTAAATTCTCATGCCTCACTCCATACTTTTTGATGTGACAAGAGAAAAGAGTAAATGTTGGAAACTGATGTTTTCACCCTCAGTAGGCTGTCGTGTATAACAAATTGTTCTAGTATATTAGTTTATGTGGGCATTCTGTCCTTGATCAGCTCCCACGTTTCCCATAGACAGCAGCAGAAGTTGCACACAAAGATGAAAAAAATACTTTGCAAATGGAAACATAATACTCCATCTGCAGACAATAGGCTTGATTGAAAGAAGCGCTGCAGCACCTATAGCAAAGTAATTCCTCTGGACTTGTGTGGAAAATACAGAGCCCATATTTCTTTGCTTCTTTGAATTTAAACTATAATTTATACTAACATTTAAAAATCTGGGATACATAAAGGCCATATTGGAAGCACGGTCTTTATCTCTGAAGCTAACAGGAAATGAGAGACAGTAATAGGACTTTAACTGGTTTCTCACTTGCAATAAGTATCCAACACTCGTCAAAGAAAACTTCCTTTAAAAATCTTTTCATTCCAAGTCTGCTGAACAGAGAATCAAAATGTGTTTGTGTGTGTGTGCACGCGTGTGAACAATGTCCATTTGTATTCTTAAGTGAACTTGTTTTATTTTGCCATTTAGTAAATGCTGGCATAAAAATTCCTAAAGCAACGTGACTCTCACAACAAACACAACTGACAGACCCTCGCTGGAGAGCACATGCAAGCACAGACTGCAATTGTTCTGTGGTTATTTGAGAGGCAGTGGTCAGGGAAACAGGGGTCATTAATTTCTCTGCGTATTTTAAACATTTCCAGAGATGTGCTAAAATGTATTAAAAGCACAACGGCCCGACATCTAAGGCTGAAACATTAGGAAAACTTTAGAAGGGGATTTCTGTGAAAAAGCGAGAAGGGATGCTTTGAGTTTGACCCTTGCATTAGGGAATGCAATCCCCTTTTAACTCTTTCCTTCTTGCTTTTCAGCTGAACGATCTTCAGAGAAGTGCGTGAGGTCGAGCCGGAAGGAAACCTGCTCTGACCGTGTGACTGTGGGGTGTTGTAGCTGCCACGGGGCTTCTGTCGCAGCTCAGGTGGGGCGAGTGTGACGACAGGGTGGCTCCTGAACGCTCGGAAGAGCGAATTCCCTTAACCC
>JACBWW010000001.1:30811238-30829983 GCA_020086605.1 Lanius collurio | reverse complement strand
ATCAGGTGTTCTTTGATGTGAAAGTATAAAAGGATACTGGATTATGTGTGCCCTGAGAGGTAACATTCCTAATCTCCTTACCATGTTTTCAGAGATATTGTCCAAATGCTTACATAAGGATATCGTGCTCTATTCAACGCCTGGGCAGTCTGCTATATAACTTCTCTCTTTTTTTTTTTTGTAACTGCCAAAGCCTAAGTGTCGGGTGGTCTATGGATGGATAAGGAGTGAAAGCAGGAAACAGTTGTCACAACTCACCTGTCAAAATCAATTTACTAGGTAGGTAACAGTCCTGTGTACTGAGTGAGCTCCATACTGGGAGAAGTTTTATTTAATGGTAAAAGCAGTTTTGCAAATGCTTAGCCCTTTTATGTTTACATCACACTTCTCAGCCTGGAAGATGCTGGTGCAGTTTAATGCTGCCATACATATGCAGTTTTGAAGGCAGCCATATGTGCTGAGCAGTGTGATATACGAAAGCTTAGCAGCCTTTTGGTTGTGGGGCATATTTCATACCTGAGAAGTTGATGCAGACTTAGGGGAAGGGGAGGGGGGCAAGTGTCATTGGCTTTCTGTGTCAGGGCAGATCAAACCAAATTCCATTCTCTAACCTTAAAAAGATTTACATGTATTTATTGTTTACTAAATCCAAAGCACAAGAGAGATGTTGAAACAAAACTAACAATGCCAGATGTCCCCAGTGTTGGACAAGAAACATAGAAAGGAATTAAAAGCCCTTAAAATGGATTGGAAATACTACTGCAGTAGATTCTTGTTTTATTATTAACAAAATGCTTAATTGTAGGTTGCTAACAAGGCTGATTTTTGAAGAAAAAATAAAGATGTTGAAGGGAATAATTTTATTTATCCCTCCAAGTTTAAATGCTGGAGCTAGTGTTTTGGAAATCAGTATTTTGCTTATAAGGAATTTGTGTGATCTAGGTTTGTTTGCACTGATTGTCGCATTCAGTAAAAAATTTCTGTGAGGGATGAGAGAATGGTGTTGGTCATCTCTCAAGATTTGGATTGGGGTGTTTTTGCTTATAGCTCTACTCAAGGAAATCATTAGGTTACATCAGTTTCAGAGTGCATTTAATTAACTTTATTTTAAATTTTAGTCTTTTAGACTCAGTTTTTTGGAAGGTAAAATCCAGTTGCAAATTATGGCTCATCGATTCTCAAAGGAAGAATTAGATCAGCAGTTTGAAGAGTTTCTGAAAGAGGTATGTTGGAGACCAAGGTCACATCCCTATTCTCTCTTAAAAAATGGGGAAAATTGAATATGGAAGAATATGGAATGCAAGATTCAGCTGTGCTTTTATCACATAATTAATGTAGCTCTCTTATGTATGAGTCCTTGCAAGGTCTTAGTTGCTAAGCTTAATTCATACTATTTTGCTGTATTGAAATCAAGAGAACAGTTTCATAAATAAATAAATATCTTGTCACTGCTAGGTTGTGTCTTCAAGAAGAGCCCTTGGTTCTTGATTTTTCTTTCTATTCTATTGTTGCTGCTACTTGGTACCAGAAGCTTCAAATTGATGTATAATTGAAAATTAATTAAAAAAACTCTGCCTGTATATAAACACAAGCTACATTTTTGAAATTTCTTTATTTTTCTGTGCAATGCTTGCTTTCACTGAATTATATTTTAAAATTCTTGTATAAAATGAAGCATGCTGTAGTGATTAGAAAATCTGAATTAGATTCCTTTAGTTCCTCATGGTGCTTCATGATTTTGAGTACTGGCAAAATCATGCAAGTCAGTGAGTTCTGACTTAAGCTAAGAATTATCAGACACAATCTAAATGTCCTCGCTAGGTACGTTTTTTTTCACTGAAAATAGACCTGTAATTTCAGAACGTGCCCTCCGGTCTATCAGACACACAATGTGGTAACCGTAAAACATACATACTGCCTACATAAGGCCTTTACTACATTTTAATTCTGTATATAAGCAAAACTAGGGATGGCAGAGAATATTTCTGGAGTCAATGTTATATGTAGTGTATGCTTGAAACGTTTTTGATGTAGAGACTGTTATGATTTAATGGCTTGTGAAAAGTAATTTAATTTTATGCTGTAACTAAGCACTCTTGAATTCACTGAAATTATTAATGTCAGTAAAATTAGAAAATTAGTCTTTGCATTTCCTTCAAAAGTTCTTTACTTACTGTTGTTACAAAGGGAATTGCTCTTGGGAGGAGAGAGGAGTTTTATTCTTTTATTTGTTATGCACAGCTGTCAAAACTCTGCATGTGATTCCTTCTAGTATTTTATTCCTCATTTGACATGCTCTTCTTCCTTCCCAGCTATTGCCCACACTGAGAGTGCTCGTTAAAAAAAATCCAAATACCTTGAATTATTTTAAGTGACAGTTGGAATGTCCCAGAGAATGTAACTTCAACAATTAATGTCTTAATTGCTTTTATTATTTCAATCCAAAAATGTTTTCAAACTGCTTATCCAGTTATTAAAAATATGAAGTGTTTTTTGCCAGCTGGATTGAGACTCAAATAACAATGAGGTTATCTACTCTCTCTTACTTTTACACATGTGTCTTCTGCTATGTCCTTCTCCTTGTTTTTGTTTTTTATAGAAAGTGTGTGGCCTTTTAATATAAGAAAGATGAGAAACTGGTATGCTCCATTGCTTGAAATATCTCTGTAGGTGATGGTTGAGAGTGTAACAGCAGGTGGGGAATAGTAAAAACAGTTTCACAGGAGTTTGGGGAAGACTTAATATTGTTTAAGCAAATCTCTTAAAGAGGAAATGGAGCAGGATTTTTCCCTTTTAAATAACTTAATGAATCTATGTTTGGGCAAGGGTGTGTATGTATGTTTGTGATTAAAACTTATGAAGTTAAAAGAAAGACTGTAAAAACAGCTGGATGGTGCAGGTCTAGTATGAGGATTAAACTAAGTCTTTCAGCATATACACTGAACTTTAAAAGCTATCAGTGGATATTCTAGACTATAATCATTATACAAAAGGAAACACAAATGTGTAATAACAATGACTGCATGTAGGATAAATCCTGTAATGATTCCCTCTGCCTGGTTATGCTTATTCCCAACCTCTTGCCAAGACAGACCATTGTCATCCATAATCCTTCCTCCTCCACTGCCTGTGTTCCTGTGGTCCAGCCACTCCTCCCCATCAGTATCTTGTTTTGGTGTGCTTCACCTGTTGTCACTTGGATTTCCCTTAAGCAGTCTGTCATACTGATTTAGCTTCAGGTTTTCAGTGTTTGCTGTGTTGACTGTGAAGTTCTCTTAGGCCATGCAATGTAAAGAAGTCTTTATAATACACAGTGCTTCAATTAATTGAATTACTTACCTTTTTTTGATGACCCCAAGCAGTGGTGTGAAAAAGCCATTGTCTGCTTCTAGTATTTTCAGTTGACTTTTGTTCTATTTGATATTCATGGGTACTTGAAAAGGAGGACTTTCAAAAGAAAAGGCTGTATCATCTTTATTAGAATATCTACAGAATAGTATCTGGAGGAAAAACACCACAGATTAGGCCATGTTGAAGAAATATTTAAAGTTTTTATTAAAACATTGAATATATTAACATTGTGTAATAAAAGCATATTTTGGAGTAGACTTATTTAATTGAAAAATACTTGTTTCATTAATTAAATAGGACAACTGGTCATGAAAGTCTGAGTGTTTCAGATCAAATTCTGTATTACCCATCTTTTTTAAGTTACTTCACATGCAAAAGAAGTGGTAAGCTGATGATGTGCCTTGTAGTTATTCTAGCTCTTAAAACTGTCTCTTTTGGCTTTTATTTATGTTGAGATTAAGCAACTGACACTTTTTGTGTGTTTGTGTGTATCTGTGTTCCTGGAAGGCTAGCAGGCTGTCTTGGTAGAGGAGGGGAAGGAAGAAATTGGTGCTTCTTACTGGTGCTGAGAAGTCATTATGGGCCAAAAAGCTGATTGATTGACTGATTTACCTTTTTCCAAAGGAAGGAAAATAAAATCTGGAAGTTTTACTGTTGAGACAACTGACATGTTGGGAAAAATGCACCAGCAGTTTTATGTCAGCATTTCTTTCCCAGCTGCTGCAGCTTTACTGTCTGCAGTTGACAAGATGGCTGGACGAAGAAGGTTTCCAGAACTTGAGAACAACCTGTGGGAGTTGCAGGTTCTTTGGTTACAATCCCCTAAGGACTATGAGCATCACAGAAGTTCTGCTTGCAGAGCAGAGGATACTGTTAGTTGTAAGAGAAACAGCAGGTGATAACAGAGCTTGCATCAAGCTCCTGTCAGTGCTTCCAGCTAGAAGGAGGCAGTCTGACCTTTGGGGACAATGGCACTAGTACTTGTGTTGTGACTAGTGGGAGGAAATTGTTATTTTTGGGATACTTATTAGGAATCTAAAGCTGTTTTGTTCTATGTTACAGAGCCACCTTAAAGAAATTGCAATGCATCCTGTTGTCTATCAGTTTCATAATTTATTAGAATTTTGTTTTATTAAAGTGCAAGGCTCTTTTATTAAAGTGCAAGTGCAAAGCACTTCTTTCTTTCTGAGACCTATGACTGGCATTTAGTTTTCTCAAGTGAAACTGCAAGCTCTAAAGATGTTCTTGATCAGAGATATTATTAATAATACTTTATTACAATCATTTTGTTTTAAATTTTAGTTTTATATGATTGGCATTTGATTTTTGAATGTTCTTGTTAAGCCCAGAGAAGCTGAAGCATTAGTCATATAGTAAAGGTAGGCTTTTATGGCAGTGTTTTTAATGTAATAGGAGGAAGTGGATTGCAGAGGCTTGTTTTAATAAAACATACCCTTGTGTTTTACATGTTAAGTATCCACTAATGTTAATATGCTTCCTCTGATATTCAGTTTATACTGTCACATTTTCTTATTTATGACTATTACAAAAGTGAAGTTTTTGAAATTTTCCCATGTGATGCATTTCATTTATGTGAATTCTTTGTTTCTTACCATTTGCTAACTCTGTGCACTGTGTTCTTTAAGATGCTTTAGGACAATTGGCTTTAACAGATGTAGCTAAAAATTTAGATAAAATGTTTTGGTTTCCCCTTAACCCCAGTTTGTTTCACAAAGAATACGTAGCACATAAGATTGCAATGCACTATTTTAATGAATATTTTCCTGTTCAGTGTGTGGATAGCTAATGTGGCTCTGAGCCTGCTATAGGCCACAAAGAGCTTTATTAAAGGAAAAGAGCAGAGGTTCATTGTCTTTTCCTTCCTGTTACTTTTCAGGAACCTAAATTCATGTGGTGTCCATACTCATAAACTTTTTTTACATTGATTTAAGCCATCAGTAAAAATCAACATGGATGACTAACACATAAGGAAGTTTAATACACAGTTGGGTAGGAATGGCTCTGGAATTTCTATTATATTCCATGAATAGAAAATATAAAATTAATTTCTGAACTCTGATTTGCTGGCAGCTAGAGCGTTGCTAATACATGTTTATTTTTCAAATATTAATAATAATGTTCATGTACAAAGCAAGGACAAGACAAAATTGTTTCTGCTCTACTTCATTATCTTTAGGAAGGTAGTCAGAGTTTTGTTTCTTATATGTTGTAACCAATGGAAAAAGAGCTGATTATGCTGTTCACTGGAACATACATTCTCTGAAGCAGTCAACTTTTAATATATCCAAATGGGATTATTAAAATATACAGTATTATGCCACATGAATATAGTGATTTTTTCTTAATCAGTTTTTTCATGCATATACAAAAAAGACAAACATTGGGGAGTAATGAGAGGCATCTGGACTCAGAAGTCCAGAACGGAGTGGCTGAAACAATGTAAAAATGTAAAAGCTCTCTTTAATCTTGTATGCAATTGATTCAGTCTCTTTCAGATGATTCACTTGGAAATTCAAAGAAAAAGTCCAGCATTCTTGAGAGATTGGGACAGCCCAGGAAAAAAGAAAAGAAGAAAAAGGATTCAGTGCCGTGGTGGTTATCTGAGGAAGATTCGGATGATGGTGGTAAATTTACAGTTTTGCGATGTTTTGGCCACAGGGGGTCAGACAAGTTCTTTCTCATAATGCCTGTTAGGCCTGGTTTCGGATTAAGCTGATGCCACTCAAGTGTTTTAGAATGTTACAGTGCAAGTTTGTAAAGCATAGAGGTCAAATAGAATTGTATTTGTTTAAATGGTTCATGTTTGAGCTGTATGCAAGCTTTCTGCTGTTTTTTTCCCTGTAGCTTTTGAGTTAATAAAACTTGTAAATAATAAGCACAGTATAAATAGTAAAATAATTAGAAAATATGACTTAGAAATTCTGTGGAAATATTGGTATATGTGTTTTGTAGTCAGCCTGTTCTTTATACTGACTTTTTGTAGCTTTCTGTTTTCAAAACTAGTGGAAAAAGACCAATTTATATAAACTTATGCTAACTGCAACATTTGTAATAGGTTGAAAAAGCACAGAAGAACTTTTCAACACCAGCTGAATCCAAGATGTATGTCTTCAGTGTTCTCAGCATTTCCCTTGCCAAGAACCATGGCTCAAGGCTAAATGGGCTGTGCTGACATGATTGCTGGTTCAGTACTGACACGGTCACATAGTTCTGGAGGAAAATATATTATTGTTTGCAAGCTTTCCACCCCTATTTTTTTAATTTCTACATTGTCTTCTTGTTGGGTAGTAAAGCCTATGAGTAGGGAGTTTCCACAGGGTGGTTGCCTCTCCTTCTTGTAGTGAGTGACTGGTGGCTTCTTAATTGTCATGATTTGTATTAATTGCAAGTGGATCTTAACAGAAAGTTACAAAAATCACTTTTTCATCTGACAGAGTTAAAATACTGCTGGTAGTCTCAGATTTTAAGATCAACTGTATCCTCTCAGTGTTTTCTTAGTGAGGAGTCAAATCCTAGTCAGCCGTTGTGACATTTAGGCTTAACCCTAATAGGTGGTAGGTGGACTTCTTATCTGTCTCTGGCTTTTTAAGATGTTGCTGTAAAACTCAGATGGATATGAGAAAGTTCTTATCAGGTAGTTGTGAGATATGATGATTTACTTACAGCTTTTCAAATAATGTGAAGACAGAGTGTTCTTGATGGGCAATGTGAGAATTAAGAAGTTATCTTGACCTCATTTTTTCTAGATACTATCAAAGAAAATTTTCTGGTGACTTTAGAGGTTCAGCATGTTTTCATGGTTTTTCTGAGATGCTTGAGGCAACACAGCTTTGATACTTCTCATGGTGCAAAACACATTGAAATAAGTTCTTAAAGGGCAGGGTGATTACAAGTTTGAGAGAACAGTGCTTGTGTGAATTAAGTAAAATTCTAAACATAATCACAAGAAGCAATGTGATTGTACCAAGATGTTCCATCCAAATGATTTCCACCACTGTCGTTTTTAAAATTAAGAATATCTTATCAGCTATGCAGGTTAACTAGAGGTAAAGCTAACAGAACTGAAACAAACTTGATCTACAATTTACTGATGTATGAAATATCTGGTGAACTTTTTAAGGTTTCTCCTAAAAAAGCTTCTCATTTAATGGAAAAACATTTGGAAGGTGAGCTTACCCAGTTTTGCCAGTGTGGAATCAATTTACATGCAAAAGAAGTTAGCCTGTTTATACTGTTGATGAGGGGCTGGATTTCTTTTTTTTTTTTGGAGGGAGCTGAAGGTAATCTGTGTGCAATGCATTTTCACTCCAAGATCCAACATCTTGGCAGTTGGACATAAAAAGACTGAGAATATAGGAGTGTACACCAAATGTGCCAGATCTGTGCACAGAATTCTTCCTGAGCACCATTTTTGCCAGGCAGATTAGTTTTATTTAATTTATTCCTCTGTCATCACTCTGTGTAGAATACCATGCTCATGGAGCATATGCAGAAAGCCATATCTCACCTAGTACTTTAGTATTGCCGAGCAGAGAGGCCTTTAATTCCTATTAGAGAGCTTTCCATGTTCTGTCTTTGCAAGAAGGGAGTGACTCTGTGGCACGAAGTGGTTGTGTCATCCCATGAGGAAAGAACTATATTTGTCACACTGGACACTCGCAAATGGTAGCACTTGCAGAACGTATACCATGATGAATGCCCTTCTGCAAGATAGGGTCTGGTTTTAGGACAATTAACCTGGAGTCATAAAAGAGCCATTTGCAGAGGCCACCTTGGCCCCCTTTGGGATAAACTGAGTCTTCCTCTGCAGTTTTATGTGGCTATAATTTTAGTTTGTGTAGAGGTACTTGTGTTCTAAAATGACAGGTCAGGTGACTGTAAGGGGTTCAGTGTGGGTAGGCTTCCAGAACTGCTCATATTTTCCTCTGTGTATCTCTCTGTCTTGCATGCTTCCAAGTACTTTGTTAAATACCATTTTGCCATGTCTAATATTCTCAGCATGTGTATGTTGTGTAGTGTGTTGCTCAGACCTCTTAAAAGTGAATGATGGTGCAGCAGCATTGCAGTGTAAGTTACTGCACTGGATGTCTGAGAAGATGACAATCTAGACTTGCAGTTCTTGTAAATGTCCCCTAAATAGCAAAAAAATTTCCTATGAGAGAAAATAATAATATTGCTGCAATGCTAAAAAACATGAAAATAGGATGAATTTAATTTCTGGAAAGTGTAATGCAAAATCAAAATTTTGTGGAGATCCTTGTGTGTCCTTCTAGGCTTGAATTTTCACATTGGTTGCAGACAGGACATAACCAATATACTCTCAGCTAATAGCAGTAGTATTTTTTAAGTTGTTTTATCATCATGAATCAAACTTATATAAATGCATAAACCTTACCTTCACACACTGTGTGGCACTGCATTCAGTACAAATACGTGCTCCATGTGTATAAGCTGGTGTCTTTGGGTCTGACTGTATAGAGATAATGTTATTTGAAGAAAGCCTGGATAATTAGTTTGTGTATTACACCAGACTGATACGTTGCTTCCAGTTTGAGGTTTTGATTTTGAGTTACTTTGTTACCTATGTCATGCTTTCTTGAAAGACAAAGAGAAGATTAGTATGGGCTCTACACCTTTTTGTCTTGTTCTTTTTTTTCCCCTCAAGGCTTTTTACAGAAGTGCCAGGAAATAAGTAGAGAGTTAAACTAATAGCCTGTTTGCACTTGGTTTTGTAGATTAATGGTAACAGTGTAGACAACTTCTGTTCATTTGGCTGAGAAGTATAAAGTACATTTTAAAGTAACTCCTCTAGTTATTCTAGGCATGTTTAAACTATTTGTTCTTCAGCTTTAAACTGAAATGTGAGAATTATGATTCAAGACATGTCTTCCATATTGGACAGGTTAGAGACCTAGGTAATGTCCTTTCTACTTGCTTCTATCGTTTAAATGATAAAAAGAAATTGGATACTAAGAATTCCTGTCTTGCTTGCCTGTCTGTTCCTGCTGTTTGTCTTTTCAAGATTTTCAAATAAAATTTGTTAAAGTGAGGAAAGAGAAGAAACTGACAGAAAGCCATGCAGAAGGAGTGGAAAATACTGAACAAAAGAGTACCCGTTCAGATTCTCTGTCTGGTATTTGAATAAATATGTTTTGATATATTTATTTAGTATCAATCTTGTACTGCTAGTGTGCTTCCTATAGAAAATCCTTAGCAAATTGTCCATTTGACCAAACTGCCACATACTTCTTTTGTCATTTTCAGAAAAAACTAATAACTGTGTGAACTTTTGCTGAATTGTCTTAGCATCATATATAAATAAGTATAATGATGTAGTAGGACAGACAGTATTGAATGTCAGCTTGGGGAAAGGGGGGAATAACTTTGAAAATCTGAACAAAAAGCTCTCACCTGTTGTAAGTACATTTTTAGTAAATAGAAAGTCTCTTACACTTTCTGCATCTCATACTGAAGAAATATTAATATTTATTGTTGTACTTGTTTAATTTCATAGACAGCAGTCAGATAAACATTTTATTTCTTTTCTGTTGATGTGGTTCTTTTCCCTTTGCTGACCACTGTGCTGCTTTGTGCATGCTGCCCCTGGAATGGAAACAGCAGTTGGTATAAATGAAAAACTTAAATTTTTTAATCTGTAGGATTGTTCTAGTCAGTGTAACTTTAGATGTCAGCTAAACCATGACATATGTCAAATCACTTTTTATGTTATCTGAAAAGCAACTCCAGCAAATAAGTAGGAATTATAAGCATTGATCCATTAAATAGTTCTGTGTGAAAGACAGTAGCAATTAACTTGTGCTAGTTTAAGCATGGCATTGGTGTTAAATTCACGCAGATTTGTAATATTTTGGAGAACCATGACAATGAAATACTTGGCACTTGGTCTCTGGATCATGTTGGTGATCTAGTATGTAGCCTATAGAACATCTCCCTGTGTTAGCATTCTAGAGTGTATATGGAGCTCTGTTTTCATAAGCCTCATTTGCATAGAATGGCTATAAAGCATCTGGGTCTGGGAGATAAACACTAAAAATTAATTTATTTCTGAAATTAGGATTAGTGTTTGAAATATGAGCGCTAGCAGGACCTTGGTAGTTATTTCAGATTACTGTTTTAAAAGGTATCTGGTGTTTGCATTATTTACAGTGGAAGGTATGCTGTCAACACTTCTAGTTTCCCAGTTAATGTGGGAGGATATAGATCTAGTGAAGTAGTGCCTTGCTAGTGAACTTACACATCAGTTGAGGGAATAAAGGACCTATGCATTGTATCAGAATAGGTTTAATACCATTTCTCTCCTTGCTGCACCAGCTTCTTGTAGTTATCTTGGATGTTTGAGCTGTGTTAACTTCTGGTAACATATCCCTATACTCCTTTTCTAAATAGCAGAAGTATTTTGCTTGATGTCCTAGACTACTCTCTCTTGTGTCAAGGTAAACTCAGAAGACCCATAACTAAGAATTTTATCTGAATTACTCAATTTTGAAGCCTCTTCCACCATGACAATTTACATGGATAAACCTAACACAGACCATCTGGCTAGCCTAAAGTGTTTAAAGCCTGTGGTGTGGCTGTCATTTAGGAGTCCAGAGGAGGCCACCAGGATGGTTAGAGGGGTGGAGCACCTCTTGTATGAGGAAAGGCTGAGAGAATTGTGTTCGTTAAGCCTAGGAAAGAGAAGACTTCAGAGTGACCTAACCTTGGCCTTGCAGTACATGAAGGGAGCCTGCAAGAAAGATGGAGAGAGACTTTTTACAAGAGCATGTAGTGACAGATGAGAGGGAATGGTATCAAACTAAAAGGAGAGTAGGTTTAGATTAGGTATTAGGAGGAAGTTCTTTGCTGTGACGGTGGTGAGGCAGTGAACACATTGCTCAGAGATCTTATGGATGCCCCATCTCTAGGAGTGTTTGAGGCCAGGCTGGTTGGGGCTCTGAGCAACCTGGTGTGGTGAAAGGTGACCCTATCCGTGGCAGGGGCTTTGGAACTGGATGATCTTTAAGATCCCTTCCAACCCAAACCATTCTATGATTCTTTGATCATGACAGCAGTTTTCAGCATAGGTGCTATTATCTAAAACTTAATTTTGCTAATGTGAATGGAAGGCGTTTATTGTATTTGCTGCTGAGCAAGTCCCCACAAGGGTTGGAGCAAACAAATGCAGTTCTTATGCCTGACAGTGGTAAAGACAGTTGTAATTTATACTTATGTACCTATGTTTTCCCACTTTCTTTGAACCAGTCTAGATGCTTTCTTTCAAACCTCATAGTAAAATGTTTTACTGTTGAGCTAGTTTTACTAGTTTTCTTTATTTCCAGGTCATTTATTGCACTCTTAGAACAGTCTATTTGAATGCAAATTATACATGGATCAAGAAGGAATTTATTCTTTTTAGAAATGAAAAAAGATGGAGAAGGGTAGTTATATTTTCAGAAGTTATAAGTATTAACTTTAGTTTTTATTTATGGATAGAAAATTAGAGGTAATTCAATGTACAAGAAACTGAACTGTATTACTTTTTTGGAAGCGTCACTTGGAAGTCTCACATCTCATTCTTCTCTTTATTCCCTGTCCATTATGTATTAAAATTTATAAATGTTTATGTACACTTAGGAGTAGTTCCCTCTAAATCTTACAGTGCATCTCGCAGCAAGGCTTTGTCTAAATCCAAAATATTGGAAAAATTTCATAAGGACAAGAAAGATTCTTACTTAAACAAAGAAGAAGGAAGCCTCGCTTCTGACAGCCCAGACAATTCTGAGGGTAACAAATTTACTGTATTTTATATAATATTAAAAAGGTAAAATGACTCAATTTTGTCAGTCTTGGTCAGATTAGAAAAACGAAGTTACTTTTTGAAATAGATGTTTTGTCATTATCAATTTGAATCCTTTGTATTTATGTTTTTAAATGTTTATCTACAAGTGTGGTAGTTAGAAATATTCTTCAAAGTGAAACTCAGGTTTTTATTTTAATTAATTTCAAGTGGCTGGGCTTTAAAAAGGAGTACTGTGTATTATTAGCCTTACAAAATGTTGCATGTAAACATACGCATAACAAAATCTTCGGTGTTCAAGATAACTATTTAAGAAGCTTTTACAAGAAGTAACCAATACCCACCCTCCAAAAACAGATTACTCATGCTCACCTCACAGAAATCAGTGGGACTGTTCAAATAGCCAAAAAAGGATGAAAAGATTGTTAAATCCATGAGTTGATATTTTTTCCAAGTTTGATAGGTTTCTCAGAGTTCAGATTGTGTAGGGCAAGAGAAAACAAATATTCCTGCCTTCACTAGCTATGGTGGGTGTGTCTGGGGTTGTGAGTGGCTAAATTGCAAAGTTTAATGGCTGCAGAAGCAGTATTTGATTTTCAGATTATTATGGAACATGCTTGTTTAATAAAACTGATTTCACTCAAACCCTGACTGGCAAAATATGATTAGATAGCTTACATAAATCCCATGAAGCTTTCAAGATCAATGTACATCTGCTGAGAAATTTCACTGGATATGAGATTATTTAAATTTTAAAAAAACACAAGTAAATCTTTCTCTTTAAAATTTTGTTCTATTAAACACTCTAATTGGTTTTTTTACTGGTGTATAATCCCCTCTCCTTTCTTGCAACTCTCCACACAAGAGGTCAGTTGCAGTTAGCATTTGATTCTGCTAATATATTCTCATTCAAAAATAGGATGTTGGACGGCTGGTGAGATTATGGCTAATCTAAAACTCTGCAAAAAGCTTGTGACCCAGCTGCAAGCAGATTCCTATTTGCAGTCTTGATAACTAGAATGGAGTGCCATCTGAGTAAATGACTTTAAATGACTGCATTTGGCTACCTGAGAAATGGGATATTTGTCGTTTTTTCCTTCTGTTCAGCACTTTGGGCTTTCCATTTTCTGCTTCTCAATGTAGCAATATGTATTTATTTAGGCATTAACTTTCTGTACATGCTGAGTTCGACCTTTAGGCCACATCTCTGACATTTATTTGTTGTGTGCAAGGCAAGTCAGTCAGAGCTCTGTATTGAGGACAGAGCTGAGGTTAGATATAGGAATGTGTATTTCCAAGATGTGGGATCTTGCGCACTTAGCATCCCAACAAAATACGCAAGGAGACTTTGTCATTAAAATCACGAAAATAAACCTATTCTACTTTTTAATAGGGAGGCTCTTATAATCAGAATGAACATGCTGTCCAGTAAGGAGGGGAAAGGTGTTGAGACTCCTATTTTCCCACCCTCCTTCACCCTAAGTACATTTTTAGTACAAAAGGGAAAAGATTCTCCATTGTCATGATATAGGCAAGTGTGGCATTTTTTAAATGGGACTTCCATGGGCCTGTGTAGAGAACAGAGGAAGAGCCCAGAGCCAAAGCACTTGGTCAGCACATGGAAGACTGATTTAGTGTTATTGATGTATGGATCTCCTCCATTCTCCTGCAACAGGAAATGAGCTGTTGTCAGTGTCTTCACCCCTCCTGGTGTGTTCACTACAAGGACACAGCTACAGTCCAAACGTCATGTGGCCAGGCAGAACGAAAAATTCTGAGTGCTACCAGCTGACAATTCATGTTGGAAAAGACAGACTTAGTTTCTGTTCCCTTCTGTGAGAGCTGTTAAATAATTTAATGCATCATGTGATAAAATGCATAAGCAGCTTTTCTCCTATCCCTTCTCCAGCAAGAACTTACTCAGAATCTAAGTATAAACGTGTGTGTTTTGCAGGCAGACAGAAGGGAGCTTTTGAACTAGGAATGTCCTACAATATCTGGCTTTTAGTCTTCCATAAGGAAGTAGCTAAGGCAGCGTTCTGCCTGAGAGCCAGCATAAAGTTTTTAAGGTGATGTTGAACTCTCACAACAGTAAAATTACAGTAAAGAGAGCAACTGCAAGTTGTAGTTGCATAAATATATAGAATGGGAGAACTGGGTGTTTATCAGTGACTTTTAAGAAACTTTGATTACTGTTTTTTTCCTTAAACCCTTTAAGCAACAAATCAAATGTAGCTGCTAAGCCAATGGCTTAGCAAGTTTAAAAAATCTGTGGTGATCTGAGGTAGTAGATCAAATAAAATAAACTGACTTATGTCAATTTTGGTGTAGGGTCTTTGTGTGTGATCATCTTTCATGAGTAATACGACAGTAACTGAATCTTTACAGTTGTTACATTTGACTGTGCTGAACTTTAGGTATGTGTGCAAATACAAAGGATAGGAAGACAATGTTTATAGTAGCTTAGTTAAACAAGGTTTACACATAGAATCAGTGGAAATTAGGTGAATGCCACTCGTGAGACTGCTTATCTTTGCAATTGCAATGTGAGATTAAAACTGGTGATTCTGGAAGGAGACTAGAAGACTGATGTGTCATACAAATAGCTTTTAGATGCCAGTCAAGAATATTGCAACTTTTTCCCTAGGAATGCTTGCATCCAATGGAAACTTCGTCAAGATACAGAACACTTCACAGCCTGTGGGAGAAAGTCATGATGATAGGGATGAGGAAAAGATGCCGCTTCAGAAAAGTAATGGAGATGCTGTCTCTTTGAGTAGAGACAGCCTGGAAACAAATGGTGAGAACTGAGAGCCCAACCATTTCATGAAGTTAGCTGGATCTAAATAAATTACTATTAAAAGCAGTTTACCTCAATTAATTTCACAATGTGATTCTTCACTTCTGTCAGCTGCACCTTGTGAACTGAAGGCTCCTAGTACTAGTTTGTGATGATTTGAAACCATTAATATTTTATGAGTATTTCTGTAATGGTTGTTAACTGTTGTGGTTATTCTGTGTGGACATACAGCACAGGCAGAGTTTGTTCTCTTTTTTTGAAATTTAGATTCAGTTTTAGCTTCTGGGCCTAATCAAAGTGTTGTGGGAGTTGGATTGGATACCTTGGAAGAACAAGAAGAAAAAGAGATCTTCTTTGCCAAGCTTGAACGAGAAGCTTCCTCTACTATTGATTATTCACGATTAAATAAGGAGCTGGATTCCAACGATTCTGTCATACTTGCACCATTTGTACGGTAATTTAGAGGGAAGAAAAGTTGTGGGCTGTATTAGTGGGTACATGTGGCTTGGGTATGGCCACTGAGATTTTGTTGGATGATATCCTGTATATGATTTGGTCAGTGTTTTGTTTGTTTATTGTGGTTTGGCTTTTTTTCTTCAAGACAAGGACAGAAATTAGTTTAATAAATAAAAGTGGGAGCATGACTTATTGGTGAGTGGATGTAGCTCCACAGTCTTGTGCATAACTCAATAGGAGCAATTTAACAGTCTTATTTGTAAGGTGTAAATAAATGAAGAAGCAACAACTGATAATGGCAAGGAAATAGACCAGGAAAGTTTCTGTGTCCCTTTAGACATGATATTACGAATGAATCTAGACGAAAGAATCTTAATAGACATGGGCAACCCATTTATAAATAGTGAAATTTGTGAAAATAAGTTCAAACATCTGTGAGAGAAATGGATGAAGGGGATGAACAGGCTGGTGATGCTAAAAATGCTGAGTTCAAAGGCAACTTCTGAAATGAAAACAGTTGGAGGGGCAGAATTCTGGAGAGCTTTAGATAAGGACAAAACATTATTCTATGGAAAAAGGGGAAAGAAAGGAGAGGCAGATGGTTTTTAAATTTATTTTGTTAACTCCAGAATAACAGGGTCAGACAGGAGGCAAACCTTAATGATAAAAATACTTAGGAGAAATTAATGTAGATGTTGAAGAGAATGCAGAAAGGGAGTGATTTTAAGAATTAGATTGGGAATTTTAGCTGGGAAATACTTTTTTTTAATAATTGCTGACACTTTTCCACTTTCCATACCTTTGATTTGATTTGTTGGACAAATTCAGATTCATTGTTTTATTACTAATTGTAAGAAGTATCAGAGTGCAGAGTTCCAAGAAAAAATGTCTATTTATTTGCTGTCCAAAAGGAGAGTAGAATTTTCATTTTATTTCTCAGAAATGAAAACACTGAAAAAGAAGAAGAAGAATCTGCACGTGAAGAGAAATCTGGTAATACAGTCTTTTCTCTTACCTGTAGTTCTTACATCAGCCTTTTAGGCTGCCTTTGCATTATGACTGTGCAGCTATTATTCAGACAGAGGGGTTTACGGGTTTACTTTTGTTTCTGTGCTTTTTTTTTTTTTCCCTATGTGGATTTTTAATCTATTATAAACCAAAAGACAAAAAAAAGAAAAGGAAAAAAAGTAGTAAAAACTCTCTATCAGTCATAACTGAAAAAAATACTCTAATGTTGAAATGTGATTTGAGGTTTGATTTACTCTTATTTGTCTTAATTGTCATCTGTATTTTTGTGCCATCTTCTCATGCTTGAGTTTCATCTCTGCAGTATGCAGTATTATTCTTACTTGCTTATTTGTCTTTCAGTTGCCATGTCTCTTTATTTCATGCTTCACTGCATTTAATAGATCGTATTCCTGTAATTTAACGGATTGTATTTTCAAATTTATATATTTAGCTGAACTTCTGAGAGGTCCTGTTGTCAGGCTTGAATTTCCCAAGCATAAAGAGGATATATTTGTAAACCATAAACACAGAAAGAACACATTATGAACCAGTGTTTTGCAAGGCTTCCAGGTTTAAGTGTTACAGATAATGCAGACACTGGAGCCTGTAACCACAGGAGCTGAGTGGGAGAGATACAGCAAAAGAGAACTGAACCTTGTGGAAGGATCTAGGTAACTGAAGGAATAGCTTTTGGCTTGCTTGTGCAGTTGATTCTCTAACACACTTTAAATAATGCTTACTCTTGAGAGTGGCTTTTGGCCCACCAAAGCACGTCATAAGAAGCCAAATTACAGTTTCTGAGCCTCAAAACTGCTGAAGTTGTCAGAGTGGATGTACAGAGTACTTTTATCTACTGGGTAGGAATTGCATCATTTCACCTCTGAGAGAAAGTAATTGAATAAAAGGGGTCAATTCAAGTACACCTTGAGGTGACAAAGCATATCTGACCAGCAGATTAGGCAGCCTTTCTTTGAATTTAGAGATATTCTGTGTGACTTTCAGCATAGTTTTAGTACCACAATCAGTTTTGGAAACTCTCTGTTGCCTTTTTAAAAGGAGTAATATTAGCAGTAGCTGCTCTTAGATGAGACATTGGCGAAAAGGAAGTAGCTGTCTCTTACTGCTTTATCTTCCTTGAGTGTTCATTCTATTTGATGTTTATTTTACTCTTCTAGGTAGCTACAGTGAAGATTTTGAAGAAGAAACAGATGCTAATCCCACCCTTAAAACTGAGGGAGATCAGGTGAATCAAAAGATCATGTCAGAAGTTAATTTAAGTCCTCAAGAACAGGTATAGCTTGCCAAATGTTTCTATTACTTGCAGGAATTTTAAAAACTGTGCAGTGTGTAACTAAATATAGTATACTTTTGTATGATATGTACTGTCTGAAAGAATATAGTGGCCCTCAGACTATATGCTTCTATTAAGGATTTGCACTTTGCTGTGATAGATCATAGAAAGGGCTAAGTGCTTCACAGGGTTTCCTGTTTACTCCTCTTTTAAGTTAAGAAATGTGAATGGAAGTGCACAAATTATGAGCTTAAGTGGAGACTCATCCTCAGAACTGGGTAATGTTTAATCTCTCAGGGCTGTTGAGGTACAAGTGACACAGACTGATGGAAGTAATTCTATACAGAGAAGCCCTTTGGACAGAGGACCCAAAAATCTTCACTATATGAGCTTTGGGGGCACTGCTGTCCGCTGGCTTAGTCAGGTCTTTTGATGTGTAGCACATGTGGTTGGAGCACATAGGTGCATCCCTGGAGCACACATTCAGATTTGGGGTTTTTTCAGAAGTCTATAGAGCCTCGTGTATTCATTTTCACTAGGTTAACTTACTTGGTTTTTAGTTCTTTTTAAATAAATTTATTAGAGTGGTATTTCTAATAAATGTTTGAAAAGTTAAAATGGAACTGTAATAATGTGCTTACTGCTACTTAATTTTCTTTTCTCAAATTACAATAAAAGAAAACCAGGAAGGTGCAAAAATACTTCTTTATGCAGAGGAACATTTAATTCCTGTTCCCTTGTGAGAAGGTTTGTAGAGTACACGATGTTGAGAACTTATGGCATTGTAAGGAGGGTTTTAGAGAAGTGCATATTCTTGAAGAATGAATAACTGCTTAGTTGTAAATTCTAAAAACCGTTAGGTATCAGACCAACTTCTAAAGTTTGTCCAGCTTTTTTTCCCCTGATACTCAAAAAGTAATTCATTCAAAAAGTAATTCTTTCTCTCTTTCTCTCTCTTTCTCTCTCTTTCTCTCTCTTTCTCTCTCTTTCTCTCTCTTTCTCTCTCTTTCTCTCTCTTTCT
>JACBWW010000001.1:30702018-30809518 GCA_020086605.1 Lanius collurio | reverse complement strand
GATTCAGGTAAATTGCTCAAAGGAAGACATATTGTACAAGCTTGTAAAATGAGTGAGCTAGCAGTATCTGTAATACACCATTTATGAAACATTTTTAAATGTTGTCCTTGTAACAGATACTTTTTCTCGTTGTTTTTTAATTTACTGTATGTTTATTTCTCATTATTTAGATTTACCTACTGTGGAAGAGTTGATGAAAACAATTAAAGGACATTTATGTAATATCAGAAATTTTGATGTGGACTCTGAAAGGTATTTATTTCAAGATGCATTTTAAGAATTGTAGTAATTTAAAGCTACTAACTATTTGTGAAAAACACCTTATTATATAACTCATCTGTCTTTTTCCCTAATTAAACACTGAAATTTTGTTATATCCTGCACTGCCATTATGGCATTTGCAGTGAACTGTTAAATGAATTATACAGTGTTAATAGATTTAGACCAGGGATTCCCACACTTACTTTGGGTAATAAGCAGCAATGTTTGTCAAATCATTTGGAGGAGTGTTCCTCCACAGCTAGGACCTCTGCCTTCCCAGTCTTCTCCTCTTTCCCCTTCTCCATACATGGATTTCAGCCCACATCCTATTCTAGCTCTCCAACCTCCATAATCTTAAATTCAAATCCTTTTAAGATCAAAGGCTACTGTTGTGATTCTTACTAAGCTGTGCTCCATACCTCCTCCTGTTTGCTGCAACTGTTCTGCCTAGAGAAGACAGCACAGGCCTTGAAACTGTCAGAAATACAGGTTATGCTTAGAACATGAGTTTGGGGAGTTTATCATATAGCTGCACCCAGCAGAAATGACCACTCATTTTTTTATTAGTATTAATTGCAGGCTTACAGGTGTTTATCTTGTAGCCAGTTTTGATACCTCCACCAAAATAGTCACTGCTGGTAAGCAGCTCTTGTTCCACAGCATGGGAGTGGATCTGTGTGACTAAATCTGCAAGATGGGTCTTAAAAGAGGCTTAATAGCTCTTTGAAATTCAGGCAGTCTTTACAGCTGATACCTAAGGAAAAAATGTCCTGCTTTTTCCAGAGTGATAGGAAAGGGCAGAAGTTTTATTATATATGGTTTCTTTTTTCTTGTAGTCCTGTGAAACTGGTAGGCAGCACAGAAAATGATCTCATTAGCCACTCGCCCTTTGAGGACCCCCAGAGTAATACAGTTTGGGAGAAAAACTCAGTTGAAAAATTTACCAGAGAAGAAAGCATCTTTCTACAGACAAGTGTGAATGACAGTAACTTTCAGAGGATGACTGAGAAAGAAATTCAGACCAGTGAAGTACAGCCTGATATACTAAGAGAAAAAATAGGACAAGACTCTCTGCTTTCACAAGGAACCAAAACTAAAAGGGTAAGTATTACCAACCAAATTTTTGTTACATAGAAATAATTTTTTAAAGTGTGTCTTTTTAGACTGCCTGTCACTTGATTATGCTCTGATGTTTAGACATTGAGAGACTGTTGTTCTTTTTCTTGAAATTCTCATGTTGCCATTGCTACTGTTAGAGGTCACCAAATCCAGTGGACATTGAGACCATTGGGATCCTTCTTGTCCCAGCCCAACCTATGCAAGGCTGCTGGAGTCTCCAGCTCAAGATAGTGATGTCTCTGAGCGTGTGAGCATTGGAGGGACACATATGAACACACAACAGGCTGAGAACAGGGAACATTTGTACAGAGAGAACAGTTAGAAATACAATTCTGTAAGAATACAGGAGAGTCTGCAATGGTCAGTGTCCAGCTGAGTCAGACAAGAGTGCTTACCAACAACCTGGTCATGTCACCAGCTTTTTAAATCTGATTTTTCCTTCTCTTTCCCAGACTTGTTTCTGTACCTGTTTCTTGGTGGTGTTCTTTCACAAAAGATCCTGTAAATTTTGCACATTCTTACAATCATCTCAAACGTTCCAGAACAAGATTTATGTAATCTCAAATCTTCTCCCTCCATCCCTTAATTCTTTTCTCCTTGCATCCCCTAAGTTAGCTTCACACTCCTTTAGGCAATCATCTCTTGGGTCTGCAAGGCATTGTAGGGACAGAGGTTTGGCTGATCTATCCTGGTGAATTTCCCACCAGGACAAACAAGCTAAACTTTTTCATTTGCTGGTCTTGGGAATTGTGTGCTTTGTTTTTGATGATCAAGTTTAGCAAGGTTCCTCTGCCTGCCGCTGTTCCTTTCTTCATGGTTGGGTTTCTACATTCACTGTATTTATTAGCCTTTAGTCATGACCTACCTGATGTGGTAAGCAGAAGATCCTGTAATGTACAGTACAATTAAAATAAAAATACAATTTCTCAGATCAAGTACAGAGCCAGCACAAAATACTCGCCTTGTGTAGCTCTGAAGTAGTACAATTCTGCAAATTTACTTACTACTAATCTGGTTAAAAATAATGCTTGCCATCACCGTGAGTCTTACAGTTGTGTAGTTTTGATAACTGGTTCTATGTTTTTCACTGGTAAAGCTACCTTCAGTTTACAGCAAAGCCTAAAACTTGATTTAAACAATTGTATTCTGTCACAGGCTCCTCGGTCTTGTTCCTTGAAGAATGAAAGATCAGAATCAATGACAAACAAACCAGTGTCATACAAGAATATCAGAAGTCCAGCACCCTTACATAGAAAGAAACCTTCACATGGTACTCATGGACTGGTTAGAAGTTCTGGCTATGGAAAAACCAGCTTACTTTCAAAGCAGTCTTTTCCAGTTAATGAAAAGAGAACACCAAAAGAAACTTTCAAAAAGACCTGTATGAAAGCTAAAAGTCCTGCAGATAGAGCAAAATCTAAAGGTAATTCTATGTTTTAAGAGATTTAAATTCTGAGTTTTAAGAGCCAGAGAGATTTGTTCCTTATGCTTCACATTTAAATAAACCCAATTATCACAGAGAAATCTAAACTCAAATGCAGTTAAGTACTGATTTTTTATGTATTATAATGAAATTGCTGTGGGAGACTTTTATATGAATCTTTGCAGTCGTGTTTCAATTCCACTCACCTATACCACCACTATGTTTGAGACTTATCTGTTGTTCACCAGTAGGACCAAAAGAATAAAAAAAGCTGGTGTTCAAAAATTAATATCTACCAGTTGACATTTTTCATTACAGTAAATGCAAAGTCACTGTACATACTGACACACTAACTGCTATGTTTGAGGCTGAATTTCTTTCTCAGCTGCTTCTTTTGATCTTTGCTTTCCTAGAGTACAAAAAAGTACTAAAAAGAAAGTCCTATTTTCTGTTCATGTCTTTTGGAAAGAAATGTCTATGGAAAGAGTACCAATGTAGTCCTGTGAAAACTGAGTTGCAAGTAAAGGATTGAACTTTTTTATTTTGGGGTGAAGCCTGAAGAGTTTCATGACATAATTTAGCTTAGTGTCTTTGCAAACAACATTTGCTATCCCTGAGACAGGCTTTAGTTCACTTCTAGCATGCAGTGCTTTTAAAAACCCTGCAGGTAGTGTCAGGAGAAGCAGTTTATGATTATGTTACCTGCCTTAGGGAGATCCTTCTGTGGCAGCTGTTGAACTGAAGTACCTCTTGTGTCTCTGCCTGTGGAAGAGAAGGTTGTACAGCCTGGTAAAGTTGGTAAAGTGAATGAGAAGTACTGAAAAAATAAGGCCACTGGCCTCATGTGAACTTGCTGTTCCCTCTCTAGCTATAACCATTCACCATAGCAATTTCTGGTGATTTCAGAAATTATTCTCACCCAGCCACATTCTGCAGAGCTGTCTATAGCTAGGAGGAGAATAGCATTGAATCAAAGAATTAATTCCTAGTCATCAGTGTTAGGTGATCACCTTTCTGAGGGATGTGTGATACTAAAAATGGCATGAAATTTGGAAAAGAATCATTGTCTGGTGTGGGGTTTTTCAGGTGTAATATTCCTAAGCAGGAGCAGTTTAAATGGCAATTATAGTTACTATCTGTATTTCAGAAGACTGAGATGTGAACAGTTCCATGTACATTAGTGACTCGAGGGGAAACTGTCCTGCCTTTTTATTCCAGTCAACAACTAAATGTTGCATTTCTTTCTATGCTGTCTGCACTCCAAAGTCCATTTTGAAAATTGTTGTTTCTTCTCTTCCCCAGAGCTTGCAATATGTTGTGTTTCTGTATACTTAGATAACTGGCCACTTCTCAAGCAGAGGACTGAGGTTAACCTTGTTTCATGAAGGATTTATTATCCAGCTACTTGTTTCAGTTGTTCTCTTGGGCTTTGTTTTAACTTGTCATCAGGTCCTTATTGGGATAAAAAAAATCAAAAAACAAAACAAAAAAAAACCCAAATCCTACAATTTTTCCATAGTATATCATTGTTCTCAAGTTTCTATATTTAATTCAAAATTCATGTTATAGAATACTTTATATATCTACAGGTTAGATCACATGAATACATTTTTTTCTTAAAAGGCATACAGTTCTGAATTTAATTTGTTCTATTTTACTTTCTGCCTAAATCAAGAAGCCTTATTTGCTACTAGGATAATAAGATCTGCAACAAATGAACCAACTTTGGAGGGAAGTATTAACAGAGTTTTGTCTGGCCAATCAGTTGTTAATAATCTTGGACACCAGGCTGTGGATTACAACAGGCAATATCATCATGTGAGTAATAATCAGTGTTGCTCCTAGTTATAGTATGTACAACGTGGTTTGCAAGCCTATTTTGTCAAGTCTTTTAATAAGAATGGCAAATTCTGAAATATTGAACAAAGACTTCCCTTCTGTCAAACACTAGTTTTTGCTTTTAAAATATGCAAGTACAATCATACTGCTTTTCAGTTGCTTGGATAATGCTATTGCTTTGGTGGTTCTATATAATTAAAGTTGCTTATTAAATTCTACAAATTACTATTTCGTTGTAAAGGAAGGTTAAATTGAACTCCTACTTAAAATATTCTGCTGTGAATGTTGAAACAGTACTACTGTTCAGAGATCTTTCCTATTTGCATTGCATTAAATATTTAATAGTATCTTCTGACTTCTCCAAGATGACTGAATTTACAGTACTGTAATGGTTTTTCCTTCTCCCTTATGAACTGCATAAAAAAGCTATTCACTGAATACCTAAAGCATTGCTGCTTTTCTAAAAGTAAGATGCCTTGCTATATAACAGCAAAATAGTGGCTGTCATATATGATGTAGTTGTTTCTTGTTGGGTTTTTTTGGCTTGTTTTCCTTATATATATTTTACAAATGAGAAGGTAGGTCATTAAAATAAATGCAAAATGTTTTGCTGCATTTATTTAATTACATTTATTTATTACATTTATTACAATGTTGGGGATTTGTGTTTTGAGTTGGTTTTTTTGAGTGCCTTGTGTTGTTGCTGAGAGCCAGACAAACCAGTTAAATACAACTGATGAGCAGAGTTCTGGTAAACAATCAGCTCAGTGTAATCTTTCCCTGAATTGTCTTCTCTAGGACTTACCATTTTCCCCCATCAAAAGTTGTGATAGAGAGCTGTATTTGTTAAAACGAGTACAAGCAGCAGAGGAGGACCTGAACACAGCTCGGGATTTGATTCAGCAGCTGGCCAGCAAGCTTTCACAAGCAGAGAAGGAGATGGAGGCAAAGGTGGTAGAACTGAAAACACTGCATGAAAAGGAGCTTTCTCATCTGGGTCAGGAAAACTATGTTCTTCAGAGTAAGGTACTGTATCCTGTGCCTATAGAAGAGAAGAAACATTGTTTCTGAAAATTGAATTAAGGTTACTTTACATGAGCTGTTGAGCAGAAAATCCAAATTTACAGACACTGCAACTTTATAAATGCATACCTTCTGTTGCATTTATTGCCTCTCAGACATGATTTTTATAAATTGTTTTATCCTGAGTTCCCTTACTTTGCTATTTTGAGAGTCCTTCAGCTAGTTTTTTGCAAAGATTTAATTCACTCTCATAAAGATTAACAGATCCCATTTGTTATAGATAAGTACTTTATGTTGAGATACCGTTTATAGTTCGTGATGCATTTTTCATTGTTGTGTTTTGTCTGTATATTTGTTCCCAGAGTTATTCCACTATGCCCTCCTGTCCACACACATAAGAACAGAAACATAGCTTTACCCAAACATTTTTTGCTTTCTTCTGTTTCATAGTTCTTCTGTAAAACTCAAGTAAGACCCACTCATTGGTCTACTCTCATACTGTAATCAAGAGATTGGACTGTAGAATTGTAAAGAATTCCATATTGCTGACAAAACTTTCTTATTGCTTGTGTGCTTTTCTCTGAAAGCTAAGAAATATGGAAGAGATGACCCAAGAAAAGAAGTGGATCCACCCTGCAGCAACAATTCCTGTAAGTGAGGAAAAGCTGGCACAAATACAAAAAGAAATTGAAGATCAAGAGGTCATTATTCAAGGTTATCAACAGGTAACACCATACAGCTGTTTGTTCCAGGCAGCTTCAGAAACAAAACTGTTTCATGGTTACTACTTTTTTGTAGAAAACAGGGAGCTTATTTTCTAAAAAGTGGATGAAATTTGGGTGTGAAGGGCAAACATATTGCAGGTTTAAAAAGTATTTCACACATATAGTGAATATATAGTCTGGTTTGGGCTAAGTTTTTCTGCAATTCCATGTAACTGTTTTAAACTGTAAAAATTGGTAACTTTCAGTTTAGAACTGGGAAAATACTTTATGGTCAATGAAGAACCACAAACATTTTGCCCAGATGTAGTTGAAAATCAGTACTTTTAAGCAGCATTAGAAATCTGAAAATGCTGGGGTTTAAAATTTTTTTTTCAAGATCTGAGCAGCAGATTTCAAGGTAACCTTATTAGCATGCCTGATTTTATTACTTTGTCTAGTGGAGAAATAGAAAATTCATGTTTAATAATCCTTTTGCACACTTGCAGCTGTAAAATCCAGTAGGTAGCTTAACCAGCTTCCAGCTGATGCTCAGCATAATTTCTTGATATAAACACACTACCTTTCCAATATGGCTGTGAGCATCCCAAATGATGATTTTTGTCCCCAGGAATAGAGCCTGGGCAGGCCGAGCTCTGATCTATCAGCACCCACCCATGAACGTGCTTTTAGAATATAGTTGGGATAGCTTTGGAGAGGATCTGGCTTAGCTCCTTCCTGCAGAGTGAGCAGACACTTGGACTAGAGTGTAGATAATGAAAGTAGATACCAATTTTAGAAGCTTAGTAATTAAATATTTCGTGTTTTCTTCCACTGCTTCAGCAGGAAAACTATGTGATTCATAGAAAATTGTTTTATGACTGTAGAAAACAGTAATTTATGAACATTCTTTAACTTTGTCTGTCTCAACTTAGGAAAATGAGAGGTTATACAAACAAGTGAAAGAGCTACAAATCCAAAACAAAAAAAACGAGGAACAAATGTTTAAGGAGAATCAGTGTTTAAAGTCTGAATTAGTAAACTTAAGGTAGGTTAATACCCAACTTAAATTCTCTGGAGTTTTCTGCTGTTTATTTTGTTTTTATGAAGAACCATTGCAGAGTCTATCGGGTGCATGTTTTCCAGAGTTTCTCAGGTTTGTGGTTTTGTTTCTTCTTTTGAGAATTGATTTGTGTTGTTAATGGGCACTTAATTCTTTCTTTGCTTGATGGTGCTGCACACCTAGGGGAAGACTAGAGAATTCCATGTGGGGAACACTTCAATGTTCTTACTCATATCAGAATGCATAACACATTTTACTGCACTTGTTCTGGTATTGTGGCTCTGCTGATGTGTTCAGGTGTTTTAATGCTGTTGTAAGACACGCAGTAGATCAGGGGGCACAAGAGGTCCTGCTAGTGGAGAAACCATTCCATTCACTGCACTGTGGGTCCTGTGAGATTTGCATCCTGCGCTAGTAATGAGGAAAAACAACCTAGCTGTTGTGTGTGCTCCTAGTCTACAAAACCTTGCTTTGGAGAGGCCTGTAGATGAGTTCCACTGATGCAGAGTAGGTTTTTATTTCCCTCCCTTGTGTAGTCCAAATAAACAAGTTCACACGAGGCGAGAAGATTTCGCCTTACGGTGAATTTTGTTTGCATATAAATGTTGTGCATATTTGCTTCTTTTTTTGGTTTGAACCTGCACACATCGACTTTGTGGTACCATTTGGGGGGCAGGGGGTTGTGTTTGTTTTTCAGTAGCCACTGTTAGTATGCTGTGTCACCACATTGCATAACTGGTTTTGCTGTTGCTGTATAGAGAAAAAATAGAGAAGACCAATAACCAGTCACGAATCATGCAGGATTCTGAACCAGCCAGAAATCAGAGTTTCACAGAATTGATTTTAGAGCTTCGAGCAGCACAGGTAGGTATATACCAAGCCTTACTTTCATGTGTTCTTGCAAAAACAGCATGACCATCCATACTGTAGACTACTAATGGGGTAATTATTTTAATGTTTAACTTATGTTTTCCCATACTCTGCTACAGAGGACAAAACCAAATTATTTAGAGAATAAAACCAAAATTAAAAGACCTTATTGTTGCTGTGATCTGATCCAACTGTTGTGATTTAATCATTGTATGATGAAAAGGCATGTTCAGGATTTTTGTGTGATATTATGTGTTTAGTTTTTAATATTTTACTGTTTTCTCTAAAACACAGAAAGAAGAAGCTAAATTACAAGAAGAGATAAGACGTCTCAAACAAGATAAGCAAGCTCTTGAGGTAGACTTGGTACAAGCCAAGAAAGAGAGAGATTTAGCAAAAGTCCAGACTGCATCTGCATCAAGTAAAGCACCTTCATTTTGTTGAATAATTTTGCTTACTTTGCATTTCACTGAGTAAATATGTAACAAAAACTTTATTAAAGTATTACTTTGTGAAATGCATCTAGACCATTTCCAAATATTGTCTGAGCTTCTAACAAAAGCATACAGTGAAGGGCATGTTACAGTAATTCTGGTACTCTGTTAGAAAGTATTTTCTGTATCCAAACAAACTCTTTGTTGTGGGCTATTAAGCTTGATTTCTTGCCCATGTTTCACTGGACATGGAAAACAGATGATTTCAATTATGTGACAACTCTGAATATAAGAAAAGATTTACTATGTTACATCTCAGTCTCCTACTTAGCTCTTTTCCATTTTTTTGCCTATAACTTATGCCTTGGGATTTTCTTCAGCATTCTTACCAAGCTTTTTCCAGTTTGAATTAATGAGAGAGGGCTAAAAATTGGTGTCTCCCATTTTCAGTGTCAGGCATCACAAATGCTAAGCGCAGTAATATTTATCTCCATGTCTCTTCTCAAAATGCTTGATCCCTAAATGGGAGGAGTATGATCAATACACATCTAAACATACATTCTATGTTGGCATTCCTCTTGGTACTGCAGGTCTGTTTACTAGAGCATGATCAAGAATAGATCTCCCTGAGATTCTGTTTTAAGTTCTTTCCATAGTAAACTGTAAGCCATTGAGTACTGCTACGTATGAGAGAAATAAAGGGTGTTTTTCAAATATTGTTGCTTTTTAAATCCTAATTATGATCTAGGTTTAAAACTATTGCAGTAACAGTATTGACAAAATGGTAAATGTATTTAAATATGCTGAGGAGGATAGTGTTGACTAATTACTCCTTCATAATTACTAACAAAAAAATCTAAGAATGTTTTATTTTTGTAGGTGAGAAGTCTTATGAATTTAAAGTTATGGAAGAATCATACAAACAGGAAATTACTCACTTAAAAAAAAGACTTCAGTGGTACGCAGAAAATCAAGATCTTCTGGATAAAGATGCAGCCCGTCTTAAAGATGCAAGAGAAGAAATTGAGAAACTGAGACTAGAGGTGATAATACCTAGCTTTATATAAGAAGTTGGAACTGGAGATTGTTTCTTTTTCCAGTGATGAGTGTAATGTAATTCTTTCCTTCGTAATAATCTCATTTTTTGGGTATATTAAATTTGTTCTAATGGACATCTTGGTTATGGTTCTGGGAACAAAAGTAACGTGCTTCCCTAAAACCTTCAAATTTCTTGGCCTTAGGGAAAGAGGTATATTGTTACATTAACAACTAGGAACACCCCTCTTGTCATTCTCTTTTCCTCCTTTTTGCTGCGCAGTAACTTCAGCAGCGCATTTCTCTTAAGTACCAGTTCTAAATTCTTTCTTAGGGAAAAATCTCTGGTTACTATAGTAGAGAGGAAAAGCCCAGAACACTCAAAATAGAAACCAAACTAATACATGAATCTTGAATACTGCCAAGATTTGCGTTGTCTACTTGTCAGTACATTTGACTTAGGATTCACAGAAATAAAAAATTTTACCAGTGCTAAAATACAAGTGATCTTGGAATTTTTTCATGGTATTTTATTAGAGAGATCACATATGAAAAGAGGTTCTTCTAAAGGAGCAGCCAGGGAAGGAAATCCCTTAAACACCACCATATCAAACTTTGATCAAGATAACATTGCTGTGAAAGAAAATATTTTTATTGGCATTTTCTCTGGGCTGGACTGGTGCCTAAAAATTCTGGTGCCTAGAGCTCTGACTTCATAGAAGTAATCAAATCAGTCAAACTATGCTGGCATGAAAGCATTACTTATGCTAATACTGCCAGGGTGGGAGAGAAATCAAGATAGGAATACTTCTAAATATCCAATGTGTAATATCCCTGTACAGAGGTCATACTGACTGATAAAGGTAGGAAATTCAATTTTAGATTATAGCACTAAATCCTCACAGCCAGAATTCACAGGAGTGCAGGAGCATGAGTTATACAGTTCCTTCCGTGATTCTGGGACTCAGCTTTTATTTAGGCACAATGTAACATTGCCTTTTGGCTGTTTCTATATCTCATCACAAAGTGTAGCATTGCAAATCACAAACCATTTCCTAAACTCATCCTGAAGTCATGGAATGCACCGTAGTATTCATATAATAGCTTATTAATCAAGCCTGCATACTGTAAGTATGAGAGAAAGAAACAGTTTTACTGGTAAGAAGACATGAGTGTCCCAGAACTGAAATTCTCCTCTAGATTTCCATAGCTAGTTTCAGCTGCTTTGGAGGAGGAAGCTGTCATGTGGGCTAAGAACCTGAAGAATCATTTAGTACAGAAATTACGTTACCAGTTTTTAACTGGCAGAATACTTCCATTATATTATGTGTGCTTGAAATGCTTTTGTACTACAGGACAGTGTCGCTGAATACAGAATTCACTTTGTCTTCTCGTAAATTGAACAGGTTGAGAAGCTCAGAGCTGAAGCAGGAGATCAGTGCGTGCAACAGAAAAAACGTCTGCGAGACAGAGTAGCAGATGCTAAAAGAATTCAGGATCTTGAGCGACAAGTATGCAATAAAAGAACTGTTTTTCAAATTTAGTCTTTGTTTCAGATAAGGTCTCTTAAAACACCAGTGCTTTCATAAGGATAAAGTGTAGCATGCAGTTCTGTGATAAAGTAACTTGTGTTATTGAACACTCATAAACACAAAAAGCTGCAATTATTTACTTAGAGCTCTTCTTGGTACTATGCTCTAACAAGCTGATATCCCTTTTAAAATCTTTTGAAATACTGTTTAGAGCTTCTTCGAAAGGGGCAAGACAGCAAAAGCCAAAGGTTGCTGTTTATCTTCTAAGACTCCTGTCCATGATCAGTAATTCCTTAAAAGTATGAACAAAGTTGATTCAAAAGTAGGGGTTTAAATTCTATTGGATTGCTACACAATTCATGAAAACTGAGGGAGTGGAGACCTTAAAATCCATATTTCTGCTAAAGAGACATCAAGTGGAAGTGGGCCTTCCTGAATTATAGGAGATGGCAGCTGCATTAGTTAGGGATATGGGACTCATGGGCAAGAGCCATTCAGAATTCTGATGAGAAAAATATCTTATCTGTAGATAAGAGAGGGGCTTTTTATTAATGTTGCATGCAAATTTTACATTATTGCAGACTACAAAATAAAAGGCATATAATTTGTTGTTGGGAGAATAATATCACTATGAAATATCTGTAACAGTTGGAAAAGTAGAATGTGAATGCAAATCCAGAAAAAAACCAAACATATTCACAGCATTAAGAGGCATATGAAGACCTTTTTTTTGACTTTCTTAGTACTGTTGACATAAGGCAGTCTAAAGACCAGAGCAGTATTTTAAGATCATGTGTAAGTCAGTCAGTAAGAGATGATGAATCTTGCTTTTCTGTAAACAATAACAAGAATGGGAAGAATGTAAAATAATTCTCAATATATGCATCTGTAGTTTTCATTCTTCCACCTTAAGGGGAAAATTTGGTAACATTCTGTCACTTTTTTCTGCTCACTTTTCAGTAGAACTTTATTATTTTTGACCTTTGACTTTATTTTCTTATGAATAGATTAGAGAAATGGAAGGAATTCTAAAAAGAAGGTATCCAAATTCTTTGCCTGCTTTGATTTATGCTGCTGCTGCTGCTGAGAAAACTAATGATCTTTCAGCTAAAACAAACACAGTTGAATTTTTGGAGAGAAGAATAAAGAAATTAGAAACAGAACTTGAAGGTAAAGATGATGAAGCTAAGAAAAGCCTCCGTACCATGGAGCAACAGTTTCAAAAAATAAAGGTAAGAGTTGAGTAGTCCGCTTTTCAAGTAACAGTCTCAAGGCAACTAGTCTAACACAGGATAGTGGTTAAAACTGAAGGCAAAGACCACATTCAAAGGAAAAAAATTCTCAAAGAATTTATAACCAGAATTTCAGTGCCTTCAGCACCTAAGATAAAAATAGCATCGAAATTGCTAGAATAGTATTGAAACAAAGAGGACAAGTTCTTGAGGGATTATAATTTAATTCTTACAATTAAGCTAAGTGGTTTTCACCCTGTGGGTCAGAGTAGCTGGTTATGTAATTCCTTGCTGTACCAAAGGCTGTGTTCTCTGAAGGTCTGCTGACAGAGCATTTCTGCAGGGAACATTGGGAAACACAAAGATGCTGTCCAAAAATTACGTGATAGCCTAAAGACTCGTGTTAGAAAGCATGGAAGTCTGGCATTTTACTTCAAGGAAAAGTGAACTGCACAGGTGCTTAATGAGCAAAAAAGCAAAGCACTGGCCAGTTGTTCCACCTTTTCTCCACATGAATCACTTATCATACTTTCCTCAAAGGAAAATAATAGCCATCCAGGCTTTTAAGAAGGTTAGGTTTTTCCTCAGCTCATTAGGAGGAAAGGTTCTGTGTCTGCCTGAATTCATACTTCTATTGTCGTACTTAAATAAAATAAAGATCTGTTCTGTTAAAATTTAAGATGTCTTGAAAAATGCTAAGTACAGTTCTGAGCATGTGACCACAATGTTTGCCAGCTGACAAACAGCAAGTACATAATGACAAAATTAACATTGGTAGGATCTGAAGATAATGCAATTACATAAAAATGAAATATTTTCTTGTCAATATAGTTTTCTGTCCCATAGTTACTGCATCCATTGTGATTAGATTATTTTGTAGCAAATGTTTCGAGTAATTCTATTTTACAGCAGACGTAATTATTTCACTCACTAATTTCTGAACTGATCAAGTAGTTTGTTAGTAATCCTGATTTGTATCCTGTCTTCTGAAATCTTGCTTCAGGTGGGCAGTAACTTCAAAGAATAATAGGAAGAGATAATAATAACAGTACACTTATGAAACTGCTTTTTTGTTCATGCTTTCTACTCCCCTCCTAGATACAGTATGAGCAAAGACTTGCAGAGCTCGAGCAACTCCTTGCCTATGAATTTATGAATGAAGCACCAAAACTGAATGGAGATAAAGCCAGTTCTACCGAACTTGAACAGGAGCTTCAGAATCTAAAGAAGACCCATCAGATCACGGTTGGAAATCTCCAGACAGAAATTGAAAATCTTAAAAGTCAAAATTCCCAATTAAAACTCAGAAGTAAAAATGATAATAAAGACTTAGAGTCCATGGACTCCAAGATGAAACAAGGTAGCACAAAAGACAGATTGTTAAAACTAAATGAAGAACTGGTCACCAAAAATAGAGAAATACAAGACCTTACAAAAACTGTAGAGAAACTTCAAAAAGAAAGGATGGTGATGTTGTCTGATAATAATTTGAGAAATAAACCAAACACTAATGGAAACTCTACAGAGGTCTTGAAAAAGAATACCTCAGCAACAGATAGAAGGAATTCCAACAACACTGAACCCTATCTAAACATTTTCAATGATGACAAAATGCATCAACTACATACCTTTTCTGATTCTCATCTCTCGGAAGTTCTGCAAGAAAATGCACATCTGAAAGAGGAGCTAGAGAGATTGTCTCTAGAAATGAGCCAGCAGCGGGTGGAGTCTCAGGCAGCACTGGCTTATTCTGAAAATAACATACGAAGGTAAATGCTCAACATATTCCTTTAAAAACCTTCTTAAAGTGTTGGCAGATACACGATTGAACTGGCACAGTAACATGTCAGCCTTGGTAAAGGTTGCTTATACATTCATTTGTACTGTTTGTTTTTTGGCTTTGGGGGGTTTGGGGTTGGGGTTTTTTTTGTAATTTTGGGGGGTTTTTTTAAGCAGTGCACTGTCACAGTTCTTTCTACAGGCAAACCTGTATTAATGCTTTTATTAGTACTACAATTTCTTAGTAAAATACCTCAGTTTAAATCATCATATCTTAGATGCTTTGTGTTGTAGAGCATTAATATTTGGTACATGCACTTTCCTTCAAACCTGGGGTATCAGTGGGATTTACTTGGCCAGCTGTAGAAACCTTATACTTCACCTAGTCTCCCTCACATCCCTTCATAGTCAAAGTAGAAGAAATTGGCATATTTAGATTGCAACACATTCTTTTCTAAAATAGATACCTAAAAGAGGAGAGATGCATTATGATTTAAAAGTGTGAGTTTTCTCACCATGGTTTTAATAAAAGGAGCCAGCAAAGATGATTGACTGAATTTTCTGTATCCTAACTGCCTCTAGTTAAATGATACACATACCCAGCATTGTGGGTTTCCCACCCTTTCATCCCTCCAAAGCAGTAGAAGTAATGGTGGTCCTGTCTTGCAAGGTTTTGTTATGAAGTATCAAAGACATGCCACCTTTAATGGTTTTGATATTTTGTATGTTCAAGTGAGAAGCTGCTGCATTTTTGAAGAGCTGTCTGCAGCTGTTTTGCTATATCTCACTTTCTTCTTTCTCTGTTCAGGATGCAGGAAGACACAGCAGAATACATTGCATCTCTGAAAGCTTCCCACCAGAGGGAAGTGGAGAAGATTGTTTGCCAGTATGCAAAGGAACATTCTACTTCTAAAGTAGCTGAACTAAAGAACAGAATTTCAGCACAGGAGGTGAGATACAGTAGATGCATGTTACATGTAGCTATATCTTAGTGTTATTTCTTTCTGTATTACTATAAACGTACTTGCTTTGAAGTCAGACCTCTTGTTTTAAAAATCATCCTGTGCCACAACATTCACAGAATCCCAGAAGAGCTGAGGTTGGAAGGGACCTCTGAAGGTCATCTTGTTCAACCACCCTGCTCAGGAGGGTCATCCAGGACCATGTCCAGGTGGCGTTGGAGTATCTCTAAGGAGTGCGATTCCACCACTTCTCTGGGCTGTTTTACATGTGATATAAAGGGTAGAAAGAGCTATTGCATTCAGATTATTTAAGAACATTTTAAAATGAGGAAAGTAACTTGAACATTGAGACTTGTTTTCATATACTGCATGTGTACCTGTGTGCTATTTGACAGTCCACGCAGAGCACTATTCACTAGCACACACACACACACACACACACACACGTGTTATAGGCAGTGTTGTTAATGCACTCATCACTTACACCTGTACTACTTCACAGAGTCATAGAATGTTAAGGGGTTGGAATGGACCTCAAAGATCATCTAGTCCCAACCCTCCTCGCCATGTCTCTTCTTGTAGGACAGGGACATCTCCTACTAGACCAGGTTGCTCAAGACCTTATCCAACCTGTCTTTGAACACTGCCAGGGTTGGGGCATCCACAGCCTCCCTTGGGCAACCTGTTCCAGTGCCTCTCCACCCTCACAGTAAAGAATTTATTCCTAATATTGAACCTAAACTTCCCCTCTTTCAGCTTGTACCCATTACTCCTTGTGCTATCACAGCAGTTCCTGATGAGGAGTCTCTCTCTGGCTTTGCTGTAGGCCCCCTTCAGGTACTGGAAGTTTGCTATGAGGTCTCCTCACAACCTTGTCTTCTCCAGGATTAACAGCTCCAACTTTCTCAGTGCTGCTTATATTTTTCTGTACTTCTCCTGCATAGATTTTCACATGTTGTCATGGGTGTGTGTGCTCTAATGACAAAATATTTTTAAACTTTTTGTAGATATTAATAAAACATCTTCAAGAACAACTTGGTGAACAAGAGAGACGTCAAGAAGCTCTTTTAGTTTCACAGATAAGAGAGCAACTGCTACAAAAAGAGGTATATTTAAATTTCAATGGGAGTACCTTAGTGTAATAAGAGTTTTCATCCTAATTCATGTCAAGCCTCAAATAACATATTGTAAAATAAGTCTAAGAAACAAAATCTTTGTCAGTTGCTTCTACATCAGTTATACATGAGAATGCAAGGTTTTTCTCATGTGACCAGGAGAGCAACACAGAACAGAACGCAGAACTTTGACCTTTTTTGATTTTAATCTTTTTATTATTTTTTTTTAATTTTGTTTGAAATGTGTGACGTATGTATGAAATTTGATCAGCAGGTTAATCCAGTCTTTCGTATCCTCTGAGAGTTATGGTGGATAGTGGTAAATAGACTACAGGACTTCTTTATTCCTCTTTATTAAGAGGACTTTTTATTATTGTTTTCAAAAGCTTTTCGTTTTTCATCCTCCATTGCCATAAAACTCTTGAGCAATTATATTCTTGGTTTTCTCCTCTGCTATCTCTGAAACTTAAGGTGTCTTAAGAAGGGAGAGTTAGCTATAAAGAAGTTCTGAAATTCAATCGATTTTGAGAGAAGTATATAGTTTTTTTCTAATCTTCTACTTCTATTAATAGCATATAATCTAAAAATTACACTTGTCCTTATCTTTGCTTTTGGCTTAATGTTGTGTCAAATTGCTGTCCATCTTTGAGCTCAAGCTTTTAGAATCATTGGCTATGCTTGTGTTGTTCTTGAAGTACTGCCAGTCTTTTTGTTACCACCCCTTGTTCAGGACTCAGCATTGTGCCTATGCTTCATTCATCATCTCCTTGATGTATGAACATCACTAATATTAACCTAATTTTGATAATACTCTTACTTGCAAGAGTTATTAAAAGCAATTAATCTCACTAAACTCAGATTTATCTGGGTATTTATCTTACACGTGTAGAATTCTACCTCTGTTGTGATGTATTTGTATGAAAGTGTGGGTTTGTAGGGGGAGGAAAACATGTCCTATTAAGCAAGTTTAGTGTTTGCAGAATAGAGGCTGAGACTTTGGGTTCATACTCTGAATCTAACAGTTGATGTTGCCTTTCCTTACAAAGCTTGTTTCATTCCAGTGATCTCAGGATATATAATACTTCTTCCTGGAAAAACAGGGCAAGAGTACAATGAGACAAATGTTATTAATTTGTTTCCTCTATGACTGCTTTACAGATTATTGACAGTGATGGTTTAAGAGAGTGATCATCCAGTCTGACCCACATGTTAGCAGCCAACTTCAAGGTGCTGGCATTTAAGAAAATGTAAAGGAGTGTCTTTGTTACAGAAATCATTGTGAGACTATACAGAAATATCTATGCAAAGCTTTGCTTTTGTCCTCTAGTATGGTTGCTATGCTGCTTATAAAATACATCTTAAGCATTAAATGGTTAAACAGGTTTTGCTGAGAAAAGAAGACAACCAAACCTGCAAATGGAATTAGCAGTGATAGGGGAAAGCACCTCACTGGTAATGGGATTGAGTCCTCTGTCTAAAATGGTGGTACCTCAGAAAAGGCAAAGTATTTCCTGAGGCTTCTTGGAAGATTGTTATTTGAATACTAATCTGAGAAATGCTGTTCATGGATGTTTTCCATTAACTGAGTACTTCTTTTCCTTAACAGCTTACACCTAGCACTGCATTGTATTTGACGTAGTTCTGTTGCTGGCAAAATACACAGAGCCCGTTTTCTCCTGGGGCTTTTTTCCTTCATAAGATGTTTCCACTATGATCTTTTTATTGTATTTAATTATATACTTGAGACCACACATCAGCCCTTCCCTTCAGTGGGGCAACTTAGCAGCCAAGCAGCAGGTACTCAGTGGCACAGACCTTTTGAAACTAAGACTTCTGCTCCTCTGCCAAACGTGGCTGAACAGGTTCAAAGTTGCTGGAGTTATGGACAGGCAAAAATGTGCTAGCACAGGCCTTGTCATTTTAGAAGCTACCTTAAAATGGGGAAATAATAGTAATCTGCCTTAGAGTGACTTCTTAGTAAGAGTGACAACATCTTATGAAGACACAGTGCTTCCAGATGAATTCACAGCAGAGAGCCAAGGATGGCTGAGTGCTTGAAGAAGGTTAGCAGCTCTCCAATATATTGGGTAAGGGGAGCTAAGGACTATAATAAGGGATAAAGACTTGAAAGTTTTCACTTTAGTTTACTTACACACATTAAGAGTGACCAAAAAATACCTAGGATGTTAAATCAAGGAATATCAAGTTATTTAAAATAGGCAAGGAATGAGAATAAACCAGAAGGGATTTATAAGAAAGCTTCCCTGAATTTCTGGAGGATTAGGAAATCAGTTATAAGTCATTGTCAAGTTGATTTTACTTGGTAGTTATTAAACTTACATTGAGACTTGTAATGTCTTTAATTAATTTAGTCCTTAGAAATACACTGTTATCTTTTATATTTGGTCTTCATCCCAGGTGTGAGAAAGTATTGCCTAAGAACATCTAATCATAATATTCTCTGTTAACTTTTGTTGTATGAAGTATAAAATTTGATAGAACACAATTGCTTTGCAACATTATTAACAGGATGGGATTTATCAGAGAGGCCTAGACTTTCATATCCTCAGGCTTCTTCTTAGAAATGAAAAATCCTAATAGAAGTCCCTGAATCTCTGTTAATGCTTTTGAACAAAGGATATTTCTCTTTTATGTCTTCCTTTCTACAGCTTTTGAATTAAATGATTAAACAATGCAAATGGATTTTAAAAGGAATCTGTTTTATACATTGCTTAACACAATGCTAACAATTTTTGTCAATTCTCTTTGACTGTAGGTGACAAAATTGTTGGAAGAACTGAGAGAGGCTAGGGAGAGCCAGAGTCCTGAAATGAAACATTTCTTGTGCCTAGAAGAGAAAATCAAGCATATAGAGAGCAGACATGCAGAAAGAGAGCGTGAAATTCAAAAGGTACACCAGTGCATAACTGCATTTACTTCTTAAGAGCAATTTATTGGTTTAACTGTAATTTTCTGGTCTTTATTCAGGCCTATTTAGCTCATGCTGCAGGAGGGAAGTAGTTTTTGTACAGCCGTTTTGTCTTTGCCTGCTAATGCAAGTGAGCAGCTTGGCCTTGCTGCTGCAGAGGGTTGGACTGTGTGACCTCTGAAGGTCCCTTGTTTCATTTGGTTATTTCATATTTCAGTTACACAATGAAAGCGAGCTACTGAAAAATGACAAGAGTTCAGAATGCAGAGTCTAAGCTATGATATATTCCTCAATTGAACTGTAATTATCTAGTCCTAGCAGCCCTACTCAGAAAAGTTGTATTACAAGTATAGAAACATCTTATTTAATTTTAAATTTTAAAACCAGATCCCAAAGAACATACTTCTAATGTACAGATTTTTTTGTTGTAGAAGGATTTCTTTGTATACATTTCTATAGCAGATACTTATTTGCTTTCAGAAGACTTGTGCATAGAACAAGTCATCAGATTAAAAACAAATCCCGTTGCCACTGATGTTTTCATTATTTTTGTTCACATTCTGTCCTGCTAAAGGTGACTGTAATACAGTTCTTTTTTTGCTATTAATTTGCTTTTATATAATGTGAGGATGTCTTTACCATTTCTGTGAAGTGCTGCCTTCTCTGTGATCTAGGTCTAGCATTTACTAAGATGTTATGGTTTTTTTCAAGTAAATAATAGTGTACATAATTAGTACTAAATAATTCCATCTTTTTGTGGTGCTCCTGCTCTTTTTATATATTAAGCTTTAGGTTTTGTTTTATCCTAGTTTTGCTCCTTTAACCATCAGCACTGGGGCATTGAACAGTTGCCCAAATGAATTATATCAAAACGAATAGTGGAGGAAATTGCTGTGCATGAAATTAACAGGTTATCCTTAATATCCAACTGCAAATATGATAATTATGGCCTTTAAGTGATAGGCTTTCTTTAAAAAAATCTATTACAATTAATTGTGGTGTGGAGATTTTAAAATCTGATGACACTTCTTATGTTGTGTAATTTAATAGGATTATGTCAGGGATTCAAGTTAAAGTTATTCAGACCTTTATCTGCAGCAGCATCAGATCTTTGTGACTGCAGGACATTTTCTGATAATTCATGGAACTTGTGGCTTTTAGAAGTAGAGTAGGGGCCTACAACATGTCATTCAGATTTGATTTGTTTTGCAGAGCGTTATTTTAATTACCACATTTAAGTGGCAATTCAAAAAGTTTATTTTGATTTATAGAGGGTTTTATATTATATGCTCAGCTTTGTCTTAAATATTCAAATTTAATTGCTGCTTTGGAGAAGATAAGTTAAATTCTCCTGGGACTCATTAGTCAATATTCAATTTTACCCTTCTGTCATTAATGCAAATATTTAAAGGATTTCATTGGTATGAGAAGGATTTTTGTAATATTCAGAATAAATTGTTTCCACTTAATGTGAGCATTCGGCTTTGAGACTGAGTGTCAGATAAAATGATGTGGCAAATTTTTGCAAAGGGGCAGCACTGGCTGGTTATTGGAGAAAGAAGTCACAGTGCTGACTTTCTTCTAATTTGCAGGCAACCCAGCTAACACATCACATTACTGAAGCAAGGCAAGCCCAGGAGGTTGAGAAGTGGCGGAGGCTGACACAGCAGAAGAATCAGGAACTGGAGAAATTTCGAATTGAATTGGATTCAATATTAGATGTTTTACGTGAACTGCAGAAACAAGGGGTTGTTATTCCTGCACCTGATTCCAGTGGATTCAGAGTGACAGACAGCTGTTGGAAGACATGATTAGGTAGTAATTAAGTAGAGAAGCAGAATTTTAATATTCAAGGTATGTACAGAAAATGTTATTGAAAATCATTATTGTAATGCACATAAATTGCATTGCATTCTGATCTTCTCTGGAATCTGTCATGTCCAGAGGCAGACTTGCATTGAGCAACACTCTAGTCATACTGTATGTCTTCTATTTTATCAGTAATAAATTTACATATTTTTAATAATAGTTTAAAATATTGAGGTTATTCCAGAAATTCAACTATCATGGAAAAATTCCCTTTTTCACATAGAACATGCCTGAATATTTTTAACTTTGGTTTCTAACTTGTCTTACATTGATTCCTTTGCGAAAAATTTGAGTAATAAGCTGTTTGGTTTGTATGTTTAGTGTCTGGCATTAATGTATTTCATTCCGTAGGGCAGGAAAATTGTCTTTTTCCAACATCTGCTTCTCTCCCTCCAATTCATATAATATTCCTTCCCTTATCTTTAAGACCCCTTCCAACTTAGTGAATGATTGGAGGGCTGGAGGAGAGCAGGCATTCCCTGGTGGTGCTGAAATTCAAGCTGTACTTTGTTTACTTTTCAGATAATTCCATCTGTGCTGTAAGACTGATGGCAGAGTGGGTCTAGCTGAATTCGTGCAGGGCAGATACAGAAAAAGCCTATACAATACAGTGTGAGAGTAGTTATTGGTGTCCCTTTTAAAAAGGAAGGCTGTACTGATAAGGTTTTACAATGGGCTGTTCAGGACTGACATAGTAAGGACCTCTCTAGTTGATCTTGACAAAGAGTCAAGTGTAAAGACATTGTGCTAAAGCTCAGACTTCAGGGGTGTGTAGGTGAGGAAATTTAAATACTGGGCAAGTTAGGAAAGGGGCCAGGAAACAAAACAAAACAAAAAAAAACACACCAAAAACCAGACCAAAAAAATGCCTGTACTACCATCCTCAGGAGTGACAAAGGAGACTTGTTTGCTTAAGCATGAATAATCCACTACCCAAATACCAAATGTGGAGGTAACGTTCTGCTGAACTGACAGGCCTCATGGCAGGTAACACACTGAGTGTTAGAGGCTGGTGCCTTCTGCCTCTCCTCGGCCCTGCCGGAGTTGCACACCCGTGCTGCAGAGCAGGTTCATAGGAGCAATTCCTGCTGCATCACAAATGGGTACCTCCGGGTGCTACGCTTTTGGTCTCTTCTTTCAAGAAAGAGATAGACCCAGTGGAGGGAAAGAAGAATCATCACTCCAGGAGATGTAAGCCCTAGGAGCTCCTGAAGTCATAGAAACTGCACTGCTCCAGAGAGGAGACTAGGGGGGATGATGAGCATGGCTATCACACTTAACATATATGAAAAACCTGCTGCTAAAAGCAAGAAGCAGCAATTAAAGAAAATTCACAAAATATAATGACAGCTATTCCGTGGTTGGAAGGAATGCTTTCCCAACAAATCAGTACGTTTGAAGTTTCAGTGGCTGCAAGTCCTTAAGAATTCTGTAGCACATATACTGAGTTTGTCAATCAACTATACTTGTTTAGGGCAAAGAGACGATAAAAGCTAGAATGAACTCCTTAGGTCCCTGAGGACCTGTAGTACTGGTTGAGCCTGGCATTTAAGTCAGATGTGAAATAGTTCAGGTCTCTGTGTGTGTGTATGTATCCTGTTCTTCAGGGACCAGGAGTAAACATGTATTTTCTCTCATACAAGCATGTGGCTGAGCATGCATAAAAAACAAAAGAGTATAACAAGTTATACCATGTAGACATAGACAAGGGTGCAAGGGTTTTTCTTTTTGGCACATACACAAACATAAAATGAGCCTCTATACAGATATATATATAGACATTAAAAAAGGAAGGTGGGCTGGCAGTTAGTATGGTAATCTTGGTTTCATGTTCAGATATTTTCAGTATTTATATTTCGTTCCCATCTAAGAAAGTATTAATCCATATTCATAAAATGTGTAAATATAAAACTGCTTTGTATATAAAATATCAGTTATGTGTAAATATGATGCATTTTCTTGATTTGGTTCTGTTTTGCAAATGAAAAGGATAAAAATTGAATTATTTCAACTTATTTATTTCCTGTACAATTTGCTGTATGTGTAACACTGTATTAAAGTATGTGACCTGAAGTGAGACTATTTTTTCAACCACTGCAACCCTTGTGTTCCCAGAGAGGCCAGGTCCTGGATGGAGGTTCCTGGGACAGGAATCCTAGAGGAGGCATTTCTGGTTACTGGAAACCCTCTCACAATGTATGCTGCTTAAAACATCAAGAGGGGGTTGCCTTAATGTTCATGCAGTTCATTCAAACACTTTTTACAATTTGTACAGTCAGTTCTTAGCAAATGCTTATATCTTACATAGTTGGAATTAAATTCTCTCTCTGAGTCTGTTTTACTGAGCAGGGACAGTATTATTTACCATTACTGTATCATAAGGTTTGTGCCATGTTCTCACATGTATTTATGCAGCTGTGCACTCAATGAAGCATGGTCTTTGGATTTTGGGCATTTTCCATTCAGTGGACACTCTACACATTAATAGACTGTCTCTGGACTTGAATGGCTGCAGTTAGGGTGTTCCTTTTAGAGAACTCAGGTGCTAGTTTTAATTTGTCTGCTAAAGTTGTTACTGACTCTCTGTGGATTTCGGTGTGATCTTTTAAGAAGTTATATAAATTATATACTCCTCACATGTATTTTTCCTCTTCTTGTGCCATCCTGTTTCATCTTGCATTTCCAGGAGGCACAATGGATGGATTAGAAGAATCAAACATAATGTCTTTAAATCATTGCCTAATGCTTAGCTGGACTTCATGTGTTGACAGCAAAGCAGATAGAGTATAATAATTTGAATTGTCATGTTTGAAGCTTTTAAGAAATCACATGAACAGCTGGCTAGGTGACTCAGTGACCTAGATTGCTGCAAGAGAGGAAAACAAGATATGCAGAAAAGGATCAGATTTCATCATGGCTCTTGGGGCAGAGACAGCAGTGTCTTCCTTTTCAAATTCTCTGAAGTACATGTCAAAATTGTTCATGGAACAAATTAAATAGGTTATTGTGAATGAAGACTTTATTTGATAGCACATAATACATTTTGAAGTCTGCCCCTCTATCCCATATTTAACCTGTTCTGGAAAATAGAAGGAAAAGGACAGCTATAGCAGCGCTAGCTGTGCAAATCCACTTCTGCAGGGAATGGGGAGAGGGAAGGGGGAGGGAGGCTCATACAGCAAGTGCTGCCCTGACTCTTGACCAGAAATCCAGTGCTATCTCTGAATTAAAACTAGCCATTCATACAACTGACTCCATACCTCTCCTCTAAAAATAAAAAAGCACAGGCTTCCAACTCTTGCTCTCATTGGAGAATGTGTGGTAGAAGATTCTTCTCTGCTGTCCTTGCTACCTGTCAATATCTAAGGCTAAAAAGTGGTAAAAGATGTCAGTGTTACAGTATTCAAGATTGAGGGCTCAGGTGCATAAATTCTTCATTTCATGACAAATATACCTCATTTACTTCACCTTGTAGTCTCAGAAACCATATAGCACTGGACTGTAGTAGGGATGGTGAGTTTTACCATTTTCTTTCTTTTCTCTATGAGCAGGCATTTACTGATTATTCGTTACAGGTTTTGGGGTTTTGCCTTTTTTTTTTTTTTTTGTTAAAGGTACACAACTAAAACTTGTTTATGCAGAAGAACGTTTTGTGAGTATTTACATCTTTGAAAACTGGAATACATAACTTGACCTAGTAAGTTCTTACAGAATACAAGACATGTTTAGGCAAACAAACATATGTAGCTGGTTTAGAGGAGCTATGTCTCTTCAGTTAAAGCCAAGCAGTAAGAAAACTCACAAAAGTTCCATTTCGAAACACCATTAAATTCCAAGTACTCCTTTTTGAAGCATTAGTCTGGTCAGAACACTCTCTATTCTGTTTCTAGTGGACCAATAAGTTCATTTTATGAAAAAAGATGAATTTTTTTTTTAAAGAAATTATATATTGCCCTTTCCCCTGAGGCAAAATACATCTGTTATTCTTAAAAAGGGAAAAAAAAGAAAGGAAGGGCAACTTTAAAATAGCTGCTTTTGAAGACTGAAGAACACTTTTGTGTTTGCCTTTGGGTCTGCTTTAGGGCAGAGGCAGAGCAAAAATCTGAATCAGACTATATTGCTGGCACAGTGTCACTGAAGCGGTGTGGGAGCTCTGCAGTGGGGACTGACAGGTTCTTTTTCTAGGAAAAGCAGCATGAAGGAATTTAAATACAGAAAGGAGATAAGATGAAAAACGTATCACTACATCATCAGGAAAAAACAGAAGCAGGAACTAAACAAATAGCTTTACAGGATTAATACATGCCTCTGAGGGGTATTAACAATGCAATTCAAAGGTGTTGTAAGTTAACTTGGCATTATCTCCCGGTCATTTTATTAAGTACCTTTCATCTAGGCATCATCACCAATATCCATACACAACATGCTTCCTTTTTCTCCCCAAAGTAGCAGTTAGGTACCTGAAGAAAAGCCACTAAGATTTAAGGTGGCAGAAGAACAGTGTAGGCTAGCCCACAGGGAACAGCAGCATCTTCTTTTTCTAAAACCACATCTGCATTATTTTGAAACTTCTGAAACTGTTGAGATTTCTTCCCCCAGAACAAACTGCCCAGAGAAGCAGTGGAGTCACCATCCCTAGGGGTTTTAAAAAGCCATGTAGATGTGGCAAAGGGGAAGGTGGTTTAGAAGGGAACTTGGCAGTGCTGAGTTAAAGGTTGGACTTCATGATCCTAAAGGTCTTTGGCCAATGATCTAAATGATCTATGAAACATAGTTTTAAATGCCTTAAAGGCAACCTTCATTTCTCAGTTGCAGAGGAGATGAATTCCACATAGATTTTCCCTTCCTTCAACCAGCATTTCTGTTTTCAAGCACAGCAAAGGAAAAATAAAATAAAAATAATAGCTCAAACATTACTGAAGGCAGCTCACTCATCCAGAAATCAGCTCTAAAAGCCTTGTTTAGTGCAAGTCCCACAGTGTGTTAGCAAGAACAATATTGAGTTTAGAAGTGTAACCATCAGATAGCTTAACATCATTGAGGTGCCTCGGCAGGAAGTAGATGACGCATTCAGAGAAAGATTTCACAAGTTTTGGAAAAGGAAAGTCCACAGCCTTCATACTTAGACTTATGTAGTTCCTGTGAAAGAAGGCCTTTTCTGCATCTGAAATGTTTTACTGGAGCCATGCATTGCAACCCTTGGAGCTATGCTCATTTCAGTCTTCTCTGGGAACTATTTTCAGCAAAAACCTGCTAGTTTTAAATAGTCTCTGTTTTAAGTATAATCCTGCTACTTAAACACTAACAAGTTGTGCAAGAATTACATTTGAAAACAAGAAATTTAGCTATAAGTAGTGTGTAATAAGGGCACAGGAGATAAAAAGAAAGGATGTTTCCTGCACTCTTCCTACACAATTTGTATTCTTTAAATGCTCAACCCATTCATTCTTTTTCCTGTTTGTAAGAAGGGATGAATTAATCAGCATTTAAGTGGCTGAAGGATGTATCAGCAGGTCCCTAAACTCTTAACAAATCTGTGTTATATACAAAGCATGTTAATTTTAAGAAAACCCAGTTAGGCACAGTCTCTAGAACCCACTCTTAATTTCAATTAAGAACTTCCTGCAGAGCATACTTGAAACCTAGCAAAGGGTTTGAACCTGATACCTCTGCATCCTAAATGCTTGCTCTAAAACCATTCAGTCATTAATTACCATCTTTTGAAGAAAGCTGAAATACAATTTTAAGTGCTCTCAAAGGTTCAGAACTTTATTCCACCTCTAAAAAATAAAGGTTGAAACTACACCTATTTAAGTCCTTACCAGATCTTTCACTAGGAGAACAGCTGGGATTGCAACACTATCCCAGCTAAGTAGAAAAAGAAGGTGGAGCAAGCTCAGCTTAGCTACACTTTTGGAGTTGGTCCTCTAAACAACTCAAAGCCTGCTAGCCCTTCATTGGCCACCAAGTAAAGAAATGACCATTTATAAAGCCAAAAAAGCACAGGAAGGTTCAACCTATAAGCAACACATAACACCAGCTTAACATACCACCACCCTTTGCATGTAGTAAATTTATTGGAAAAAGAAAAATAGGTTTTTTTCTTCTATCCTGTGATTTAGCTACTGAATCCTGTACTTACTAAATTGGAAATTCACATCAGCAATTAACAGGGAAAAAAAAAGGTAAATCACCTTCTACACACACCTTCTACACACACCTGTGCTGTGTGTAGAATACTAATTCTATGTCATCATGGGGCAGCTGCTGAGGTGTCACTCTGGAGTATAATTACAGGCACTGATTTGCCTTTACTCAGCAGCAGGTGGTGATAGCATTTTGTAAACACTGCAACCAAACAATTTAATTTGCAAGGTATTCCCTCTGGAAGCTTTGTAAATTGGGTTTAACCTGCACCAAAAAGCAGTTAGGAATCAGAAATTGAAGTTAATCCCAAGCAGATATTTATTGTGCTGATCAGCTTCAGGCATCCTGATTGGGAGNNAATTTGCTTTCTAAAATGATTGGTGGCTCTGAAATGAGGAGATCCTCCTCACCTAATGAAGGGTTTTGCTCAGTGTTCACAAAGTTAGGAATGTTAAATTTTGTAAGACAATGTAGGTCTTCCTCAAACATACCACAGCTTCTGGGAACCTCCTGAAAGTGGGTATTACTCTCCAGACTTGGACCTTTCTGACTGTCTTTTGCTTTGTTCATATGGTCCACTTCATTAATACGGAAATGGAAAAGTGACTGGGATTCTTCAGCCATTTGATGAGAAAAGTCCCTCTCAGATTCCAAAGGTCTCCCAAAATCTGCCACAAAGCTGTTCATGCAGAATCTTTTTTCAGAAGGTTCTACATTGCTATGGAGGGAAAAGAAAAATACAGTAAAAAATACAGTAAAAGTGGAAATATTTGAGTTCTTATGAACAAGTTTGGTTTCAGCAACCATTATGATCAGGAGAAAAGGAAACCCTACAGTTTATCTACCACAGACTTGTAAGCCAGCACTATTTATTACTTTCTGCTGAACAATTCTAAGTCTTCATTTGTCGTGATAATTTTCCATGGAAGTAAGTTAATGCCAGCACTCTTAAATGGCACTTCTAGTAATCAATATACTGTAATAATCACCTCACTGAATGGGTTTAGAAATACTCTTGATTTCAAGTAGTAACAATTTTTTTAAATGGCTTATAAGAACAGTTTGAGAAAAGTCCTTGACAGACAATGTTCCTGAGGCATAGCCAGCTCTGCTCACGCTAAAGGCATTGATTGCTTGGTTGTCCAGACATCAAACCATCTGTTCCACTGATTTCTATCAATGACATTCAGATTTCCAAATTAGGAGAGTTGGAACTAAAGACTGCTTTAAAGACTGGCAGTCTTAACAATCCAGGCAGCCCAGGAAAGATAGTTTAACATCTTTTTTGGCAGTTTTATCTATAAATCTTATCTCAAACCAACACCAATTTGCATGGACTTGTGCAAGAGCCACTTGCAGCTGAGAAAAGCTCAAGCTAGATAAAAGTTATACAGATTTATTCTTTGTCAGGCTGAATTTATATGCTATAATCACAAAATGCAGGTTATTTGCATCTGAAAGGCAGTGGAGGTATTCAGAGAATGAGCAATGAAAATCTGAATATGTTCCTAGAATATGAATTTTGTTAGGAATTAATAAACCATACTGTTTACATCCAAAGATGTAATAAATGGCACTGGAGTCAGATAATTGGACACCTAAAGGTCCACCCAGCACTTATGAGCTTTTCAGTGTAATTGTATTTCCTCAAGCCTGCAGTAGGAGACAAGTGCCCACAAGCTTTTGAAAGCCTCAGATGACACCTTCAGAAATCTATCCACTAAAACTTTCAAGTTCACAGGATACCTACCATTAGTCTTTCAGATGCAGTTAAAGATGCCTTCTTCTCAAAAACTAATTTACTTCCATTACATGATGGGAGCATTCTGTCCTAACAACATCACTTCCACTAGCCTAGAAATCAAAGCAGTTCTCTAGTTTGTCCAGACTGTATTGGCTCCTTCTGCATTTCAAAGTGAACCAGGTAGAAGAATAACATTTAAATTGATATAAGACTGACAGGTAACTAACTAATAATCTACTGCATACACAGCAGGGAGCAAGCAATCATTCTGAACTGAGATTTATGTATTTATAATGCAGTGAAAAGCACCATAAACAAAGTTTCATATATAGTTTGGCAAATCTATCCCAAGAGTTTCTAGGTAGTGTTATATCACAGACAGTGGATGTGGCAAATAAGCACAAAAAGAAGGACAAGCACTGCAAGCTCAGGAAGAAGTGACTGCAGAAGAAAGCTTAAAATCACCTAGAGGAGTAAGATTACTTCATAGGTGTGGCAAGTGCTTCATAATCCAGGGAGCTATGAAGGAGAAAAGGCTGATCATGCAGAGGGGCACACAAGTCTGGCAGTATCAACCTAATCTTAATGGACAAATAGAAGATGCAAATAAATTTTACAGTGACCCGGAATGTTGAGGATATTTGATGAAGCATAATCCTATGTTCATGAGCAGGGAACACAGAGTCTTAATATACAGTGATATCTTGGATTGTGAAATTCACAAACACCATCTTTGTATTTTGAAGAGGAATTTTATTATGTTTTCTTAAAACTAGACTATATACTTGCATAGTCTGGCTCAGTACAGCACGCAAGAACACCTCAGCAGGCATCTTTTCAGAACATTCAAAAAAGTAGCCTCAAAAATCCCAGTTTTACTTAACCAAGGTCAAGTGATTTATTAAAAAAAAAAAAAAAAAACCCCAAAAAAATCAGTTATTTAATGTTTACTGCTTTAAGATCACATCAGCCAATATTTTGTACAGATAGGTTGCATGAGCTCTTGCATTTGTTGCACAGATGTGCTCTTAAGGACATTTTCAAATGCAGAAACAAATAGAGCATGCTTTCCTCCCCTGAGTGATGAATGAGAGCATTTTTTGAACAGAAATTCAGAGATTGCTAACAATTTTTCTTTGGTTGCACAAGCTAATATACGTGCAAGCAAACAAAAGAGAAATGCAACAGACGTAATTTCTGTAACTGATTAAATTTCTGCCTGTCCCCATCCATATCCTGACCTGTCAGGTCTGAGTATGTACCTAATTCTGAATATCTTGTGTAATTTTGAAAAGTACATCCTATCATGCCCCTTTATAGCCAAGAAAAGCATACTACCAGAAAAAATCAGAGTATTCTACTTTGGATCCATCCATCTGAGCCCAGTTACACTTAATCTCTCACATTAGTGGCACTTTAAAGAACAGCCAAATAGCCTTACTGAAGTCAGAGACTTCAGAGACTTCATCCATCAATCAAACTGGATTTCTCCCAAGACTTAGGAATCACATTAATATCTATTTCTAAAGCAGGTCTCAAGACAACCCACTGATGAAACGCTGAGTCATGAAGAGTCCAGTCAGGTATAAAAATAGAAGATGCAGGCAAACTAAAACCAGTCTGCTCTGGTTTTCCAGGAAGCTGTTCTCCAGTTTTTATATACATGTACCAAGAATAAGAAGACACAACTGTATTCACTGCACTTAGTGTATTACTGGAGGATCCATGTTAGTACCATGCACCTCGTTACCAAATGTCAAAAAAACAGAGCTCAGATTTGTTAAAGGTGGCAACTCAGTATGCATAGCAAGTGGGCATACAGCTCCCAAAGCTGCAAAGAGGTTTATAATACAGAAAGGAATAATTGGTCTTGCTCCAGCAACTAAAGAAAAATTACATTAAGGTTTAGAACAGAAGGGACTTCTGGAGGTCTCAAGGCTAACAATGAAGGCAAGGGCAACTCTGAATTCTGATGTGGGTGTAGAAGTTGACCAAAGGTGAGCATTTCACAAACTCTCTAGGACACTGTTCTGAGAAAATTGATGAAAAAGGCAGGAAAAAGTGGGAGATATCAAGCAGGCCTCTGCTACCTGAAAGTAAATTTTTACCAGTGTACCAATTTTTGACAAATAGCTATATTAAATTCTCTCTATATATGTATTTTTTACTTTGTCACTTTTTCCCCTTTCAAATTATTCACATGGGATCCAACCTCATGCTCAGCTAATAAATAAGGTCTTTGGGAAAAAGAGGCAGCACACCAACAATTACAGGGATTTTAAATCTGGGGGGGGAAAATGTCTGGCTATGTCATAACAGTTTGTAAGGGAAGCAAAACTACCAGTAAGTCAGTTCTGATACACTGGATTCTTTTGCCACTATTTGCTTCCCACAGAAGCAAAACTTTAGGAGCACAGAAGAGGCTCAAGACACACATCTGGCCCTGTCTCTAGAGATGTGCTATTACAAGGAGTTTCAGAGACACTTTACATGTGATTAAATAGCAAAGGGACTCCAGGAGGCAGAGATAGGCTGCTTTAGGAAGCAATAAGCACCAGCAATTGCCTTTTACAATCAGCTTCTCATCACTGCTACCTGCCTGCAATCTCATGCTCCAGAGACACTTTTTATTTCCACTTTATGGCACCGAAGCCTGAGAGGAGATGTGAGTTCAAACTTTCTCAGAGGAAGGGACACTGACAGCCTGTGTCCTGTGGAAGTGCAGGTAAATCACTGAGGCAAGGCATGGTCTTCACATATTTATCAACCAGAAAGAATAAAACATAGAGGACTTTCAAGGCACCTTGGCTTTAAAGAAATGTCGAGCTTATCTGTACTTTAGCATCTGTTGCAATTTCTTAGTAGAAACTAAGACACTCTGTGACCTTGGGGGTTAAGGGAAGACTTTGCAAGTACTACTCATATCTGTCTTTTGGAGTTGAACACACAAACATTTGGGAACCAGTCAGGCTTCAGCTTCCTTAATTCAAAAGCTGCACTGCATTTTATTTGTATATACTCTGTTGATATTCACACTTTCACTCCATGAAAACTTGAGCCTACTTACAACCATCCCACCTGTTGCCAAAACAGTAATCTAAAGGCACCTGTTTGGCAGCCTACCCAAAACATCATTTTAGAATGAAAATGCTAAAATTACTTGAGACAGACTGCAGTGTTTCATAAAAACAGACTAGAACAAGATGGTGCTGAGCCAGTACAATGTCAGCACTGTCACTGCTTGTTTTGGGGGCTGCAAAAGCAGGTTGCATTGGTTATTCCTGTTTTCAGACTCACTCTTGATGTGGTGCTCCTGTCTTCGTCAGCAGGGTCAGGACAAAAAACATGAAGATGACAAAAACTGCAAGACCAACCCAAAATCCAATCACAATGGAATCTGGTGAAAAAAAAGAGAAAACAAGACGATCAATATTTTACTTGCACTTGCAAAAAGTTGCCTCCCTCATGAAGCATGAGTGCAAACCCAAAACAATTTGCAGCTTGTTTCTGGGTGACAAAGAGAAAGGATAATCAAATTTATCTTTACATATTTTTAAACAGAAAGCTGCCATTGAAAAGCTCATTTTGAGACTGAATTTTACTGATATTTAGACAAACCAGACAACAGATAAAAGAGGGAAGACAATTCTCTTGGCTAGTAAAATAAGAGGAGCTCCCTGTGTGAAGCTACGCCTGTATCCAAGCATTGCTATGGAAAAAACTTCAATGCTAGAACTAGGAAGAGAGGATTATTTGATTTTCCACAAAATCGTCTGTCCCTGTAGAACTGGACTCCTGCTATTTTAAGTTATTTCTGCCCCAGACCATTAAGTTTCTGGAATTAAATGGATTTCTTTGACACAGTATGTTTAGGAAGACCTTTTTGGTGGCAAGACAGAGGGTTCTGCAAGAAACAGGACCACAGATAAAACTATTTGCTACTTCAATAAATATCAATAACCAACAGATATGAGATGTTTTTGAATAATTTTCAGTTTGGCTTTCCAACTTAAGTACAGACAGCCACAATACAATGTCAGAGGAGCGCAACAGATTTGGGCAAAAAAGTCAACCAACCAGTTACTCAATGGAAAAACACCAGTGCAATAACCAAATATAGCAGTCATTGGGAAGAGCATGGCTTTTTGCCTGTGTGCATAAAATGTACCTACTGTTCCCAGGAACTTGATTTAGAGGGGTTCGAGTGGGACAAACATATTTCCAGACAACAATCAACTGATTAGCATGGACCGAAGTTACAGAGCACCAACACACAGTATGACCTACTCCAGGACCCATCAGCACACAAGTATTTTTTCACATGTCATTTCAGTTAGTTATTCTTTGCTTATGCAAGTATTCAAAACTTCCACTGTTAAAGTTCAAAAACATTACATACAAACATGCAAGAGGGAGGCTTGGTCAGGACAGGAGTCCTTTCTACCCTTAACCTCTCACACAGCCACTACCAAACCTCAGAGATCCTCAATGGCTGCAATGTCTTGTTGAGCTTTTGATGGGATATCCTCCCTTTTTGGATGAGGCTGAAAGAGCAGAGGAGGCTGCTGTCTTGCTAAAGTTCTTTATTTCACAGTCTCATAGTTTTCTGACGGTAGACTTCAAATGGGTTACATAATAAGACCAAGCAGTAACAGCAGCAAGCAAACAGCAAGTAGAAAACAGCTGCTTCTTCTTCTCTAAACTTACAGAAGTGTGCATTATATTTGTTAGCTGACTGATAAAATTAATGCACGATTCTAGTTTTTTCTTTTTTTAGCTTATCTTGATCTAATTCTAACAGTTGTAATTCTTACACACATATTACGTAGGTATTACACAGATTTGCATGTACAGTTTCTATCAGCTCTTATTGTTTATGTGAACACTATCTAAAAAATATGAGCAGTATAGTTCCATCTATGTTTTGTCCAAAGTAAAGAAATTCTGTGAAAAGGTAACACTGCTGCAGTAAGAACTGTGTTTAAGGTCCCTTCGCTGCAGCTTTTCAATGTATAAAGCACTTAGCACATATTTCTATTAAAAGTTATAAATTTATATTTCTATTTCATTTTGGTGTGATTTCATGTATCTCAGCTTATCCAAAAGTTTTAATTCAACCTCTGAACTTTGGCTTTCCTCTGGGACTGGGTCCAGAGGAGCTCTCATTCTAACAATGTCTGACCCAGTGCAGCAGGCACAGCACAGAACTGCAGAATTTCCTACAGGACTCACTAAAGACACTGAAAAAACAAGGAATCAGCTATCCTGCCTGATGCTTGACCCCAGCTGTTAATCACGCTCCCACTGTGAAATATCTTCCATGATAAAAGGCAGATGTGGAAGCTGGTAATCAGCTCAAACCATTCTCTCTTTCTCTGCAAAGTCAAAATGCCTGCTGCAACTTGAGATTTTCTCCCTGTGAAAATACTTCATCACAATGAAGTCCCTCCCTAATCCCTCTCTCAGGTAAGCTAAGGAGGTTAAGTTTCCAGTCTCTCACTGCAATATTCATTCCACCTCTCCTACACCATATCCTCCCCTCTCAACACCCTGTGTAAAATAACTGAAATGTGGTTTGAGTACAGGTCTCTGTGATGGAGGGGGAGGAGTTCTTAATACTCCTTTCCACTTAAAGCATTCTGCCACGAGTTTATTTCTGTAATTCCATATATTACGTGCCCTAAATTGCTTTCAGAATCATTCTGTAAGTACAGCCTGTATTCGGTGGTTCAAGACAGACCTTATGGTTGGCCTTCCTAATATGCAATAGCTCATCCTGCTGGACTTCGTAGTACCTGCAGATTTCATCTAAAAAGAAATACCCCCTTTAAAAAATTTACCACTTAGCCATCTATAGCTACTAGTACCTTCCAATTAGTCAGACATGCTTGGATGATATGCAACTGCACTTATAATGTATTTAAATGTAAAATGCATTTAATATGACTAAAATATACGCACATAGATTATATCAATCAAGCTGAAAAACTTAACCTAAAGGAAAATAAAGAAAAAGAAAAAAAGAAAACCAAGGCTCTGATAAACTACTACTCCCCACAAAAATCACACCTGCTAGCATTGTGTGCTGAATAACAAGCCTGTTTTGTGGTTAGTTTGGTGTTCTTGCTCCCAACAGAATTCTTAAGTTTACTGAGCCTAATGCTACATCTTCCTTGTTTTATTGTGCCTCCTGACACACTTCCAACCCTTGCTGTATAAATTCCAACCCTCTGCTGTATAAATTACATTATTTGAATCTGTTTAAAATTCAAGCAGCTGACCTGAGTTCTCTTCAATGTTTCATTTAGATCTCACTCACTTAAGTGGAAATTATTCAAACCTACTAAATTCTAAATATTTATTTGACATTAACAGTACATAATCCAAATTTTGTTCAGAAAATACAGTATGAGGGACATTTATACTGCTCAAAGTTACAAATAGATAGTCATGGGATACTTTTACATTTTCAACTTGCAGTTTCAGCCTTCCTTTTCTTCATAATACAGACTCATAACATCCTGGCAGCAGTTTTAACTCCTCTGATCATTCCTACCCATTTTGCCTCTCATTAACATTACTGAGGCTTCCTCATTTTCAAAGGCACAAAAAGTGATTTTGTTCTTATCTCTGCCACTCACAAGTATCTTCTGGCTATCTTTGTCTGTTTATTTTCTAAAGCTTACAAAATATCTGGTCCCTACTTTTCCAGATTTTCTGATTTCTAGTTTCTGCCTTCACTTTTCTTCCAGCAAAACATATTTTCTGCTTTTCCTTTTCTTTTTTTTGCAAGCATATATTTTAAACTTCACTGTGGCATCTTTTTTTCTTTTTTTTTTTTAAGAAACATATTTTTGTGTGGCAGATTATTTTGTCAATTCTTTTTCTCACGGGTCACTTCAAATTAATTTTTCTCTGTTTTCAGAAAACATACTTCTGAATTCCTTTATATTTAAATCAAATCATCTAAACTGGAGTCCATTCACTGTTGAGCTCTCCAACTTAAGTTACAGGCATTCATTGACACCTCTTCTTTGTAAGTATTCGAGGTCTCGCTCCTCATACAATCCTTGTTTAATCTCCTCTCCTTCTCCCCAGTTTAGGATTTCAGAGAAGTTCATGTCTGATCACACTGCCTCCACATTTCACAACAATTTCAGCTCAGCTGGCAATAGCTGGAACAAGAACACACCATGTCAAGAAATACCATCCCAGACACAACACAGACTGTTCCTTTAGTAGATTAAACTCTGCCCTCTGGGCAATGCACACAATAAGAATGAAGTAAACAGAGACAACTCTAATTTATCAGTTAAAACAAACAGAGAAACAAACAAAAACTAAAGAAAATCTACCACAACCAGAAGGGACTTCCTAGATCACTGATTCAAGTGCTACTAATGAAATTTTTCATCAAGTTCCACCTGAAAAGCACTTGTTACTTTTGTCCCATTCTCTAAGAGCTGCCCAGGACCTTCTGCTCTATGAACAGCGCAGCCAGACAGGGAATTTCAGCTACTATGCTCAGCATGGCACTCACTTCAATGGCAATCCAAGATCTGATTTGCAGCTATGCCTTCTGTAATCCAGAGGCAGCTGCCATTTATACCTTTTTGTCCCATCATGCTGTTTGAGACACCGAGCTGAAAAGGTGTGTACATAACATTTCAGCTGATCTTTGCAACCAGTAATCCTTGCTATCAGGTTTGACCTCTGATTAGGTGGAAAAATGGAGGATAAATTAAAAATATTATAAAAGCTAACCCACATTTTTCAAGTACCTACCATTCGTAAAAATACAGACAGCAATCAGCAGAGTTTTTTGGGTGAAAAAAATAGAAAGCTAATTCTACTCTATTTTTTCTCAGAAGTGTTAATAACTTCAGCAAGTTTGTTCTGTCCCTTGCAGAGCCTCTCCAAAACCTGCTGACTGTGTAGAGGCAAGGGAGACTCAGCCTTTCTGGGCTGCTGTTTGCCAGTGCAGGCACTACTTTTTCCCAATCTGAATGCTCATCATGACAAATGAGACAGAAAGTATGTAACCCAACCTGGACCAGTGCTCCAACACTAGATGGAGACCCTTCCCAAAAGCTTTGAAGACTGGGGATCAAATCCTTTCACTGTGTATCTAGCTCAGAAACAAAGAAACAGGATTTTTTTTTTCCTCTTCAGCAGCGCTTGCAAGACCCATCAGGGAATTGAGTTGCTTTCTACTACTTTCCCCCCCACCTTTTATTGTTTTCCCCTCACAATCATCTCCTCTAAAAGGAAAGATCATCAAATCCATTGTCTAGTTTTCACAAAAATGTATTAGCTTGTCCTAGTTATATTTTCTCCCGATTCCAATCCATATTTTTCATCTCTCTGGTCCTTATCCTCCATTTGTTGCTTCTGCTGTAAAACAGCTCCAGTATTAACAGAATGCTGAATTTAGCACATTCCTCCTATGAAGAAAGTACCAATGGCAAGTTTGTTCAGAAGGAGGAAATTCTTCTCTCATTTTCAAACCTAAAATTTATTTTCTATCAGGAAAACCGAACACAGGTAACACAGGTAAAGCTCCCCACCACTGCCTTTTTGTCATTAATAGAAATAAATACAAACTAATAGAAACAAAAACAAAGCAACACTGATCCTACCAAGTAGTCACTAGAAGCAGCAGTACATCTGAATTTGTTGTTGTTAATGTTTCCTTACAGTCAGATATTCCTCAGTATTTACAATTTTCTACCACAGCCAATAAAACCATGGTTCTCTCATGCACAAGAGGAACAGCCAACAAAAGGATACAGAATAATAAACAATAACAATAATCTAATAAGTAGAGGGATACTACTAATTGCAGAGAATCCTAGGATTTAGGAGAGAGATATTTTTGTACAACATTCAGTGAAGAATAGGAACCCGTAGACAGGAAGCTCAGCTGTAATGAAGAATTTCTCTACTGAACTTACACTTATGAGCCTTCAGGCCTTCAAATGACACTGGTCCATACTCATAGTACTCGTAGTCCCAGGTGTAATCAGAGTTAGACAAGGCCTGCTGGGAGGTTCTGTTAGAGATCAGCCTCAGGGCAGACATCTTGCACCCCAGCAAATACAGACCTGTGGGTATAAAATGCATTAATGGAGACAACACCTAGCATGGCTTTTGGGGTTTTATTTCTCATCTATTGCATCACTTCCCCATCGCTGTTCCCCAGAGCAGCCACTGCCTCATCAGACAAGGCTATCACATCCCCTCCCATTCCTTCCCCTAATTACAGACACAGATACTGGGGCCCAGTGAAAGGCAACCAAGATGTTCAGGGAGCTGAAGCACAGGAGGCACGAGAGCCTAAGGGTTTGTTCAGCCTGGAGAAGAGACAGCTCCAGGGAGACCTTAGTGCTGTCTGCGCTTAGAGGGTGAAGAGATGATGCTGCCAGGCTCTTCTCAGAGGTGCACAGGAAGAGGACAAGAAGCAATGGACAAAAACTGAGAAACTAACTCAAATTAGATACAAGAAAAAATTTACCTGGTCTAGTCGAACATGCTTTTGAGTAGGAGGTTGGACCAGATGACCACCAGGGGTCCCTTCCAACCTAAATTTCTCTATGCTGATAATAGGCTCAATATGCCACTATAGAAGGAAAATAAAACAGGAGTGATTTCCCTCAAAGATTAACAAAAACTGCAAAGCAGCACTGAGCATCATGAAATTACCTTGATAGATATCTCTGTCATTATTACCATTCTGTACCAGAGCCTTGCATTTTGCAGAGTAATTTTTTCAGAATATAAGATAGTTTTATGCACACCAAAGGAAAGCACATCTCTGCACAAAACATCTGCTGCAGTAGCTGGAGTCAGGAAATCCAAATTGTAACATATTACAAAATACTTTTTGTTAAAGTAAGCTGAGCTTTGGGTAATTTTGCATTCAATTAAAACCCAGCAGGATTGATTAAGGTGTCAAGTGCTAGAAGGGCCTTATATAAAGAACAAAAATCAGGCACAAAATAAGAAACACTTTTGCTCAGGGAATATGAACAGCATTTCAAATTTGTGAAATAGCTCTTTCTGCAACTATTTTCCCATTAACAAATGCTGGCAGAAATGCCTCAAAGCAATTTTAAATAAATAGTATGCCTGAAAAAGTAAACTTCACTCTAAGTCACAATGTTCAGAATTTTAAACAAATATCAAAAAACTTTACTGGCAAGTTATAAAACTTTTAAAACAATAAATTGATCTGTTTTTCAACTAAAACCAATTTAGCTTTCACAATGAGCAACCTGACAGCACCAAAGATGAGGGGTGGGCTGGGGAGAGAAGTGGCCAACCCCATTCTTGGGTCAGGATAAGAAGCTTCACCACATTACCCTCCCCTTGGCCATTCAGAAAGCCCCCAGCATGAATATATAGCCTGAAGCACAGTGGAGAAGGAAAAAACATGACCATAATGGACAACCCAGTTCATGGCTGACGATGTCTCCCATCTTGTATTTCCAGCCCTTTAAGAATGGACAGAGAGAAAAAGCCAAGTCTAACTAAGAGTACCTGGGCTGGCAGTGAAGTTCCTCCTTGGCTTTTCCATCTCCTCAAATTAAAGAGAGAATGTCTAATTAAGCTTTAGACAGAAGTTTTCTTGTTTTTAATCAACTAAAGCAGCTGCTGCCTCTGGGAGGAGGAAGTTGCACAGAGAAAACCCTAGGATCCCTGTCCTAGTTTGCTCCCACCTCAGCTCTGTCAGATGCTTATTACAAGACTATGTTTCATTTTGTGACTGTGCTCCAAGAGACTACATGGTGCTACACAGGGTTCCCACCATCTTTTTCCCCCCTTCTCCTCAATGTTTTGTTGATAACATGTCTCTTGACAACATTGATCAGTCCTGTTGAAAGGCTGGTTTTCTCTTTTATAGCTTTCCAGAGAAGCCTTTCATTTAAATATTCCACATATGGCATCACTAATGGCCATTGTCATCTCCCTCCATTTAGTACTGCAAAAAGAGCTGAAAGCCACTTGCAGAAAACTTCAGAATAGGGTATAGGAACAATCTGAAAAATGTTGTTTCTTCCACCTCAAGTGTTTCTTCCCACCTCAAAACATGGGATTCATCGGGCCGCATGCAGAGCTCTCTCCCAATCTAGTCACTAGTGTCCATTTATGATTTATGGGGAGGATGGCCCCTTCCAGGACACAACGGATTGTTCCCAGTTTAGTATTAGGTTAGGATAGAAGCTCCAGCCTTTTACCACTGAATGCATGCATGTGGAGACTTGCTTTCACTGTAGACAAACACCTATCAGAGGGAGAAGTTCTAATGAAAAGCTGAGTCACCAGCTCTCAGGCTAATCTGCTTTGAGACATAGAAAATACGCCTCTAAAACAACCAGTAGGGCTAAGCATAAGCACTGTTCCAAACCAACTTACAGCTCACTTGTAAGCTTTGTCTGTCTAAATACCTCCAAAAACTCAGCCTCAAACATGCAAAAACCTTCTATTCTACTTAAAAAGCCAGTCCAGCATGGTGGTACAAGGACCAGCACAGTGAAAGTAGTGACTGTTTAGACCTTGCATCTCCTGAGGAAGAGCAAAGCAGGCTGAGCTGGCATGGTAGCAGCCTGTCAAGTGCATTTGCCTGGCTGCAGCAGGTCATGCAGGGATTAAGGTAGGAGCTAAGCACTTCTAAGCAGGAATTCCTCCAGGAGATGCTCTCAAACACTCTTTCTGTCAGACATGGAGAGCTATGATTCATCCCACAGCTCTGAAGCTTCACAGGGAGCTCCTCTAACTGACTTTGCTGAGGGCTTTTAGGGAAGGTACAGGAGCCTTTTGAGGCAAACATGAAAGCCCCTCTATTGATTTTGATGTGTATGGATGCAGACAGGCTTTCCTCACTCCAGCTCTCTTCTTCCAGGAGTTCCAAGTAAGTCAGGAACAAAAAGCTTCACTTTGATTGTTGAAGAAAGGACTGCATTCAGTGCTGGCAACCAAAAATTTAGGCAGGTTGGTATCCTGGAAACTAAAAAGGGCAAGTGCTCAGGGCCTTCTTCTGGAGCACTGGGTTGCTCCCTGCAGATAAATGTAACCAGATGTTCCCACTAAAGACCCAACGGTAACTCCTGGAGTTGAATTATTCCTTCATGAGAACTTGTCTGTAACCTATGTGAAAGTCTGTAAGGTCTCAGCTGGCCTGACAGCTGCCAGTGGCACCTGAGCAAGCTAGTTTGGCTGTTGGGCTATGTTTGCATAAAATCCATCCCCTTGAGTGGCAGCAGCAGGACACCAAATGTTGTGCAGCTGGGCTATTTTCTCCAATCTAGATATCATTGATACATTGCACAAGGCTCTCAGCCACCTACCTTTCAAAATGAGTCACTGTACAAGCAAAACTGAAGGCACACCACATCTGCAACACAACTTCATGGCTTACGTCACCACTGGGGCCACAAAGGCATATCTGGTTTTGTGTATGTCTGAAACTGTCCTTGTAACCAGCAACAACTACCTCCAAAGCTGACCTGCATGCACAGAAAGAAAACCATGTGGATTGTTCATGTCCTGTTTGTTTCTGGAGCAAGAGAAACTACCAGTATGGTAGACACAAGGAGCTTGGTGAAATTTCACTCAAACACTACATCTGTTTTCCACATACTCCTATTCTGCTTCATGCCACAGAATTTAAGCACTCAATGGTCTTCTAAAACAATAAATGAAGAAACCATTGTCCTCTTACAAACTCTGAAGATCCCAAGAGCCAGACAGGTGAACAGGTGCTTCTTTCTAATTCTCAGTATCCTAGATGGGCAGGGTTTGAGTTCAGATTTGTGGTTTTTTCAGGGGAATACCCAATCCCAGCTGAAATAAAAGAAAGGAAAGCAGACAATAAAAATGAGTTAAATTTAACCAAGGGGAAAAAAAAAAGAAAGAAAGACAGCTGAAAACTGACTTTAAAATTAAAAATCAATCATAAATGCCAACTCTGATACCTAGGTTTTTTCTTGGCGAGAAAAGAAAATCCAAAGTTAATCATGGTTATGTTTGTTACTGATGTTCACTAACAGCATTGTCTGAGCTGTTGCACTAAAGTAACAAGAATAACGTTGGATTCATCACAAAAGGAATTTATAACAATAGAAAGGAAAAAAGCTGGTTTAGTCACTGCTTAAGCTGTGAACTAAGGATGAGAGGTTACAGTTACAGACATCTTTGCCTCATGCCACCATATTACACATCATATAATATACAGTTTATTATCCTTATAACTGTGCAATGTAGACTCCAACAACAAACTACTTATGCACCCCACACAAACTCCACACCATTATATATAATTTGCATACTAATTGTATAGCTACTGTTTGTACCTCATTAAAAAGCAATAACCTTCCTTATGATTTGAAAGTAAAACTTTAAAAAGGCAAAAAAGATTTTCCAACTATTTTCCTACAGACAGTAACAATATAAGCAGAAAATACTGCCCACTTAGCAGTCCAACTCAGTAGGTGCCACCTGAAAGTTAAGGCAGAAATTAATATGAAATCACACCATACACTGACAACTGTAAGGTTCTAAAAGTAAATAAAGCAAATCCTACATGAGCCCACTCATTAGCCTTGTCTGAGAAGACAGATGAATTTTACCTAACACGGTATCACAGGCCTGCATTCCTCTTTCTCTTAAAAAGTTTCAGGCCTGCACTGACAGTAAAGGGACATGGAACAGTTAGTAGGGAGTTACTGAGACTTGCTCCCAAAACACACTGAATCTTAGCTTAACTCCAGTACCAAAAGCTTTAGATATTACAGCCAGAACATACAGTCTTAAAAGACAGCATTATCTAAAAGTAATAAAGATTAGCTATAATTCCATTTATTTCTTGCATCTAGGGCAGGATTACCCAATCAGTACTGAGCCCATTTGCCTCTCCTCACTAAAAGCCAACCTCCTCTTAGATGTGCAGGTATGGCAGCTACAAACCCAAGTTTCCTCAAGACCAGCCAGACTGGAAGAAGCCCTATCAGTGAGCGTTAAATTTTCAGTCCTATGATGTTCTAAATGCTGACATCAATGGTATATATACATATATTCAACACTTTCCAAAAGAAAGGCTACCTTTTCCTCAGCTATTTATAATATCCTCAGCTATTTATAATATTGCCTATTTTAACCTTTTTCACTAAAGATTTTTAGCCTCTCAGGCTGATTTGTTGTAGAAAATCCTGAAGTGAAAGAGCCCTGGCATATATACTAATGAGGTAAGATTAAACTGTAAAGCAAGTTTTATTAAATGTTTTTCTTTAATTCTTTATTCTCACAGAAATCTCAGTATTGAGATAAGGATGTTCTGAATTCTCTTCTAGCCCTGAAGTCTGTCATTCCAATGTCTTACTCTGAGCAGACAGAAAGGAAAGCTTCCTCCCTCCACTCTTACTGATCAGCACACTGCAGGTCAACTGGAATGGCTCCATCAGAATATGACCTACCTTTAAGAGCTGCTTTTAAAGTATCTTCTATTTGTGCTACCATGTAAGAACATATTAAAAAAAAAAGCAGCTTCCACAGAAAGGACAGCACAAACACTGCCATTTTTTTATAACTAAAAGGTGGCATTCAATTTGAAAGCAAAAAAACCTCACTGAGAAATTATGTCAGTGCATAGGGTTACCAGACTAGACTGACTCAAATTGGCTGGTCTGCAAGTCATGAAGACACACTGGAAATACAGTGTTCAGTGTAGCCAGAAAACCCAACCAAATCCAAGAACAGAGGCACCCAGGAGTGTTTCCATCAACCAACCATTTTTAACAGGGACAAGGCTGAAAGAAAGAGCTACTCTTGTGTGATTGCTCCTGGGAAACTCAGCACTGATCTGCAGCTGAAGTTACCTGGGCTCCCTTCATATCAGTGACTGGGCCAGGAGATGCCCCGTGCCCCACAGCGGGGCTGCTGCTGCTGCTGCACAGGCAGCCTTACCAACATGCAATGTGCCTGGCTCCAGGTTTGAATGCAGGTGCTTGTAGGGTTGCACGGCCCAGAAAATGGATGAGTGTGTTCAGGCCTGGTTTCATAGCTCTGGTTTAGCCTTGCACCAGTGAAAAAAGCCACCACAGAGCTGAGGCTGACAAGCAGAGTGGAAGTCATTTCCTCTCTCCCATTACAAAATAATTCTCTAATCTTCACACAGCGTTCATCTGGTCTGAAGCATGCTTGCCATAGCACCTCTTCACTTCTCAATGGTTCTCCCTGCAGAAATAGTTCTGTTCCCAGCCTCTGCTGAAGCCAGAGCAAGATAAACCAGCTGGCAGAGATGAAAGAAACCCAAGCAAAATAGGTATGATAGAGCATTTATCAGAGCTACTCCCACACTTCGTTATCTTACAGCTGGAGTTTGACAATGCCATGGTGGAAAAATCTTCATCTTGGGCTCTCACCCACACAGGGTCTGTAAGCCATAATCTCTCAGATACAAAATAACACGTGAGCTTTTCAATTTGAATCACATATTTCCTCAGGAGCTAACAAAATAAAATTATAGAGATTGTCTTTAAAATTTCCACACCTATATGACAAATATTTTTTCAACTTCTGTAGTTGCCCTACAACATAATGCAGAAATATTGCCTTAATTAGTTCAGTGACAATTTTAAGTACTCACTGAAATGGAGCTGTTCATTCAAACTCAAATTGGTCTGGGATTGTTTCAAACAAGAACTGAGGGATTTGTTTCCCCTGTCTTCAAATCTAAGTCTTCCCTCCAGCACTGTCGAAGAAGCAAACAATTTATTGTAGTGCCTCAAATACAAAATTCTCCTCAGGTAAATCAGACAGCAGTACACAACTCACAGGCACACGTCTGAATTTTCCCATTCTTATCCCTGCCATGTCTCTGTGTAACACCAAGCTATAAATAAACAACTAAATGTCAAGAAAACATCACTAAACCTGTACAACCACAGCCCATTGCAGTGTGCACACAGAATAAAGCTTTAATTTATTTGTAATAAGATTTGCACTATAATTTTGCCAGTAATAGCTACTATTATACGTTCAGAGACTTTAAAATTGATTTAAATTGCTGTACAAGCTGCAAGAGTATCATCTGTGCTTCACTCAAAACCTTTTCCATCACGAAGTGTACACAGACAACCAGGGAAAGAGTAGGCAGTAAATTACTTTGTCCAGCTCTTAATATTCTGAGGTTCTTTTTACTTAAAAAAACAAATTCTTGCAATAGCTTGATTTATTTTATACAAATTTGGTTGTGATTTATATACCCAGAACATCTCATTATTTTTTACAAGAATGGAGCCAGGCTGTCCTCAGTCAGTGGGGACTTGCCATTCCCCTGGCATCTTTCCAGGCATTTACTCCTGTGGTCAAAATTGTCTTGACTCTCTGACTGAGAATCTGAATAGAAACATACAAATGGAGAAGGAAAACAACCAGAACTGGAGACTATTACCTGATTATCTCTAAGTAGAAACCAAAACATCTGTTTGTTTCCACAGCAATTACGTACATCTGCTCCTCTGTGTACACAGCCTTTGGGAAGCTCAAATGAGGGAACAAAATAGGGAGACACTCCAAGACAGAGCAGTGGGCTGGGAAACACACCTGGAAATAGAAGCACCTCAGTGCTCTCTCCAACAAAGCCCGACCAGCCTTGCTGAGGCAGTTTGAGGCAGCACTGCTACTGCTGTCCCATCTCTCTACGAGCTATGCGTGTCACAGAAGTGCCAAACTAGTGCTGTGTCTGTGCTTCCAGTCACTGTCCAGCTTTATGTGCCAAACAAGGCTATACGACAGGATGAAAAGGCAAATGTCAGAGAACAGTGACTGCTCAGAGAGAAGCTTTGCAAGCTTATCATTGAAGTGATCATTTCCAGCAAAAAAAAAGAATGGCAGATAGCTCAGAAGAGGGACCTGAACTTACACACCAGTCACTGTCAACAGAGGCTGAGGCCAGAGGAAGAGACCACTGAGATGACAACTGTTTAAAGACTGTTAAGGGAGAAGGAAGGGAGGGAGGGGGAAAGTATGAGTCAACAGAGGACTAGGGAAGCGCACATGGAGAAAGGGAAGAAGGCAAGACAGAACAGAAGAAATCTAAGGCTGCATGGAGGAGAGATGTTCATCCCTTCAGTCTGAAAGCACAAAGGAAGAGAGATGTTACCTGGGGGGGGGGGGAGAAAAAAAGGCAAAAAACTTCACAACAAACACACAACAAACTTGTCTTGGCTTTCTTCTTTTTCCCTACACATTTTTTTTCAAACATTTTAGGTTCAATTGTTAAGTTAATTCAAATGCTCAGCAGTCAGTGCTTTTTAGCTGTTTTGCTTTTGAATACAGAAGGAATCGCTCCATTACAAATTCAGAAAGGAGACACAAGCTTTTCTACAGCTGGAATTCCCCACGTCATCCAAATAACAATACCCCTTCATGCAGCATCATTATTATTATTTAAAATAAAAGAAATATTGGCAGAACGCTACAGATCTTAATGCTTGCGGGAGCCGCCTGGTCTCTGTTCCGAGCAGCCTGGGCCACCTGTTACCCGCAAGCTGAACCGCTCGGGTCTGCCCGCGCCGCCCAGTCGGGAGCACCCACCCCCACGAAGGGACTGCCAGGGGCACGGCGGAGCAGGGCAGGGCCGTCCCTTTCTCTCCTCTGCTCGCTCACACCCCGCCCGCAGCGCCAGCCCCTTACCGCGCCGGGCACGTCCGCCCGGCCAGATCCCGAAGAGCCGCTTTTTTCCCGGCCGAAAGGCGCAGCCCTCCCGGAACGTCCTGGCCCCGGCGAGCCGGGATGGAGCGGGCGGGATGGGGCGGTCTCGCTGCCCGGCACAGCCGATGGCTGAGGGGCGGGCGGGATGGAGCGGGCTCGCTGCCCGGCAGAGCCGACGGCTGAGGGGCGGGCGGGATGGAGCGGGCTCGCTGCCCGGCACAGCCGATGGCTGAGGGGCGGGCGGGATGGGGCGGGCTCGCTGCCCGGCACAGCCGATGGCTGAGGGGCAGGCGGGATGGGGCGGGCTCGCTGCCCGGCACAGCCGATGGCTGAGGGGCGGGCGGGATGGAGCGGGCTCGCCGTCCGGCAGAGCCGATGGCTGAGGGGCGGGCGGGATGGGGCGGGCTCGCTGCCCGGCAGAGCCGATGGCTGAGGGGCGGCGGGATGGGGCGGGCTCGCTGCCCGGCACAGCCGATGGCTGAGGGGCGGGCGGGATGGAGCGGGCTCGCTGCCCGGCACAGCCGATGGCTGAGGGGCGGGCGGGATGGAGCGGGCTCGCTGCCCGGCACAGCCGATGGCTGAGGGGCGGGCGCGTCGCCCCGGCCCGCGCGGGCGGCACGGAGCGGCCACGTGACGCTCCCGCTCCAATGGCAGCGCGGGCGGGAGCGGCCCCGCGGCGGACCCGGGTGCCGGCGGGGAGCGGGGCTGGCGGCGGACCCGGGTGCGGCCGCGGGCGGGGAGTGGCGGGGAGCGGCGGGCTCCAGGCGCAGCATCAGCCGGAGACAGCCCCTGCTTCTGGCTTGCCGAGCAGGAGCTGACACATCCCAAGGGGAAGCATCGATTTTGGAGGGAGAGGGATGGCCTGTCCCCGCTTGGAGGCTGAGGGACCAACGCACTTGCACATGGGAAGTCATTGTGAGTGGGACCCTCACAACGTTGTTACAGGTGCTGTCTCAGCCGCCAGGAGGTGAAGGGCAGTGCCCTAACTCTACGGGGATTTGGTTCAGGTCTCTTGAACCATATCACAGGATGGGTCAGGTTAGAAGGGACCACAGTGAATCATGTGATCCAATATTTCTGTTAAAATTGGGTCACCCCTGAGAACATTGCACAGGATTGCATCCAGATGGCTCTTGAATATCTCCAGTGAGGGAGATTCCACAAGATCTCTGGGTGACCTGTTCCTGTGCACAGTCATCAGCACACTAAAATTTTTCCTCACGTTCAGATGAGACTTCCCGTGCATCACTTTCTGCCTGTTGAAGACCTGGCTCCATCATCTTGTCACCCCCTTTAGATGTTTATATATACTCATTAGGTAAACCAATCTGAATTTCCAAACTATGAATTGTATCTTCTTAAAACAAAGAAACCTTTTAGAATATGTGATATCTGTAGCTTGCTCTGACAGACTTGCTGGGGGTTGGTAGTACACCTGGGGATCATCTAGGCCTGTGAGTCAGCTAAGGTGTTTAGCTCAGGACATGAGCTGAGTCTTCAGTAACTCTAAGGATGGAGACTCCACAACCTGTCTGGGAAACCCTGATCACCCTCAGTGCAAAAAAAAAAAAAAAAAAACAAAAAACAACTCATGTTTAATGGAAGTGTCTGTTATTCCAATTCACTTCCATTTCCTCTTGTCCTGTCACTGGACACCACTGAGAACAATCCCACTCCACCTGCTTTTCTTCCACCATCAGTCTTCATCCACATTGGTTAAGAGCACCCTGAGCCTTCTCTAGGCTAAGGGATCACAGATCCCTTAGATAATTCTCATACATCACATGCCCAGGATCTTCACCATCTTCACGGCTTTTAATCATCTTCATGGCAACCAGGTGTTGTAAGGAATGACAGGGCTTAATTTTTCATTTCAGTGCTAGGAAACAAGTCTCAGACACCACCAATCCAACAAAGCAACCAGCCCCCTGCCCCTTTCCAGCAATGGTTATAAAAGCTAGAAATACTGTCATCTGCATCTCAAAAATATAGCACTGATTCTTATATACATTCATGATTGTAATCAGAAATGTGGATAAGCACAACAGCAAGTCAGAAACTTCTCATCTCCTGCTATTGGCACTGCTGTTGAAAAGGCAAAATGACTCAGGCTTTTGCTCATTTTTCTGAGCCTTTAAAAAAATTAGCATTCAAATTCTCTCTGAAAGGAAGAAGCCTCATGTAGCCAATACTCTACTTCCAACACATCTCTGCTTTGTCCTTTAAGAAAAGATTTTAGAGCTTTTGTACCAAATGCCAAAGATGCCAAACAAAAACAAGCTACAGACTAATTTACCAGAATTGTAGCATTCTCCCAAGGTGCTAAATTTTGTTTCTAACAGTTCTTATTAGTGCAAATGCAGAATTAATGACTGTTCAGTAATAGCAATGCAGCTGAGATTGCAGCAGAAAAACCACAATATTCTTGCCTGATGAGATGTGGAACTGCAAGTGCACAACTGCAAGTGTAGATAAGGGTGTTGTACAGTCTTTTTTACATTCCTCTCATCATTTAGTTTTCTGATTCTTCATGGTCATCATTACTGTCTCTTCCTCTTAATAGGGACAGCAGGGAATTTTTAAAATGCAAAGGAATTCAGCTGAGGAAAGAGGAGAGGTAGCACAGGCATTCACATTGTGGCTGACCAGAATGAGGATGGAGCTTCATCTGCAGCAGCTGCCCTCTTATGGCTCGGCCGCTGCGGCATCAGCCCCGGGTTTAGTGATACACAGCCAGAAACTGCATTTACAATTAGAGCACAAATTCTGCAGAAATTCGTTCCGCCAGTCCTTCTCACTTGCCAGATCTTTAGATTTGTGTGTAGTTAGCAGATGCCTGGGGTTCAACAGGCACCTAGAAAGCAACAGCAAAGGAAAGTAAACAACCCTTCTCACTGTAGCTGATTTAGAATTGCCAACAAGCAAACAAACAAACAAACAAAACAACAACATAAAAACAGCCTTGAAAGGAATATTATTACAGAGTGAAAAGCTTTGAATTCATTCCAGATCTGTGGTGTCAAACAGAAAGAAAGAGAGGAGCTTTCCTGCACCACTTAGGACAATTATGACTATATTACAAGAATAAATTCATATGGTTACATTTGTATGTTAATAAAAATTATATAAAGAAACAAACTTCTGAATTTTTTTCATTTTTTCTGTACTACACTCTCAAAAAAACTTCTCAGGGTTTCAGATCTACAAACCAGCTGCCCAAGCTGAATTTCTAGCACTGTTGATACACAATTATATTTACAAATTCAGACTTCAATGTTGCCAAAAATTGATTCCGATTTTCCTTCAAACTCTGTTGAATTCCTCTGTTTGTCATGTTTAAAAAAAATAATATTTTAAGGGAAAGCATATTTTATATACCTTTCAACATGAAACTAAATTAGAAGCTAAGACTAAAACATTCATGAATGCAGAGTGAAGAAGCCACCCCTTCAGGTTAGATGCAAATCTACAGATAGAAATAAATAATAAAAAGTGGATTACTCACCCACTGTGTTCATATCTTGTAGCTATATCACTTTCACAAGTGATAATTTTAAGATGGAATTAGTATTAAGTTGAGGATGCAGAAAAGCTAGGGGGAAGTGGTATATTGTGCCAGTGGAACAGCTTCTGAGGCACCCTCCTTGCCCACAGTTTGTGTTCTTTTGTCCACCTGTGGCAACCTATCTAGGTTGTCCCTCTACAGATTCTCTCACTGTGTCCTTTGGGTAATGCCTTAGCGCAGCATTCTTTTTCCTTGGTGTTTTGATCATGGAATAAATTCTTTTGAGATATCATATTACACCCTATTTTATGAAGTGTCTTGTTCCTGGAGCAACTCTTATTTCTGTGAGGAGTAGAGGGGGAAAAAACCCTCAAAGGTTTCCAGTTCAATCATGTAAACCACACAAGGAGTGAGGGACAGGCAGACTTCATTCCGACAAATTCCAGGTGTTGTTTTCTAAATATTGTGTTGGATATGAAGCAGCTTTATTCCAACAAAACTACTCATGAGTCACAGGCATTATATCCTAGTTTATCCTGCAGATTACAGTTCTGTCATAATTTAGCAAAATAACCTGCAGTGCCTGCCAAGCTCAGCATCAGTAAGTAATAAAACAGAAATGTGCTCCATGTCACTGAGATTTGATAAGCTACATCACACAAAGCTTTATCAGAAAGCCATGTTCACCCACTGTAACTGGTAAGCCATGTCAACTCATGGAAATCCTGAGTGTGCCTTACTGCCCAAAGCTCTTCCAGGTTATGTTTGTTTTATTTTGCAGTCTGAGAAACAGGGAAAACAAATTTTGCTTTTACTGCACAGATTTCGCTGTGCTGTGTAGAAGAGCACTTCTGCAGTGGAAGACAAGGCAGTTGTGTCTTTCCATAGACTATTGGAAGGGAAGAAGGAAGCCTAAGTTCTATTCTGCCTTCAGACATCAGGCTCACAAGCGCTCACAGACCCCTGCATTGAAATTCAAATCTCCTGAAGCTGTCTGTGAGAAACTGGCTGCTCTGAGGCTGGAGGAAAGGAAATGTTTCACTGCAAGTATCCCCAGACCTCCTAGCAAGGACAGCTGTCTCTGCAGCTCATCTGTTCTGTTTTCACAGATCTATATCCATCTCTAGGCAGGAACGACCTGCCAAGCATATTAATATTGGTGTTCCTTGTGGGCATTGATGCAGATGTTTAGGTTATGATAGGCTTTACTGCACCTACTGCCCTGCTCAGTCCGTGTTCTCCTTCTTGTAGCTCAAGTCATTGCTCTGATGGGCCTGTGAGTGGGCCATTCTTTCTGGCAGGGGATAAATGGGATGTGTGTGCTCACACAGCTGGAGACCACAAAAGCAGAACATCAATATGATTCCACATTCCCTTAGACATGAGAGGGAGGACATCCAGATATTCATTCTCTGGTCCCATACAAAGGCTGTCTTCTTATGCTGAATCCTTAGGGCAGGCTGTGTCCAGTCTAGCCTCAAATTTGTAGTATTTTCCTTCCTGCTGTCTCTTCCGTAGTAGAGAGGGATACTGACAGTGGGGATCACCCTCTGCCAGAAGCAAGCTTTCTCACTGAAGATTTACAGTGACATAAATCACTGCTGTAGACAGGATCTTGATCAACCAGGTCTACACCTCTTGAGAAGTCATGTCATTTTTTGCTGTGATCCAGTTTCTTCTGTTAGATAAACCAGGAGAAGCTAACATAATTGTTGGGGAGGATGAGATAGGGAAACCTTATAAATATGATTGCTTGGCAAAAGATTCTGAAAATATGAAACCTGTAAGCCAAATAGAAATGAAAGCTAGCTTTGAGATTTAAGATACCAAGCTGTTAGTTACTGAACAACCAAAAAACAATGGGCTAGCCAGCTGAAGGAGAATCCCTCTTGATTGAACAATGTCCTTATTAAAGAAGAGGATGCTTCAGCAAGCAGAAAAGTCCAAGGGTCAGAGAAACCCTGCCAGTGTGGCAGGGAAGATAAAAGTAGTTTTAGAAAGTAGTATTTAGGAGTTAAAATGTAACACAGTATGGTAATGTAGTTGTTTTGATAGGTTGTATGTAAATTCTATAAGGATTTTTGTCTTCTACTGATTGGATGTTGTACTATTACCATATTCAGTATAGAAAGAGATATAATATCATGTAACCAGACTTTAGCTCTCTATCTATCTCTCTAGCTCTCGATCTCACTCTATCTATCTATCTATCTCTCTATCTATCTATCTATCTATCTATCTATCTATCTATCTATCTATCTATCCCCCTCTCACTCTCTGGGGCATGCTCTAAGCTGTGGCTGGCAGCTTAAGCAGAGCTCCTGCACCCACAACCCTTGCAAAGAAACCACATGTTTCAGGAGCTGTCATGAACTGCAGAGATCAACCATCCTGCACCATCTCATACTCTTTTATTTTCTACAATAATCAGACAGGCAAACTAATGTGCACACAGTCCTTCTTCTGGTCTAAAGGAGAAGCTACATCCTCCAAGCCAAGTGCAATTTGAATGAGATTTCAACTTTTTATGTTAATCTGTTAAATGGTTTGAAAGAGTACGTGATTGCAACCTGTAAAGCAGAGGTTGGTATTAGAGAGACATACAGCTGTAAGACTGGTAGCTCCAAAAAAAAAGAGAGAAGTTGTTTACTCCTTACAGAATAGATCTGTAAGGGATAAATCAAGGATGGGAAGTAGGCAGAAGCAGTATATGCCACAAACCCAACAATTTTTTTCAGTCAGTGGTTTTCAGTATGCAGTACAGTTATCAACTGTTCTTGCCAGACTCTTCTGGTTAAGGTAAACAACTTGAGGTTCATGAGAGAGGTTAAAGGAGCACTTCTCTGAAAATGCTGACAATGTGACTGTAAAGAGGTGTTTTTTCTGTGCTATTGCACAGCAGCGGTTTGGTTTCTTCAAAATTTATAGATCAACATATCCACTTCTGCAAAAAACAGCTACAGTCCACCATATCAAGTTCAGATACCGAACAGTAATTGTAATGACAACATTCATTTAAGAAGAATGTTCCTTCTCAAAAAATCATGGGTTTGGAGAGCCCCTCAAATACACCTTATTATGTTATAGAAACAAACTCCGGTTTATAAAACATGTGCAGTTGTCACATGTTACTGCTGAGTGTATGGAAGAAATGCACACTCAAGAATGACCTGCCCTCTAGAGGGAAAGAAAAGATCCTTGGTGGGAAGGAATTGCCTCTTTTCTTCAAGGTGGTCTGCAGAGACTCCTAAAATTTTAACAGCTTCCATTTCTGTTAGGCACTTTAAATACTAAACATCACATTAAAACTCAGCTCTAATTTAACTTCCAATTAAAATTTTGCTCTTTAAAAGGTTTGCTGTTTTAAAAAATTCATTTTGGATCCACAGTTTGTATAAAACCACAGCTCCATGAAGTCTGCATGTAAGATACTGGCTTTTAGCCATCTTCAGCTTTGAAACGGTTCCTTTGATAAAGCAAGATACTCTCGCACTGTGATGAGGTTTTTTAGCCTCTAATCTTTATAAGTCATATTTCTTCAAAGAAATAATCTTTCCACTTGGACTAGGACAGAGCACAGAAATAGCTATTAATATTTAAGTATATGCTATTTGTATAGTCAAATACCCTTCATCTGGAGGTCTCAAGACTTTAGGCCAGCTTCAGATCTGACTCTTGAGTTCAACAGAGTTATTTAAGCTGCCTCCTGTGTCAGAGAATAGGTCACAGGCGCTTTTGCTTTCTGCATGATCAGATTTAAAATGCTCTAGAGGCCAAATAATCTCAGCAGCTGGAGAGCATGGAGAGGATGATCAACACAGGAATCCTTCTGGCCAGCACAAGGACAGGGTGTCAGATCTTTTCACCAGCAACTAAGTGAGGTATATTCATTCCTGCACTGTTGAATGAGGCTGCCCTTGTTACAAAGAGCTTGCTAGTAAATTGAAAAGGCTGAACTTGCCAACCTTCACTCCTTCCTTCCCTGAGGGTCTGGCAGTTGCACTTTCCAACAGTTCAAAGATTATTTCATAGTATGGAAAAGCTTTTCTCTACAGCATTGAAAACCTTGATCGGTAGCATGCAGCCTTGCTTCAGCTGGCTGAAGCTTCACACAGTCTCTTGTGTGAGAGGCTGTGCAAGTGTGGAATTTATAAGTCTGTACTCAATAAGGACTTTTTGTATCCATCCACAGTCTTTCTTAGGCAGAGAAAAACCACCTCTTTTCAGGTCACTTAGGTCAATATCTTAGTCCAGTGACTCTGCCAGGCCTAATCCAAACCACGCTATTTCCAAGTCCACATGGTTCCTGAAATCTCACTGGCCACTTGTTCTCAAATGGAACTCAATGGGACAGAAAAGGGTAGGTGAGTGCCTCCAGCTTCAAGCACCCTCTGTGTATTCTGGGCAAACACATGGCACACCCATTCACCAAAAAGAGCAAAACCAAACTGCTACAAGAACATGCTGTAGTTAAGCAAATGGTTTAGAAAGCCCAGCTAAAATGAGAACAGCAGGTATGTTTAAACTGTCAAACTTGAATTGCCCTTCAGTGACAATTGCCTGATATGCTAGTTCTCTTGCTAGGTTGGTGTTTGAGAATGGAGTGAAGTTCTAAAAGCTCAGTAATATAAATAATAGGCATCTTTATGTAATCATGCTATACATCTCGTAATGAAACTACCAGGTGAAATAAAAAGGGCAGGACTGATGGTCCTTTTTAAGCCTTTTTTAAAAGTGATCAGCTCGGGTGGGGGCTCCGGCCAGCTTCGTTGCCCCCAGCTTCGACTTGGAGGAGGAGGAACTTCGGCTCTATCACTCCCTGTGATAGAGCCGGGCCTTCAAGTGTTCCTCACGAGGCGTGGCTGTATACCAAAGGGTATACAAAGGCCATGGTGCTAATTCGCTGTCCTCAGGGCAGTGGCTCCAATAGACTTTTTTGTTACGGTGACTTCTTGGAGAACTCAAAAGCTGGCCAGGTAGTAGTCGCCTATAGAGCAACCTGGTTCATTTTTCTTAAAAGTTTGTTGGCTCGTTTTAAATTATTATTGTCTAGGGAATTTTTACTCCCAAGGGTCTTTTCAGCTCTAGTTTGCATATTCAGCCCCTTTTCTTCTCTCTTTTTTTTTTTCTTTATGTCTTTTCCTTATCTACTACTCTTCAGGCAGGCCAGCTTTGAAAGGGGTAAGGAGTGGGTCGTAAATTCCTGCATTGCAATGCAAGCCCTGATAAGAAGCTGGTTTCTTCACAACGAAGTGTGGGTTTCTTTCTTAAACTGCAAGAGAGATCCTAACTTACAAAGCTACAACAAAGCACAAAATTACATTCAAACAAAGCTACAATGTAGTACAAAATAAATGGATAATTGTTAAATTGATAATCTGGTCCCTTACTTATAACACCAGGTCTTATCTGTACAGATCAAAACAAAATAAGATTTTAGTATTTTAAAAGTACATAACAGTCATAAATTGGCATCAGCTTGATATGGATACAAATGTGAAATAATTCACAGTGCTGATCTTATGATCAGTGTGAGTAGAAGTGATATGCCTGAAGCCTCCTCATAAGAGCCACAATTAATGCTGAAGTGCTTCTCTCCAGCAAGAGAGGATTATTAACTTCTTGCTGCTTTTCCATGTCTTCAAGATCAATTTTGGATGACATGGGATGGAATGAAAATGAAACTTATAATATCCATATATCTTTCTTGTAACTCAAGTTCCTAGTAAACAAGTTATCATATATTTTGATAAGTCCATTATGATAATGAAAAGTGCCCAATGTCCTCTGAGCTTGTAGGATACAATAGTCTCCATATCTAATTTAGAAGTTTTTTATAATGAGGGTGGTAAAACCCTAGAAAATTTCAAGGCTCAGACTGGATCTGAGCAATGTGATCTAGTTGAAGATGTCACTGCTTACTGCATGGGGGTTGCACTAGATGGCATTTAAAGGTCATTTCCAACCCAAACTTTTTTATGTTTCTATGATTATAAGATCCAGAAAAAAAACCCTTGATATACAAGGGAGCTAAAGAACTCCAGATGAAGTTAAAGAATTTCAGTTCTTCATCTCGTTTTTTTTTTTTTCTTTAACATAGCCCTTGGCAGTGGCTCCAGATACTGAAGTTACATAGTAGGAAGCAGAGGACAAGTCCATGTTATGGGGGCAGCCCAGTCCTGAAGCAGGTAGAGGTTAAATGGGAGGGAGGGATGTTACAGCAAGATGCCCAAAAGGAGAATTGAGAAACACAAAGCATAAAAATATAGTCACACATTGTGTCCAAGGAAGACACCCCAGCTATCTGTCCCAAGGGGGAAATATAAAAATGCACTAGAAAGCTTGTTCCCAGCTCTTATCTTTGTGACTGTGATTAAATCCTCCATCATGAGCAGTGAGAAAGTAAACTCTGGTGAATTGTTGATGGAGTATCCTGTCACTGTGATAAATTGATTGGTTTCAAATATTTCTCTGACTTTCCAGGAGGAAAAAGAAAACAACCAGCAAATCAGATATAGGAATAAAATATAATTGAACTTAATTTTCTTACTATCTTCACAGAAGCAACAAGGGCACAAAAGCAAGGTATGTTGGGAGAACATAAGGCTGGAGATACCAGCACAATCTCATGGTTAAAAACACCTCTCTCAGATTTTCAAAAACTTACATTTGGTATCAGAAAAGAAACAAATGTGGTGGCTGAACTAGCCACAGTGCTACTAGCTACAACTGAAACTTGCAGGACTGGTGGCACAAGCTGCTTCTTTGCTGAGGAGCTGACTCAAAGGTTTCAAACGTTGATGGACAGCAATAGGAAGAATTTATCTCCTGAAAACTACTCATAAGCAAAATACTGGACCACAGCCAAGGAAGACGGAGAAAAGATTGCCAGAGCTGAGAAATACAGTGTGTACTAAGTATTAAACAGTTGGAGAGTGAAGGGAGCTAGGGAGTAAGACAATAAACAAGTGACAAGTGGAGCTCTAAATTAATTTAATTAGACAGTAAAAATCATAACAATTTTTGAAGAAGAGTGAAAGAAAAATGCCAAGAGGCTGAAAATTAAATAAAGGTACAGAGAAAGCACCATAGTTTTGAATTGCTTTAATTTAAAAATGAAACTATAGGAGGAACATTTATCACTGTAAGGGGAAAAAGAGACAAAGAGTTCTCGATCATCCTTCATTCAGCTTCAATTTGGGCAAGTCAGCTTCAAAGCATGGGCAAAAGCTACTTGCAGACACAGTGGGTATGGTTATTTGAGCCTGATAACAAGCTTTTCTGTGACAACCTCCCACTGCCACAGTACTGGAGTAGATGGTGTGGAGCCATGGCAGAGATTTGAAGGGTCTTGCCCAAACAGTCCATGGCTAAGCCAGGAACCGAAACCAGATAGTGCTTGGAAAACCATGAACCAAAAGCAGCTGGTACTTGAGACCATTCTTTCTTGCTCATGCGTGAGTCTGGCCTACATAGTGGCATGGCTAGACTGATCATCCCCAAGCAGCACTGGAAGACAACCAGGGCTTTGTATGTCATTGTTTACAGCAGTGGAGAAGACCCAGACTCCTGCATATGTTCCCATATGTATCTTCAGAAGCTCTCTGGCTTTAACCAAACACGGCTGATGACCGTATTCACTGTTAAGATCCATCCTATAAGAGTTGCTTGGCTTCAGTGGCTTCAGAGACCTGCCATATATAGACATGCTATTATTATTCCAACCAAGACTTCAGAAACTCACACAATTTGACTGAAAATGGAGCTTCCTTCTCAATGCAGCAATGCTGTCTTGTGGGTTACCTGGGCAGGCAACTGAGCACCACATAAATGCTCACTTGCATCCCCCTCCAATCAACAGTGGAGCAGGGGAAGAGGAAAGGAAGAGCAAAAGCAAGATAAAAGTTGTTTAATAAGCAAAGGAGAAGTAGAAGAAGAGAGAAAGAAAACAAACTGAACCAAACCAGTTACTCACTGCCTCCCACAAGTGGACTGATGCCCAGCCACAAGCAAAAAAAAAGATGGCCCATCTCCCTAAACACCGTCCTGTCCATTTTGTTGCTGAACATGACATTATGTGGCATGCAATATCCTTTTGCTTAGTTCATGACATCTGCCTGGTTGTGTCCCCTCCCCACCCTCAGTCTATTCCCTGGTGAGGGTGGACATGAAGAGTGAGAAACAAAGGCCTTGCTGCTGTGCAGACACTGTTCATCTACAGCTAAAACATCAGCGTGTTATCACCACTCTTCGGTCACAAACCCAAGGAAAGCACCATATGAGCTACCATGAAGAAAATAAAGTGCAGGAGTGAGCTGAACCAGCCTATACTTGATTTCTGGGTAGTCAAGGAAGGTGAATCATGCATCCCACTTTTCTGTCACCCCCACTACATATAAAGGCAGAACATCTTCCTGATAATTGAGACTTTGTTTTGAAGGAGATCAACAATGGCAATTAATGAAAAAACAAATGCATGGCGTGGAAGGAATTGCATTTCCTACAGAATGCTTGATGAGGATTGCCCCAGTTTTGAGACACTCATAATCAGAAGCTGAAGGAAATATTCAGGCTCACACATCATGTGAGAGCAAGCAAATTACATTGCTATGCAACTCCTGAAGAAGTGTTCAAATTCAAATCTTACCCTCCCAAAAGGGGACAGTAATAATCAGGTTTACTTCTAGATGAGCCCTGCTGTTATGGACGTCCTAACTTTAAAAGGAACAGGGTACGTTGTACAGCTTACAATTTTCCCAACCCAACCTCAGAACAATACACAAAGATTTTCTATCCAGTTTAACAGCAAACTGCATTTGTCCACATCTGCTTGCTGAATAGGATCACTTATCAACCAACTTAATGGACAGTGTTTGGGTACAGCTTAACATATGAGGAATGTCAGATTTGTGTCAGAAATAACTACAGGGTATAGCCCACAACAAAAAAGAAAAGTCTTGACAGGATATGGAACTAGATGGTCTTTAAGGTTGTTTCCAACCCAAACCACTCTATGATTGTATATAAAACTAGCTGATAAAAAGCTATGTCTTGGCACATTTTCACTTCTTCAGCCTTTTCTTGCACACATCCCATCTTCTGTCCAGACTGGTCTGTTTTGTACTTACCCTTTTCACTCTGGAGAAGATTGTTAAGATTACAGCTGGGAAGGGAACACAGAAATCAGAATAATTAGCAGTAAGTCCTGGGAAAACAGTGACAGCCGAGGATCTACACCAAGCTAAGGTTCACCTTGTCACTGAAGGCTTACTGAAGAACAGACTGACAGAACAGTGAGCTCCAGGTCAGCAAGACTCAATAAAGGCACTTCAAGTATTCCACCCTACAGGACAGTGATCACTTTGGAAAAAAAATATCTTATTTCTAAAAAAGAGGACAGAAAAAGATAGCTAAAAGGTAACTTCTTGACAATGCCACTCTTTAGTGCCAGCCTACCAGAGTATGGTTTAAAAGAGTATCATGCTGCATAGAAGATAAAATAACAATTGAATTATCAAGCTGGTGGGTTTTTTAACAGAACTAGTGGCAATACCAGCCAAGTAATTTGTTTTACCAGATATTTAAGAAAGTGACTTGCACAGACAGGATGGTCCATATTGTCAGGATAACTCTTTGATGGTAGGCTGTAGAAGCAAAGGACAGCATAAACAAGTCTTGACACATTTGCTCTGTTGTGTAAAGTATCTTACCAAGAGTGAGAATCATGAGAGACAGAGGGAGTAATTGGAATAAATATAAGATGGCTTGCTGGGAAATGTAGTCACTAGGCAAAATAAAGATGTTTTGGATCCTTGCAGAAACCAATGACCAGACAGGTAGGAAACACAAGATGCTCAACACAGACTTCCAGGTCCTTTGAACAGATCAGAACTTCTTGGCAGTGGCAACAAAATAATATATCCATGAATTTGTCTGAAGGGAAGATGGGAACTATATTGTAAATCAGTCTTCTATCTGTCAGCCTAAACATGCCTCACCAGCAGCACTGGCTGCCAGTGATCCAGAACATGGTTTACTCTCATCTCAGAGTACTAGCAGAGACTCTGCTTTAGAAGATGATGTGCACAGAGACCTTTTTCTGCAAATTCAGTATATACATTCACATCCCTGCACTTACCTAACACAAAAGCTGAAACAAAGGCCCCACACCCACATCTCCCTGGGATTTACACAGACAAGCCTTGTAGTGTTCCTTGGGGTGAGACATGTCACTTGCCACCATCTTTCTAAATAATGAGAATCCTTGTAATAGTTAGTACCTTTTCCTTCACAGGATAAAGGATTTAAATTATGCAATTCTGACAGTGACCGTGGTAATTATACACCTGCAATTATCTAACAGATTATTTTCACAGATGAGGTAGATTTTATTGAAAAACAGTTTCAGGTTTTGTTTTCAACAGCAACCTAGACTTAAAAAACCCACCATATTTACAGAAGAAGCAGGGGAAACCTGAAAATAATTAGCACTTTAATTAAATTCTGTCTGGGCCAAACATATTTTTGCCCAATGTGAAGCAAGGAATGAGAAGATATTTACTGCTTATGCTCATCAGAAGAGTCCCCTGCAAGCCCTGCAAGATGACAGCAGGAGAATGTGCATTCAGGGCCTGAGCTTGCTGAAACCAAAGGAAAAAATGTACCTTGGCATCACCCCTGGATTTCTGCAGGCACATTACAGATTTTCAGGCTGGTTTCATTTTCTTTTTCAAGCACTTCTTTAGCCATCATGTTCCCATCTCTAAGCACCCTTGTGAACAGTAAAATAACACCCACTGGTCAAAACATTTACATTTAGCTCCTCTGTTTTCCCTGGTTATTTATCTTGGCATTTTTTCAAGAAATGCTCTGAGGCACTGAAATTGCTGGTTGTGTCAAGTTCATGTTCTCCTCAACACCTGTGTTTCTCTATTATGCTGCCATTTCTTCTCTTCAGTGAAGGCTGAGGTGAGGAAAAGAGAAGGAATAAAATGTTTGCTGCCTTTCACCTCCACCAACACATGAAATCATCCCAAGCTAGTAATAAGACAGCAGGCACTATTTTCAAGTCCACATTTTCATAAGTGACAGATAATGAAGAGCCCAGGTCAACTTTAGAAAACAAACTGCAGTTCTCATTGCTGTTTCATTCCAGTTTTAACTACCACCCAGGCTAGGCAGTATATTCAGTCCCAGCACAGACATCTATATAGTCAATTGTGTACTAAAGCAGACACAATCACAGGATCAGTCAGAAGTGGGTTTTTTTTCGGTGCCTAGGAGTTCACACTCTAGTTGCTGGTGACAAAACTACTGCTAAAACTATTTTCAGCACTTTGCAACACATAAACCCAGGTTGGAAAATAGAGATCATTCACTGGACCTTATGATCAGGAGCATCTTTTCTTTCTGAAGGGAAGGATGAACAGTGGACATAGAAGCCGGCTAAGCCCATTGCACCTCAGTTTGCTTTTCCAAGGGTCTGATGCCAAAGCATCTGCCAAGGTACGTTATTGCGGTGGGCCCCCTGGGCCCCCCCAGCCGGGTCCCTGCCATGTGACTGAGTCGGGTCTGTCAGATGTTCCAGCAGCCCGGGCTCTGATCTGGTTGCTTGTTTATCCCAGCTCCGCCCCTGGTATCACCTTTCCCCCTGTCTATGATAAAACCAGGAGGATGGAAAGCCCCGCCCTCTTACCTCGCTGGCTCTGCCCTGGTGGGGTGCTCTGTCCCCCTCCAGGACAGAGGGAATAAATGACTTAACATCATAACAGGTTTGAGCGATATTTCTCTTCTCAACTTCTGCTTCTGGTGGTAGCTGTCACTAACACTGGCTTAAGTGGGGCTGCACAGTCGAGGGATATTTAGGCTGTTTGTGAATGGTTTAAGATATTCCAAGACATAAAGAGGCAAGCTCACCACAAAATTAAGCAGTTGACAAGCTAATCCACCACCAGAGTACATAACACATAGATTGCATCCATATTTGTCCAGGCCCATCCCTTGCTGAAACAGTGTCAAAGAAACATGGGCCAGACACACCTTCCATCAGACAGAGCAATGAGTACAACAGATGTTCTACAAAAGTATTGAGAAACATTTGTTTTAAGCAGAAACAGGACAGGCAGCTTTGCTAAGCAACAGCATTACCTGTCTCGTTTGGGCTAATGGGAGCAGTCTTTAACAAGCCTCAGAGAAAAACCTTCTCTACAACAGGGCTGTCTTCAACAATGCTCTTCCCAAGAGACCACCCATCTTCTTTCTACTAAAACCTTTGACTGGTGCTTGGTTGGCGAGGTGTTTGTGCCAGTTCACTGACAGGATGCACGTCCCACCCTGCGTGACTAGGGGCATAGAAATAGACTAAGCCAGTTGTTCCCTGCATGCTTTTACATTGTTGGCTTCCTGGCAAAGCTCCTCAGAAATTGCTGGGCAAGGGATGGCCAGCAGTTTTTCATTTTGTGGGAACAAGTAGACTATTTGATGAGAGAAATATGAGAAGACAGAAGCTTCTTCACTGTACCAAATTTTCAACCTAGACTAAAATCTGAGATGAGAGCAGTCACTGAGGATGAAAGAGGAATGTCCCACTGATGCTGTACCCTCACAAAAGACCAGCAAGGTCAGGAAATCCCATCAGAGTGAGAGTGACCCTGCTTCCTAGACCCGACATGCATAGAGCTGAATGTGCATAGAACCCCAAACTACATGAGGGGTCTTTCTGCAGTTGCAGGACAGGTCACCTCCCATGACTAACAGAAAAGAAGTAACCCTTGTGCCTGCATGATGGATTTATCCTGCTCTTCTGTCAAGCAGCACACATTAAGAGAAACCTCCTGATAACCCCACTTCTTGGGGTCTTGATCTGTCAGCTCCTTTTTCCAGTGTTCAGGTTGTGTGAGCATGACAATACACAATTCATAAGCATTGCTGCCATGCTTAGAATTTGATTAAGAGCTTTACTAAGAGGAAATCCCACTGCATTAAAAAATGTATATAATCATTATTTAGTAAGTAGTTTTAAAAAAATTATATAATTATTATTTACTGAGAAGCTTCCACTATCTTTGGGTCTCACTGTACAGAGCCTAACAGGATACAAATTCTGAATTTGCCTCACACTCATTCTCCCTTGAGTACATAACATTTATTTGCAAACAGTGCCACGATACCAGTCTATTTGAAAGGGGAAATAAAAGCAAACATGCTTTCACTTAGGAAGCTGTTTGGACTGCCAAAACTGCTGCATACCATGAAAAATACAACTGTGCATAGAATACAAACAAAAATTGCATCCTGTGCTTTTTTCTGTGGAATTTATTTACCTGAGACATACTCTGATCTTGTTATTTTCCTGTTTTATTACATATGACATTGCTCTGTTGGCTTTATTCCCAGTGAATGGAATCTGAACTAAGTGTTGTTCCAAACCACCCATGGCATGGTCCATAAGTCCAACTAATTTCTCTCTTATGCTGAGCAACATTTTCATTGCTATGGTAACTATACAGTTGTTACAGGACTAGGGTAGGAAATCAATTTAGGTAATTATTTCTAAATTCCTCAGATCCAAGGGAACTCCTGCTTATTCTGCTATATCTACGTATGTTTTGGGGAGCACAGATATTCACTGATGACTGAACCTCTTTATGGCCACATCTGCAAATGGAAAAAACCGCTCCTGCCACTGTCAAGAAGACCACACTTCATGCTGCCGAAGGGATCTCAGCCATTTGCAGAGACGCAAGGTTACATGCATTTTTCACGCTCATGCCGTAAGATAGTTTCCAGGGTTGGACTAGAGAAACTAATACAGAGAATCAAAACCAGGTACCTGAAAGAAAAAAGTTCTGGTGCTTTCAGCTTGTGTGTCAGATCAGGACACCTCAGTGCCTTGCTCTAAGACATCGTTTGGCTTGTTAATAGATTAAACAGGTCCAGCACAATCTAAGATGTCCATCAGTCTCAGTTTATGGCTTCTGGTGTAACAACTGTGGTTCAAAGGCACCAGAAAACCAACGGCTATGACGCAGCACAGACAAACCCAGGAGCATTAAATCTGCTGCACCATTTTGCTGGAGGACATATTGGGATATCAAAGTAGAGTTCACTGTAAGTTCTCTCACTGGCAACTGATGGGCTGAGGGAGCTGAAATCAGTGTCTTTACTCCTAGTAGTCAATAAAAGGTTAATGATTGATGAAAACATATTTCAGTTATTTTTAATCATCCTCAGCTTGCAGTATAGAAATTCAATTCTTTTTTTCTGCTGCCTTGAAGAATATACAAAAGTATAATTTCTAGTTGAAAAAAACAAAGCAGTTCTGCACAGAATTCATGACTTTTCTTGGCTTCTGGCAAAAGATGGAAAAGGAAAGGAGCTGCACTCAATTTTTCTTTGTAGACATTTTGAAGTAGTCATACTAATAATCCGGAAGAGACTGCATAAAGGTTTGGCCATTACTTGCAAGTTTTGTTGCCAGATCTTTATTTGCTATGAATGTTTTACAAACTACTTTCGAAAGCAGTTATTTGCTAGGCTGGGAAAAGCTCTTTTGTAGCTATAGATACACTGACATTTTATTATTAAATTATTCTTATTTTACCAAGAGAATGTCAGGGAGTGCTACACAGATTTAAATGCTCACTGAGATAAGTTATACCTAGGCACAAAGCCTTATCAAGAGAGACTGGCAAATGTCTCCCTTACAAATGCAAGACACCATTTTCTTATGTCCTCAACATATGCTAAAGGGCTGTGTTGAGGTTTTTTAATCTTAACAAGATGTGTTTTGCTGGGAGACACTATTTCTTGTCTTAGACAAACTGAAATAAGGAAAAAAAGGGAGGGCACACAAACAGCAAGAAGAGACTTCCAGCTGAAATTTGAGATGGTTGATCTGAATTTAACTTGATTCTGTTCCTCAGTTACTCAGCTTAAGGGGAAAGGAAAGAGAGCAGCAAGGAGCGGAGGAGAGTGCTCCTGAGGGGAATGGTGAGCACAATGCTGGGCACAGAGGACAGAGACACACACACACCAGTCGTGAGTGCTGTGGAGTATATAAAGTATATAGGTTCATGCATATGAGGTGGTTTGAGAACTTAAATTGGAGGGAGTAGGGTAGAGAGACATTTTGAGACAACAGCACTGATAAGGCAAGCTAAGCTAGAGGTTATTTGCACTGGACAAACTGATATATAAACAAGTCTGAAAAATAATACATCAAACATCCTGTATAAGCAGAAACTGCTATATTATCAATGCAGAATTCCCTCCCTTGTCCTTACTCACTGACCATCTGTGCTTCTGCAGGACACCATTGCAAAGGCCTCATCAAAGGTCTCTTTGAGTGGAGTTTTTGAGAGGCTGTGTCTCAAATATAAATAGAGCTCAAAAGGTAATCAAAGCCTAATAGGTTCATATTTAAAACAACTGATTGATATATTCATTCATTTAAATATGAATAAAATATCTGATAAGGCTTTGGTAGCTGTTTGCATCATCAATTAAGAGATGCAAGAAAAAGCTGAATTTAATGGCTGAATACCCACTCAGGCCTATGGTGCACCAAACTCCTGCTCTCCAAACTGGCCCTCTGCAGGAGCTGGAACACTCCACATGTTCTCCAGTATGCCTGAGTCAGTCCACAGCCTCCAAGGTCTGTGAGACATGCCCTTCAGCCTCTAATTCTCTTCAGTAGAGGTGTCGGGAGGTGCAAGGTTTGCAAAAACTTTTGGCAGGGTCCATCTGTACTGTACTCACAAAGCCCAAAGCTAGGGGAGTACCAGTCCTATGGGACCCATCTCTCTCACACTGGGAGCCTGAACAGACACAAAGCAGCCTATGCCAAGCTGCATGGTTCCAGGGTGCCAGCTTAGGAGGGCTGGTTAAGTCCCTGACTTTTCTAAGAAGAGGACATAACAGTAACTCAGCACATAAACTTTGCTGGCAAGTTTCCTAAAGTTCATGAAAAACCAGAAGGGAAGATATTAAATTATTAAAATTGTTCCACTGGTTTCAAAATATGAAGAGGAATCTCCGCATGTAAGTATTATCAATCCAAAACACGTCTTAATTAAGATTTCCCTATTCAGTATTCTTTATAGAAAAATAATTGCACAGAAATTTCTGCACCAAAGAATAATGTTCATTTGACTAGTGTACTGAATTTCAGTTAATGAATTTATTTTTCCAAGGAGGAATGATGCAGAGTCTTGAAGTGACAATAGATGGATTTAAGATGGTTATTTGAGGACATTTTTAGACTTAAAACATGCTGTCATAAAGAATCTACTCTGCTTTTATTTATTCATCTAATTGAATGGCTATAGGGTGGCAGCAGAAGATGACCTTATTTAAAACTCAAACTGTGTTATTTAGGAGCAAACTCCACTGCTCCAAACAGAATGAGCTACCAGAGGTACTGGATGCACTTTTCAACAGTGGCTCAGCCTGCTATGGAAGTAGGAGATGGCTCTTCCTTAAGACACTGCTCACATTGGTGAACACTGAGGTTCTCAGCTGCTCTTTGTGCCTCTTGGAATAAGTTTTCATGCCCCTGCATTTAGGCATCTACCTTCAAGTTCCTAATTTTTAGAAGTCTTCCCCACAAAATTTAAGTTACACTGTGTATACCCTCCTTTCTCTCTCCTCCCTATGGTCTAAAAATACCTGTAAAAGCCTTTTACCACTTAGACCAGTGACATATGAATGGATCATTCAAGACATGAAGGCCATTTTTAATTTCATAGTGGGCAGAAGCCCCTAAATTATCACCTTCCTAGACATCATTTCTTTCATCTTCCAAGCAGCTGATGTTTAGACCTGTCTCTTGTATCTCCCATATGGCCATTTTGGAGCATGCAGCAGAGCAGAACCTCCCTGACTTCTCCATGAGCAGTTTTCACAACTTTAACTGAAGCAGATGACTCTTCCCTAAGACAGTTTGTCTCCTCTTCCTCCTTTAGGGAGCTGATGCTCAAAATGTTACTTCATGTTCTGCATTGACCTTCATGATCAAGAGGGGACACAGTTCAAAGCTGAGATCAACAAGACCAAAAGGGAAGCAAGGTGAGCCCCTTCCTCTGTCCTGCGCTGGTCAATTGGTTTAGCATCTTTTTCCTCTTTACTGTGAATGAGCCAGGCCCCACTTCTAACTTAAGTGAGCAGAAAGGTCCTGTCATACTGTGGTTTAACTAACACATCTGTCTTTATATACATTGGTAAAAGCTTCTCTTGTATGACTACCAGTCTAGTCAATCCAAGTAGCACGAAGTCACTTATCCCTCTATCACATAATCTCAAGTGCTTTCCCATCCCTCCATTTTCTGCCAGGTAAATATTTTTGTATCTTTTGCAAGTTGATTCAAACCTCTTGTTTCATTTGCTTTTAATTCCGCAATAAGTAGATTTTCCTTACCCCATCCTAAACATATTCCTTATTTCAAATAGGAGAAAATATTTCCAACAGGATCATGTTTTCTACCTACAGATGCCAATACAGACAGGATTGCCAGCAGGTACATTTCAGTTAGAAACATTTGCAAGTTGGTGACAAAATCCAGACACTCTTCTTTGACCTCTACATGCCCTATCATCAATAACAGAATAAAACCATTGGGAAGCTAGAAAACACCCAAGGCAAGTGTATTTCTCATGGTTAAATGCAGAAAGATATGCAAGTTGGGAGGAACGTTTTGCCATTTTAAGGTTTAAGACCATCATCTGCATCCTAGGGAGCTCCTCACTCCCTTCTGGGACATCCAGCAGCAGCTCCTGGCAGACGCCAAATGCTCAGGCTTAGCAGTCAGCACGGACTTGACACTTTTCTACTCCTACCAGAATTTTTTACCTGTGTTGCCACAGTAACTCAGCATGTCCAGTTTGTGTGAAGACAGTAATCTGTTTCCATGGGAACTAAGCACACAGGCCTGCCCTGAAATTTCAGCTGGGAAAACATGAAATTTATCCAATAACAGGAAAATCAAAGAATGAATGGCAGGCAGCTAACGAAGAGAATCTGTACTGCATACTCATAGGACCGTATAGAGAGACAGCCACAGAATATTTACTCTGGCCAAGAACTAAGTAAATTTGGACTCTGAGTAGAGTGTTAAGCCACTGATCACACGCTCTACGACACCTCTAAAAATATGAGGTTTTTCCCCTCAGTGATTGGCAACCTTAATATTTAAAATATCTGCTCAAGAGGTTGAAAGCGCTGTGGAACAGAGAGTTTGGGGTTTTGTCAATCCAAATTCCTCCAGGCTAGCCTAGGAAAATTACCTAACACCTGCTCCAAGTAGATTTAAATATCTGTAGAATACAAAATAAAGTAAGCTTTTTCTTGCTGCTCATTGTGTGAAAATAGCTATTTTAATAGGACTATTTAAAGTAAGATCAAGAAAATTATTAAAGTATTAATTCTTTAGGAGTGCAGATACATGTTTTTAATAAACATATGCAGGAAAAATCTGAAGACAGTTGAAAAAAAAAAGACACCAAAAAACCTAAACCTGCTTTCATAGCACTGTTACTTTACATCACTAGTGATCAAAGACCTAGTTATTGAGACAGATTTAGACAGCGAACTGGGCTTCAGATGTAAAGAAAATATTGTCTGACAGGCATAAACTGAAGGAAAAACAAATAGACAAAAAAAAAGAGATGCTGTTGATAGGTCTGGCTTGCCACTGAACATCTCAAATGGCCCTGGGCACCCTAAATCCCACATCCAGCACAGCTGAACCAACTCTCAGACCTGCACAGGCTGTGCTGATTTGAATTCTAGTGATTACAAAGGGAGCTCGGAAATGTAGCTCTGCCACAGGCAGGTCATTTTAGACAACTCATTTTCAGCCTAAATCCTGCTCTGAGGAGGTCAAATAGACAGAAAAAGCACTGAACTGTAAGGTGCTTAAAACTTTTTTGATTTTTTTTCCCTGACATTTCACCCCTTGCCCCATAACTTTTAAACACGTAATAATGCAAAGAATGAAAGAATGGGAAAGTATCTCAACTTGTCAAAAGCAGCCATGGTATTTTCAATATCATCCTACAAAGGAAAAAAAAGGTTATAATGTTGTGCTTATATGGGCAGAGATAATTGTTTTGTGTGTAAAACACGTTGATATTCATCTAACCACAGAACACTGTATTGAGGGAATGTACTAGAAGCACTCAACCGAATATTTTAAGTACTTTGTTTCTCTTGCTTGTTTTGTAAGTCACACAATTTGCTTTGTGTTATCCTTTATCAACACCAGCTCATAGATGAACATGGAAAACTTGCAGGAATCACAGAATCATTTAGGTTGGAAGAGACCTCTCAGATTATTGAGTCCAACCTTTGAGCAATCACCACCTTGTCAACTAAACCATGGCAGTAAGTGCCATGCCCAGTTGTTTCTTGAACATTCCATTGGATGGTGACTCCACCACCTCCTTGGGCAGTCCATTCCAATACCTGACAACCCTTGAAAGAACCTCCTCTGGTGCTACTTGAGATTATGTCCTCTTGTACTGTGTCTTTGGTTGCCTGGGAGAAGAGGATGACCCCCACCTGGTTACAACCTCCTTTCAGGCAGCTGCAGAGTGAGAATGTCTGAGCCTCCTCCTCCTCTCCAGTCTAAACAACCCCAGCTCCCTCCTCAGCTGTTCCTCATATGAGTCTTCACAAGACTTGTTAACCTCTTCTGGACTCACTCCAGCACCCCAATGTCTTTCCTGTAGTGAGTGGCCCAGAACTGGAGACAGGACTCAAGCTGCAGCCTCACCATTGATAAGGACAGAGGGACAAACCTTGCCCTGGTCATGCTGGCCATGCTGTTGCTGATACAGGCCAGGATGCCATTGGCCTTCCTGGCCACCTGGGTACATGCTGGCTCATGTTCAGCCACTGTCAACCAGCATCCCCAGGTCCTTTTGCACTGGGATGCTTTCTAGTCAATAAGTTTTGTGCCTGTTTGAGCACATTGCCAGCAATAAAGGTTAATTACAAGAAAAAAAAGACTGCCAGTAGCTCCATTTTAACTCCTGCATTAAGGCAGGGATGGTTCCTCATGCAAACAGACCATGAGCACTGCTGCCTTCAAAAAACATTTCTACTTGATTTTAGATGCTCAGCCTGGTGGCCATCACTTTAGAATGTAGTGTAAAATTTATAACTTGCAACAAGTCCTTCAAGTATTACAATAATATAAGTAAAACTTAAAAGATACAGTTCAGGCATTTTTAACAAATTGTATCATCTCCAGATTAGCAAGTTGAAGTAATGTCAAATGACCATTTGCTGCTGAGCTACTCACACAAAGATCTGTTATGAGTAATAACAGATCTATTCAAAATTCCAAAAGAAGTGAACTTTCTGCTGAGATAAGCAAAGTGTCCCTCCACTTAACTCCACTAGACGTACCAAATTATGACTCCCTTCAACTACAGTCTTCTGAAATAACTTGTGACCTATGGGTAAAAAATGACAACCACATCCTTTTCTAACTTTAAGTCCAATAAACTGAAGAGATGACAGTTCAGTTAAGCACAGCGAGTCACTGTCAAATAGCAATTTTAACCTTTTTAAAGGGTATCATTAAGATATTTTTCATGAATGTATTAATGCCACAACTACAAATCTTGCTTCTTAGGAGGAAGAAATAACCATTCAACACAACAGGAAGACATAAACAGTACTAGATGTCACACAAAACAATGCCTACACCACTACTGACAACATCTAGATGGGAGTAGCTGCTTTACTGCTTTTTTCTCCAGAATCCAATTAGGCAGCAGATTACTGCCTCATGATAACACATTTTTAATAATGGAGTAAAAAAAGAGACTGTATTTAATACTAGTGCAACCTGTCAAATATTTTTAGGTATTTCTGTGGTCCTGACCCTGTTATCTATGCTGTCATGTTTTATCTTCAGATTGTGTCATAAAAAGGGACTCCTGACATCAGTCATGTTTTGTGGGAAACCAAGACTCCATGGCTCTGTTTTGAATGCTCAGCTGGAGAAGTAAGCTTGTGGAAACCTTTCTTTATAACATTATTAACTAAAAATACAAAAAAATTTGCAGAAATACATGAAGTAATGTAAAATTATTATTTTTTTTATTTTATATAAATTTTATATTTTACCAAATGTACTCTTCTTCTTTGTTTACAAAGCCAAAAATGTATCTGGATCACTTGCATGTGAAATAGAGACATCAGATGAAAAGGAAAATTTTTCAATTACCAGGTACCTGAGTTACAGTGCAATATTTAATTTCAGACAGTATTGCTCTTAGGACTTTTTACAGTAAGAAAGTCAAAACCTTAATCAGAGCTTGTTGTAAATTTAAGAATTCTCATGAACCTACAACATGAAACACCAGACATAATGTATACTGTACTGTTTTGCTTTCCTCTACAATAAATTAATACCCTGGATGACTTAAATATTAGCAAAAATATTTACAAAAAGAAGATAAAACACAGTATAAAACTTTTTTTCAAAGATACATGTCTTCCAAGAAACAGTTTGGTACCAAGAGTGAAATTTCAAGTCTTACAAAATTGTTTCTCACTTACTTAAACTCATGAAGATAAATAAATAACACTGAATTATACAAACAAACATTGATATCCTCTTATAGGTTTATGCAGTAAAAGCATGTATCTCTTCTTGGGAGTATCCAAGATCCTTCAGATATCTGAAATTCAGAAATCAAGTTTGTAATATTAATACTTGGAATTCAAAACCCACCACAGACACAGATGAAGCAGAACTTCAGCACCACTTCTTTGTTTTTATTCACACATGCACAGTGAACTTTACCCCTGCAAATACATTTAGAAAACAATCAGTGCGCAGGAGCTCAGATAGACTGAATGAACTTTCTGGGTCATGAAAACAATTTCTAAAAATAAATACAGATATCATCTGAATTATTTCAGATTTCTCAAGAGGCAGTGTAATTATTGGCCAATACACCTTGACTTCAGTAGGAGTGCAGAAATGCAGATGATGTGATACTGGTTCAATATTTTGAAGCTGGGCAAAAGAAATTTAGAGATTTTATCTTTAAACAAGCATATAAAATAGGAAAATACTAGGTACAGGCACAAATAAATGCATTAATATAAAATTAAGAAAAATGTTTGTGACAGAACAACTGCTTTGAACTTTACTTCTGTAACTTAATTTATCAAGCTAACACCCAACAAAGAAAGCTTATTTCCTATTATTTCAACTTTTCTATGAACATCAACTTAAAAGCAGCATTTGGAACCTTATGAAAAAAGGTTAAAGAGTTGTTTTTAGAAAGTTCTGGACAAGTTACTCAAACTCATGAAACTTACATATTGCTGATACTTACCTACCTATACACATAAATATAAATACACATCTCAAGTATGGTGCAAGGTGTCTTTTTTTAAATTCCTTTCTTTTAATTTTAAAAGTTTTCTTGCAAAGCAGACAACGTAAGGCCCTTTTTGAAAGACAGCCAAATCAGAAACACTACAGCTGATTAGGTGATAAAATTTTAAAAAATTTCTCCCTTTCCAGTTCATCATTTAAAATACTCACTGTACTCCTTGTTCTGTAAAAGGTGCTGGACCACAGATGCAGATGAACACTTTGGAGTCTCTTTTGCTTCTTTTCACCAACTCAGAGAGAAGAGATGAAGAAATCTTCCCCTGTTTACCTATCCATTCTTTTGTTGGTTGTGACAGAATGAATTGAACCTCAAACCTGGTAAGCAGAAGTGCATTTTATAAATATTACCTCAGATTAGAAATCTGCTATACAAAATGCTAGTGACTAAGACACTGATGTTTCCAATGATTACCTTCCTGTTCTGCTCAGCTCCCCATTGCATATCAGATCTCACAGATATTCAGTCATTCCTACAGATAAAGTCAGTCAAATCACCTCCAATATTATGTATTTATTTAACCAAATCTTTCAACATTAAAAATTCTAGCTTTCTATTTTACCTTACAAAAAAAATCCCTCTGGGACCAATTATGACACTTAAGCACAGATTTTACTGCTGCATTATTAACTTACACAAAGGTTGGTGTAGCTCAGTACACAAGTAGTGAGACAAGAATTCTTGGCCAAACTCATAAAAATGTCAGAACAATTTCAGTAATGAGAAAGTACTACAGTTGGTTTCAAAAACTCACTAACAGAATAGTAACTGAGTAAAAACCAAGCACTTCTGTATCTGAGGCTCCTACTGAAAGGAAAAAAAGGCTTTTACTGTAAATCTGCACACTGTCTAGAGAACAAAGCTTTGAATGTGCCAGACAACACAAGGGTATGAAATAGTATTGATTTTCCACTTCAATGCTGTGAAGGAACAAGCAGTTTCTGCCGAAGAAGAATTCAACTAAGAAGTAACTATAAACAAATCATATTTTTATCACATGAAATCTGAGCAATGACAATACTGATAACAGCAAAGGAACTGAAATTAAAAGGTAATCTGATAATCCTGTGTCTCCTGACAAAACTACAACCTGTTGAATTAAGTTGACATTACATGAGCACTACTTGCATTTCAATCTGCAATTACATTGTAATTGAGGGCGAAATGAAACAATCATTAAGGAAAAAATTTAAGAAATGAGCCTAATTAAACTTTGAATTTCTACATAAATATTTTCATAACCAGGGACACCAAAAAGATTTTTATAAGACTTCTCTAAATTTGGAATGTTGCTCCTGGCGTACATTATTCTCTCTCTTCTGTGTTCCTTTTTTCCCATCTGTGCTTTCTAATGTTAAGGCTAAGGCAAATTTTCTTCTGCATCAAAAAGCTTCTCAGTTTTAAAGACCACCTCATCTAACATATCATCTCCAATTTTGTCAGATCAAATCCTTGGCTTCTCATGGTACCTACAGAACACAACAACACAGCCTCTACTATGCATCTGTGACCAACGTATCTCCTTGCACTCCCTCATTATATTCTCAGCTAAGAGCTTACAGAATCACAATCTATCCTGCTGCCAAAGCTGTACTGTTAAGCTAAGCCCCAAGACTTGTTCTGTAAACAGAGATGTTACAAGTTGTTCTCCACAAGAATTAATTACCTTTCATCTTGAAGAGCTAACTGCTCTAGTTGATTTCTCCAAAGTATGTCATCCTCAGTTTTGTTGAAGAAGATCAGCTTCACTGTCCTTAAAAAAAACACAAAAAAACCCCAAAAAACCAATTTAAATTAACTGCAGATAGTTTCTGTTAAAGAATCAGAACTTAATGCATCATACAGAAACCTTTTACTTACACTTTTTGTTTGTTTCCAGATGCATTATAAGTGAAAATGAGACACACAGAACAAGCTTTGGAAAACTTGCCTGGTACAGACAAAACAGCCCCAAATCAGCTATGCTACATCTTTAAACACTAAAAACATCCCGTTCAGAAGCTAGAATGTGCCAGAATCTTTACATGCTTCCCACAGCCCACTTCTCTGAAAACATGGAAAATAAAAGCCAACTACACTAACGTAGTGCTCTAAATGGTGGCATGGTGCACCACAGCATCCAGTGTTATTCAGGTGGGGGAAACATCAATAAAAAGTGCATAGAAAAGTCATGCATTTTGTTTACTGGGCACAAAAGTAGAAATTGGTTATTTGGAGAACAATGTTTTGAGACACCCTTACTAGTACTCCCCAGGGCAGTCAAATATATCTGCTGCAGTTCTACTCAGTGCTCAGCACTATAAAGAACAGAAAACTCCAAACTTGGAATGAACTGGTCGCAGTTTTGCTGGAAATAAGCGAGAACACAGCTAAATTGAAGAAGTGGAAATTTAGATATGATCCCTGCCAGTAAAGAAAAGCTGGTTGACAGAATGATTAAAATTTAGATAACAAATAAGAAGCTTCATCAGCCCTTTGGAAGGAAATAGAATGAATCTAACATACTGGAAACTATGTCAAAGGATGTAGATTTTAATAAACTAAAAAAAACTGGTATGAACAGTCTTATGGAAAACTGTTCAGAAAGAGGAGTTAGAGATCCTCAGAGGATTGTAACACAGAGGAAGAGAAGTTAAGAAGAAAGTTAAAAAATCACCTTCCAAACAAGAATGACAATGAAAATGTGATACTATATTAAAAGTGAAAATGAGAACAGAGTGGTAATTTAGGAATGAAAAGCTTGAGACACATCAAGATACAACTATCAAGTAGACTCAAGAATAGACTACAAGCATCCCATATTGAGAAGAGCATTAGCCCCCTACCTAGCGTTTAGTGCCTTTGTGCTTCAGTCTTTTAAGAAATGCACCTACCTGACTGTAGTTATATACAACCAGCAAAAGGAGCTAAAAAATCTCATCTTAAAAAACAAGCATAGAGGACCAATATTCTTTTATAGTTAATACTTTGGCCAAATACAATTTGGACTGTAAGAGAGGAAACAAAGCTGAAGAACGAGCATCATGACTTGATGCACAAAAGGATAGTGCAGCTATGAAGGGAACAAATAGTTTTACCCATTGCAATAGGCAAGAAATAGACTTACAAGACAGTAGGCAGACTTTGTCTAGACAGTAAGAATGAAAATCCAATTATCCAAGCTCATGCCGCCCAGGGAAGCTGAAGATTCTCCAGCATTCACAGTGCAGCCTCAGAGCTTTGGCAGCACTCACCCAGCACTCCAGAGAGAGGTTGCTCTGGCACCCTCAGGTGACAAGTCTGTCATTGTACAGATTATTCCTTAGCTCTCTGCAATTTGTGTTTTAGCATGGGCAATCCAAGCTTATGGCAACAGTTACTTTGCAAAGTAAGATAATTCTATGCAAATTATATTTATACTGTTCATATATACATATATATATTATATATAGATACATATATAATATATAGATATAGATGTACACACACACATCATACAGATAAACATACATGGTAGTACTTTCTCAAAAAATAAACTGAGGGTTAAAGAGCAAATATAAGGCCAAGAAACTAAATTGCCTAGAACAACCAGAAAAACAAAGGTTTAAAGTGTCTACATATAAATAGAACCTGTCTCAGTTCAAGCCATTCAACCAGCCTTCACAGCAAGAAGGAAAAATTAATTTACTTTGACTAGTAAGAAAACAGATGCTGCTGCACTCTAAACTAACACTGAATTCCCATAAGAAATTGTGCTGAAAAGAGCTAAAAATGTGTTCCCAAGCACTTTGTCAGATGATCAACTCATCCTTTGGATTTGCAAAGCCAGTCAGTCCCTTTTTATTTCCTACTGATTATACAACGACATTTTGAAAGAGCCAAACAGTACAGTCTCTCTCCTCACAAAACAGGATTATATGTAACTGCTGAAATGTAACAATATAAGTATAGTGTCTGGATTTAGGGTTTGTTTGGTTTTTTAGAAACAAACTTTTGCAGTACATGTCATCCTTTGTAGCTCCAGTATGTAGATCAGTGTACAATTAATCTCACTATGTTGTTTCAAAAGTATAAGCACTCATTCTATAGTTCTGAAGAACAGAAAAGCTCGTTCCCTTGACCAAAAACAAGTAATGTTCTCTTCTGTAGATTTTACAGAATGCATATGCAATACACATCTTTTCATGGACTTGAATATACTTAATGCTGTACTTATATAAGTGACACATAAGTCTTGTGTGAAAACTGGGACTCATCTGGTAACAATGTGTTACTGGTGGGTAGCAGGATAAGGCCACAGGCCAACTATTTTAATGTATCAGAGAGAAGCTATGAGTAAACAGTTGCAGCCCTCCTCAGTCCAAAACCTGTTATCTATATTGTAGTATTTCTATACTAAAAAAAAGACACTCAAATGTGAAGCTAGTTAAAAGAAAAACCTCCTCGAAGTTTCTACTCAGTGAGCTCATTTACACCACAACTAAATTCCAAAATGCAAACCAGTCTATTACGTTGATGGTAGCCAATAACCAAATATGTGCAAGTTGCCTAAGCTTTTGACAGATTCTTCCCTAAAGCATGACAGTTTTTGGAGTAAGTTCAAGAAAAATGTTTTCATACCATTTTGTTAATTGTTTTATTAACACTGAGGTTTGTGTGTCAAGAAGCCCACATACCTGAGACAGCTAACTTCAGTCAGAGCAAAATTCAGCAGCTTAACCATTGGTGTGAAGCCTGTGCCTCCTGCCAATAAAAGGAGGTCTTCTGAAGTTTGAACTTGCGACTTCTTGAAGTTGCCTTCAGGATTGCTGACAAAAATATAGTCTCCTTTATTTAAAAAATAAAAAAATTAAAACGTAAACATTATTTGCTGGAAAAAAGCTAATTAGTTTTCTGATTTTTTAAAGGCCATTTCATACTGCCTTCATCTTTGTAATATTAGGGTTGCCTTCAGAAAGGTACTGTGCACTTATCATAAGGAACATTCTTGTTAAAAGAAGAGATGTATAATTAAAATGTTTTGTCTTGATGGATTTTACACAATATGAGTACACAAACATTTGCAAAGTCAGTGTTAAAAATCTACCTCCATATCTGAAATAGAAAAGGAATTGCACCCTAAGTCCCCTAAAACAGACCTCCTTTCTTCATGCAAAATTACAAGAAGTTGTTCTCAGAGCATAGGGCATCAAAGCCATCAACTATAATGCACAATACAGTTCACATACATCAGTCAGGAGAGCTGTCTGTAATGGAGATCTAGTTACAGTGAGCACAAGCCTTTACACTCAGGGTATGGAGAAAGGAAGTTTTAAGTAAGTCCTGGTGTATGAGTAGGTAAACAATAAGAACATCACAATACTCAGACAGTGAATCTTTAAAGGTAATGCAATTGCTGCAAAACCAAACACAAAAGCCCCCAGTGTATACTTACCAACTTGTAGATGGTCAAGTGCCTGTGTGAACAGTCCATGGGAATAAATTTTAATCATTAAATATATATGCACACCATCATGGAGAGGTGGTTCTTGGAAATCCAGTGTCAAAAAAGGCAATACAGGTGTGTATGGTTTTACTACCTCTGTCCCTAGAGAGTAGACAAGAAAGATAGCTCAAATAATATGAAAAGTACTCTACATCCAGATACTACCAAAAATATCAAAATAAACAAAGAGTAAATAAATAACCTGTATATACCATAAAAATAACACCATCCCATGCTTTTGTACAACTTATTACTTTCTACTGTGCCAGTTTTATTACAGAATTGGAAGACTTCTACTTCCAATTAAAAACTTGAGTACATTATTTCCATGGTACTTAGCAATTAAGGACACAGGATGAAAAGATCTTCAGTCATCCCCAAAGAATATGAAAATCTAAAAATTTTCATTAATTTTCAAGTACCACAGCTTGATTTATTCTACATTTAAACAACGGATTTTTAGTACTGCACAATTATATTTTCTTGCACTATCATTTCAAAAAGCTATTGTATGATAGAAAGATCTCAAGAGCCAGACACTAGTAAAGAATGAGGCAGGGAGGAGGAGGACATGAAAACAATTCTTAAATAATGGATTTTTAAAAATTCTGAGAAGTCTCTACCATGTGTAGTGCAATCCAAGTACAGTGACCAGTATAACTATTAAGATGCAAATTTTAAGAAGTACCCTTTAAAATAGTAAACAGGTTATTTCTTTGACCTTCCATTTTCTTGAGTTCACCTTCTACAAAATTTTGAATAGCACACTGAAGAAATGCACACGTGCTTTTCTAAACACATTCCTCTCATAACCTCACGTTATCGTTAATATTGCACAACTGGAGTGTAAAGCAGCGTTACCATGACTACTATAAATCTCTCAGAAGAAGAAAAAAAACAGAAAAAATTGCAACAATACCCTCCTCATTTCAAAAAAAGCTGCAAACTAAAAGGAACTGACTAATGATACATCACACATATACAATACCCTTCCCACGCTTCAAAGATGAGCACTGCTTTGATAGAGAGAATGTTTTAAAGGGAGAGTTGAAAGCAGAGACAATAATATAACCAGGAAATGCCAATCATCTCAGTAGTTGGACCTTCATTAATATTAATCCAGTCAGTTCATTACTAAGCATCATTACTGTGATCCTGGAAGCAGAGACTTGCTAACAACAACCACAGAATTAATGGCCATGGACTTGGCATTCTCCCAACACTATGAGAAGGATTTATGTAAATATATCCATTACTACATCCGCAATTTTTCTTACCTGCAATAATTTGTTTGAGGTAAACATGTTGTCCAGTGGGAACACGGAGATGTGTGCCCTTAGGCAACATTAGGCAGAAGAGTTTGGTGTCATGGGTAACTTCTGTCTTAGAAACCAACTTGCATTTTCTGTAGAACAGTCCTAAAAGCATGATTTTACATGTTAGTTAAGTCCCAATCTGTCATTCTATTTTTATATATCTTTCAATAAGAGAGAGAGAAATGTGTATATTTCACTATGTACTTATAAAAAGACAATAAATAGATGCTTCTTGTATAATTACTTATAATAATTTTTATCATTTTGGACTAAGGACTCATTTATAATCCTACTTTAAGAGCCTCTGAGTTATTGTCTGGGAAGAAGTAAAAAAGTACCAAAAACTATCAGAACTCCTTGTACTGCATTGCAGCTGCACTGAGTTTCCCATACAAGTACAGCATGGGTACACACAGGCTGTGGAACCTGGAAAAGTTTAGAAGGTGTTGATTCAGTGGGAATTTTATTTCTGAATAAACTGAAATTTTATTTCTGAATGAACTGAAACCAGCTGGTGGAATGTACATGAAATGTAAACCAGCACAGCACTACACTCCTCAGACTATCCACACCCACCCAGTAGGCTGAGAGAGGTTATTCTGCACCTCTGTTCTGCTCTTGTGAGAGCTCACCTGGGGTACCATGTTCAGCTCTGGGGTTCCCCTCATAAGAAGGATATGGACCTACTGGAGCAAGTGCAGACAAGGGCCACAAAGATGATCAGAGGGCTGGAGCACCCCTCCTATGACAACACACTGAGAGAATTGGGGTTTTACAGCCTGGAGAAAAGAAAGCTCCAGGGACCTTATAGCAGCCTTCAATAAAGAAGATGATGTAAGTAATTTTTCCTCCTCTACCTTTAGAAGAGCATTTTTCAGCTAGGCCCTTGTTTCAGCACTGCAGTATTTTAGCTCTAACCTAGAATATCAGCATGATCACAGCACCACACTGCCTAAATAGGTTTGTAACCCAAGGGAACTTTCATGGGCTATCAGGTACTAGAAGTTCAGCTCTGCAAAGAACTAAAAAAAAAAAAAAAAAAAAAGAAAAGAAAGAAAGAAAGCTAACAAGCAACAAAATCCCATGAACAGCATTATCTAAACTTCATACATCCAAAACAAGCCAAGTAATTTTTTAAAAAAGGCAAGGAGAAGAAGCCACTTTCCTACAATAATCCCCCAATGTAATTTGCCATTTTCAATGAAGAATTTGTGAGCAGTTCCAGTGAATATTTTTATGTATAGCCTCTCAAAATTTGACAGGTTCATGTATGAGAATACTTGAACATGACATCCTTCAAATAGCACTTTCTACACTGGAGCAATTTCAGTGAAGTAACATTTCCCCTTTTTTTCATGGCATTGAAAAATACTCATGTTGCTCGCACAAATAGCTGAGCTATTCATGAAATAGGATGAGATGCAAAGGAAATTCCAACTAGGCATCACCATAAGGATGGTCTGGTCAAACACTGGGGCAGCTGCTCAGAGGGAGACTTTCCCTGGAGGTATTCAAACATTGACTGAACAGCTTTGAGCAAGAAGTTAGATCAGATGATTTCCAGAGCTCCCCTTTAGCTAAGTCAGTCTACAAATCTATTATTTCTTAAAGGTCTTAAGAGTTAGAAGCATCTTTATCTTTTGTGTTTTGCCACTGCACCAGCAGATGCTTCTTCAATCTGATGTTGATTCTCTTTTGACAGGAGCGGACTATCAGAAAATGTCTAATAAATGCTTATCACTTGTACATGGCCTTAATCCTGACGTGACTCAGAAGTCTTCCTTGAGTCAATACAACTCTTCTTAAATTAATCTTGCCTGAAGGAAGGCTTATGCAAGTTTCCAGTGAAGTCTCCACTAAATACAAATCAAAATGTAAAGGAAATTCTAGCATTGCTGCAGCTCAAGTGATCACTGCCATTGCTTCCTAGCTCCTTCTTCCAACAGCACCAAAGAGAATCCCACATCAGTACACCTGGTTGAACTTTACGCTTAACAATGGCTACAGCGCACAAACAGGTAACAATTCCTGGACTTAAAAAAAAAAAAAAAAAAACACAAAGAAAGCTTTAGAGGGGATCTCAATAAGACAACCTGTCCTATCTCCTTGCCCAGTGATCCCCAAGAGCCATTTAAGGACCACATTGAGTATTTCCATAATTTCACCTAATGAATTATACTTTTTCAAGTAACTTATCTGTACTACAGTTTCTTTATAACATTTTGCTCTTTCCAGATATCCCAGATTAAAAACACAGCTAAAGAGTACAAGACAGCTGGAGACCAGAGAGAGTGCCCTCTGACAGTGCAGTCAATTGCTGCTTGAAGGAACACCCATTGCTATTAACATTCCCTTTTTCACAAAGTGCAGGATCACAGCCTGTCAATTCAACCATAATAGAAACAAAATAATTTTAAATAGAGGAAAGCTTTCACCAAACAGTATTTATCTACACACTGCTTGAAAGTTAAAGGTTTAAACAATATGTTCCAGCTCAGCCTTGCTTCTTTCTAACCGATTTATTTCCAAGGGCATAAATAAACTCTGCTGGAACAGTCAAGCATCTAAATACATTCAGTTATGCCTGGAAATATACATTCAGGTTACTAAATCTCAGCTGCATTTGAAATTTGTGCATGGACTAAATTAGGATCAAATGTCATACACCAATACTGCCAGAGTAGATGGCCATAGCATTCTTCTGCTTACACTGGTTTTCTTAAATTATTCAAATAGCTACTAGTGAGTTATCCACTATAAGTGCCTGCAGAGACATAATGTACAGCTTCTGATATGTAATAAATCTTTCTTTGTTAAGATTTTCTCAGATCTTTCTTCTAACATCCTACAAATTCCTTATTTTGAATGAACAAACATTTCAGATGAATCAAAAGAATGCCTAAAGCCCTGAAAAAGTGAAAGTCAGTAATTCTATTTCATACCAATCTTGAAGTAAAGCAGAATATCAGTATCTCTCCAGCTATATAAATATTATGAAAGTTTGTGGAAATTTGTTTTCTATCCTTCTTTTGAAAAACAATACACAGTAAGATTGCAAAGTACAGTAGCCAAATAAATATGCCAAGATTGCTGTCAATTCTGCACACTTTAGAATTGCTTAAAAGGATATGTGAGGTTGGTAATACAACTCTTAACAGTCATCAGCTAATACTCTTAGAGATACAAGAAAAGAAAGAAGATATAAGAGAAATAAGTTTAAAAACTGATTCATCAACTGATTCACTGTTTCCTGACAAATTTTTCACCTTTCCAACCTAATTCCAGCCTTTTCCACATAAATAACCTTTATCTCTTTTTCTTTTTAATTTGCCATACAGAACTTTTGTCTTGATTCATTCAATATAACTTTTGAAAACAAGAGACTTTTCTAAGTGAACTTCTAGTTTAGACTGTAGTCTTTGCTACATTAACTAAAATCAGTTCATTATCAGTCATTCCAATAAAATCTGAAGCCACAAGCAAAAATGACTGTCAAAGCAGAAAAGCCTTTCAACAAAAAGAGCCAGTCCCTAGCAGCAAGCTGAAGCCAAACAGTTGGTTGTGTCAACCCATGAAGACACGTTAATTGTCAGATGCTAAAGATGTATGATTTGCTACTATAGAGAAGGAAAAGTTACTGTTCTCTCAATTTTGGATCACGATGCCAGTGTCCAGCAGCAAATCCTAATTTTCATAGTGGAGAAAGTCATTAGTGAGGAGGTTAGTTTTGATTAAATGTTTTGCAGACACCAAGCATCAGCACTGCAGCTCCTGATCTAGGAGAGGCAGCCCTGCAGCCCCTCACTAACAAAGGCTTGCCACAAAATCCAATACGACCATGGGCTACACATCATTCTAAATTCAGCTTCCTCCTTTGCTGGAATCAAGAACTACAACGCTTCAATTCATAGGCATATAAATTCAGTTTTACTAACAAAATTCAGTTTTACTATCATTATCTGCTGTACAGATAATGATACCTTTCAGAGTATCATCCTTTAGTGTACTACGTGTTCTTCCTTGTCATGAAAGGGAATCTAAGAATTTTTCCTTAATGATGTATTTTTTGCTTTTCTTCACTGATAAAAATTTAGTGACAATTCTTATTTCTTACTTACTAGTCATAATACTAGTGATGCTACAGTGGCAATATTAGCCTGTTGGCTTTGGAAAAAGCCAAATCGTTCCACTACCCTTCTATCTCAGGTAGAGGAATTCCACCTCATTCTTAGCAAGCATTTACCACCCCAACATGCCCATCAGCCAGCTGAAAGTTAATCCTTATTTTGTTCAGGTTACTTGGTTGTGGAGCCTCAAGTACTATTACTGCCAACATAATGGGGATTAGACCATACAGCTGAAGGAAGGTGGCTGCCTACCATTCCCAGCAGCAGCCTAGGCTTAAGAGCAAAGACAACCATGAACCCTCACTGCTGACCATTAGATCATCAGTACCCTCAAACGCTTCACTTAATTACTAGATTTCACAAGCTAGCTCATTTTATCCAAAAAGGCCACCCATGTTCTCCCCAGACAGTCTCTCTCCCCTCCCAAAATAAAATTCCCACTGAATCAACACCTTCTAAACTTTTCCAGGTTCCACAGCACCCTGTCACAGTGTGGGTCTTGCTGATATATAGCAAATGCTGTGGCAGCACTCTGCTCCCTTCTGGTACTCCCAACAAAATAACCTCTATAATCTGCCTTTTGTCCACTTAACGTGGACAAAAACTACTGCACAAAACAATGAAATTGCATCCCATTTCAACCCTCAGAAGCAACAACATCTTATTTCTTTACAGAACACTCTAAACATCTGTCAGTAGTTACACAGTCTTTAAAAGAGCAGAACTTAGTAATTAAGTTACTTTCCAAAACAGCCATCTGAGGAAAAGTTCAGAATCATTTTCAGAAGCAAGAAGCATTTTATTCTCCATGGGATAAAATACACACAATCCCCCAGGTCATCCCTACTAGCATGTCATTTTTTAATTGCACCTGGCTATTGCTTTTATGTGCATTCCCCCTCATGAGTGGGCTTTCATATCTTATTTCCCAGAAAAAGCACTAACAAGAAAATCATGTTTAAGTACCTATTTGAAAACCTACACTCTATCATTGTGCTGTATGATATTTTGGTTGGTTGGCAGGGGTCAGGTTTTAGGAGTTTGTTTTGGTTTTTTTGTTTTAATGAGAAAGCTCTATCTTACTTTTTATACTGCATATAAATTTCACAGGATGCCAGCACTATGACCATAAGCTTTTGTTTACACTTTTAATGACCCGTTTCATAACAGCTACTAAAAGTTATGTCACCAACTCCACTACACTGACAATCTAATTATACTGAATTGTGTTTTCTGTGCAATACTGTGGATAATAAATAATTATTTCTCCAGAAAACTAAGCACTTAATCCTTCTTAAGGAGTAGGAGCAGTATTGAATATTCTTCTGAATCTCCTGACCATCCTAAAACACAGTGCAGCTAACTGAAATTGCAATAACTTTTTTTTTTAATCCCCTTCAACTTTGAGAAAATTCAACAATTCTGTTCATTCCTTCCCATTAACTACAATACACTGGCCAAAATTTTAGTATAAACTCAGAAGGGATTTGAGAGTACATAGGCAATTTATCTGGGAGTATGGCTTTCCCAGCCTATGGAGAAAGAAAGGGGGGCTTATGTTAATTGTTTCTTCATATCACAAAGCTATCAAAGGCTTCCAGTACTATCTCTGGATTATGTCATTGGCCCTGAAGAAGACCTTTATCACTTTTTTTGCAGAATTTCAACATATGCTTTGAAACTAAATATTGAATAACCTTTAAGTACAGATGCTTCTGCACGTACGGTGGTCACACATCGCTCCTTTATGAACTCATTCAGGAATGCGGTCATATGAACAAGTAATAGAGACATAAAACAAAATAAACTTTTCAAGTATCAATCCTGACTGGTTTTCAGCCCTTCCTCCTGTGCTCTGAATACAATTGAAGTGTTTTGACTGGTCAATACACACAGAAGTACTAAAAAACTCAAAGACAAGAAAAACCTAATGAACTAAACATCAGTGCTCCCATAAGCACCTACTATTCACAGCCTCGCTACCAAACTGGAATTGTGTAATCACTTCAAGTGAAATTATTACTTTTATTAGAAAGTATAAATTACCAAAAGAATATTAACATACAAAAGTTTAATAAAATAAATAAAAAACATGTACCAAGGTAACACAGCTACTCTCTATTCTGTTCCCAAATTTTCAGAAGTGAAAATTATTAGTTACACTGTCTTCACACAAGACTCTCACAATCTTTAGAAATAAAAGGTAATGCTGAGAGTAAGCAGACAAATATTCAAGTGAAAAAAATCAGAATATTTAGGGCAATATATCAGTGCTACTGTGTATTGAGTGCTGCATAGAAATACCAGATATAAAGTTATAAAAGAGCTTTTAAAATTTTTTTTAGCTATTAATTATTATTTCTTTGTTCACACTGCACAAGATAGGAGTTTCTTTACCCATAACATTATTTTCCTCCCACAGAAGTGAAAACAAAAATGAAAATTCTGCAATTTAGCATAAGGGAGGACAGTTCTAAGCAGAAAAGGAAAATGGCTACTTGAAACTAAACCAAGTGAGAATAGAAGCCTCCAATATGTAGATTTTATGGCTGAGCTGAAAGCACAGGTTCAAATGAAGGAAAGACACGTAGGGCTGAGCATTCTTCTTCTATAAACACTCTTCCATGCTCAATTTTAAATTTAGAGATTTTAAAATTAAAAAACTGCAGAAGAGGAGTTTCTGGAGTAGGAATTAAAAAGCCACAGATATCAATTAATTTGCTAGATTACCAATGCTCAATATGTATTTTGTCAATTGCATCTAACTATCCCCAGCTTCCTCATTGCAAAGGATCTATAAAGCCCACTATATTCTATATCTCCTGTTCTTTCAGATTATCTTCTCTTTCTGTCTTCTATAATCACAAGAAGCGGTAAGGAGGCAGAAAATGAGCAATGGAAGGTGGACAACACATTAGATCAGGCTGTAACCCCTTAGATACAGAGGATTATATTGAAAAATCTAATATTAAAGTGCATGACTCTACAGTTTCTGAAACTCTTATAAGGAAAATTACATTCTACATAAGCTAAAGGTAGGTAGATAGATGTGCTTTTATGCAGTCTTCCTTTTTGTACCACAGTAATCTCTCAACTTTAAAGGTCCATGTAGCATTACTGAGGGCCAGCAAGAGGTGTACAACAGGGTGAGCAGCAGTCAATTAGCTCCTAAAAATGTACAGTTTTGTTTTCACACATAATAAGGCAGACTATAATCCAACAGTCAATTTTTGAGTATTATTAGACAGAAGACCAAGAGGGCTTTTCAGAAACTAGGTGACCATAATAACATCAGGAGTGTGGTTATAGTACACACTGTAATTTTGCAGAAAATTTTAATTTAGCTGACAAAAACCCAAACCCACACTGATCACTGTAATATACTTTGGTGCTGCATCAAGTTCATACTGTTAGCACAAAGTGAATCCTTATATAACATTTACTACTCCTTGCAGACACACCTGTTTATTCAGAGCTGGCTTTAATACCTACACATGATTTGAAGTCCCTTATTTAATCTGAGCTCAAGTTACAAAGATGCAGTGTATTGCAACAACCTCACAGCATTGACAGATGTTACTGTATCTGTAGTAACAACTGGAAGTGAAGGGGTTTGACCCTTCACTCCAGTTACTCCCATAATGATTGACACATGTCCACACACTCTCCTCAGGGTCTACGGGTTTTCATATGGACAGAGAGGTCATTAAGCACTCAGGTAATCATGAGCTGCAACAGCAATCAGGCAGTGTTCACTTTCCAATATTAGGTTCACCTTCAACTCCATTATGGAACAAAACAAACCAAGAAACCAAAGCAAAGCAAAAAAACCACCTCTAAGTCAAACCCTTTCAAGAAAAATTCCTGAGTAGCTTCCAACAAGATTAGACAACAATTGTGAAAGAAACGAAGGTACAACAGAAAAAGAAAATCCTGGAAAAAAACAAATATTACTTACAAGCTCCAAGAAGTCCTAAAAGAGCTGGTAGCTGGTCATGAAATTGCTTACCTCTGTCTGTGCGTTTGATAAAGGTGTTATGACCCTCACAGGGTTGTCCTAGCATTTTCCAGTGAATGGTATCCTTTTTACTTAAGATAATCTCTACTTTCCCTACTTTTTCAGCAATATTTACTAAAAGAGAAAAGATTTCATACTGTTACTTTTAGTTACACTTTGTACAAAAAAGTATTTCACATGTCAAGTATAATGAAATTCAGAACAATTACTCATTTCTGAAGACACATGTAATTAATTCCTTAAATTAGAATATCAAATTAAAGGTACTTCCAGCTACCTCTCTATAATGTTTTAGAGTGCAGTTAAAACAAGCACTAATTGGATATGCATAATAAATACACGTTATTTGTTAAATAGATTGAGGAATCAGGACAGCTTCTCAGACCATGTTGTCAAGAAAAATGCTCACAAACCCAGAGTCGTCATGTACTAGAAACTGGTAGTTACCACTACTTACTACTTTCTTTTCAAGGCCATTTGAATTAACAATTAAATCCAAGAAAATCCCAGTCTAAGCAAAGAACAGTTTACAAATACACAACAGAACGAACTTCTAGCTATTTTAACATTTAGTTATACTAAGAGGGATCAGAACACTATCAACTCATTACTTTCACAGACTGAAATGGCACAATTAAAGAAAAATATTTAATGTTATGGCTTGGTTTGATTGACCATGTCAGGACCTGGTGGTAAGTAAAACTGCAAAATATCTGATGAGTCAGAAAAATAAATTGAAATTCCACATTCTGATATCAGAATCATAAAATATCATGAGTTGGAAGGGACCCACAAGGATCATGGAAATTCAGCTCCTGACTAGACTATCCTAGAAGAGATACAGAAGTGCTACAAGAGACAGAAATTACCAGCCACATCTTCTGAAACTGCATGATCCAAGTCTGAAATAAATACAAACAAACAGTGTTAAGCAATAACAAAATTCTATTCCAGCCATCCTATATACATGAAGTATAAGTCTAGGAATACTGAGTGAACCAATAACCATAAAAAACTATGCATGTTTATCTGGCCTTGAAATTTGACTCATGACTTCTACAAGCCTCATGCATGAAGGCTTTATTTTTCCCAATACTTTTAAAAATGGCTCATGTAAAGCTACCAATCTGCATTTATGTAAATTATTGCACTTGTCCTTGGCAATGAGGGCATTTTAATAATTGTAGAAAACACACTTGAAAAATTTTACTCAAGTTCAAAATCAATTTCTCACTGCACTTTAGTCCGCATGTAAGAAATTTAGTACATACTAAACAAATGAAGATGTGAGTTGATAAACAACATAATTCCTTTACATCAGGGCACTTTAACAATCTCTAATGAAAGAGAAATAAAATATTAATTGGTACATGCAAAATGCTTATGGTCTGATGAGTGGGTTTTAATAAAATAGAATGAAAATTCAGTACTTTCAACTGCAAAATTACAGTACCTACCAACTTCTACAAGTACCTACCAACTTCTACAAGATACGAGTGGTCATCCACAATGATCTCTCCCCTTAATCGTTTGTCTTGACAGTCAACTATCACCAACTCTGCATTCATATCCTTTCATAGTCAAGGGAAAAAAAAAACCAACAATTTTTGTAAACTTCTCCCAGAATTCAAGCAAGATCACAACTGGATCCAAGAATTACAAGATCTTGTAATTCTTCCTTCATGAAATATACTTACCTTCTGCTTAGTGTATATGACAATTGTGACCAAACTATCTGTTTGGAACCAGTCATAACTGTAAAACAAAAAATACAATAAAGAAAAAAATATATACTTTCTTTGGGCATACAAAAACAAGCCCAAGCATTCCAGCAGAGCTTCTTTAATGAATTTACAAGCCAAACATATTACTTACTACTTTGGAAGACTAGATACAAAGTCAGTAATTTTGAAAAAAACTACTAAAACAACTATCTAATTACGCATCCTGATAGTCAGTTCATTGTAGTTAAAATTGTATGACATTAAAAAGCATATGCATTCTCTTTGTAGTATATGAACCTTGCTTTTGAAATGATAAAAATCTTGAGTCCAGACAAAAGCACTAAATAGGCAGCGTAACGTGAGAGAGTTAGAGATTTGGTGCACATACCACAGAACCACAGTTCCCTTCATCTCCACACATCAAGGTTTTGCATTCATTCCTGTGTTCCCAAGTCCAAACCTTTTAATAAATCCAGGGTAAGGTGGAAAAAAACAAAGCCTTCAAATGCTAATTATTTGTATGGCCTTACACTTGCCAGCAAGTAACTTTCATCTACTGTTTAGACTCCTGGACCAGAAAAACAGGCAGAGAGGGAGGAGCAAACCCTCCTGACAGCCAACACATTTTAGGCTGCATACCTTCCAGTTACATGCCAGAATATTCCAGACACCCATGGGAAGAAAGGCAGCAAGGTTTGGAGAGCACTTCAGAATATAAACCTCATTCCAATTGTTTACAAGCCACAATATTTAATGACTGCATTTTACTAGCCCAGAGATAACACGCTCACAGGGGATTTTGATGCCAAGTGAGAAACTGGACCTTGAGGACCAAAGGCATCATGGAATAAAATGACACCTCAGTGGCAACAGCAGGCATATCACAACTGAGCTTTTAGGGCCTGCTTTGCTTTACATGTTGTAGAAACTTGAATGCGGCTATCACATCTTAATATATTCCAGCCTGAAATGAAGCACTTTTTGAATGGCAACTGAATGGCAATTCAGATGTTTATGAACAAATTAGTTAAAGTCAAGAAAGTAGTCAGTCCAGTTGTAATCACCTTCCATGAGTTTTCTCAAGAAGCAAAGCTGAGGAGCCTGCAAATATAAGCCATACACTTGTATACAATGCAAGACAGCACAAGTGTTAGGAATCAACAGAACAAGCAAAGAACCATCATCTGCCCATATGACCTTTGGCAAGTTAAAGCTGAACCTCAACTTTTCTACTTACATAAGGATGGTATGACAAATACTCATTTAACTGAAACTTCAAGAGCTAACCATGGAAGCAGTTGCCTGCATTTACTAAGAATTGCACAGAATTCTTAAATAGAATATTCAACAGATAATAACAGACAAAGGCTTACCTCGGACTTAGATCTTTAGCAGAAGAAGCCAGTACTTTCTTCTCAGGTAGCACACCTGTAAAGAGCAGAGAGTCATTAAAGTATTTTCTGGTATGCTTGCTTAATATAAATAATACTCAGGTATGTTTAGGGTTTGTGGTTTTGTTGTTGGTTTGTTTTTTTTTTTTTTAATTGAATGTCTTAAGTGTCTTCCAACAATATTTAGAGGCTTTATTTCCACAGGTAGACAGACTATGTACTTTTTATATTTATTTTTTATTCAGCATTTTTTCCTGGAGAGCAGGGTCCTAGAACATGGATGTCTACTTCAGAACTTAAGAGTTCCATACACCACAGTACCTATGTTGTATTCAGTTTCATCTGTTATTAGTTTGTGCTTTTACACTTTGTGATAGTGAAGCACAAAAAACCAAAAACCTTATCTGATTGACTTTCCTTTAACAGAACTATTTGTTTCTACAATTCAGAAGAATAAATTCAATTTGAGATGTCTGATCCAACCTAATTCACAAGTAAAATTTCATGTCAGCAGGTTAAGCACAGATATCAGCCCTAAGCTTTCTACACAGCATTTTGCTAGGAATTTCCACAGAATTCAGATACTCACCTAAAGTATTTAACTACATGAAACAGTCTGAAAAAGGCTGGGAAGCAACAGTTGGTCAGTCTTTCAAAATGTCAATTGTACTAACCTCTGGCATAAAAGAAACAGAATATATTTGGCAAAATTTTGAGCACAGAGACAGATAAAAGCCACTGCAATCCTGCATCAATTTTAACACCAAGAAGCTAAATAGAATGATGACGGAGGAAGCTGCAGATTGAACAGCTGGTAAGTGCTGGTTTCAAGCCCATTCAAAGTTAAGCCTTGCAAACCTGAAATGGCTATGCATAAAATAATTAGCACATGAATTCTCAGTTACCCAGATTATTATCTTCTAAATGCCAGTAAGTTTTGTAGTATGACTACAAGCTTAAACACCATAATTGAGTGGCTCTACCCTCTACCACGTGGGAAGCAGATAAAAACAAAGAGAGCCACTCTAATCCAATCTGTCAAAACTATTTGATCACCCAGATGGGGGAATTAACCCAAAGCAGTTAAAACTCAGTCAAATTACTTATTCTTTGATCCTTAATTACTCCTAAGTACACACCATCTGCGGCTGCCAAGGAAGCTAAATGGCAGAGCAGTCAGATCATTGCAAAAGAAAACCAATCAACTAATAAAAGCCTTCTGAAAAGCTAAGCCTTTCTTGAGGACACACATTGTTATTATTTATGGCCTCCAAGGATAAGAGGAATCCATGGTCATACTTACATCTATTTGCTTTAGCAAGTCAAGAGGAATATATATACAGCCACAATAAAATAGAACATTCTGGCAAGCCAAGTTATTTATTAATTATTTTGAAATACTGTAAGATGCTACATGAAAACAATGATTCACGCTGCAATAAAAAGACAATGATTCAGGTGATCAGTGAACCAATTAAGCAAAGTGCTCTATTAGTCACAGTGATCATAAATAAAGAAAATTTGGGGGTGAAGCCAAAGGCTGATGGCAGATATGAAATGAAGAGTTTAAGGTGACCACAAGAACAGCAGAACTACAACCCTACATGTCACGGGACTGCTTTGCACAATGCCACGGGACAGCAAGGCTAGCGATAAATGCTCTTACATTATCCTCATAGTCACACTGGAAAGAGCTGGGTTTGACAGCTGCATTGCAACACCAAGAGAAAATGAGTAGAACTGCCAGTCACAAAAGGTGTGATCAGCATACAAAGTCCAACGGGAGGCTAGTTACCGTTGGCACTCCCTAGGGAAAAGCCAATGCTTGATACTGTTTCACACAGTCATTAGCTACCTATAGGGCACACACTCTCCCAGCCAGAGCAACAACAAATCATGCAAACAGACAAAAAATTAGTTTAAGGTTATTAAGGGATGCAGAGAGACTGAAGAGATGGGATGACAGAAACTTCATGAAGCTCAGAAGAAAGTGAAAAATTTTGCACTTTGGAAAAAAAAAAAGATCCAGCAAAACAAGTGTAAGGCCTGACTGGATAGAAAAGACTTGGGCAGAAAATCTTCCATGCATTCCACAGACAAGCTGACCTTGTTTGTCCATCCCATACCTCCCATATGTCTATACTACTCTACTGCTGTTTTACAACACTCTGAAACACAGAATTCACAATACTTGGTTAGAATTTTGCCTTCTGAAATTTCTTACAGATCACTACAGCCTCAGCACTGGATTCGAATGCAAAGAGAGAGAAGTCTGGGTAAATACTGCTTATTCAGTGATATTCACATAAGCTTGAAACTGACTCCCTACTTCAGGTGAAAACTTACCATTAAGCTGTTTCTTGTCTTCAGACACAGCAGAAGAAATCTCTGCAAGCATTAAGAAAAAACAACAAGGACTACAGTTAAGAAGTTACAGTATTTGCCCACATCATGCTGAATTAGGCAAAGTAAGGACCTCCCAATAAGCCTTCAAAAAGGCTTAAGGGAATGATCAGGATCCTTCAGACATCAAGAAGCAACAAACAAATGCAGAACTGATTACCATTACAAAAGATTATGTCTAATCAAAAAATTGGTACAAGAAGGGACATTACTAAAGAACAGGAAATGCAAGAACTCTGACACTTTAAAAAAACCATCACAGATTATCTTGTGCAATTTTAAACTTCATAGTTAAGAATCTCACTGAATCTGTTAGGAATTCCAATTACACTTGTCTCATGACATCACACAGTGGACTGCAAATCTGACCAACCCAATCCTTAAAAATCTAAACCCAATCCTTGGCAGGAACACAGGAAAAAGAAAATACTTCTATAAACTCCCTCTGCCAAATGATTTTATTTTCAAGTTATTATCTAATTTTTTAATTTATTCTACAGTACGCTTCAACTATTGCAATCCAACCAACTCCAGCAGAAAAAAAAAAAAGGCCAAACAAGTGAATTACGTGGTGTCAATTCATCTATAAGGTGCTCAACTCGATGGGAAAGGCACTGCATCTCTCAGCCACGTTTCCTGTTCACAGTAAATCTGTGGAGAAACTAGTCCTCTGGTTATACCTGGGCCCCTTTCTGCCCTTCTCTACATTGTACATCTCAGAATGTCCCAATATGAAAGGCCCAATTTATATTTCTCTTATGGGAGCCAAATTTGGGTGGGAGAAACAAATCTGTTCTTCCTGCTCCCTTTTAGGAAAACCAAAATGAGAATGTTTCTTTCCTGTTCTTCCATATCCTTTCCAGTGCCCTGCATCACACGAGCCAGTGTTAGAGGAAGAATGCTAGAGAGATGGTAAGGAATGCTCCTAGAGCAAAGCACCAACCACATAGTATTCCAAAATTACTTGAGAGCTCCTCAATAACAACCTTTATCAGAGGCTTGCATATTGTGCCATTGTAAGGTAAAAAGAAAATACTCCACATATTTTTGGTTGAGGCAAAACTTGTCTGAATATTCTGCTATACACCACTTCATGGTTTCTGCCAGGATGGGAAAGCTGTTCACAAAAACTTCTTCCTAATGCAAGGTAATTTTTTGTATTTAGAAGTCTTCTCTCATTTCACTACATTTTACCATACTGCAGAGAAATCAGCACTGCAATTATAAAGACCACGCAAGACACATCGAAGGTAAAGCCCGACCTCTCTTCCTTGGGTGACATCAGAGATCTCAGTTTAATCCAGCTGAATTAACAATAATACAACATGCATTCTGACTCCCATGTAACCACTGAAATAGCATAGGGACTTACATTAACATTGGAAAGAAACATTAGAAGTATTAAATTAATTCTGGAAACATTAGAAGTATTAAAGTACTTCAGACAACTGTGATAACATTTACAGCTGAGCACCCTGAAGGGACAGCAAGCAGTTTAATGCTGTACAGGTTTGATAAGGGAGAGTCTGAAATCATCTCTTACATACCTGGCACTGCACGGGCTTCTCAGCAAGTACAAACACTACATGTTTCAGTGCAAAGACCCACTGTAACACTACAGAAGGGACACTTTGGAATTTCCTACTAGTCACTACCAAAGCATGAAGCAGAATTCCCAAAATACAAGTTGAGAAAACATTAACTATCAGCAGCATTTTCAAAAGACTCTTCTTTCTTAAAAAACCCCAAAAACTAGAGTGTGCAAAGACAAACTTCAGCTTCCTTAAGCAGTTCATGAAGCAAACGATTGTACTATCTCCCAAAAAACCACCAGAACACAGAAAAAAAACCCCTAAGCTAAACAACCACAAATCTTCCAGCAATGCCCCAACAAAAAAATCTGCCATCCTTGCTCTGTATTGAGATTGCATCAGCAATTGAAACAGCAAGTACCAATGTTTCTCCTACTACTGAAACTCACTCTCTGTCACAAAAAGAAAGCAATGTAATACATAATTTGAAGTCTTGTCTTCCTTCGACACTTATGTGGCCATTTAGTCCTCTGTTCAAAAACATGCACCTTAAGTTAGTAATTTATTCTTCTATTCTGAAATGCAAACTTCATAGAATACGGTTTTCTGGAAAGATAAAACACCAGAATTACTGCTGGTTAATAGGGGAGTAAGTCAATTATTTTTTGATAATTCAAAAGAGGGATACACAACCTTTGAGGAATCAAAGTAAATCTTGAGAATCTTACAGTGAAGGATTTCAGTAAGTCCAGTGCTGGAGTGTTCCAGAGAAGAGCCAGTAAGCTGGGGAAGGGTCTAGAGGGTAAATCCTATGAGGAGTGGCTGAGAGAACTGGGGGTGTTTAGCATGGAGCAGAGGAAGCTGAGGGGGGGAACCTCCTGCTCTCTACAACTCCCTGAAAGGAAGCTATAGCCAGGTGAGGGTTGGCCTCTTGGCTGTGCCAGGGGAGGCTCTGGCTGGAGATCAGGAAGAACTTCCCTGAAAGAGCTGTCAAATATTGTCTTAGCCTTCCCAGGGAGATGGTGGAGTCACCATCCCCGGAACTGTTCAAGAAATGACTGGATATGGCATTTAGTCTCTGGTCTAGCTAACAAGGTGGTTGGTGTTCAAAGGATGGACTCGATCTTGGAGGTCTTCTCCAACCTAAATGACTCCTCAGTTTTGTCATCAGCTTGATTCTATATTAACAGAATTACTTTGTTTCAAGTCTGAAATGGCTAAAAAAGTGATATAGGCAACAGAACTCACTTTATAGTTGACAACCTTTATCCTGTAAATTTTACTACAGCAGAATGGATAGCAAAATAATTACAGAACAAAGCAGAAAAAGTGAACAGCAGAAGATGGAATGCCAGAGACAGCAGGGGCTGTCTGTATGTTTTACTGACTGGCTGTCACAAGAATTCCTTCCAGTTGCAGAAAGATTAGATTATTAAAATCAACAAAATTTATGTTTACTATTTAATTTCTAACTAATTAAATCTCTACCTGACAAAGTAGCACTAATGCCTCTGTAACTCAGTGAGGCAGTCATGCCGCTGAGGTTTCTCCATACCTTGCAGCATGTACCTTAAAAGTTCCACACCGGAATTAGCTACCTAGTGCCATGAAGATGTAAAATAGTACCCACACACAGACCAAACTCAGCCTAACTGTTAAGATGATGTTATGTAAGCATTAAACAAACATGCATAGCACCTTTTTAGGAATTGAAGAGCTACAGAATGGCCAAAATTGTGAACTAAAGGATGCCACAGAATTGGAAAAAATTATTCGTAGTCATTAATCCTTTCATGTTTTCACTGCAGTTTTGCTAAGGGTCAATACTGAGTAACAGTATCTGCTTCCCAGGTATAGGAAATTTTGGCTGTGGCCTACAAACTGAAAGACAGACTGAAGATTAAAGTTTCTGGAAACCATCACCCACATTCTAAGACTATACCACATTTCTTACTCTCCTGGCTCAGAAAAGTCTGTTGTATCAGCAAAATTCTCTCAACGTAAATTCAAACTAAAGGACCCAATAGTGTTCTGTAAAGAATAACTGCCCATAAAGTGTACTCAAATATCTCAATATGTATGTAACTTGACAGATGTATGTAAGGTGCTAGAATCACCAGACTGAAAATGCTGACTTTTATTTCCCGATGAGAACTTATGACAGTTTACCCTCTGGGATAAGAAGAAAAGAAGAGGGATCTTGGAGGAGAGCAGGGCTGGAAAAGGTCTTTTCTATACACACAGACATACAACACACACACACAGCTGTTTTCTAATGACTAAAAACAAAAGAAAAATGTAGCCATACACTACTTATAAAAGTCTTCAACTATACAACAATTTCATCTTCAGGTGTCTGCTGTAAAAAAAAATATATGCAAAAGCCTTCAATTCTGTGTAAGAATAGAGACTCTCCTCATAAATATGAGGTGATTTAGGATTTCTCATAATTTCCAGATAACTTTGGAATAAAGTATAATAGACAATATTTCATTCTTAAAAAAACCTCACCTTTTGGAGCCGCAATAGGCTTGACAGCCATTCTCCCAACAAGACATTCCTTCAGCATTGATTCATAATTGACCCAACGATGAACCTACATTAACAAAATATTTTTTCATAAAATTTGGAATTCTTACTATGTTGTTCTATGCACTGAAATAGAAAAGTTCATTTTGGTACATTGACTAATAGAATTCATTTAGCGAATTATTTTTTAAACACATTGGAAGTCACTATTACATCATTCAGTATTTATTTGTACTTCTATTACAGGTATCATGGCATTAAATGAAAAAATAGGACTATGAAAAAAGTAGAAATCGGTTAATTTACTCAATTATGCTTTTCAATATCTGAACATCATAACCTTGAGCTACAGAATATATTTCAGAAGAGCATTTTTATGATGCATACTACACAACTAACAGAACAAAGACCTTGTCATTACCACAATGTTTATTACTCTTGTTTAGACAAGTGAAGGGAAAAGGGATGAAGGAACAAACAAAAAGAATAACAGTTAAGCCAAACAAACACCTCCTATCAAGTTGGTATATTTCTGTTTGCTTCTGTCTTACTATCACTGAATCATTTGGAAATTCCCTATTTTAAAAAGTAAAATAAAGTGAAGAAAAAGCAGTAGCTTTACAGACCAGAACTGGAGAACTTGTAGAGGAAATGGATGGCAGAAAAGCGAATTCTGATAGGGCATCCAGGATAACATCACAAGAAGAGAAAAGGAAACAAAGTGTTGCATGACAAATTTGAATGGTATCTAGATTTAAAAATAAGAACTTTAATCTGGACTAGCTAAGGAGACGAGATAAAGAATCCCATCAACAAATTGTAGTTTCCTCATATACAGATAACAAAAAGAAATGGAGGATTATGAATGACAGGTAATTATTCCAGAAATCTGGGGAACACTAGCAACCTACTAAATTCTTCAAAAAGACCAGTATCTGACAGACACAGAAAGCAGAAGGGAAAACAAATGCCTTCAGTAACAGGAAAGTCATAAAGCCAGAAACAATAAAAGTGAAAAGCATTTTTCAGGATCTAAACCCGCTCTCATTCCCAGGACAAAAAAAAACTAAAAAAAAAAAAAAAAATGTAGCAAGCATATATCTGAATAACTACAGGGACTTCTCCAAATATTTCTGATGTCAAGACTCCTGTTTTCAAGGACATTATATTCCAAGTCACAACTTATTACTACAAATTTCTTGAAAACAAAGAATTATGCCCAAATCCAACACTTAATTTGTGAAAGGATTAACCAAGAATAAACTTGACAAAGACAAAACATTATTCATCTTTATTTACCTTGTCAAAAACATTTTGCAAATAAAAGCATAACATACTCTAACGCACAACATGTAAAGAGGTAACAAATTTCCTTTCAGAAACAGAGATTTCTTTTCTGCTCTTTCCCAGTTTCTCAGCTAAATGCAGTGAGTAATGGAAACTCAGAGAATGTCTGTTTCTAAAAAACACCAACTTAGGGAATCATATTTTACAGTAACAAGTTTGCAAGCAATTCCTTGCAGAAAACACACTCATGCTGCAGAACCTTTATTTTCTGAGTCTTATCAAAACATCTGAAGAAATAGTACACAAATAAGAGACCAACTGTCATCTTGTGACTTGTTCACCAGTGAATAGAAGCTCCAGCAATTTTTCTGATAATGCAGCTCCCAAGTAAATAGACAAGGAATTCTACAAGCATTTTTCAAAAAGTGAAAGCTCTTGGAAAAACAGGTCTCTCCAACAACACTAATCAGTCATTGCAGTAATTTATTAAGAAGGTAGTATCTCAAATTGTTGCTAGCTTTATTGCTATTCCTGCTAAAAAAGAGCTCTAATTGAACCACAATTCTAACAACATAAAGTCACCGTGATTTTTATTATGGTCTTTTGATACAAAATTTAAACTGCAAGTCTCTTTCAGCACATAAAAGTGTCATGCTAAGCAGTGACCCACTGCCTTTTCTTAGGACTGAAAAAGTTTCCACTGAAATGCCCTAGAAATAATCGCAAAACATGCATTTTTCAAAGTACAGTGAGCAAGTGTTTTTTGCTGCCAGTTGTTCTTACCTGATCAAAGAGATCTGTACCATCAGTTCCTGCTGCTTTCATTAGTTCATCCTCACCACCTGGATGATATTCCATGTAAGGTGTGACATTATATACAAATCCTGAAGAAAATATAATTTAAAAGCATATGAGCAGCATTTCTACAACCACTCCTGTCTCCAAAAACAATGGAAAAGTTAGCACAAATTAAAGAATGTACTAGTAAACAGCTGGCATAACCGGAACAAACAGTATGACTTCACAAAAACAGAAACATAAGTGACACAACTGTATAGAGCACAAGAGGTATCACATTACATGGACATGCCAATCCTACAATGCCACACTACTTGCTCTGGTTTAAGACTTCAACCTAGAGACTGAACATGACATATCCTAGCTAGAAGGTAAAAGTACCATGGACAGGTTTAAAAAGAGACAAAATTGAACCAGCTAGTGCACAGAATTGTTTTCAGTTTCTTTTCCAATTAAGTTATCCCTAAAGTGTTGCTGTAGTTGTTTCCCTACCACCCCACACCATCATGGAATGAAATGCCTACAGGAACATGTTTCACACAAGGAAAAACTGCCACTACCAGCAAAAAAACTTCCATTCTTTAGATTCAGCAAAATAAGAAACCTAACATAGCTTTTGTTCATTAAATGTTTACAACTCTGGTAGCAATCTGTCCCAGTAAAAGGGCTCAGCATTGTTTCTACACCTGCAGTGAGATAAAACAAGGCTCCTTCACAGGTCTGAAATGATGAAATACAATTAACTGTTGCTAGGCAACTGGGTTATTGGAGCCTGAAGAATGCAGCTATACACATATTTAACCACAGACATATTGCTGTTAACATGACTACTGCATTCCCACTTAGCCGAATATTTGAAGATATTTAACATTATCAAAACAGGAAGCTACCAAAAGCACAACTGCGGCAGTGCTTTCAGAAAAAGCTTTTAAGACATTAGGAAGTGTACATTAATTACTTCAGGAGAGAAAGGCATTCAGCACTGAACCTCGGGGCAGACTTAGGGCAATCCTAGCTGGCAAGATAAACCATACCAGTTAACAACAAAGACCCAGTCAATAACAAAGGAAGGATCTCAGTACATTTTACTGACCTGCTCTTCTGATGGCTGTATTCACTGTGCCATCTTGTGTGCAGCTGTGATTACTGCACACAATAAAATATAAATATCTGCATAGTCATGGCCTCCTGAATATTACTCAAATTTACCATCAAACTTGCTGGAGCAAAAGAACTATCATTTATACACGCTTCATGTTTTTTTTAACTCTCCTGAACCCCCCCTTTATATACAAATTTGTGGCATATATGACAGTTTTCTTTGATCACACTGGGGTTTTGAACAAAGTTAGCTCCTATTCTTTTATTTCACGTTGCTCTCATGATTTCTGCTCCTTCACATAGAGACACAGTCTAACTGCCAATGTAGAGACCTTATTTAGCTTTTCCATAATTATACTGTTTTACTACCTGTCCACATATGAGGGCTACAGATAATCCACTGTGATTTTCAGTTATGATGGTTTTTTCACTAGTCATCCAAGAACAAAGAAAAGGCAGACCTGGAAAAATTTAAGGAAAGATACAAATGCAGCTTGATGGAGCTCGTGTAAAAAACCAACCTCAGAGATACAGTGAAGGTAGGATGAGTTAAAAACAAAAACACTTCTAGGGAGTAACTCTGTCTGCAGCAGATGTTCCCTTTTCAGAGAGAAAAATGAACAGATGTCCATAGCAAACAAGCTTTCTTTAGCTCTCCTCCTGCTACAGTTTTACTAGCACGTGCAACTGCAGCACAGGGCATCAACAATCCTCCTATTTTGCTCAAAGGCCAGCACTGAATAACATGTTACCTTTACTTTCACTCTCATCCCCTTTAACACCCAACAATAATACAATCACCCCCACATGAAAATTCTTAACTTTCTTTGCTGAAGTTCAGACATGACATTTTATCAACTATCAATGCTGCTCCTTACCAGATTAATGTTATCACTAACAGAGCCACTCTTTTTACAGAAATTTCCCATTAGCTACTCTGATCTTCTTAATCTATCTTCATAGAGATTGGTGTTATCTCCTAACAAATTTAAGGTAACATTAGTGTATTTTAGCCTCTAAATTATTTAATTGCAGAGCAAACATTCTATTCCCTTCTGTAGGACCACTATGAACTTCATTTGAAACTCTGAAAATACTCTTCTAGCCACAGCTATTGCTCCAGACCCCCTTCACACATTGCTAAGTGTATAACATATGATTCAGCTTCTGAGCTGAAATGTCATTAAAAAAATAACTGAAATAGAACTGCATAGTTACCACATGTATTTGTTATTGTGGACAGGGAGTACAGTTGCTCTGTGTGGCAACTGTCATTTGCATTACTAAGTATTATTTCCTAAAGACCATTCTACAAGTTTAAGTAGTATTTTAATATTTATATGCCTCTGAATGTTCTAAAGCAATCCCTAAAAATAGTCAACTGCTCAAAATAATAAACCGCCCAAGACTGAGGAGCATACATGTCAGTATTTTCAAACTCCTATTTTTTTGCTAAGCCCTTTTTATCTGGTACATTACCTAAAATCTCCTGGTTTATTATTTTCACAGGCAGCTACAAAATAGGTATAAAACATGCCCATTTCAAAGACTTCTTTACAAAGGCTTGAAAGCAAAGAAAATCTTTGTAACACAAAATCTCTTACTTGAAGTCAAGATTACACCTGGCCTAAGCACAGGAGGTGTATAGCTTTCTTTTGGAGTGTGGCTTTTGTTGTTGTTGTTTGGGTTTTGTTGCTTCTTCTTTAAGTACAGAAAAGAGAAGCCAGGTAAAAAACAAAGAAGTAACATCACAGACACCGACCTCTTATGCATATCCAGCAGTCCTCCTTTTTGTTGTGTTTAGAGAGCTCATCTTCAGTCACTTCAATCAGCCTCCCTTTCAAACCAGTCAAGTCCTTCCCACTTTTAGTTAGCCGAATCCAATCCATAAGACTCCTTCCTGGTTTTAAAGGTACCTGAAAAATAACAAATGTACAAACAACTTCAAACTCTAAAGGAAGAAAAAGCCATTCAGTACGCTTTTCTAAGCTCCATAGAAGGGCTCAGACAAAAAAAAAAAAGAAATAACCCAATTCATACTATTCACTGATATTTGGGAGCCCTATTCAGCAGTAGGGGTGCTTAAGGAAGCATTCTTGGTAGTAACACAGACATAGAAATTACTGAACATCAAACATTCATATAACTCTTCCCAAAGCAAACTGAAGGTACCAAGTCTGCCTGTGGTGGTCATTTAAGATATAGAAACCTATGAGCAATAAAGAAAAGAGATTTAAAAATCATGGTCAGGTAAGACAAGGCTTGCCTTCACAGCATTCATAAAGCCTTTCCATAAGCCCTACAGTAACTGGAAGCCTCACCCAGAGAAAGCTGGGACAGAAGTCTTGTAGCTTTCCAGAGAAGTATAGCCATGGCCTGCTCTGAAAGGCAGAGCAAGATCTTCAGGGTGTCTAACACCTTCCTCTTCAACAGCAGCACAGTCTGAGAACCCTTTTGATCCAAACTTTAACAGCAGGAAACGGGGTTCAAGAACTGCGGTCTTAAAAAACCACAGGAAAAACAGAAGCAAAAAAACCCCAAAACCCTAAAGCGTACACAGACCAACATCTTTTAATGCTACTTTAGTCCATGTCTGCTGTCTAATGTCTGCAGACAACAAGCGTTCACAAAACCTCTCCAAAGATGAAGATCCAACACATAAAGCATAAGCTGCACGCAATAATTACAAGGTGAAAGTCCTCATCTCTGCCCAGGAGGAACAGCCTGGGCAGGCAGTGCCGGAAGCGTTATCACCGCCGCCCTCTCTAACGAGAAGCACCAAGAGCTTTCCAGCGACGCAGCTGAGCCTGCCCCTCGCCCAGACCTTGCCGCAGCTCCTCGGCGCCCGCTGGAGTATGAGACCGCTGGAGGGGAGCGGCCGGCGGCAGCCCAGCCCCAGCGGCAGCCGGGAACCGACCGGGAACCGACCGGGAACCGACCCCAACCACTGCAGCTCGGCCGGGCGGGGCCGGGCCAAGCAGCCGCCAGGCAGCCGCCGCCGGCGCAGCGGGGAAAACGCGGGTGTCCTTCACGATCTCCCAAGGGACAATCAGCGGCAGAGCCGCTCCTACCTTGCTGCGGGCACCCGCTGCCGCTCGCTGCTGGGAGCCGGGCGCGGGGAAGGCCGGCGGCGTTACGTTCAGCATCGTGCCGGGCCAGGCCGCGGCCGGGCCCCGGCGGGCGGGCGGGCGGAGCGCTGGGGCACAGCGCGCAGGCTCGGCGGCAGCAGGCGGGGCCGCGGCCCGGCCCGGAGCAGGGACGGTCGCCTCGGCTCAGGGCCGTAGCAGGGGAGACCGCTCTGGCTTGGACATCTCTGTGAGCAAGGAGCGGGGTGTGCCCGGTACGGCGCCGTGTCTCCCTCGGGGGTGGTAGGGCTGCCTGGCCCTGCACGAAAGTTGGTTTTCCGTCCAAGTGTCCCAGCGCCAGGTGCTTAGGCTGGGAGGTTGTGACAGACACAGCTGCTGCGCCCCACGCTCTGAAGGTTAAGTGCGAGAAGGCTCTGTGTGAGGGCCCGCTTCCATCCTGCAGCAGGGCTGCTGGGAGCAGATGGGACGGGGCGAGTGTTCCCTGGATGGCGCTGGCACTCCGAGCCGACGCGGCCTGCCTTAGCACACACAGCCCTCAGGCAAGGGCAGATCCAGGTAAGTACACAGGCTCTACCTGACAGAGGCACTGGCCTTTGATTTAAAGCTTTGGATTTGTTTTTTTGTTGTTGTTTTTCAGGGGCTTTGGCCTTCACGATGATCAATACCAAACTTTGCTTCAGTTATTAAAACCAAGCTCACTATTATATCAACTCAATTAGACCTTCTTCTCATTGCTTGATGTCCACTTTATGGACAAACACACTATGAAACTATCACTTTTATATATACAGTAGATGTACATGAGAGCACAAGTGACTTGAGGCAAATACCTCTACACAACAAGAACTAGATTAGAATTTCGACTCTTTTCTCCATTTAGAAAACAGCTATATGGTCTCTTCTCCATGCTTGAAACTATGTTGTAACAGCAGGCACAAAACAATTAGAATACTTAATCCAATGATTCCTCTATACACTTCCATATGGAGCCTACTAAATCACAATGACAAGCTTTCCTTGTGTCCTCAGACTTTGAGAAAGTCACATAACCATAGAGCCTTCAAAGTAAAGCATCTGTTCTCTGCTTCAAAAATTGGTGTTCAACTTTTGATCTACAAACTGTAGGACCCCAGATATTAAAATACTCATCAGTGCCTTCCCCACTTAAACCAGGACAGGAACAGAACAAAGGAAAAAGGCTTGGATAAAATTACAAGACATCTCAGTTTTATTAAGAATAACTTACATAGAAATAAATTATCTTTAAAAATACTATAATACATATTTATATTAAGTTTAAATTACATCTTATTGCAGGCCTTCCTTGCAATCAGCAACCTGATTCTGTTCTTGAATCTTGTTCCAGTTCATCTTCATCATCTTCACTATCCGAATCTTCATAAAAGGAAATTGTAGCCTGAACTGGGAAGTTTTTCAGAAGTGCTTCAGCTTCCTGATACAAGTAATCATAGCACCTTGATTTGGGCCAAAATAGTCTGAAACAAGTACACAATAGATTTGCTTTTTGTTATTATGTATTATGTACTTGGAGGCTGACATGCAAAAAACCAAAGTTTTTTATTAAAAGAAGCATCCTACAGAAATTTTACTTACATGCTCAATTGCTAAATTGCTTTCTACATTCAATTAGGAAAAAAATTCTCTGGATTCTTATTTTCATCCGAAGAGATGAAGGTGCATTTAAAGTGCTAGTTTTGCAGCAATTTTTTGTTTTAGTTTTTACTAAAGCCCAAGACCCTGCATCTGAAACTTCCTGCTCGGGTACCTCATTAACAGTACTACTGATCCAAGTAGTACTGCCCGTACTGGAACTATTCCTGGGGATTATAATGGGTGTCAAACCCATTATATCAAAAATACATTTGAATCAAATTAGTAGGTTTTTTACTGAAGGTCCCAAGTCTAGGTAGTTGTTGATATTTGTTTCACACCATTGTAAAATTCAAAGGAATGGTAAAGGTCTAGGGGTGATCAGACCTGGATATTTCATCTGTCTTTCCAAGAACAATCAACAGTCACCTTAAGGAGGATGTCCCACTGATGTAGATTTTAAAGCAGTCGGTGTTGTATCCAGAAATTAACAAAATAGGCTGGTAAGATCATAAGTTAGCAAGGGCAATCAGCTATTAATATTATATTAATATATTATTATAGTTGCAATTTATATACTCTGTTACTTTTCAGCTACCATCCTCTCTTGCTTACAGTTTGGGAATAGTTAGACCATGGAAGTCCCAAGAGCCAAGAGACTAGCACACTAAAACATAATTAAATGCTGACTACAGATTGTTTAAAATAGAAATGCTTTAAGAAACAGAACTAGATGGCTTTCTAGCAATTACAGGAAATACTTTCTAGGCTACTATTTAACAGAACACTGCTTCCTCGGCAACACAAAGTCCCCAACATCGGCTTTGTAACCGGTTTTCCTTCACAATGTCCCCTGCAACAGCATACACTCAAACCTAAGCATTGGAGTAGTCACACAGTAAAGTCTGCCTGTACAGTTGCTTAGGTAGTGCATCAGTATTTGAAGGATCAGAGCCTGAATTTGAAAGAAAGCTGCATCTTGTCTGGAAAAACTACCTGTGCAATTATTTTAAGTACCTTGCGACACCTACCAGCATTTCTGAATACAGACTCTCCTACAGATTCAGTTGTTATTTTCTTTACTTCCTTTTCAGAACTGACAGTACAGATAGATACTATCATTACCTTCGTCATTAAAGCAGTAGTTACACCGGTATTTTCCTTGGCAATGGTGGCTTAGCCAGTGCATACCCTCTCCTCCTGCCACTCTCTCCCACGCCTCCACCTGCTTCCTTGCTCTGGGATGGCGCTGGATGTTTGCACAGCAACACAGCCTAGGAAGTACGCCCCCATGCCTTTTTTAATCCTAGGCACAGGAATGAGTAGCAAGATGCTTCAGCCAGCTCCACCACCACCAAAAGACACCATGTAACTGTGCAATAAGCCTTAAGTCCCACACCACAGAGGGACCTCAACCCCTCAAAGATGTTAAATCCACGAGTCCTGGAAATCATTTCCCCAAGGATCTGTCAGTTCAAAAGCACGTCGATGGCAAATTCACTCCCGAGGCTCTTTAATATCTACATAATTATATGGGTGGAAACAAAAGGGGCGGGAGACCAAGTGCTACGGTACTACCCTGGCGAGCAAGGGACTCCCTCCTGGCCGCCGAGCGCCACGGCCCCCTGATTCACCCCGAGGTCCCCCGTGGGAGCCGGCGGCGGGAGACAGGGACTGCCACTTACCTGACGGGGTGCGTGTATTGAGCCAGCTTTCGGGAGGCTTCCGCCAACCCGCCGGGGCTGTGAGGCTGCGGAGGAGAGAGCAGAGGTCAGCCCGCCGGCACGGCATCAGGCCCTCCCCGAGCATCCCCGCCCCGCTGAGACTTCCCAGCCGTGTGTGCGGCGATGCCGGCGGCAGATGCTCCGCCGCTCCGCGCCCCACTCACCGCTGTGGGGCCGGGGCTGCTCCGCCGGGCCGCCTCACCCGGCGCGGGCACCCAAGGTCTCCAGAAAGGCTCAGGGCTGCGAGGCGAGGGCAAGGCCGTCAGGGCAGGACCGGGCCGCCCCCCGCACCGGGAGGAGGAGGAAAGGGGCAAGTAGCCCTGCGGGGGCAGCGCCGCCGAGAGCGACCAAGGACAGCCGCCCGCCATCCTCCGCCGGTGCGCGGCCGCTCGCCTGGCGCTGCCTCCCGCGGGCCCGGAGGCTTTTATAGCCAGCGGCGGGCGCTGCGCGGCGCGGAGCCCCCACCTCCCCCGGCTCATCTGCCAGCGCCATCCACAAAAAGGCTCCGCGCGAAGGCGCCGCCGTGTAAACACGGGGCGCGGGCGCGTGCATGCCCCAAATGGCCCGGGGAGGGGAAGCGGGCGTGGGGGGATTTGGCGAGTCGGTGTTAATCGCACTTGAGCAGACACATGGCAGCTGCTGGGGGGCGGGCGGGGGCAGCCCTGTGGGAACGGGG
>JACBWW010000001.1:30681135-30701979 GCA_020086605.1 Lanius collurio | reverse complement strand
GGACCCCGCCGCCGGGGCGCAGAGCGGCCGGGAACGTCCCCGGTGCCGCCGCCCCCCGCCCCTGTGGGAACGGGGCGGGGGGCGGCGGCACCGGGGACGTTCCCGGCCGCTCTGCGCCCCGGCGGCGGGGTCCGGCCGCGGCAACCGCGACCTTTTGTTGTTGCAGCCGTGTTTGTTTATGCCCCGGGGAGGCGAATCACGGCGTGTGGGCTCCGCGACCCGCCCGCGTGTGGCAGCGCCCGCCGCTCCCCGCGGGAGCAGGCACGGACAAAAGGATCCCGTCCCGGGGTGGCGGAGAACATGACGCTGTTTGGAGGGGTCCTTACTCAGTAACGCGTCAGCCTCAGAGCGCTCCCTGACGTGTTCCCCCTCAGGCAACGTTGATGGTTATATATATATATACACACACACACACTTTTAAAAATACGGTATTTTTACCAAGGAAGCGTTCCTGCCTTAATTCTTTTTTTTCATGTTCTCTCAATTCCTTATACCACTGCCAGCACTGGATGCTCTCGGTACACATGCAAGGTAGCGAGGGAGTTTACTTTTGTTTCTATTTTTATTATTTTTGTTTCCCCTTCTCTTTCTGAGATTGCAATCAGTGATGCATGTGAGAGGGACAGAAACAGGTTATATAAGAGCTGGTAAACTGTAATAACACCAGCCTTAAGGAGGGTTGGTGGGATGGAGCTGCCCTAAATGCTGAAGGAGGGCTTAAACCCCAGGTAATTTACTGTCCCATTAAAGACCCACAATTACTGAGGCACTACAAAGATTGAGGCACTCTTTGGAATAATATTTTGCGTTTTTGAGATTGTATGAAGCATAAGGAGTTAGCACTGCCCAAGAGTAGGTGCAAGTAGCTGCTGCTATTAAGAGAATAGCTACAGGCTTGTGCCTTCTCCACAACATCATCAGCATAATCCATTTCACTAAATAGTACCAGCAGTACCAGTTCTAAAAATGTTGCGTATTAGAAGCTGTGTGGGAAATGTAATCACGTTCATCTTTCACGTCTTAAAGTCAAAAACAGATGTAGACTGACTTGCCTTTCTGAAGAATAGCAACCACTTACTTTGAACAAGAAATAGTTGGAAGAGTGCACACATTCAAGCTTGTGTGTGCTGTGATACATTCCAACTTCACCAGTGGACATACTCTGTCATTTTGGAGATTTGTGCCATTTGGCCACTAGGAAAAATTGATAATTATAACTTTAAGAGTCAATAAATGAAAATGTATTTTCAAGTGAAAAGTCCAGTTTAGTAGGAGGCGATGTTTGTAGCTGTTTGTGTTTTTCCCTGCCTCATTTTCACTGTGGCCTAGAATCAGATGAATTAAAATCAGAGTGAACAAAAGGCTCAAACTACAACACATATTCATCTTACAGATAAGAAATAGAGAATAGTGCAACGTATGGTAACTTGTGCAATAAATTGAATGTGGTCATAAGCAAAAATATTTCTGCTTTTCCTCTTTGGAATAGCTACTGTGAAGCTTGTCAGATGAGGTAAAGCATAAAACAAATGTTTAAAAGCTGACTGATGTCAGAGTCTTCTTTGGCCTAAATGAAGTGAGAGCAATAATTTTTATATTTCACATTTCTCCTTTGAGAAATTTAACACAAGCTGTGTAAGGAAAAAAAAGAGGCAAGGCTCACTGTCTAAAGAAGAAGAGCAGGAACATCCTTCATCACATTAGTAGTGACAAAGAGCTAGGAGAACACAACATCAGCTTTAGCTGTTTGATAAAGCATAAAAATTAGTTTTAATGTCTACAGTGAAAGTAACAAAAGATGGAGTGTCTTTGACCGATGACTGAGACTCTTAATTGTCTCAGGATTCTTTTTAGTACCTGCCTGAAATGAGAAAATGTCCTAGGGAGAAAGTGTGATTTACCCATTAGAGAGCAAATTGAATGAGAGGTGTTGAAAGGATAAGGAGAAAATAATGACTAACAGCTGTTCTTCCCCTGCGAATTTTCACACTGTACAAGTCTTCTTGGCTTTATAGTTCAGTAATGCAGTCCTGTTTATTGAGAGAAATACAGAAGTCTGTCTTTGCAAAAACTTGTTATCATTGACATAATAAAAAAAACCAAAACAAACCCTTAACATTTGCTATGTTCCCATTTGAAATACAGGCTAGAAACTGGTAAATCAGGCAGAGAAGATGCTTTGTCATGTTTGTCTCTTCTGCAGGTTGTGCACAGTAACAGTATATTGGTAATTTACTATCTGAGCCATGGTTTCATCATGCTAAAATCTCTTCAAGCAGGAGCTACATACAGGTGCTGAACAAATAGTTGGTCAAATGGGAGTGATGGAATACACTTAAAACTGATTCCTTGCATATAGTGGTGGAATACATAGCTCTGAATTCAACATGAAGACTGATAGAGGCAGTTCCCTCATGCATTCTTGACTCATCTAACTAAAGCAATATTCCCCCTTAGTTGCTGCTTTCTTTGTATTTCTACTTTTTTAAAAAAGTGCAAGTCCTTAGTTGAAGGTTGTTCTTGGTTGTACATATGTAACTCAACTGCCCCTTGGAAAGGAAGGCTGGGAATCGGCGTCTAATACACTGTGCTTTATTATACTGGAATGAAAACTGAAATATTGTGGTTTATGGTTTTATTTACTCTTATGCAATAATAAAAATATCTGGGCTTTTGATCAGTTATTAGCTTTTTAAAAAATTCTCACAAAGCCATAAATTTTAAAATTTTCTCTATACCACTTTCCAAGTAGATCATAGCTGGTAATTTACATAGTTCAATCCTGCTTAGCCATAGTTTGATTTTTTATGGGGATTTTTTTTAAAAAATTGCAATTGAGGAATTTCAAATGCAGCACAAAAGTTCTTGTACTGGCACTCTGAATTTACTACAGTAGAACTAAACCCCAGTTTTGTTTTCTCAGAGTGATACCAAGCAGTATTTTTCCAGAATGAAAGTAATTTTTAAAATTTGGTTTAAATTGATTAAAAGTGCTTTTGTGGCTTTCTGCAGTATGACATCTTGAAATGTAGTGCACTGTTAATAGGATAAGCAGAAAAGCAAACACAGAGGTCTGTGCAGATTTCAGTGTGCTACTATAAACAAAGAAGGTGTTCACAAATGGCTTAGAGCTAAATTTGACAAGACAGTGCTAATCACACTGGGACATGGGAATATCTGGACAGGGGACACTCAGCTGTCTTCATATTCACCTCCCTTAAGGCAGAGAGAGCTCTCACTTATTAGTTAAGCAGGGACAATGCATGAAAATTGTTGCATGAGTTGATACAGGGAGAGAATTGGCTTGATCTTGGCAGGAACTTGTAGTGACAAAAGCAAGGTCAAACGTGGAACTGTTCTGCTTACTGAGACTGAACTGAGAAAACTGATTAACAGACAAAATTTGATCTTGATTGTTTTATAGCCTAGCTTCACCTTCATGCTTCCACTTTTGGCAACACTTTAGGACCCGGTTTTGAAATTAAGTGTATGCCTGATATTTGCATATGGATATTGACTGTGCATGCATATGTCCTTTATATGCATTTGGATCAAATCTGCTATTTGGATTTGATGCAGTATTTTCAAAAGACCTAATGTACCTGGAAGTGGGTCTCATTCAGCATTTCCACAATTTCTTTTTTTTGTCAATAAATAATATGAGATCCAAACTAGATTCCAAGAAATAAAACAAATGCAAGTTAACTTTTTTAATTAAAAAAAAAAAGGAACAGAACTAAATCAGCAATCCGTCTGTTCATATTACCAGTGATACCAATGGCTATAAAATGATTGCTTGGCTAATAAAGGTTGTGCTTGTCCTGTTGCTGGTGTATATTTTTTCCATACTATTTATACACTAAATTGCAGTATATATTCAAGCAGTGTAATTCCACTTAAACCAAAGTGCCAGGTGATTCCTACAGAGGGGTATGCTGGAGGTCTAAAGATGGAATCCTCTTTCATGGGCGTATCCATCCCATTTCTCCCTGTTTGTCTGGATTTTGACTAGGCTGTAATAGTATCATCATTCTCTCATTTTATGGAAAAAATTATTCTTCCCCTTCCTCTATTTAACTGAAACACTGGAAGGAAAACTTTGTGAAAAGGAGGGGTGCAATTCCAGGGAAGGACATCTTTTCATTCTCTTTTTGCAATTGGGTATCAGCCCCTGGTAATTCAGGAGTGAGTGGCCTCACTTGAAGGGACACAGCTCTACACTCTACTCTGTCAATGAGACTGAAACCCTCCAGCTTTCCTAGATTTACCCCAGAACTGATGCTGTTACAATTATTGTAGTGGGGTGATCGTTGGAATCTGCTGGGGGATGAGCAATGTGCTGTGTTCGTGGCACACGCACAGCTACGCGGGAGCCCCGCGTGTCCATGTGGCAAAGTGCGACTGCACACAGCAGGTTGGGCTTCCTCATTTCCCTCCCCCTCTGCACTCTGCTCCCAGGCCCAGGCTGGCAAATGGTAAAGGATAATGTATCCACATGGGAAAGCAGCACATTAAGGGACTGAGAATGTGTAATGGAATCAGCCACCAGTTACAGGGATCTTTGAAAAAATAGGAGTATCACTTGCTATTGAGTTATGGGCACTTTAAATTCCATGCAGATAAGAAACAGAGACATCAGTGCTGAACACCAATCTTGTTAACCTCTTTTAATAGAATGGGAGTCAGTGAAACACTGATACATCATTGATGCCAGGGCTCAGCAGAAGTGTCTGGCTGGCTCAGCATAATGCAGCATAATGTCACAGTGTTTGCTGCAGTTGGAGCACACAGTGCTGCAGTGTGGCACTGGCAGGATTTGCCCTCTTGCCTCTGGAAATAAGTGAGAGGCAGCCAAATGAAATGAAGTCAACAGCTATTGGCAGAAGAGATGAAGAAATTAAGATAATCATTGGAATGCCCTGATCTGACTCCTCTGGTAATACAGTCCCTAGCAATGTCATCTCTCTCACAATGTTCCATTCAACTAACTGTTTCTCAGATATATTGCTTTTCTGGCTACAAAGATAGTGATGGAGGCAGAGTGGTTGTTGTTCAGTTTCCTGTGTCTCTCCAAGCTATCAGCACAGCATCAAATTCTGCGAAAGGATGCACGCCCCTAAGCGTGATGTATGTAATGCAGGAAGCAACGAATTCCTCTGTCAGGAAGGAATGAACTGCAAGAAACAGAGCTGTACCTCTGACAAACAAGTACCTGAGAAAGAGGATGTGAGTCCTAAAGATAAGCAGTGCCAGCCAGAGGAGTACACACAGTATCTTGTACTGCACTGCAGGGATGTCAGATCTCTTACACAGGTGCCTGCAGACAAGTGCTGACAGAGACCCTCTAAGCCTGCAGTTCCTCCCTGGCTTCTTGTGACTGATGTTATGAGGCTGCCAATTCCATCGTGTCAGAATTTCAGCACTTCTTCAAGCATGCTCCCAGGGATCCCTAGTGGTAGCACTGAACACAAGGAATAGACTGGTACAGGCTGCTAGCCTGTCTGTTTTAATGTGCCAGAGCTACCAAAGGTAAATACTGATATTACTTGTTTTTAACGCTGCTTGTCAGTGCTCTGAAAATCACAATTTCCATTGCTTATGATTTTCCAAATTTTATTTAGGCTAATATTTCCTGTGGTAGAGGAATTAGTTGGGGGGAGGGGACTGTAATCAAAAGACAGCTCAAATCACTGAGCCATTTTTAAGAATTATAGAATGGTTAGGGTAGAAAGGGACCTTAAATATCATATAATTCCAACCCCTCTGCCATGGGTAGCGATGCCACTCATTAGCTCAGGTTGATCAGGGCCCCATCCAACCTGGCCTTGAACACTTCCAGGGATGGGGAGATAATCTTGCAACATAAAAAAGTTCTGGTACCTTTTTTTTGGAGAGGAGTAGGCTTCAGAAGATATAGGGAAGGGCAGCCTGAGGATATGGGAAGAACAGACAATTTTTGAGCAAGCAGACTGTATCCAAGTCCCTAACAGGCAGCAGAGAACAGGAGGAGGGAAGGGGCAGGACAGTCACCAAAGAGCAAGGTTGAAGAAGCAAAGCAAGAATGACTGGAACAGGAGCTGGCAAAAGAAAACATTGAGCATGGGAAGGACAATTTGGACTGGAAAATAATAACTTGGTGATGTCAGACAGGAATAGGTTTTGTGAAGGATGAAAGACAGATGGGAGGAGAAACTGGGAGAGAGAAATAGCATTAACAGGGTCAGAAGATTGAGGTGAAGAACTGAGGACAAGAAGAGCTCCAAGTGCTTACAAATGGGAAGATACTGGGAAAACAGTCAAAAGGCATGAGACAAGTTCTTAGTAAAGGACATTGGGCCTAGATGTCTTGGTGCCAGATGTGATCCGAAGAGATGTCTGAAAGCTAGAATCCGGGACTGGTTAATGAGAAGTAAGATGAAAAGCCAAAATTGGGAAGATACATGACTGAAATATTAGTACATTGAGTGGGAGGGTGAGGGGAATTGAGTTGGGAATAAAATAGGTATAGGAGTTGTACACCTTTCCAAAGGTGTGTGGACCTCAGGAAACCCTATTCCAGCAAAGCCTGAGAAATCTGCTGCAAAGGTCCCATCACCTTCTAGAAAGGCTCCAAGTTAGTACCAGTTACTCTGGTAGCTCAAGGAACAAAACCCTGCATCATAGACCTGAAGTTTTCTATGGATGATATTATTGCATGACCTGATGATTTCTTTCCCCCTAGTTGTTCCATTTCTATTTGTACAACATAGCAATTCACCTCTAGATTGTAATGTGGGACAATTTTAATGCTGCCGTCAGTCACCTAAAAAAACAGAAACTTTAAAAAAATTTCTGAGGTTCATATCTGAGTTATATCTCATCAAATTTAAGTGTTTAGTGGTTAGTCATCTAAATCTAAGATGGTGAATTCAGGCTGCTGTTAGAAAAACCTTCAGAGACAACTGTTTTAGAAGAAGAGGAGGATATCTTCTAAAAGTGTCCTAAAATGTCTAAAATGCACAGGACAGGCAAGATGACAAGCTCTCTGGCACAATCTGTGTCTCTACTGTCTCTGAAAGATGACCAGTTTAACTTTGACATGCCTAGTTTAGCTTGTAAGTAGCTTTTAGATGTCTCAAGCTAGGTAATGTGAATCCAAATGACATGTTTCTGTATTTGTGTGTCTGATATGAGAGACTGCAGTAAGATTTGTAAAAGTGTTTAAGTCTAGCCCTCCCACAGTTTCAAAGTGCAAATTCTCTCTTGCATTTGTGTGTCCTGAATACTTGAACACTATGGATATGAGGCTCATGACTGCACTTGAAATTAATAAGAATCATGTCTTAAATGCAGCACTATATAATTCAAGGCTGTGGAAAAAGGAAATCCTTATTATCTCAGACTGGCCAGCCAGGTTTAAAGAGCCTTTTTAACACTAGCTACCTGGTATAAAATGGCAGCAGTACTCCCTAAAGGCTCTGTGAAGTCTGCTTAATTCCTGCAGCCACCACAGTTCCTGGCACTGCAGAATCTTAGAATCTCAGAATGGTTTGGGATGGAAGGAACCTTAAACATCATCTAGGTCCAAGTTCCCTGGCCATCAGACCAGCATTTGGAAATCTTGTCTGTTTTTGCTATGCAAGTGAACCATCAGAGTGTGCAGGCTGTGCAGAGAACAAATGATGTGTTGAAAAGCCAGTCAATACCTTCTCATCACCTATTCTGGGCACTGAGAGAGGGAAGGGACTTGTGAAAAACAGGAGGTGGTGGTGCCATTGACTGCCAGAATGCATATACACATGCAAGCTGAATCTAAGTTGTGCAGACAACCATAATTCTGGCGTTTTTCTAACTTTCTGGTGCTCGGTCTCACAGTCTTTATAATGTTGTTTTGACACGATTGTCTGTGCATGTAAGACATTTGTGTCTGTGGTGTATTCCATCTGGAGATTTTGCCTAAGATCCTCCACTTTTCAATTTCCCTCAAAATTGATTTTAATTTCCCTTTGTGCATGTCTTTATACACCCAAACCTAATATTCAAGATATTAATTGCTATCAAATTTACTATTAAATTTATGAAAATATTCAATATATTTTATATCAAGCAGAAAACTCTGGGGTACAATGTTTGCTTTTGACCTGTATATAAATGCTCAGATACAGGTATCATACATAGGTAAAAGTTTCCAAGTAGATGATTGAAAATTTTCTCTGATAGTCATAAATCCATAATTTTTGAAGAACTGGAAGAACACTATCACAATGTTTCTAAAGTGCATCTTCAATATTTTAATCACCTTCCTCTGCTCACATTTTTATTGATTTCTTTCCTGTTTGACCTACTGCCACAGTCTCATTATGAGACATTGCATTCCTGCACATCCTAGAATTCACAGTATGAAATACAGGATAGCAAGTAAGTGTGATATCACATTATTAAAAATTTTTACTGTCTTATCTTTTAAATTTTCTCCTGGCTTTTTTTCATTAGTATACTTTAAGAATTCCACAGATCCCACTTTCCAAGTTACTGATGTGGCTTTTCTCTGTGAAACAGAAGTCTCTGAATAATTAGCATTTTGTTAGTCAGCCAAGTATCTCTCTGGCCTCCAGGCATTACTGCAGCATGAGTATAAAAAAAGAGTCTGAAATTTTTCCATTACACTTACCTCCCATCTTCCTAAACTGGTTCTTTCTTCAAAATAATAGTTTATGTCTTATCAAATATCTTTTATTTTTTTGTTACTGAAATACTTTGTGGCTACAATAGACATTGTAAATTCTTGTTGGTTTTTTTTTCACCCTTACAGAATTTATATTTATCTCTAGCAAGATGTAAAAATATATTGTATATAAAATATGCATAATATAGGAGAGTATATATATTCTTACCATCCATGAATACATGTATTTTTTATAGATATACCATGAAATATATATAGAATTTTTACATATATATGAAGTACATAGTAAATTAACTTTCACCTGAGTATATATGACCTAGTTGCAAACTGACAAATAGCAAATCTAAACCTTGTCAGATACATCTTCCCAAGTAAAAATGATAAAAAATATGTATTTTTAAAAATGGTGCTGCTATTAAAAGGAAGTGTAAAACACAAAGAATTTTAAGAGCATTTTTCAGCCAAAATGCAGAGTTAATTCTGGAAATTATTACCTTGGGTATTCATTTTCTCAGCACTGCAAAACATCTCTCATATTGTTGGCAGATACTCCAAAATAAAATATGGTTTCACGTGCACATCAAGTACCTTTCTGTCTAAAATAAATACTTTAAATATGTTGCAACATGTATATTTAATGGTGGTGGTTTAAATTTATTTATTTATTTACTGAGTTACATAGAAAGGATTAAGAGGACATGAATATGGAGTGCTAGGCATAATTTTTAAAAATATTAAGTGAGTGCTCTGTTAAAGCAACTTTTATACTTAAGCATTCTTAAGCACCTTGTTGAGACAAAGTATTTTTCTTTGCATTTGAACATATATTAATATATATTAATATATCATTTTCATTGTGTATGAAACCCAGGGCTATGTATTAACTGCAGAATATCCTAGGACTTCATTTCCAGGTGCCCATTTTGCTTTTATCAGGAAAAACCTCGTGTTGACTGACAGCACACTGGAAATCTAGAAAGGATTCAGTGACCTCAAAAGGAAATACAGTTTTAAATCCTGCCCTGTCTCCCTCTGAAACCTGCAGCGACTTTACTCTGACCTTCAAGGGAGCCATATGAACTCTCAGCTGATGTCATAGTGCCAATAAATACGTTCCATTCAGAGAGAGGGAAAGATAATAGATCCTGATACTGCAAGACCTGTTACTGTTCAATCAGACAAAGAGAAAATACAGCTTCTGAGGATCCATCCTTTCATTTCAATTCTTCAAAGAACTGTAGAGCTGAGATGCCCTTCATGAGTTTGCTTATATCATGAGCAGGGAAACAGTGGAAGATCCGTGCTTGTTTTTTCCCCACACTGAAGGCAAGAAAAAATTTGTTTGAAGAAAAACTGGTGGTGCTTTTCTAAAGAGGTTACTATTTTTCTTCCCTTTCCTGATGCAGCTTCTGTTCATTGCTCTCTTTCCATGGTAGGAGAACAGGTGCAAGGCAGATGCTTTGGCAGATAGCAATGTTCTAGTACTATAATTATAATCAACATTTCTGTGTAAAATACCCAAGGGTTTATGCATGCACAACACATACAGGAAGTTCCACATGGAGTTTTCAGTTTCTTGCTCTTAGTCATAAATACAAATACCTTTAATTTTCTGTAGAATTCAATTTTAAGAGGTGTTAAGGGGGTTGGAGGGGGATGTCAGGGGTAGGATTCCCCTGGAAAGTACTGGCTTGACTATGCTTAATCCTCCCCTGTATTCAAGATGCCCTTGGTGTAGTGGAATGAGAGGAAGCACTCTGAATATTCTGCATAGGCTTAGATTTATGAATGGCATCAGCCTCCCCAGCACACTCTAAGTATGCAAGCAAGGCTGACAGTGGAGAAGGAATATGTGCAACACAAGGCTTTGTTATTTTCATGGGCTTTACGTGGTCATGGGATTCCCTACAGGCCAAGTAGCAGGACAAATCTGTAATGGAACTCAAGGCCAGAAGGCTTTCTGAGAGCACTCCCTGGAGGGGGAGAACACAGGTTTTGTGTCTTTCTCTGTGCTGTGCATGCACGGTGGCAGTTGGGGTAATGGCTTTCCAAGGCAGACACAAGAAATTAGCTTAGCTTTATAGCACACCTCAGTGAGCACTGGAGCCAAGGACATAATTTTTAATAAATCATTTACTTCAAAATGTTCATCTCTGTGTTTGCAAATATGCCTGTTTCTTTATTTCTGTTGTATAACTGTGTGGATGTTGAGAAACAATTGAATTTTGTTTGCTTATTTAAAAACACACACCTCCATTTTTAATAAATTATGCACAAACTGTGTTTGCTGTTCCTTCTAACCAAACTGATGTGTACCAAGGAAGTCTGTCAGCAAGATCGACAGACTCACCATGTCTCTCTGCTCTCTTGTTGAACTGGGCTGCTATGATTGAGGGTCCCATGAGGACATTACACAGATTCTTATTTATCAGTTATGATTTCTATTCCCTGAACATCTCAAGTATTGTGTTTAAGGGTCTTTATTTCCATAAACCGTCATTCCAGTAAATATAATAGAGGCAAATGCAGAATGTGTGAAAACCCCAGTTTCAGTGTAGAAGGGAAAGGGTCTGCTAGAATTCAGGATTAAAAAAAAAGAAAAAAAAAAAAAAAAATGTAGAAATGCTTTAAAATGGAGGATTGAGGACAAGGTGGCAGATGCAGGAGAGCGAGCCAGTTGGAGTGACTCATTATTGAAAGGGTAAAACTGAAAACACTCTGCATGCCTGAAAGAAGATGACAAAATCCAAACAGGAGACAACAAAGATTGGTGCAAACACTCCAGAGAAGTCAAGCATACAAATAGGGGTCTGATCAGTACTCCACATGAAAGTGCTCTGTATGACTGCTGGGAGTCTGAGGATGGAGGTTAGTGAACTGGAATATTTAATTTTAAATGTTTATAGTAGTAGGCATCTGATAGAAAATAATCAGTGTTATACTGTAATACAGTGGAGTTCAAATACCTCTGAATAACAGAGAAGACTATACCATTAGAGGAGCAGTAGTGTTTGTTAAAAGAAAGCTCAACTTCACACTGGTAACAGAGTGAATATGTGCTGCAAAATCAAATTGGGTTGAAATTTCCTATCCAAGAAGGAACAGTAGTGAAAAACCTGTTGTCCTGTACTGGGAGGTCAGCCTGGACAATCTGGAGGACAGCCCCCCATCCTGAAGCTGGTAGAACCAGCAACACTGTGCATGCCTGTCCCTCTCTGTTGATGACAAGCGTGGCAGTCTGCCTGGCAAACTGTGACAAAATATTTACCTGTTCAGTGGGTAAAGTTCAGCGTGATAAATCCACCTGATGGTCGAGGCTGTGCTTCTATTGAGTCAAATTGATGGTGACAACAGATGCAAAGCACCCTCAGATTAAAGGGTGCAAGGGGGGGCTGCAGCTGTTTTCAGGGAGATTTGGAGTTCAGAGCATGCTGTTACTCAAACAACAGGTTTAGATAGTTTCAGTTCTTTACCCAACTAGTCAGATGATCCTCAAGAAGAAAAGCCATTCTAGATTTAATCCTGAGCAGTTTGAAGGAAGTATTTCTGCATATGACTGTGGAAGAATAGCTCTGTAGCAGTGACTCTAAGGTATTAAAATACAGTATCCCTGTAAAAATGGAAAAGGCACCAACATCCCAAATTCAAGAAGGGAGCTGCTTACAAATGGTGAAATTAGTCAAAAATTAATGACAGTCGCAAAAAACAGTGAACACTTTATATGTGAGGGAGTAAGCATGGATTGTAGAGGTTGAAGTCACACTTCACCAATGAACTAAATGTTTCTGAGAAACTCCTTAAGTGCAGTTATCAAAATGAAACAGAAACCATGATTATACCACCCTTTGAGCCACTGGTGAAACTGTGTCTTGAGCGTTGCATGGACTTTTGCTCCACTGATACAGTATAACTAGAAAAGGTACAGCTAGGCAGCAATTAGGGTCACAGACTGGAAACAACACCTAGGCATGGGGAGGAAATACTATGGACTAATTTCTCTTATATCACTCTTCAGCACAATGAAAAAAAAAGGTGGTTGAAAGAATTTTATTGGGTATCTCTAAATCATTAATGATATAGAATGTAAACAGCTATCTTTGAATAGCTGTGGTGCATCGCAGGCTTAAAATTATCAGAAGATGCTTTTTCATATAATGTATGATTAAAATTAGAAACTCATTGCTGGAGGGTATCACAGAGACCAAAAGCATAGAGAAGTTTAGAAAACTATCAGACATAGATAAGATCCATCACATCCCTCTCAGCATCCAGTGTCAGAGACTGGACTGGACAGGCCTGTCTGGGGGTTGCTGTTCTCACATTCTAACCAAAGTATTTTAAAAATTGCAAGAAAAAAACCAAGTTATTATTTTTCTCCACTTCTACCCATCAGATAATAACCTTTGATTATTGCAAACCAGGCTGGATTCCAAGTGAAAATTTCAAGATGAACATCTCCAGCTAAGTTATCATATCCCAGAGGTTCTCTTTGTAAATAGAAAATGAACATGAATACCAAGTCTTTCTAACTGAATGAAGCACAGCAGCTCTGTCAGGTTATTTTAATGCAGATAAGTATCTTTACTTCATATGAAATATATCTATTTCCATGCACAATTCAATTATTTCCACTTCCACATTCTTCTTTATAGTGAGGATTTGGTAAGAAAAATTGTTAATAGAATAGGGTAATTTTCAGACTGGTGCTTCCACTTGTCACAGTTACTTAAAAAACACAGAAAATAGGGTTGTCCTTATCTGCCTTTCTCTGGTGCTCAGTATGTGAGACACCATGGGCCAAGAATGATAAATTTAATTAAGTTCCTTAAGCAACAGCATTCTGACTCAGTAAACATTAACACTTCTCCTTATGCCTGAGCAAACACAAAGATCTGGTCTCAGCTTGGGAATAGTTCAGAGTGCTAATGCAAACAACACAACTACAGCTATTTCTACAAATGGTCCTGAAGGGTTTTCTAGCATGTGTTGATTGCACATCTCACTTAGGAAGGTAACTTTACTCTGGTATTCTGTATCTTATCAGAGGAATCTTTTGTGTCAACAAGTGAAACTATTTCTTTGGGATTAGGAGGGGAGGATCTGTGCTGAGATGGCTCTGGATGGGCCAGTTAAAAAAATAAAGGGAACAAACCCCAAACCCTCAAGTAAGTAGAGCAAACATCTGCACTTATTCCCCACTAAGAAGAAGGCCAGATTTTCACAGCCCCACTGCCACAGTCTGGAGGGGCTAGAGTTACTTTTGTCCAAGTCAGTATCCACTCAATCTAACACAGAGAAGTAAAAGGCACATGTATGCCTATGTGGTTATATGTGAGTTCGTATATCAATCAATAAGAGCCAACATTGCCACATGACCATTGACTGCATCTCTACAAGACCAGCCACTTGCTCACTCTGCCCCAGCAGACCTTCCTCTCCTTCTGAGGGGCTATGTGACACTCCACTCTTCAGAAGTCCCTTCATTTGTGTGGTTCTTTTAACTGCTGACTGGTGTTTGAGGTGGGGGTGCAGAAGAGCAGTACAGGAATTATCCATCCTCATACTGTGGAAGTGCCACATGATCTCACCTGTTTGGAGCTCCTGGGTCTCTTGGGGAAGAATGGCTCTGCTGAGACCGTACTCAGAGAGGAACAACCTCACAGACATGAACTCTGTCGTGAGAAGAGTATTTGGGAGCTACCATGTGGTAAAATGTTGCCTGACCAGTGGCAGCACAGCTGAGGTCCTGGGGGCCTGCTGGAGTGTCTGTGGTGCTTCCCTTGGGGTTTTAGGCCAGGAATCTTTGAAGCACTGTGAGGATGACTGCATTGCACACTGGCCTAGTGATGCATCAGCAATGCAGCAATTCTTGCTTTTGAATTAATCCATGTTTAAACCTGGCAGTGCACATATGGTAACATGGGATTTCTCTTGTTTCTTATGCCTTTGATTACAAAGAAAGCTAAAGGAGTTTCTATATTGTCAGAATTTCTGTAAAAGGAAACCAAGCACCTGCATCTCTTTGAACTGTAAGACATCAGGCCTTGACCTGGTTACTTGTCTTGATACTTTTTTTATTATTTCTATTTTATCTAAACTGAATGTCAAAAGATACAGATTCACTTGTTGAGTTTTTATGCTTGCCATTTTGTGTTCTACTGCTAAGTACCAAATTTCATTTTGCAAAATCTGAAAACAGGCAAATCCTCGTGTCCAAGGTTATTTTTCATTTGAAATACAGGATAGTTATATTATTTAAGTAAGTCTTTGAAGTTTTAGGAATACTTAAGTCTGAATTGACCCAGTTAATGTTCCATTCAGTCAGCACATCATCCAGCCCTGACTCTTCCTGACTCCAAACTACATCTTGTTTACAAACACATACATGTTTAGCAATCAGCCTTTTTGGTCTATGTGAATTTTGTGTCTCTTAGGTTCTGCGGGAAAGCACCAACTGGTTTACAGGATCCCTATTATTTCACTATCTTTGTTTGCAAATGTGTTTTGTTTCCTCTTAGGAGCCCCACTCTCATTCATCACGTTTCTTTTGTTCCCTTTTATTATCAGGCCGTTGTCTAAGAGAACATGAGCTAAACACCAAACTCCCCTTTCTTAGTTTCTTTTCCTTATCGTTATCATCAGGATCAGTTTGCTTTACATTTTCACATCTGACCAGCCTTCCTGAAACTCAAAATTATATTACAATTAAAATGCTGTAGACGTAATGTGCACAGGAACTTCCTATTCATATTCACAGAGTTGTGTATCTTGAACTGAGCAGAAAAACAAGTCACTGCCTTTGGAGTGCTAAATTCAGGGACAAGGCAGGGTGGACTGTGGTCCGCTCTAGGATATATATCTTATCTACCACAGTTAACAGGGTCGTTGATCCTTAAAAATCATGTGGAAGATCTCAGCTATGTTCTGCACCTGGATATATGTGTTTGGCTGTTACCTCAGACCTAAAGGACTAAAGCTCAGGTTTTCAACTTCCTCAGAAAATGGCCTATGAAGAAGCCCCAGGCCATGCTGGTGGGGGAGGATTGTCCTGGGAGTAGGAAAGTCACACTATTCTCAAGATCCTCATTCACAGATTAGGTAGTTAAAATGCACTTTGTAACTCAAACATATACATCTGTTTTTCCTTTGCTTTCAAGACTTCCTTATGCAGACCTATTTCCAACAATGCCTTGTTTCTTTCTGGAGTTCCAATCTTAATTCCACCTGTTGGCATTTCATCAATATGAGAATGACCTGCCTTTTCTTCAGAGATCAGCAGAGAAAAGAAGCTGGATGTGTGCTGTCTACATCTCTTCCCTTATTAACTGTGCTGGTAGTATTAAAGCTTTTGTTATTTTCCTACCTTGCTGTAAACCTTGGGAGTGTATTTTGATAACGTTGAAAATCCTCTGAGCAGATCTCACTGTGCCTTCAATCAACACAATGCATGAAATGAGGCAAGCAAAATACAGAGTTTGCAGCTGTGATTACTTGTAAGTATAGAGACTTCTTGTTTTCCTATTGGCCAGAACCTATGAAGAGATTCAAAGTGAGCAGTTCTTCAGAGGATGGTCTTTTTGTTCTCTCCTAACCTAAGGAGATTCTGTGTGACGTTCTTCTTAGGCTGCATATTTCCATAATGATAAACAAAAATAAGTGGAAAATACATTCCTTGTTCCAGGTGCACAAAAAACTGAGTGAGAAATCTGCAGATCATTGTGGTGCATCCAATACCCTATATATTGTTTCTCGTGTAACTTTCCCTTTCTGATAAAGATCCTTGTGTCTAATAAAAGTAAAAATCCGTACAGTTATTGATGTTTTTACTTTTTCTTTTCAATTTTTTAATACATTAAGATTTGACATGAACATTCATGAGCCAAATTTCACTGCCTGTGTTAATATTGATTTAACAAGAGAGAAGTGGAGGAAAACAGCAGCTGGGATTGAAAAAGGTCACAACTTCTTTGCAATGAAATAATACAAAAACTGAAGTCACACCCTGGCACGAGAGCAAATGACATAAGGCTGGCCCTGAAGATTCATTCAGTTCCCAGAGCATCCCTTTGCATTTTCATGAACCGTGCTATGCTGAGCAGTGCTGGTGCCCTTCTGACTGGGAGATCTTGCCACTGCACATCATGTTCTTCTGCAAGACAGTTTGCACAGTTTTATGCAGAAAGCATAGAGGCTAGGTTGAAACTTTTTGATCATAATCTCTGACTTTGTGTCTCAAGCCTGAAGAGCCTTAGATAAGGTATTTGAACACATTGAGCCAGGTGCACAAACTAGCTTTCAGTAAGTAAGGGGTTACTGACACTCTCGAAAAAATTAATTTGAGATTATTTCTCATATACCCAGAACATTCCGCTTTCTAATTATTTTCTAATTTCTTATCTCAACATTTTACTCATTACCCATTTGATACTTTAGGGCTGACTTGACCCTATGTCATATAAACTGAGGAAAGAGATAATACAATGTGGTTCCCTGTGTTTCTAAGTCGAAACACATTTTGCCATCAGTGAGAACAGCATCGTATCATATTCCCACGACAGACTGTGGTGACAACAGGATTACAGTCTGTGGCTTAGTGTAGGAAAGAAATAGTGGAAGGAAACAAAGTCTTAAGAAACAAAGATCCTGTTTTCCTACAGCTAGTTTTAACAGCCAAAAAATAAAGCAAGGTCTTGAGAATTTCAGTTTGAGGCATACCTTACCGGCATTTTATCCTAAGGTTTTTTATTTCACATTTGTGCCAATCATTAAAGCATCAAGGCTGTGGCTTGCAGGCTGTGTAAGTACAACTATATGTGTTACATTTTATAATTTTTTTTTTCATTTTTATAATTTTTTTATGATATCAAGAAGAAGAAATAAAAATCTGAAAAATGGAAACTTAGTAATTGTGTCTAAGATAGAAGTAAAAAAAATACAGGTCTTAGACCTGTAATTAAATCTCCCCTATAAATCTCCTCTGCTTAACTTCAGTAGAGACCATTACTCACAGGGATACTGGAGCGTCTAATGCAACAAAACCTGAAGCTGAAGCTCTGTAATGTCACAATTCAGGACCCATATTTTTAGCTTCTCAGCCGTATAGAAAGTCTCAGAAATGCCCATTCATCTTGTTCTACTTCTGGTTTACTTACACAGGGCACTTGATTTAAAAAGCTTTTTAGTGATAACGTTTTGTTTGAGCATGTCTTGTACTTTAATGCTTTTTCTATGTTCCTGCTCAACTAGCTTAGACACGTTAGAAATTAACATCTTTTTTTAAACTTACTGAACACCAAATCATTACTTCAGATCCAACTGCCACTGAGGAGTAATTCTCAAGTCATGGTCTCTCATGGAGGATCAGTAACTGCTCTTAACTTGTTCGTGGCTCCAGTGTTGGTAAGACTTCTCAGGTTTTGCAGTTTCTTGAAGGGCTGGCTGGGTTCCCTTAGGACTAAGAATTCATCTTTCATTATATGTTTATGCTTATATTGTTCTTCACCTGATTCACATGCTTGGCCACATATGCCAGCATTTAATCAACATATTTTAGCATTTCTCAGCTTGTACTGGGAACGCAGCTATTCATGATGAAAAATAGGTTCATTTTAGTTTTTTCACTTAGTATTATGTAACTTGCCTGAGAATGTATCTCAATTAACAGCAGTAAGAAATTATATACGAAAGTTCTAACATAGTAAGAACGAGTTAAGGTCATACAGATATGCCTTCAAAGCTCTGTTTTCTTAGAAAGATGTTGTCAGGCAATTAAAGTCCAAAATAATATAATGCAATATTTAAGCATATCTGAGTTTATCTTAGCTGGAAATGAATTTGTCTACATGTTTAGCTTTTGTGGACAATTTGGGTGAAGCATCAGAAGTGTTTTACAAAACCAACGGAATGTAGAAAGCCTCTAGGATTTATTTTAATATTTCAGTTAAAGTGGCTGGTGCTTAGGTTAATATACATGGAGAAAAAAATCAAGGCAGTTCTGGGAGCTTTCATATCATGCCATGATATTTGTTCTTCAGGTTAAGTGAAGCTTTCTCAAGCTTCTGGAACAGGTTGCCCAGAGAGGTGGTGAACTAGACCACCCTTGAAAGTCCCTTCCAACACAAATTGTTACCTGATTCTGTGAAACTTTTTGTTGTGATTTTTCATTAGTTATGATAGTCCAGAGGGAAAAACCTGCTGGTTGTCATTGTGCAATGTGACAAGAAACAACCAAAGGTGGTTGTAGCTCATGTGATAATTGTTGGAGTGCACAGAGTGATCCTGAACCTCTCCAACAGGCATCTTCCCAGGATTACTGTGGCCATACTGTAATGTCTCCTCTAACTCCCTTCAAGTGATTAGTTCAAGCTAGCTGTAGGAAGCCTATTTCCACACTGAAGGAAAAGTGATTTAAATAATCCACTACCATCTATGTGGTTTAAAATCCAATAGAGTAAAAAAGATAACTAGCATTTGGTGCAATCTGAGAGCAAAATGCCCTACAGCAACAGAGGCAAGAGTTCTCAAACTACAGTCATCAATAACATCAACATCAATTAAGGTGTCTGGGGGAAGGCCTCACATAAGTATCATAAGTAATAACTGTGGAGAGCAAACAGCACTGGAAAGGCAATTAGTGCCAAGATACATAGTAAGTGCTTGGCAATCTGCTACATTTTGTAGTGCTTAAATACACCCTGAAGATCTGAAATAAGTGTTGGGGAGAGAAAAGGTACAGTTCATCATTAAACAGTGATTAAAGTACTGAACTCAGAAACGATGCTTTCTTTGCAGCTCTTTAAATGCTTAGAAAAATCATCTCTTGAATCACATGGATCAGGATGCAAACACAAAACCTGCCTACCATGTAGCTGAAATGTATTCAATTTACAGCTGCTTCCCAAGAGGAAGCTGAAGATGAGCATGGTTGTGCTCTGGGCATAGATGAGTGTGGCAGGTACTGAGGAATGTGCACTACAGTGGGCAGCCCCAAGCACTCACCACTGCAGTGACAGGGACAGTCCTCAAAGCCACTTCCTCTGTGTGAAGCTCTCACATGAATCTCAGATTTGCTCTGCATACTTTAGCTGTATGAAAGGACCAGTTTTCTGCTCAGACTGTGTAGGCAAAAACATAAACCCCAGCAACAAATTTTCAGCTGGCACAGAAGTTTTTTTTTTTTTTTATTTCTATAAAATTAACATGGGAAAGTTCAAATCAGTGCCTATCAAATTTACACATTTTCAAATATACCCTCCTGGAAATTTCACACCTAGGATTTTAAAGGAAATAAATAAAGATAATTTTTCATTACTAACACTAATATTTCAATGTATTGAACTATTTCATTGTATTAATTAGCAATATTAAAAAGATGGGAAGAAGATATGAAATATAAGAGGCAAAACACTCTAATGGTTTCTATAAGGATGTAGCAGCAAAGAGGTGAGGCTAGAAATGTGTTCAAGATGTGTCTGCATTTGATGCTGGATGATGTAGGTTAGTGGTTTAGGGTTACAGAGTCATTGCTGGGTGAATGATTGGACTGGGTGATCTTGAAGGTGTCTTCCAACCTTGATGATTCTATGGAAAATGCAAGTAATCAATGCCGTGGTTTCATGGCAGGTAGATCTTAAATCAGCTATCACTCTCTGACTTAGCTACAGTTTGGGCAGTAGTGACAATATGTCAATACCATCTGCTAGGGTTTTGGCAAAGTATTTATATATATTTAGTATATCAATATGTGTGTAACAAATATTAACATACTTAATTTACATTATTTATTTATAGGTTTATATCTTAAAGCTTCTGTCTGGTGAAAGTAGGCAAGTTCTAAATCCAGACATTTACAGATATGTCTCAAGGTAGATGAGAATGGAAATCTCCAAAGAATTGGGCAGGTTTTGATAGGTCTCCCAGTACTCAGTTTCTGCTGCAAGGCTATTCAGCACTCATGCTGGTGTCTCACAGGGTGAGTCACAATGTCTTTGCTGGCAAGATTTTGGATCTCAGAAGATTGCATTGGTAAAGCATACTGGGAGTCAGCTATGTAGTGCTCTGGATCTGCTGTGTGCATGGTCCCAATGCAGTAGGGTTTGCTCTAACATCTACAAGAGAAAAACCCAGTTACTGGGGGGAAAAGCATATTTCTACACATTTTCGGTGTAAGAGAATATGCT
>JACBWW010000001.1:30550147-30676177 GCA_020086605.1 Lanius collurio | reverse complement strand
TTTGTTTCTGTGCCTTTTGCCTGCATTCTTCCCTGTGCTCTAAAATGATCAAAGGACTGTGGTATTTCGATATTCATCTCACCAGCTCCACCTACAGTATTATCTTTCCACACTTCTGCTTCTTGCAACCCCATTGAAGCACATCCTGTGGTGGTGCTGGGTTCTCCCAGAGAGCTGCTTGTCTGCTTGTCCCAAACACATGGCCCTCATAAAGACACAGCTTGAGTGCTTTGTTCTCAAGCTTGGGTACTTTTGTTCCTTGTATAAGATTGTTTTGGTAATCAAGTAGTTCAGATTAATGTGTAGGACAGCCCAGCCCTACACGTGTATTTACTTGTTGTACTGTTGGTCTGAATCCAGGAAGTGATGCTGCACATTTCATATTTGCCATTGGGGCCTTGGTACCTAATCATTGTGCTCAGGTCAAGGAAAAATAGTGATATTAGTACAGAAATCTTGTACAAACCATTTTTAAAAGCTTATCTCCTAATACAATTATGCCATTATTAGTATTTCATAACAACTTTGTGTTTGACATTTCTGTTGCAGCATGCTGTTGTATAATACTTCACACTTTCATAGCACATTCCACCTGAGATTCTGACCCTCTACCAACAATAATGAGTCGAGCTCCACAAAACTACCCTGAAGCAGCCCTTGTGCTAGTCCAAACCTCAAGATGATGAAAGGGAATGACAGCAAGGATAAGAAGTGCCCAAGGTCACTAAGAAAGTCTAGGGCAGAAATTATTCTGGAAATAAATTTCCTAATTTCATGCCCTAGTCTTTCACCACACAACCATTCTTCTCCAGAACATAGCAATGATGAAAAATTAAAAAAAAAAAAAAAAAAAAAAAGAAAGGTCCTTTTATTAAGAAATTATTTCAATATTTTGCATAGAGATATTCCTGTTGATGTACTAGAGAAGGCAGAGTTTGCAAAGTGAGGCTCCTAATAGGTGGGAAATGCATGGGCAACCTGCTCTGTTTGCATTACAGTGTTTTTCTGCAGATGTTTATTTCTCTGCACTGCATAAACTGGGAAAAAATTATCTGCAATCAAATAATTAAAGAGGGTTTCAGGATCATGTATCTGTTTTAGCTGCTGTCAGCATGACTGCTGCTCCACAAGCTCCAGAAGTTATAAAATGTGCAGAAAATGAGGCAGGGGACTGTGGGCAATTGAATGCTGCCCTCGAGAGATTGATGCTATCCCTGCCTCTGTCATTTTTCATTTTCTTGCAGCCCAGTTGGAGACATCTGGGTCTAAATTAGAAAAAGCCTGAACGTTCACAGCTGCACTTAAAATTGCTAGCTGCAATTTGAACAGATAAAAAAAATCAGGCTCTGAGTTTCTAAAATTGGGCACTCAAGTTTAGATAATACTTGATAATTCTGGGTTTAACATCTGTTCCTCAGGTCTCTCTGTCTCAGGTCCCTGGACATAAAATAAAGGAAAGAGTAACCTCAAAGGAGAGCTGTAAGAATACATTAGTGTTGATAAACAGTGATAATATTGCAAAGAGATCATTACAGTAAATCTCATGTGGAGGTTAATAATTCAATAGAGGATTTGAATAATTGTGTTAAAAAAGTGTAAGTAATACTTAAGCTTACTGGAAGTGGAATATTTGATTACTTGCCCCTCAGTGAGGTCTGTCCACCCTCCAGACAAACGAGGCAAGAGCACTGTAGGAAAGGGATGTGACTGTGCCATTAGGGACATTACCAACTGTACTCACAAGTGAGCTAAATTCCAGTTGCTCTTCTAATTTTGGCACTCTCTAACTTTTAAGAGCCTGAACAGCTCTTTAAAAGCATCCTTTTATTACATGCCTCTGCAAACTAAATTCTATGTATACTAATTTTTCAGTGTAATTTGGGTGTAATTGCCATATACCCAATGGTAAATTGCAGCTTCCATGAGCTTTCAATTTATGTGACAAGTAGAGGGACTTATGTTTAGAGAAGATAAGGCAGATTGCTGATGCAAGCAGACTGAAATACCATGTACAGATAATAATCAATAACTTCCCTTTGTTTTAAATAAGTATATTTTTGCAGCCTTTCTCTGCTTGGGCTTATTTACTATGAAAATCACATGTTCCTGCTGCTCCTGAGAGGCAGGTATACTTTCCATACAGAAAAAAATCTTTGGTCTTGTGGTGGGAGCAAAGGCTGTTAGACACAACATAGAAACCGCTGCCTTCAATACCACAAGTGCCACCATGTGACACTGAAGTACAGAGCAAGGTGTAAGGTCCTGGATGTCCCACCAGTGGGGTTTGGCAGACCCCATCCTGGGAGTGCCATAACAGGCAAAACCAGAACCTGCTAATTCACAAGGGATTTTTGCAAAAGGATGCTGTATTGCAAGGTGCACATGGTGGAGGGATACTGCCAACTGCTCACAACTGCTGCCTTGCTGTTCTTCCACCCCAGGAAAAGCCCCTGTAAGGCTTTGCCTCCACCAGCTTGATTTTGTCTGTCCTACCCATCACCAGATGGAATTCCCTGGCAGCTTAATGTTGAAGAAACCCTCTCCCACTGTCAGAAAGCACCAATATAACAAGGGTGGAACTTTTTTCACTGATAGTCATCAGCTTACCTATTGCATTGCCCTCCAACTGCTGCTGGAAAATCAGGCTATGCAGACCTGTGGGCACAACGGACAATGGGGTAATATACAAAAGGGATGATGTGGCTTGATGAAACACAGCATTTTGGGTTAATCTTCAAATAATCCAAGCTCCAGTTGATTCTTCTGAGGCCACCAGCTGTCTCTCTTCAACTGCTTTCAGGTATTGGCAGCCCTAGCTTCAGTTTGGGGTCAAGACCTTGCAAGACCAACTTTCACATCACTAGGAAATAATGCTGGTACTTTTAAAAGTTTACACCTATCCAAATAAAACCAGAACATTTTCTTTTAAAAAGACAAGTTTTTATTATTATACAAAATTAGACAATCTCAAAAACTAGAATCCTGCTATCTATTCCAACACCAATCCGGACACATAATACAGCCTAATTCTAGTGTAATGAAAGAATCTGTTTTATATTATTTCTAGTGTAACTTCATACAACAGATTTTAATAGTTTGAATTTTTTTTATAGTATGTGTTTTAATTTGGAGAGGAAGGACTTTTCTTCTAGCTTCAGAGAACTTCTAAGGCAGTCAGCCAATATAGAAGGTATATTTGGAAAATTTCCCTTTGTTCAATTAAGGCAGCTGGGAGCAATCCAGATTCGATGCAATGCTTTCTTTAACCAGCTCTCATCAAATTTATTATTCATTTTTTTAGCCTAGCTTTCAAGTAAAACGGATGAGGATATTAAACTATGAAAAAACCATTCAGATGAAGGGCTGACTTCATCTCTGGAAAGGCAGGAGAGCCAAGGTTAAAACTGTCACTACTAGGGGACCTCTACAATATTAAAGAGACACAATGAGAGCAAGCTGAAAATGGTATTTCAGGATTAACTCATTTTTTTTGTGTGTGTTTGCAGATTTATTGCAGAACCAACTCCTACTTATGGTAGGTGACTAATCTCATTGCAATGTAGTAACTCACATAAGTAGGAAAATAAGACTTAGCCTTTACTGATTGCTAGCTTGCTGAATTAAATTATAGCTTATTTTAATAACTCTTTAAATATATTATACCCTTAACTACCTTAACTACCGCACTGACTTATACTTTTGATATTTGGTCCTACAAATGACAGAATGAGCTGGATTTTAGAGAAAAAAATAGGAACATGTGAATCATGTTAAACAAGTATTGCCTGGCATGCTCTGAGCACTGCCATCCCAAGTGAGCAAGAGAGCAAGAATATAAAATCAATGTCATATTTAACTCTGTTCCTTGGTCTTACAGATTTTTAATTAAAAAAAAAAAAAAAGAAAAAAAAAAAAGATTAGCCTCTCCCATATGTGTGCAGACTGGGCTTAGTTAAAGTTTAGAGTGTTGAATTGTTGAATAATTGGTTTTGATAGTAGAGTTACTATTATATCTAGTTGGGGCTTCAAAATCTATGGCAAGAATGTTGGCTAGCTGGTTATCAAATACTAGTTAGTTTTATTATAGAAACACGTCACAGTAATCTGGAATGAAATATGTACCTTATTAGTCAACCGTTAGAGTTGGAAAAAAAAAAAAAGTCAGTTAGTCAGAAGGTAGAATATTTATTAAAGTTTATGCCCTGACAGTGAAAACATCAGGTTTTTCTTAAACTAAAGAACTAAATGCAAGGAATATATGTATATTTTCCAGCAATCAAACGCATCTTGAAGTCACAGAAGGTGCTAAATCATAGAGAGAAACATTAAATGAAATGTCTGTTTTCAGTTCTGAAAGATTTTGTATTGGCTCTTGATTGCAAGAGAGTTGGAGCAATCTATGTTGTGGTGATCTGTGTCTGGCACTTCTAGACAAGTTCAGAAACTGGGGAAGGGAAATCTAAACATATTCAGGATGCTCTCTTAGATTCAAATTCTAAAACTTTTATTCATGTCAAAGAATAGCTTTTTAGCTCTATAATCAGTGCTCACATTCCACAAGGAGGGACTTGTCAGTAGATACAAACAACGACCTGTGTCTTTCCTACCAGTTGTTTCCCTGGTGCCTACATATAAGAAAATTAATTCTATTTTACATCAAGGAAAGATTTTTTTTTTTCTAAGCTAAGAAAAAGCATCGGGGGCTGTTGTGTGAGCACACTTTCATATACTTCTTAGGTTCTGTGGTGCCTTCTTGCTTTGTGCAATCGTGACCTCTAAAATTTCCCCCATGTTACATGTGCTTGTCTGCACATTTATGCTCATGCACACACACAGTCTCTCACTGTGTCTCTTCTGCCAGCCTTGCCAGCTGACAGACACAGAGATGCCACTGGATCTAAGTGTCACCAAACTGAGTACAACAGCACAGAGTATCTCGCTTAAATTTTGCAGACTGTTTCTTCTTCTGAGGTAAAACAACCCTGATTTATGCTGGATCTTACTGTTGTATTTCTAGCAAAACCTGTCATGCTAAAATCTACTTACTGGAATGGGATGCTGAAATTAAGGTACAAGTCTTTTACCCATCCTACAGAGTTGCACGGGGGGCATCGTCCTGTGCGATGCGGAGCTGTGTGAGTGGGAAGTCTCTGAAACAGGTATGCAGACAGTACATCACATTTCTCTGCTCTAGTATTACTGGGTCATGTAAGTAGCAGGAGATAAAAGCACATGGCACAAATAGGTCAAAAACCCTCCTGACGGTCTCTTCCATGGAAGCAGCCACTACTGCAGCCCTCTGGAGAAGCAGATGTCCTGTTCCTTCTCCATCTGCGTCTATAAAACAGAAGGAATTTCCTTTCCCTTGTCTTTCCCCACCTCTCCCACTCAATTTCAAGGAAGAATATTAAAGCCTATTTACTCAGGATTTGTGGAGAGATCTAAATTCACACTCTCTAAAATATTTTTTCCCCATAAAAGAGGGCTGCAAAGGAGAATGTTCTGAAGTATTAATAGCAGCTCAGCAGGTCTCAGGTTTTTTGACCTTTGATAAAGCCTGGAGCCTTTGCTATTGCTGAAGACCAGGTGTTCATCTTACACTAGAGCAGCCTTTGAAACTGTCAGCTATAAGGAATTACTGACACTCTTGAAATCCCTGGTAGATAGATACAAAAACACTGTATGAAGACATCATCCAGATTCCGGTATGTTATGTGTTTTGCAGAGCTAATACTTTTCGAGTGTCCTATCCCATTGTCTCTGCTTTGTGGGATTCATTCGGGCAAAAAACCCAGTGTTAATGGGGAAGTAAAGGCCACAGAATTTAAATTCAATTGGCAAAGCTAGGACTAACATTCGTCTTAGGTCATTTTAGGTGCCCACACCATGGATATTTGCGTGTGAACTCATTACCTGGCTTTCCTTTATTGTCAGGGGAGAAATTTATGCAGGATTCATCTGATCTTTATGAAGACATCTATTCTACAGTAAGCTAGAGTGTAGCTTGGAATTGCCACTTCTTGGCTGGAAAGCAGATAAATAGCTTAGCTTAGTGTCCAAATTTCAATAGATTAATTGCATTCCTAGAGGTAAATCTCCATCTCTTCACACTTTTGGCATTGCTAGCACAATATTTTCTGTTGTAATAGCAACACGTGTATAAATGGGAACTAAAACCACATGTAGCTTTGAAGAAGGTTATAGAATGTAGGAAATACAGCCAAAGACAAGAGCTTCACCCTTCTGAGTAAGAACTGGAGAGCAATGCTTCTGCAATGATCTCGTGTTTCACCGGTTGCAGCAGGACATTTTTTGCCCCTTTTTTTCCCCCCAGTGATTATTTTTCTAGGAAAATTGCACATTTTTTTTCTATTTCAAGACAATACTTACATATTAGGCACTGTAAAAAGCATCACAGACTTAATATATTTAGGAAACCTCCTCTTAAAATACAATCTCCAAAGCATCTTCAACTGATTTCAAGCGGAGTATATGTCAACACATCATTTTTAGATCATCAAATGTTAAGTAACTGGTTCACTTGTTCCTTGAGTGGGTGCTTAAAGCAGATTTACTGCAGTTTTCATTATTGTTTTAAGTGGGTGCTTGAAGCATGTTGACTGCTGGTTTTGTTATTGTTATAAGAAAATCATGTTTTATTTTCTTTGCTATGAATCTTACATTATTTAGTCTTGTCCAGTTGGGAAAACAGAAATATAATGACCTAATATTAAATATATCTAAATCCACTCAGAAATATTACCTAATTCCTTGCCATGTATGTTACATGGAGAAACAATGTTTAGTTACCCTTGCTTAAAAACCCAAACAAACCACAATCTGAAGATGCAGATGCACTTGAACAGACACCTCAGCTATATCATTTTCCTGGAAAAGACTAAAGCAATTTATTGTTGCTGTGGATTGAAGATGAACCAGAACCAAGTTTACAGACTGACAGTGCTTAGAGATCATGAACAATCCACCTCATCCAATTGTTCAAAATCAGCAAATCCAGTGCCAAATTAAAGATGGCTCAGTGAGTTTGAGAGGGAATTTTTATTTGTTTACAGCTTTGTGTGTCAGGATTGACAACAAAGGTTATAATGAAACCTTATTTCCAGACCTGTGAATAGAGGCATTTCTGAAAATTTCCATAAACCCCTAAACAATGCAAACGACAAAACAGTAATAACCACCCCCCACAACATTACTATATTCAGTTTATTTGGATTCCTGCATTTAAGCTTGATTTTCCTGAAGACATCTGCCTTTCTTAACCCCATTCTGTCTCAGAAGAATCCTGCCATTCTTACAGAGCCTTTGTGCAAGGTCTTAGACTTACTGCAATAAAGCCTGCACCAAACACATAAGGAAAATCTGTCAAATGTGAATGATTTACATTCTGTACTTTTATATACTCTTTTATATTCTATGCTCTCATAAAGCATCTATATAAAAACTTTCTACTTGAATAGTGAACCAGAATATGGCTGAATTGTAAAACAATGCAATCAGACATTAACCCTCCAAGGTAACTACTGCAGAGAAGGTAAGTGTGTGAGGGATGTATGGGGCAAGGCTGGCTGCATCTGATTTATTTGGGAAAAAACATGTTACTGTGTTATCTTTTTCTGCCACTGCACAATGGAAAAGAAAGTTTAAAGAGTTCTGATTTTGTTTTCCCCAGTTTGTGAGCAGTGGTACAGAAGAAACCTTTTTTTCCAGTTCAGATTTTTTTTTGAGGCAGTTCAGTAACATTTCAAGGATTTCTGAGTGCAGTGAACAACCAACACACCAAAAATCAAAGCACACAGGAACATTCTGGCATTGCCTCTTATTATCCAAACAGTCTAAACACTGAGGTAGTCTCTAAAGTTTGAATTAACTCTACAGATTGCTCTAGGATTTTAAATAAAGGCTTACCACATAATTTAGGCCTAACTTCAACACTACAGCTGAGCTAGGGTCTATTTGATGCATTGCAGTGACCAATAAAATTCTCTCTGGCTGATACAGGTGATGAAAAGCTATGATGAAGGGCTGCAGCATCCCTTCTACTGTTACTCATGATTGAGATCAGCCATCTTTTCTGCTGAGGAAAGAGGAAAGAGACAGCAGACTATCCATATGTCGTTTCTTATTCCACAAATACTTGCGGGACGATCCTAGTAGGTTTCCCCATCATTTATGGGGCAGGAGTGGCATGAAAGGGCGTTGGCAGCTCCATTATTCTGCTCAGTTATTGATTTGCCAATCCAGATCCTCAAAAACTACTTTTAATCTTCAAAAATCGATGATTTAAATTAATTATGATGTTGAAAAGATGCAATGTAAAGGAGTTATTCCACTTCATTACATCTGTTACAAAGTCAATATTGGTAATTAGGATAACAATCAAGCATTCTGGATATGAAACCTTCATAATTGATTCAGTGAATTCTCCAGTGTCAGTATGGAGAGAGAAAGACCAGTTTACCTCACAGAAAAATTAATTTATTTGATGATGACTCTACTATTACTACCTAACATGTACACATGGTCTAAATAAAAGGTATGCACATTCTGTCTTTTCATGAGTAGTTATCAAACAGCTTTATAATCCAGGTGAAAATCTGTGAAAGTGAAAAGCAATATCTTCATGTTATAGAGAAAAATCTGTTTATTCTATGAATGCTTACTAAAGGGACATAAATGCATATGATCTATTATTTGAAAAGACATGTAAATATGTTAGCATTATGCAGTGAGCTAGCCTCCCTCTACAGTAGTCCCACTCACATTCATCAAGATGAAACACCCACAAATACTGAGTGTTCTGCCCTGATCTGCCAAGTCTGACACTGTAAATGCAAAAAAAAAAAAAGAAAAAATAAAAAAGATGCAAAAGGATGAACTTCCATACTCTCAATTGCAAAGTACAGCAGTAAGACTTACTGACTGTAATTCACACCTGAAAGCCACATGTATGTTTGTCAATATGCTTATCAATAATGTTTGTGCACCAAAATGTAAATGGAGCATAAGACAATATACCTATTTCTTCTATCACACCCTGGCTGCATCTTTTTTAAAATGTATTTAATTCAGCTGCATTTTCCTGACCACTTTTAGACTTAGTGCCTAGTGGTTTTGTTATCAGAATTATTTCATGTTGAACAAAGATAGTCTTTTATTGGTTCTGCTCCTTAGCTGTCTAGTGCTGCAAACAGGTTATTATGGAAGGTCTGTAGCACCACCAGCAATGTGGTGAACACTTCCTTGGTACAAAGCGAAGGCAGTCCCTGGGGGTAATAATACCTATGTTCCACACAGAGAAGCTGGGAGATTAAATTAGCATTTGTGAAATACTTGGAGCTCTTTGAATGGAAGACACCACAGAAATGAAGGCTAAAGCAAATTACATTGTGAAGCAAAACTGTCATCAACATTATTCAGTAACGGCCATAATTTTTCTATTAACAACATGTAGAAATGCTGTTAGATGTGGATCAGTTATTATTTTAGACTGAATTTTTCCATATAGACACTTAATTGTATACACAGGGATATAAATAAGTAGCCCAGTAGACATGGTCAGTTAGGCAGTCTGTCTACATAGTGATCTCAATCCATGTTTGCTTCTAGGGGCTGTTCCTCTCTTTCAAGCATAAAAATTCATTGTCATCTTTAACCTCCTGCTCTTGCAGACTCTGCTATGATTCTTTTTATGTGGCCCCACTCTGGGGGTACTGGATTATCACTTCCTTTATCACAGTTCCTTCTGCAGATCATTTTCACTATTCTGCCCACTGGAAGCAGCATTTTTTGATCAAACCATGCAGGCTGCATATACAAGTGAGCATGCTACAAGAACATTGCATTTTTCTAGTTATAGCCTTGCATTCTCTAAGTGACACAAAATTTAGCATGTGAATAGCTCTCACACATGTAATTTGTAATCTGAGTTAGGGTCAATAACTTGCTCCTGTCAGTCTTTGAATCTTAAAAAAAAACCAACTCTTTCCAGAGCTGTGAGATACCCATAGCACCATCACTTTCAAGGAGAGTGCTGGCAGTCAGGGCTTCTAGAGAACTAAATAAAGATTGGAAAAGGAATAATATTGGGCTTATTCTTCTCACAGGATAAACCCAACTTGACATCAGGAAATATTTGTCTTTTTCTGAACTCAAAGTAATTAACAAGTAATTGTTTTACTCCTACACTGAGTATTCCACAGCAGCAGGATAAATGCAGGCTTTGTTAAGTATGATGCTTAAGCACTCCTTACTGTAATTCATATTTTTTTAATATTTTGAGCACTCCACAATGTGCTTACCCAATTTCACTAAACTCAAGAAGAAATCAACTTTGATGCATATTCTTTAAGTAGTTCACTAAGGTCAGGTGCTGCATCTCCTGTAGAAACTATGCTTTCTTGTGTGTCACCAACTGTGTAGCATGTGAGGAAACATTCCTACCACGGTCTTAAGAATAAAATGAGCTCATCTCCTCAGTGCCAAATCTATGAATCTGTTTATTTATAGTCCAAATTTTCAAGCTGAGAATGGCTTTTCTGGATTTCTCTTCAAGTATAAGCAGTTTTGATGAAAGTAGAAAATCACTGCACAACAAGAAGATGTAAGGAAAGAAATGAGGAATACCCCATGGGCAAGAAAGCAGCATCTCATTATAAGGAGGACAGAAAAAGCCTTCTAATACTCTAATGCATTTTCTCAAAATTCCATGAAGAGGACATGAAAATAGGAGTTTAAGTGGTCTTGTAGTGCCAGTGTTATTCCAGTCAGAAATGGAAATGGAAATGACACTCCAGTGCTGTTGGGGGGTATCTGATTGCAAAGTCTTAAGTCTGACAAGGTCTTTCTACATAGTATCACACTGAAAGTTCAGATATGTTGTTTGCCTGCAATGACCCCTAATCCTTTTTCAGAGTAAAAGCTTTCCAGCAAGTAATCTTACAGGATTTGCTTCTAGATATAAGCACTTGACTGCACTAAAGTGTTTTAGTGATCCTAGTTTTTTCAAGCAATCCAAAATCAGAGGGGCTTAGTCTTTTACACACTTGTGACACAGTCAGTATTGTGCAAGCAGGACCAATTAAATGTGAGAGTCATAAAGTCAAGAAGGAGAAGTCAGGGGTTGATTGGGTACATCCCACCACCAAAATGATTCTTAGGTTGCCACTGGAGGCCAGTGCAATCAAAAGTGTCTTTCTGTGGGTGTAAAGATTCAGTTAAAGAGCAACTTCAAGCCTGGAAGAGTAGGAAGTGAGAACTCACTAAGCCATACCAGTCACACTACCACTTCAAAAGCATAATAGCTGAAGAATTTGATCTTATATTAGCAGACTGAGTTTTAGGCTCACAGCCCTTAGCGAAATTTCAATGTGCACTGAAAAAACCAAACTATTAAAAGATTATGGATTAAGTATTGCTAAAAACAGGAAAAAATCACTATGCTATACATATTTGCATATGTAAGTTTAGCATATATTAATAAATCCAATTGCCTAAACCATCTTTTTTTCAAGTGAACAGAGGTCATATTTGGTCATAAGGTATCACAATTCATAATCTCCCTTTCCTATTATATACATTCTTATCTTTTTTTGCTTAAAATTTATTTTACCCTCTGGGTTGAAAGTTGTACTCTTATTTGACATATATATGGCATCTATTGAACTTCTGCTGAACAAATCTGTCACTGAAATTATAACTTCAGAAATTTCCTCGAAGACTTTGATTGTCACTTTAGTATACAGCTGGGAATTTCTGAGCCTAGAGCAGCAGCAGATGGGGCAGGGAGTGGGTGCTTGAAAGCTCAGTGCTGAGCTTTGGATGGTACCACACTTCCACAGACCAGGAGGAAAATGATTATCATTGTACTGAATTCCTACAGCCTCTTTCTTTTAGGTCAGCTTCTTTCTATGACACACCAAGTTCTTCTTTGGCTAAAACCTGCTTCTAGGATGTCAAAAAGCTCAAGTAAACAGTTCACATCACCTGGCAGAGCTCTTAAGGAGAAGGTGGGTCACCCTTCCTGGACCTGGCTGAAGGCCCACTGTCTTAAAAGATTTTGCCTAACACTTTCTGTCTATCACAACATTTACCGGACAAAATGTAAAATTAAAAAATGCTGTAAATACATATAATTTGCAAAGGACTACTCATCATGTTAAAGGTTACTGTTTAAAAGCAGCGCCACTTTTGCAGGAATTGGAGATTTGCCAAGAGGTAGAGAAGCAGGCGAGAGACCAGGCTTTGGCTTCAGGATGGCAACTACAGCTGTATAATTATTACTATTTTTAATATAACAATTTACCATTTACAGCAAAATGCTGCCACTTTGTCAGTATGAATAACAAAATAATACACCAGAAAAAGTGGGTTTTGCTTGAAAAGAAAAATTGAATGTCCACAAAGCCAAGGTAGCTTAAAATTCTGTTACTGTTCCATGGATCAAAGTTTCAATGGTAGATGAAATTTAGATTTTATTTCAGGCAGCGTCCTTCTGTCTTTGAGGAAATGATACAGTTGGGATCAATGCCTTCGGAGTTACTTTGTATTCAAAGTAACTGTCAATTAGTCAATGAGTAATTCATTTTAAACATGAATTAGTACTAAATTATCTGTTTCTTTATACTCCTGCAAATCTGTCTCATGATGTCTGTGAAGCTCAGTATGACTCCACCTAAATTTTTTTGATAAATGTTCCCCTTTCCAACATCAACAGCTTCAATGGAATACAAAACATTTGTATTGAAGTTGACTTGCACCTTTCTTAAATTAATTCTCCTCTCTGTCTAGTATCAATAGAAAGCTGCTATTTTCACATTGACTATATTAGAATACATAGTACCTATAGAAGCAGTAAGTTAGGTAGCTTTTGGTACACAGACTTGTTTAAATAAATCTGCAAAAGATTAGTGCTCAGTGTAAAAGAAAAGGTTTAAAAAAAAAAAAGACAAATTTAAGCCTACTCAGAATCTGTGTGGAAGTGCAATATACTTCATACCTCCAGACTTTTACATTGGAAGCTCTATCAGGACTACAAAATTAATGACCAAAATCAATAACAAATAGTGAGGATATAATAACGGTACTGACTTTCATGACTACAGGACTTTTGCTTCATTTCTGATAAATGTGTCCATCTGTCCCCTTTCTGGTCTATTAACCTCAGTGTTATTGCCAGACATAAGCCAAAAGCTACTCCAGCAGCAAAAGCTATCCCTGTGATGTGGATGATGGTGTCCATTAATACATCAGTCAAAAGAGGTCTCTAATATAATACAGATTTTAAGATTGTCCTTGTGGGAACCAGCATGCAGGATAAGGGGAAGGAACACACCTTTTTTCCTCTGAACAGAACGTGCCAATTACCACCTTTCTGTAACCATCAACTCTGTAATATGCAGCCACTCCATATTCTGCAGAATATGACCTCACTCTGACATGGCTTAACGAGCAGTAAGAGAGCTCGTTAGCTATTCTTTGTGTAACTTTTCTCTTCTATTAATCCTCTCTTTTATCTAAATTAACTTTTTAATTTTCAAAGTTCTTCAAAGACACAATAAAGGCATTTCCTATGGGATGTAGAGTATATACTCACACCTCGAAGCCTGTACCCTTACCACTTTGTGTTGCTATTCTCTTTGATTCAGTAGCTCAAGTGGTTTTCCAAAATGTAATGAATTTTCTACCTGGGATGTACAAACATATTCAGGCTACAACCTTCTCAGACCTTCATTATGACTGGAAAATTGACAACCTGCTTGAATTTCTCATTGCTGCTTTATATCACAGCAACCAAAGGAACTACTGGAACAATTGCCATTAAAGGAGGGTGAGTACAAAGGCTGAATGAACTGTTGTGGACAGAACCCACACAAGACCAAGCAAAGAGGTTATATTTAACAGCAGAAGCACAGAAACTCCTGAGTATTGCATGATTTGAATACCTTCTGTTGCATGTGCTCTAGAGGGAGCATAATGCAAACTACCTGGCTCTATTAGCCTGATACAAAGACAGGAGGATGCTTCTCCTTTGAAAAGTCTTTTTTTTCCCCTCCCCAGAGCTAAACAGATCTGTACAGGACTGCTGCTATCACTATGGTTACAGCCAGCCTCTCCAGGAGCTCTGTACCACTGGCCCTAAGAGTAAGAGGGAGAAGCAGAACAACAGCACTGGGCCTGATGCAGGCCCAGACCTCTGCCTGGCCTGTGAAGGCAGGAGGAAAGGGCATCAAAGCTGTCTGAAGAACTGGAACACTTGACATGACAAACCAGGAAACAAATGGAAAACAAATAGAATTATGGTGAGAACCCCCCAGCTTTTAAGTGCACCTTAGTGAATGAAAATAGAGTCTACATGCTTTACATCATCCAAGACATGAGCATATCTGGTGCAGAATTCAGGTGTGGGGTGTGATGAATCTGCTCTTAGACATGCCTCCTTCCCTCCATATGTGTGCTTGAATGTGAGACTAACACAGACCAATTCTATTTTTCTCAATTCAGATTCAGTTAAGAATTATCTTTGTGCCTCAAAATGACTAATCAGTTTGTCAGTAACATATATCCTCTTGTTTAAGGTTTTCATTATGAAATTGAAAGCACAGTTATAGTCAAGAAAAAAAATCACTGATTCTGTGTTATTTTTAACAGCAAGAACCCTTCCCGCTGTTTATGTGGCACTCATCTAGATCTCCAGTGCATCCCACCAGCCAAGGTGTGAATCTGGGTTTCACAGAGCCAGCACACCAGGCAACTTCTTCGGACTTTATCTAAAGCTATCCTGTGAAATGGTAACCCCAACTCTCCATCTATTAAGTTCCACTTAGCTCCCGCCATGGTGCATCCTTATTTGAGATGGTTCCTTCTTCCTGTGAGGCTTTCATTACAAACATGAACTCCTGTTTTGTGGGGTTAGGTTATTTTTGGGGGGTTGGTTGTTGGTTTTAAATCCCAAAGCAATACAGCTTCAGTAGATCACATCCCCTCACTCTGAATTTAAACAGTACTAGTGTCGTCTTGTCTCACCTTCTTAAAGCACCTTAGGTTTTCATTAAGATAATCATGGACCAAAAGTTTAGATAACATGGTTGTCACGAATGAGATTTGCCTGAAATACCTCAAGAAACTTTCAGTTCAAGTGGCCCTGGTTTGGCTCAACAAAATCTTTGCATGCAGTCAATGGAAGTCCATCCACTGACTTTAAGAAGAAATAGGGGAGTCCTGTGTAGAGCAGCAATAACCAAATGTGACATAAATGTAAATAAGACAAATATTCACGGTGTTTTTTATTCATTACCTTCATTACTTGTTGAAGAATATGCAAGTAGTGGCAGATAAATTAAAATCTTAAAAGGCTTCTGTAATTGCATTCTGGTGATTTGTTCCTTTGGGTGCTTGAGATCGTGACTTGCTGCCTTATAACCAAAATACTGGAGGGTTTCTTTATTACTTGCATTTAAATTCAGCTTGTGCTGCAAAAATTTTAAGGCAATAGTACAGATTATCTGACTTATCTTTTGCTTCAGTACTTTGACAATGCAAAGATGTAAAATTAGCTGAGTATTAACAATCACAATTTTTGGTGACACAGATGAGATTCTCAGTGACAGTAACTGTTGATAACAATACAGACTAGTTCAGAAAGTATCCAGACCTTCACACTGAAGATGTACACTAGACATTAATAAAAGTTGCATCACTAATTAAATACTTTGCCTAGCATAAACTTGAAAACTATCTTGCTTGTAGGAAATAAAACCATTCTAAATATCTGCTGTGTAGAGTCAACAAAGTCCAAAACAGTTGTGCAGTTGTTTTTTGTCTTCTATAATATGCCAGTTAAAAAGAAAGTTTCTCTTTTAAAGTCAAGCCATTCTAAACTCCTGTCCATTTTACCGAGAAAAGTTCAAAGTCACTCTTACTGCCAGTAATGGAACAGGAAGTATCAGTAGATCCCAACTGTTTCTTTCCTCTGAAATCAATTGGGAGTATGACCCCAATAACTGATTGTGAAGTACAGAGGAAAAATTGTGTATCTCTGCTAAGACATGCTTCTAGCTGCCACAAATCACTTCATTAATGACAAATTCCTAGGCACTGAAGTTAACATTTCTGTGGTAATAGGAACAATTTCCAAATACTACTAAAATTTGTCAGTACTTGAACGTGTACTACAGTAATGCTAAAGAACACAATATTATCTTTCTGTGCAGCTCCAGGGTTTATTTATTTGCTACTCATTATTGAATAGAGCTGAGAAGCACGGACATATTCTCGCAATTGGAATATGAGAGTCTCTCTTACAGGAATATTCAAAGTTTGCAGACTCTTAATGCTGACTGCTAACAGCAATATACATTTTACATCTATTTTTTTGAAATTAAATCTCTCTATATATGCAAACACTGCCTTTGAGAAAAACCTTGAATCTTGAAATCCAAAAATCTCTATCTGCTCTGCAAAAATGAAGGAGATTTAACCAACACCGAAAACATGAAAATCCTAACACCCTTCTTCAGTGGTCCAAGGGACCATATTTTACAGCTATTTTGGAAGAGATTTCCCATAGAAAAGATAACTTGAACTTTTGAGCATTATTTTAACAGCATTCCCAAGCTTTCAGGCTACCTAGGATTTTTAAAGCTATGTACTGTTAGGGAAAAAAAAAAAAAAGAATGAAGTAGTAAAAAAGCTGCTGTTTCATACTGTCACAGACCACAATCTTTTGTTAGTGTTCTGTTCCTGGTATAACAAATGAAAGTGGTGCCATATGTCTTTGTATGCAACACAACCCAATTATCACTTGGTGCGCACAGCTCTTCAATACTGACTGTACACAATGCTTTCTTCGGCTAATGAATAACATGCACTGACAATTGTCTCCTGAAATTTGTTCTTCCGGCAGCTCGAAGTAAATGCTACCAGTACCATTTCGTTTAGACCCCACCCACTTAAATTACTTTACTCCAAAACTAAGTTCAGCCAATATATGGTAATATATGTATGCCACATTTCCCAATACTCCACGGATCACTCTGGTAAGCTTCAATTACACAATAAACTTGTAGCAATATATCTTCCCCAGTGTAGCTGGGTTGTAACCAAGACCTTTTGGGTATCTTAGATAACAGCCAGAAAACCCTTCTGGTGACATATTTCAGATGTTTTTGATAGCAATAACATCATAACAATATTCTGGAGAAATCTCGTGTATGTGCAGTTTTGGGATCCCTCAAGGCTCTATTTTAAGCGTTCACGACAGGACCATGATGCAGATGGGGGAAGCATCAGTGGCTTCGGCTCCCCCCAGCCGCGGATCCACACAGGGACAGCCCCCGCATGGGAGCAGCTCCGGCCGGCCGTCCCCGTTGCCACCTCCGGGAAGCGGGATGCGGGTGGGGAACGGGGTCACCTGACTGCGCCGGGCCACCGATCTGCGGCGGCGGCAGCGCCGCTCGGCTCCGCTCCGTCCCGCCCTCTGCACCGGGGTAGGGGGCGGCGCTGCTGCGGCAGTAGCGCGGGGATTAGGCTGCGGGAGGATTAAGCCGCCGGCTGGAAATAGCAGCGTCGGCTCCCGGGCGTGGACGCCCAGCGCATCCCCGGCGGCGGCGGCGGCGGGAGGGGACAGCCCGCCCGGCACCTGGGGCTACCGGGGCCGGGGGGACGGCGGCGGGGGGGGGGGGCTGCTGCGCTGCGGGGCGCCTCGCCAGCGGGCCGGGCCGGACAGCGGTCGCGGCGGGGGCCGGCAGTGCCCTCCCCGGAGCGGCGGCAGGAGGACGGGAGGGAAGGACGCGCTGACAGGTCGGCCGCTGGCGCTCGGTCCATCCTGCTGTCCCCCCGCGCCGAGATGCTGCATGGCGCTGGGCGCCGCCGCATCCAGCGGCGCCCCGCTTCCCGACGCGGAGAGGGGGGTCCCTGTCGGGGCCGGGGGTGGCGGTGGGGGAGGCAGCGGGAGGGCAGAACATGGCGCAAAGGTGCCATAATCTCCCATCGGGGAGGCGGAGGCGCGGGCGCTGCAGCGGGGCCGGGGCGCGGCGGCGGCCCCTCCGCGGGTCGGCTCGTGGGGCGGGCGCTGCCGAGGCAGGTGCGGGAGGGCTGCCTTCCCCCCATCCCGGGGGCTCGCACCGTGTTTGTGTGCAGCCTCCTTCAGCTGCTGTCATTATTTCTCCTTCATGCGTTCCTTGCAACGCCTAAAATACCCTTCTTTCTGCCCCAGGCGGCTTCTAGCGAGGCAGAGGCTTACACAACGGGGCGGGGGGGGCTGCGCCTCGGGAGGGGCCGGGCTGCCCGAGGGACCATTGTGCGTGTGGCGGGGCTGTGCGAGTGCCCGTGTGCGTGTGCCCCTGCCTGTGCGCGTCCCTGCCGTGCCTCCCCCCGACCACAAACCCGGCATCTCCCCCTCCCCTCCCGTGTCTTTCGCCCCTGCAGAGCCGGCAGCAGCCAGCACGCCGTTCGAAGATGTCGGGTCAGACGCTGACAGATCGCATCGCAGCTGCTCAGTACAGCGTTACGGGATCGGCCGTAGCCAGAGCCGTCTGCAAAGCCACCACGCATGAAGTGATGGGGCCCAAGAAAAAGCACCTGGACTGTGAGCATCCCTTTTTGTTTCCCCAGCGAAGGCCCGGGGCTGAGGAGCCTGCCCGCGGGGCACTTTAGTGGGCCTTTGAGCCGGCTGGCTGTCACGCTTGCTCTAATCCAGCTTGCAGAGCGTAAGGGTGATGGGAAATCTCCAGGAGAGGATGAGTTATTATTGCATTTCTTCTCTTATTGCATAATGCTGCTCTTTCGGCCATTTTTTTTTTTTCTCATGACCTCTTGCCTTTTATCCAGGAAGACGGTGGAAAGAGCACCTTGTGGAGCAGGGGCTTGGGAAGAGGGGCGGGAATCGGACACAGGGAAAAATGGACACACGCTTGTCACTGCCTACTTCTGTCAAGATTAAGATAGGATGAGATACACATAAATGATATTCCCAGAGCTAGCCAAGCACCAGTATGAGTGGGGCCATCTCCACAACCTTCTGAAAAGGTTTGGATGATGATGTGCTTAAATGGCAAGGCACTGGGATAACGCCATGCGTGTAGATTGGGACAACATTTGGAAAGTTTAAAGGCTGTTGCTGAGGTCCCAAATATCTGACAACAACTTTGTGAGCGATCCACCAGTTTGCATTGTGTTTTATTAAAGATGGCTGTTGGCTTTATCTCAGATTTATAATGTATTCTGGAGTGACATAAGCTAGTTAAAGCATGAAACAAGGTTGAGGCAAAACATTTATTGGAAAACAATGAGCTTGTCATGTATCTTCCTGACGATTTCATTTCAAGTGTCAGTCCCTTCTTGGAGACATCAAGTAGTAGAATGGTGAAAGAATTTAGTCGTATGATATTAATTGGCCTTGTTTACCACTAGAATCTCTGTCCAGCATTGAACTTGGCAGATCAACAGCAGGTGTTAATATCTAAAACTAAGTGGGTTTCACATGGTTTTTTTGGACATGGTAAGAAGTACTTTCAAGTAAAGATCAGCAGGTTTTATACCAGTCTCTTGGCTGCTGGCCATTACTAAATATTGCTGGTGCAGGTGTTTGTGAGTACAATTCTGATGATGCAGTGTTTGTTAAAAGGAGGTAGCATTACTTCTGGAAAATAATTCCAGATTTCACTTCTAATGACTTTGTAGCTTACCTTCCAACTGCCAAGCAGTGGGCTGGTCTTTCAGTATATCTAGATGCTCTTACATATATGTCCAAGAAATGCTCATGTAAGCAGCGTTGACTGAAGACTCACTGGAGTCTAAACTTTTGTTTAAATAGATAATCGGTCATTATATCATGTATTCTGTCATGTTTTCTTGTGTATTTTAAAAAATCATCTTGGTTATTGATGTCTGTCCTATGTTGTGCGGTAGATGTCAACACACTTTAATCTGTAGGCTCTGTCTGGACTGTCCTCTACAGATCGTATCTGTTACTGGAAGCTTTAGCTTAAAAAAAGCATCGCTCATGTATTTAAAAGCATGCTGTGTGTCTGTGTTTCTGTGTGTATATACATATATATAAATAAAAGTGCTATCTGGAATAGGCAGGATTAAAGTGAGGTAGAAGTAATCTACTGGTGCTATATTAAGGAGTGTAAAGGGTCTGTGCTTGGATATTGGTGCTAATATTACTACTTAAGAAAGTGGTTGTAGTGGAGACAGAAGCCAGTAGAATTCCACACAATTTCATACCTACATGCGTGTCACACATACAAGAGGGAAAAAAGTTATAATTTCCTGGTAAGATTTATGCCTGCTCATTTTTCTTTCTATTTTACAAACTGTAAATAACAGTTCAGAGTTTAACTGGCTGGGTGCATTTCAAGTTGGATAAGTAGAATTTGAAGGTGTGAAGAATGAAAGGTAAAAACTTTGCAGTGAGTTACAGTAAGTCAAAGTATGAAGGATTTTGATGATTACAAATTTAGGTTCATGACACAGAGTGATGGTTGGAGTGATACTTCATGAAGAGCTGTAATTCTGGTATTTATGTCGGGGTTCCGTGTCCTTAGGGAACTCCATAATTTTATTTAGTCTCTTAGTGGCCAGGTGTCAAGTCACACAACCTCTCTTCCACTGCCCTACTTAACAACTGGGCTTTGTAAATGAAATTGAGAGATCAACTATTTAACATGGGTTAAGTAGTCCCGTAAGGATAGGACACAATGATGCCTGTCCTCATGTGTTTTCTGCAGAAGATACTAATTCCAGAGGGTTATAGGGAGATTACAGGTGACAAGGAGAGAGGTGGTATGTGAGGAAGGGAGAAAAGAACTGAATTAATGTCTTCAGTGTAGAAAAGCTGAGCTGCTAAGTGTTTACTTTTGTGTGGTTTTCTGTACTTGCTGTAGATTTCAAACACAGACTGTAATAGAGATACTGCTGTCCTTTGGCATGGGCTCTGGGTGCTGGACAGGCTTGTTGCATAAAGAAGTACCAAAGTATCATTTGGTTGTTATAATATGCTTATTAACAGGATTTACCATTTTCTTGAACTGCAGATCTCCTACTAGTGAATTTCCAGCGACTGCTGGAAGTAGTGCCAGATGGCATTAAATGAGCTTCGCAAGTCCCTGTGGGGGGAAAAGGAATGTGAAGCTAAGATGCTCTGGTGGTTTGGGACAGTTGAGCTCTGACCATTTTGGACTTACAAAACTGTTGTCATCCAAAAGTTGTCTTAAAATCACCACAATGATATGGATTCCTATTCCTCAGCTAACCAATGTTTGTTAGCTAAATTATAATTCCTGAGAAGTGGGGAATTAGGAACTTTATTTTGATGCAGTGAGAAGGGCCATTGCGGAGTGGAGGAATGAGGCATATGGGCTACATTAAGGATATATAAACTGATAATTCAAGTGGGAAGGCAATCTTTGTGCACAGCATAGGAGTTTGATTCTTAGAATTGTTCTGAAAGATGTGTCAAGGCTTCACCAAGGGTTTAATTGTGTGGGACAAGACTGCTTCCAGCCTCAAATGGGAATGACTCTGATGGTATCAAGAGGGAGATGCTTTTGGAGAAGGGAAATAACATGACTCCCAAATGTGAAAACACATGATAGATGAGGGGAAAGTAGGTAGATCTTGACTCAGCTCTTTTTATAGGATCTGTCAGAAACAGTTTTTCAAGTTTTCATTTAGGGAAGTGAATTGAAAACTCATGAGGTTGTTGCATCTGCAGGTGGTTGTAACAAGTTCCTGTTTGTGAAAATGATAAAAATGGCTGGGATTTTACTTGATTTATGTTGCTGAGTGAATTGTTTTGCAGCAGGAGGAAGTTCTGCAGTGTGTATTCTGAGAAGACCACATGTGTCTCCTTACTTCTTCAAAATAATTCTCATAAGGTAGAAGACCCTCCCAGAAGCCTGATCAAGAGCTAGGACATGTTTGTGAAAAGTGAAACCAAAGCAGATGAAGATCAGGATTTGATTTTTTTTTGTGGCTGTGGAGATGACCTGTGTATCTGCTGTAATTTATTTTCATTTCAGTTTTAATTTTGCTTATTTGCATGTACCTGGCAAACAGAGGCTCTTAAAAAGAAGTTTATATTTTTATTCATGGTGGTAACTGAGCTTGCAGAGTGGTGTGAGTATTTTGCTTATACAGACACTTCTTTCCTGCAGTGTTCTACCTTTCTTCTGCAATCTCTGGGGCTGACCTAACAAGTTTGAGTCACTGTGGTCTTCACTATTGAAACAGAAGTGTCTTTTGACCAAAAGCAGTGCATTAAACTTTTTTGCCTAGGCTCGTAATGATGAAGTTGCTAGGTCCCACAGGTTAGCCTTAGAAACCTCTGTCATATTCCTGAGGAATATCTGTCTCTGTTTTTGGGAAAGGGGAAGGTCACTGGAGCTTCCTTGAGTCTCTGGACTTCAGTGCCTGTTGACTTGGTGGGTTAAAGGATGAGGTTAACAAAGATGTGTATATTCCAGAAGGAGTTTGCTGTTGAAGTCATTTGGGGAGTGTTCCAAGTGTGTTGGCACTTGTGGCCCTTTCCTAGCAGGAGGAGTGCAGATGTGCTGCCTTGCTCTGCAGTCCAGGTGACACTCGGTCTTTATGGCTGTGGGAGTATCTTCAAGAAAATTGCCAAGCACAGAATCCCTGCACACAGTGGGCTTAATCCTTCACACTTTGCTAATGAAACTGCTTTTGTCTCACTGTATCTTGTATTACAGTAATTTGTCACAGTTTCTGTGTGTGAGAGAACTGACTTTGTTTAAATGTTACCATTGAAGATCAGCTGGAATGCTCTGTCTTGGCTTTTGTTGTCATAGCTGGTGTGGATTTTATAGTGTGAACTCCTCCATCACCCCAATGAATTGCTCTCACGCCTGAAAAGAAAAAAATCCAAGCAAGCAGTTATTTTCTTTAATTCTTTATTGAATGTTGGATTAGCACATTTATTGTGTGTAAGGACACATCATCAATTTTTATGTTGAATGGCTATTTCTGTGGGGTCCTACCATGTCCTTTCCCGAAAGGGTATTGAAGACACACTTAATTTGGAGGCATGTAGGTCTCTGAATAGGAGTAGAAATGTCTGTCATGGGTAAGGGGAGGTAATAAGAAGGCTTTTTAGATTAGTTTTTTGTGTGTATTTAAGTGGAATTAACTTTCAATCCCTCCCCAGCACATACAGTTTTTATGGCATGTGTAATTCCAAGAGAAGACTGCCCTTTTAATCAAGCTAAGACTTAGCTAATTTTTCATAATATGTTTGAATCAGAATGGAAGTTTGAATTCATGTTAAGATCCAGGTGTTGAAGTATGGGCAGGATCACTTGATCCTGTGGATTTCAACTGTTCTGTGTGCAAATTGTCTTATGGTGCAATGCTTAAGGAAAGGAAGAGGAAAGATGGGGGAATAGAAAAGTGAGTAGGCACTGTAATATTAAACTTTTTTTTCCTCTAAGCAGTGTAACTTGATAAAGATTGACTAGTCCTGAGGGCAGGTATTCTTAGTCTTTTTTCAATAGTAAGCAAGATCTTTCTGTTAAACATGCTTTGTCAAGGTCATGGATGACAAATTCTGGGACAAGTCAGGTCTTTCTGTTGTACTGACTTCCACAGTAGACCTTGATGGAGTAGCTATTTATGAGATGGTCAGGATCACAGTGATCAAAGCATGGTTTTAATCACTTCTATTTAGTAGTTGAGTGTGTTTCATAATAATTTCAGTGTTGCTCCCTTGGATCTGAGGTGGCAGCAGTTGAACATCTTCTAAATGACAACAACAAATTTGATTGATTTGATTGATTTTCTGTGCTTTGATTTCATCTAAGTCTCTGATTTCCCAGCCTCACTCTTAAACCCTTTACCTTCTGTGCATGCCATACATGGGCCTGTCACACGAGTGAGGAGTTCTGTGAAGTCTCCAGGAAAATGCTTGGTAGTTGTGGTCAGTCCATGCTTCTGTGTCTCTGCCATGTGAAGGATCCCCTGAAGTGCTTAAAAGTAGATGACAGCATAACTTTGAAGGGCATAAACCATTTTGAAGGCTACTAATTTTCTCTGCTTTTTGCTGGGTTGAGAAATTGGTAGCCAAAGAGGAGAATTTCCTGCTCTCATGGTTCCCACTTGTGAAGAAATGGTAGTATAGGAGAGGCACACTACTTCCAATATTTTTCTACTGCTGCTCAAGATTCTTGAGACTACTTTGCTCTTCCTGTCCTGCATACCTTCCCCAGTGCTGGGTATCTGTGACAAGTTGTTGGCTGCAGGGCTGGCCTCCGTGAGAAGAGACCAGGACCTGCTCTGTTCCAGACACAGCCAGATCCACGGTGGATCTGCTCCAATACCCAGCTAAGCCCATCTACCAAGTTTGTGGCATCTCAAGGAAAACAAACCTATGAAAAAGCAGAAAATACTGGACAGACAGAGGAAGTGGGAAAAGGAAATGGCAGAGGGAACACCAAGGTTAAAGGTAGAGCAGGAGGTATAGGATGCACTCCATTGTGCTGAAGCACATGTCCTCTGCAACCTGTGGAAGAGACCCCTGTTCCAAGAAGTCACAGCTCCAGCATTTCCCAGTGCTACCAAAACCTTGCCTTGTGCATGAGTTCACTCCCTGTCACTGAAGAAAAGAAAGGGATAGACCTTCCTCAGCCAGCTGTGGACATATAGTACTGCTGAAGGAGCTGGCTCCAGTAATTCTGTGGATGGGGAAAAAAATTGGGCTGGAGTGATGACATTGTATCCCTTCCCTTAGCCTTCCTATAGCCTAAAGGTGAGTCCAAACAGTACCAAACAGTATCCTTAAGTTACCACCCTGTTCCTTTTTTGGAGCACAGATCAGGATGCTGGTAAGGGTGGAAAAGCACAATTTCTGTTGTGTGCTTAGGGTGAGTACAGGGGTCTCACCAGTGAGTAATAAACCTTGAATCTCCAAGCTTCAACACATGGCATGCAGATTAGGAATAGTATCCTGCCTGGTTTGGAGAGAGGGGTTTCCAATACCATAAAAACTAAAAAGCAAGGAGTAAAGCAAGCCAGGAAATCAGGATCTGAATCTCAGGGCAGGACATATAAAGAAAAGCATGGGTCATCTGGCACAGGACTGAACCCTGAACTCAGACTAAATGAGATGATAGAAGAAGTCTTCTTAGTAGCCTTGCAGGCAGTGATCTGTAGCGCAGGGTTTGCAGCAGTACTTTGGTTGCTCTGAGTCAGCAGTACCAGCAAGACTGCAGTGTGAAGCCTCACTGGTAAGCTGATATTAGAGTATCCCACCCCATCAGATGCAGCATGGATGCTTGATTTTCCTTCTGCCCAAAATTTTGCTTGGATGAGAGCTGGTGGCTTAAATTAACCTGAATAAACCAGATGTTGGCAATTGCTGGAAGGCAGTTGGAATACTTGGCACAAGCTAGCTTGTCACTTTGCAGAGTATGGTATGGTCTGCTTTTTCTGGAATCTTGCAAATCATATGCTAGACCCTTAAAATGGTTTTTAATGCTTGTAATATTGCTATTTTGGTACTTTTTACTTCAGAGCTGGCTGAAAATACTCAAAATCAATACAAAACATGTTTTGCTTGTGCTCATAAAGTCTTCTCTTTAGATTGTGAAACACATTTACTGAAACAGTTGAGAGTTGTAGCTTAGTAAGAGAGGGAATGTACTATACTACCCATCTGCAGCAGCATCACAAGTGATATTGGACATCAGCCTTGAAATGAATGTAGGTGGAATACTAGAACTGCATTTTCTAGGCTGCTGGCAAATGGGGCATTCACTGGGCATCTGAGGCTCACAGCTTAGTTGTAGGCACAGGAAATGACAGTGCACAATATTACTGCTTACTTCTGGAGCAGCCACATCTAAATACCCTTCTGTTTCTCTTTTCTGCCTGGGATAATGTGATCTCATGCTTTGTTGTAGATTATATCTCTATCTTAACTTAGTTTAATGAAAGGGATTGGATGCTAAAAAGGTCCTGATGTTATGCTAATGCTAATGTTGTGTGTTTATGTAATTTTTACTCTGGCCATCTGAGCCGAGGCAGCACATCAGTCAGTTGCCTTTCCTAGAGTCTATTTTTTCTAGCTATTGATAAAACTCAAATGTGTTTTGATGGTTTTTGTAGAGGAGATTTTGTGAGTAGATAGGCACGATCATGCTTGAAGACCACCAAACCTTGCCTCTCGTGTGTACTGAGAACTGCAGGTTGCTGACAGGACATGTCTGCAGCTTGGGTCTGACTTGTGGCAATCAATTCCTTTTGGTCGTAAGCCAATATGCAAAATTAACACAGGTAAAAAATAAATTGGCAGGAACTCCTGTGTTGCAATTTGACTGCAGAGCTCTAACAAAACATTTGAGCCATATGCTTTGACAAGGTTGCTTTACTAACTCAGAGAAGGGATGAAAAAGAAAACAATGTTTTTTGCTCATTGTTTCTAAGTGTTTAGGAGTCTAGGTTATGGCTGAGAAGCAAAACACTGGTAAGGGTAGATTGGAGAGTTTGGTGTCTACTGGTAGAGCTAAGATTGCTCTACCATACAAATGAAGGACCAAAGGACATGTCTTTTCAAGCAAGTGTCCTAAACCTTTCAATCCTAAGAAGTGATACAAGGTTGTGGCTTGACTACTGACAGTACTGTGCATCACTCCAAACTGACTTTTGGCTTGGCACAGGCACTGATGACATGATGGCAGCGGGTGCATCCATAGCAGATGGTCAGGGGTTAGCCTGCAGAGCCTGGCAGGCTCCTGGTGCCTCTGGCATAGTTTTGTTATATATCTTTAATCACTCTGGTAGTTTACAGAATGTTCTGAAATGGCCCTCCACAGAAGTGAGAGAAAGACATGACTGCTCAAAGCGTGAATACAACATGCTGACTTGTCGCCCACCTTGTTTAAATGTATGCAAGTTGACAAGTTTAGAGGCAGGTCCTCAGAAGAAGGCAGATCTGTGATCCTGCCGCAGTGCAGGACTGGCACTGGGAGGGTACACGTCGTTAGCATCATTGAAGAGCCGATGCAGATGAACTTCAGTGTGAGTTCAAACTGTTTTTAACGGGACTTTTCCTTTCACTTCTTCCTTCAGGGAGTGTAGGACTTGTGTGAAAGGGACAAGCCAGCTGGCCTGTTTCCTGCCTCTGAAGGCTGCTGTTTTTCATTACATATAGGTCAAATGTAGATGAAAACGTTAACCTGTCATTGCATCCTTTAGCAACCCTGAAGTTTTCAAATCCAACCTTTTCAAATGGAGACTTGGGTTTGGATCCTGTTGCATGACTCTGGAATCCAAAGTTTGTTTATTGTGCCTGTAGCTCTTAAGTTTTATACCTTCATCTAAATGTATTTATAGGAAAGTGTACATTCTGTTAAGGGACAGCAAGCCAGAAGGAACTCAGCATATTTAGTGTGCCAGTGTTTTGAAAACATGTACATTTTATCATGAGTGATGTCTTGTTGTGGGCAAGTGAAACAATGGTATTTTCATATCTGAGCCTTGCCTGTGACTTTCTGATCTGGTCTTTCATTCTGTGAAATGACTACAAAAGACTCTACATTAGAGTTTTTCCGGTTTTCCTAAATTGATTTAAACTTCAGATTGCTTTTTTGTTTGTGAATGGGAAGAGTGTTAACAGGCAAGGTTTGCTATGTGTGTAATAGGTGAATTTAAAGAGCTGCTTCTTGTTAATCCAAAAGCTAGTAATTGCCTAGACAGTAACTGCCTTTCAAATATCACGCTCTATGTTGTGCTCAGGAATTAAATTGACACTTTGGAGTGTTCCAATCTAGAGATCTGACTCTGCAAAAACCTTCACTGCCTGGATGTGAGCCTGTGTGGTGGATTCCAACTTCCTCTCTCATAAATAGCTTTATAGGAGACTTCTACTGCCAGTGGCAAATGCATCATCCAGAGGCACTGGTGACTTAAAAATGTTGATAGCAACTTAGTACTGTCAGTTTTTTTAAAATGTTTGTAATCCTCACTGTATCTTCTATCTCTCAGGTGGATGTTTCATTGAATTTAGCAGATTTTTTTTTCAACATCAGGAAATCTGCAGTATGTGAAAGGCTGGTGGCTCATGTTGAAGGGTCTATTGGAAGTTGACTTTAGTTTTTTCAAAATTTTTGAGACTTACACTCACCTGTCTCTGTGGCAGAAGCAAAGGATTATTGTTTAACTGTAGTGTAAGAGAATGAACATAAAGGAATTGCACAGTTTCATATTTTACCTCCTTTTTTTTAACTACGAAGGATATCAGTCATTTTGTTAAAAAGACTGTTTTAAGGCACAACATTCACATATGAGGCAGCCATCTGGTTTTAGGAACTCTTCTGCTTCATGGGAGATACCATGGATACAAGACAATGGATTGAAATTATGTTAGAAAGTACTTGCTTCTTAGTTGGAGCTGCTTTAGTGTGGTTCCAGGAGGTCATACTGTTGCAGTGGCTTGTGCAGAGGTTTGTTTGCATTATACTTGGTTTCTTCTTCCTACAGATATGTTCATGTTTTCAACAGGGCTGCCTGCATGGTTGTGGGCATTTCATTCCTGGTGAAGAATTTCAGGTTGTGTCATTATGTGGCATCCACTGATGAACAAACTGAGAGCTCTGAGAATAATCCTGCCAAGGGAGTAGGAAAAGCATGGACTGTGGTCTGGGTATTGAGTCAGGTTTGTCATCTTCTGGGGCTGCCTACCCAACTGATCTCTTTCCAGCAGAAAGGCTGTAGCTAGTTACCATGGCACTGAAGTTGCTTGCACATTGTCTCATCCCCACCCAATTTTTTTTTTGTTTTGTTTTGTTAATGTATTCCCAACATGTAATAGCTAAGTATTGGAGCTGGAACATCAGGCTTCTTAGCAATATATTTTCAGTCTTGTTCAGCTTTTTAGTGGATTACAAATTGCTGTTCTGGGCAGAGTTGATAGGCTAGTGAGAATTTCATTTCTACAAGTTTATTAAAAACAAATGGTCTTCTGAGGAAAGGAGATAATTTGGTTGTAGAATTCTTCTCAGATTCCAGCATGGACACTGAAAGATCTCAGGTATCATGCCTCAGCTGATTATCACTTTCTGACAGATAAGTTTGAAGTGTAAGATCAGCCCAGCATGTAAAGGCTGATTAGAAAATGCTGTAGTGCAGAGATTACAGTAAATGGCCCAGTGCTACTGTGACAAACATGAAATCCTTGTGTTTCCAGTGTAGCTGTACTCTTTGGCTAGAAGCTGAAGCTTATCCTGTTACTGATATTCCAGCAATCACCCAAGTGATAAGAGTTATGAGTTGATACAACCAACAGGTAATGTTGGGGGTTGATCACTTTCATGGAAGGATCATCATAGGCCACAGCTGGAATCCTTGTATCACGTTCTGGACATCCCTAATGTCAGTAGGCAATTGACAGTAGTCATTTAAGTAGATTTTATTGACTGTTATCCTTGTAGGCAATAATCTCGCAACTCTATAATGCCTTTAAAATTGCTTTGTTGTTTGCAGCAAGAGCTAGGATGCAAGAGAACTGTCACTTTAATGCTTACATGGATGGAGAGAAAAATTCCCTTAGAGGAAATTGAATAAATGCTTTGAAGGCTTGGCAGAAGATTGGCTGGTGATTGCAGTTTTGTCTTTAAATTAATGTGTATTTTGGTTAAGGCTTCCAGGTTTGAAGTGTTGAAGGAAATGTCTTGTAGAACAAGGTCTGAGATTTGCCATGCAGGATAAATGTTCCTTTACATGCAAAGTTATTGGTCAAAGCTATTTGTAATGTTAGCAGGGTATTTTCCATGTCTCTTCTCCCCCTAGAGTTTGGCATCTAAGATGCCATATTACAATAGGTTGGGAAATAGCATTTCTCCAAGACAATTGCTGTTATATTTTAACCTTATACCCATTGGTTGGTGTCCACCAAATGCAAATGGAATTTTGGCTTAATGTCTTAAACTATTAAGGGCTATGCAAAACAGGTAGAGCAATGATGATTTGTGGCTCAGCTCTTACTTCCAGTAAATGAATAAAATAGAGAAGTGGCACATTTAGCTCCAGAATTACATGGTGTTTCATATCAACTTAAGCAGAAATGCTTAATTCTTGTATTTGAGCAGAAAAATGCATGTTTCTGTTGAGCTAGTTGTGGAGCAGGATTTGTGTGGAAGGAGGATTGGAAGTGGGTTCTGTGGGTGAGAGCAAGAGATCATTAAAGCTGTGATTTCTCATCTTTTCCTCTGTTTTGCTGAACTTGTATTATTGCCTGAGATAGATTCTTTGGTATTCAAAGGGAGTGAATTCTGTACAAATAAGGTTCAAGATTGAGCTTCTTACGACTTTGGACAGGAAAGAGATTCCATGCTTAATAGCTAATACTTTTCCTATAGTAAAGATGCTTAAAAAGCTGTGATAGCTGTACTTGAGAAGAAAGCAGGCAGAATTCTTGGACCCTGGGGCCTTTTCCCTTTTGTTTAGTATTCTGGCTATATGTGTGAGGGTAAAAAGGTGCTTTCCATAGCATGTTTATAGTAGAAAGTTTATGTAGCCTATCTGCTGTTACTCCAGATATGTAATTCCTGAGTAAAAATGAAACTTCTTTTCTTCTGATTGGTTGGGTCATGGGTGTCGTCAAGGTCTCAGACTTTGTTCATAAAATATATTAATTGTTAATTAATTAGCAGTCTTAAAGACTGTACTTAAAACCTCAATGATTGCTCCTTAAAACTGAGCTTCTGCAGGTGGCCTGAATGTGTCCTTTCAGTTGTACTACTCTGCTTGTAAACATTAAAGGTAGTGTGCACTGTTCTCCCCCAGAGGCAGTGGAGCTCTAAGTTCTGGGAATTTCTCTTTTACATAAAAAATATTCATAGTTCATGAAACTTGAAGGAATTACTTAAAGCAAGATCTATATTTTTAATCACTCTTTCCCCCCATTATTAAATACTTAGGCAGCTAATGTGGTTCCACCCTTTTAGATCCAGTAGAAGACCGTCTGGTGGTTGGCTTTTTTCTCCCTGTTTCCAAGAGAGCTGAACCTGAACCTCTCAGGAGGAAAAGCCATACATATAAATAATTAAGGACCAGAAGGGACACAAGTGCAGCATAACTGAGGTAAAACTGCTAATGAGCTAGGTTGATTTTTGCATATGACTTTAGCCAAATATCTTGCATTGATACGTTGGTTAAGGAGGGGTGCAAACCATGCAAGCATATTGGAATAAAATCCAGCAATGTGTATGGACCATAGATTTTTCACTTTGTTTCAGAATAGGTATTTGCTAATGTAGGAGGTGGTGCAATGTTGTATTTAAAAAGGAGTAGTGAGATAATAAGACGATTCTAAGGCTAATTAAACCTCAGGCAGAGAAATTCGAGGATGCTTCAAGAGAAATTTGCTGGTACTCAGTCATTTACCCTGTCTGTCTGCAGACCCTTCATGTGCTTGATGGTTCTGCAAATCACATAATACTATGGGTAGATAATATGCCTGTGAGTAGGCAAAGAGAAAGAAATTGTCTGTAAAAACTTGTCTGGTGTGGAGTGCTGTTGTGTGGTTCAAAGATTGATTGTTGTGACCTCTCAAACTTCAGGATCTGCAGCAAGTATTTGTCCTCACAGGAGTCTGAGATATATTTTGGAAGGAGGGGATCTTTGAAGTAGGGCTGGAGAGAGGAGGTAGCAGTCCCCCAAGGGCTACAGCTGCATTATAGGGAGTCTATAGGATCTGGAGAGCACATGCCTCAGTGGGAGATTGTATTTAGGTTTGTTGAGTTGGCGTAGGCATGGAGGTTCCAAGCCAATGTCTGAAAGATGCTGGTCTTTGATAAAGGGTAGGGTTGCTGGCATCAAGGTGAGGTGCAGCAACCCTTGAGGCAGACTTTTGGGGAGGAAGGAGGAGACAACATGGACTGCTGTTCTGCTTGAGGTGATTGTTACAAGCCGGATCAAGATGTGTGTTTGTGTAGACAGAGTAAGCTGGAAATGAAAAAAATAAACAATAAATTATATGCTCAGAAATTAATTCCAAACTCTTTTCCATGGAATTGCCTGATAGTCAAAGCCATCAACATTCAAATTATCTAATGTTCTTATGAGCAAATGTTGTAGAAGCAGAAACTGGTAACTTTGTTCTGCTTTCCAGTACTGTTTTGTGGTCAGGTTTCTGTAGACGTGGAAGTTCAGCTCTTGCATTGGTTAGCACAGTGTAGTAGCAGCTTCCTAATAGAGTTCTATCTTGCAGGGTAGGAATTGTACTCTTTACTTGCCTATTTAACTTTCTTAGTTGATGCTTGAAAACTCTTACTCTGAGCTGCTTCTTTCTATTATTGGCTAGCCTGAATTTGGAACAATCCTGCATTTCCTTTTCAATGGGTTCAAGGCATTATTTAAATACTTATAAGTGAGAAAAAACCCTCCTGAAGACGATTTGTAGCATTTGAGTAATAGGATGGTCTGTAAGGGGGTTACTGTTGGAGAGATTTGGCAAAGTTTGGGAACTGAATGTATGACAGAGCTCAGATGCTGAGGCAGCTTGTGTGTTAATTCAGTCTGGAATGACAGCTGCTCTTAAGCTGGCACTGATATTCCTCTGAACAGGGAGGTCTTGTGCGCTGCTGCTGTTTCTCTGCATACTGAAATGTAAATTGTGAATAATTAATCATGAACTGGGAAATCCCAGGTCTGCTTATTAAAGAATTGGGGGGCGGGGGGCGGGGACGGCCAAAACAGACCAGGAAAAATCCCTGCCCAGATCCAGAATACAATCTGGAAAGGTAAAGAACTAAGAGAGATTCTTTAAAATATTGTATAATCTCTCTCATTAAGAGAAAAAAAGAACTAGAAACTAATTTTTAATGTGACGGAAAGAGTCTGAAATTCCGATACTTTTGAAACATTCTTACTGTTCCCTTTTTTTACCTTATGAGCCAAGCAAACACTAAAGCTACTCCCATCTTCAAAATGTCATGAAGAGAGAGCTAAGATCTCTTAACTTACTTCAGTCTGCCTCACTGAAGCCTCTCTCATTCCTCTGTTATTCAGATTTGTCTTTTTATTAATGGAGGTGTTAATTAGGGAAGAGAAGTAAACCTACAGTATGATTAAGTTGCAGTTGTCTCAAGGCTGGGTGAAACAACTGGCCTGTCCAAGAGCTTAAAGATTGTTCTTTAGATTTAAGTTATGGCATCAGAGAATTGACAACCATTTATTTCTTCTATGTGCATTGATTTTCTATCTCAAAGCTTAACTAGAAAAAGAATATTGAAGTAAAATTATAATTTACAAAACTATCTTTAATTGAAGAAGTCTTTAAAGTAGCAGCTATGAAAATGTGAAGAGAGGGAATAGGAGAAACCTATTGTTGTGTTGTGATTTGGCAATTGTAATTTAGTCCCACAGTAAACAAATGGATTCAAATAAAGTGTATATAGGTCTTCATTCTCCAATTACTTCACTTCTGTGAAAGTTGTGGTAAAAGAACTTGCTGCTACTGCAGTACAATTCCTGATTTCTTACTCTGCTTGGAATTTGTATTTGAGCTCAATGTCTGGATTTGGGGATTAGCTGTCAGTGTACTAGATGCCTTCAGGAGCAGAAACTGCTTCAGGAAGGTACCTTTAATCCTTGTTTGCCCTACTTGTGTGTGCCTCAAATGGAATCAATTTTGCAAGAAATCTTCATATGGCTTCTGTTGAGTTGTTCTTCATCTGTTAACTTCTTAATATTCCCTATTTTGTATTAACAAGTGTTCCTGTGACTTCCTTGGAAGACTAAGCCTTTTTACTCTTTGTAAACTGTCCAACCAGTAAATGTCTGAATTGGTGTTTTTTGAAAATGTAGTTTCTAGATTTTTTTTTCCTGTATGTAGTTTCTTTTTCCTTGTATCTGTTCTTCCTTACATTAAAGTAAAATTAATTTTTCCAACTCTTATTTTAAAATTTAGCTTAGCCACCAAACTCTGCTGCTCAGTTTGTTAAAGTTAGCTGTGCTGGTGCTTCACTCCAGATGCTGATGTTTGGTGGTTTAGCTGAGACTCTGTGGTATGGGGGAAAGAAATCCAGTAAACTTGAATACCTTATCTTTGTGGTGTGACTAAATGGGAAACAGTTCTGCAAGAATTATCCCCCCACTCCACTCTCCTTTTTCTGGCCTCAGATGACAAGTGACATCTTCATGCATGGTTTAATTCTTTCCTGTGCACTGAAAGTAGTAGATTTAATTTTAATCATGCCTCTCTATTTTGTACACTATAATTACTCATGTCCTAAAACATTTAGGGCTGCAGACTGAGATGCTGTACCCTCCAGCATTTTGGAGAGGAGACAGAAAAGACTGAGTGGCTTCAGAAGCAGTGCTGTGGCATCATATAGCAGTGCCTTGTTGGCTTCATTGCCAAAATTTCTGTGGGTGGAGTCCTCTGAAGTTTCATTATCTAAAGTGCACCGATGGAATACACAATTTATAGTGTCCCTCTTTCACAGAAATCTACATACTGAAGCCCAAGACAGAAAGCTTACAAATTTGATGCGTTTCCTTATATTAATAAGACAAATGCTGTCACCTGCAGTAAAATCTCTGAGCAGGGTAAACAGTGAGCAAGACACTTGTGACTTGCTTCTAGGCTTTTACAAGCCACTGTCTTCTGTAATGCATTAATCAGCAGTACAGAGTAAAAGATCATTGGCCTATTTGTACAGCAAGCTCAAGGAGAATTCTTGGGGCTCTGTGATCTTGAACTGTTGTCATTCAATAGCATGGCTTTACTACTATGTTACTTTGTCTGCAAAACTGCCTCCTTCAAGGGTAGTATTGCTGAGGTTATAGAAATTAACACATTTCAGAAGGTGTTCTGCCAAAAAGTCAGACTTAACATGCATAACCAAGACAACAAAATGCCATGACAACAAACATCTTCAATTCAAACTTAGCAAACAGATCATAAAATTTTTGTCTCCTGTCTCATCCCAGAAAATCATTCCCCTAGCCTGAAACTGAAGGCAACTTGCAGCTTTTATGCCCATGCAATAGACAATTTCATGTGCAAGCAAACACTGTTTTTCCTAAGCTTGTGATTCTGAGCTAGAGATTTCTTGGATGTCAAATAAGTCTGTGTAATAGAAGGAAAAAAACCCATAAAGATTATGTGCCAGGGATTTAAAAAAGACCCAAACCAACCAACTAAAACCTGAACTTTTGAATGCTTCTGCTGAAGCAGCAGTGTGGGATTTTTTGCACACCAGGTGGGTCTTGGTATCTGATGTGACTCATTGATCTGTTTAGACAGACTTGTCCTCTGAGCTTCTTCTGTCTTGCAAAGGCAGAATCAGTACTTTAGTCTTGAGCCTTGACTTTCCACTCTTGGCAGCATTAATGCTTTCCATTGCATAGGATTATGTAAGGGAGGGAAAGGAAGTCTGCAAAGTGGTGACCCTGCTGTCCTAGTGAACTCCTCCTGTAGACTCACACAGTTTAGGTGTGCAGGGATCAGTCACAAAATACCCTGGCTGCTTTTGAGGTAGAATATCTGCCATTACTGAATGGCTTGAATGGTTGTAGGAAAATTTCTACTCTGGGGACAGGGAAGAAATCATTAGCAATGATTCCTCTGAGGGAAGGTAAAAGATGAGTATTTTCATTTCAGATAATGCTTAGTCTAGTAGTTAAACTTTTAAATTTTTTCTGCTTAGGTCTTCAAACTATAAGCCTCAGCCCTACAATTAGATCTATGTTTGGTGCTCTTGGTGTTGCATAAAGTTGTCCCCTGAAGTCTTGCTTGGGCTATGTCTGGCATCACGCAGGTTTTGGTCAAGCAGTCGCAGTATGCAGTTTTCAGCTGTGTCTCAAAAATAGCTGATAGCTTGTAGAAGGTAATTGCTGGCTGCCCAACTGGAGTCGGTAGATAACAGGTGATGTAGTAAATCACAGATCCTGTCAGTAGATGTGGGATATAGAGGACAGGGGAAAGCTTACTGCCCTACTGTTTATGATTTAACTGTTTAACTTAATTTCATGCCCTCTTCTCTGCAAGTCTACATCTTCCTAAAGTACAGGACACCAAGCTGTATGGTATTGGTCCCTAAGACAGTCTAATGCCTTATTTCTTCTATGTAAGGTGCAGTTACTTCAGTATAATGTCATTCCTGGCGTTCTTTCTTACCATTGAAAAGGTCATAATGCATGCCTGAATGGACTCTTCTGCTTTCTGGGTCTGTAGAAACTCTAGGAAGTGTGCTGGAGCTTGCTGATTAAAACAACCTCTGGGATGACTAGAGTGTCTGTTTCTGGTGATACCTCTTTTTGCTGATGTGACTAGGTTCGGTGTGCTTGCCATGTTACCTGTAAGAGAAGAATTTAGTTGTACTTATTCCTCTAACCCAGAGGTAATGAACTGCAACAATTAACTTAAAAACCTGCAAACAGTAAAGTCATATGTTTGTTGTGTACCCTAACTTCATCTGGGATAGATAGAGAAACATTAGCTCAGGACAGAATTGTTGGATGAAAGAATTAGACCACTGTTGCTGTCAGCAGGTACTAATGTAATTTCAATTTGAGTTTTTTTGGTTTTGTCTCTTTTCTTAAAAATGTGGAATGTAAGCGCTGAACTTCCTGTTTGTCACAACCATGGCCTGCAGCCTGGTGGGCTGAGGATTGGGCCATGCTGCAAACTTTGTGGTATTTGTAGCACCTAATGCCTTCCTTTTCTCTCTCCTACAGACTTGATCCAAGCAACTAATGAAACAAATGTGAATATCCCTCAGATGGCTGATACGCTTTTTGAGCGAGCAACGAACAGTAGCTGGGTGGTCGTATTCAAAGCCTTAGTCACCACACATCATCTAATGGTCCATGGCAATGAGGTATGTGTTAACAGCTCTCTTCAGGCCACACTGGCACTGAACACACTCCAAGCCAAAAGTGTCAGTAGTGCAGAGGCATCTTGTCTGAACCAGTAAGGACCTGAGAACAAAGGGCAAGAATGATTCTTGATGAAGAGAAAACTTACCTTCAATAACAGATTTGGACTGTTTTCTGTCTCTCCATTTATAAAACCATAACATAAGACCAAGATGCAGCCTGTGCCAGGATGCTGACAATTTATGCACTGAATGTGAAAACAGAGCTACACAGGATGAAACACTACCTGTGATTTTTTGACTGAGGTCAAAGTTGATGCTGCCATTCAAATAGTTGCTTTTTCTGCATAAATGTTAAAATCTTTCTAGAGCTGTAAATTCAACTTTAGCCTTTTGGATCAAGTTCCCCTTATCCTTGCTTTTCATTGACCTGGATAGGCAGTTATGTTTGCATAAAAAGAGACAGCATATTTAAAAAATTTCCATATGACTGTGAAACAACTTTGGTATGACTGTGAAACAATTCCTCCCTGCTGTGTATAAAGTGTTTTTGTGCAATGAACTTCTCTCAGTGTAAGTTTTTACTCCTATTTTTCCATTCCAAGTTTTGGTCAACATTCTTATCTGATTTCTCTGTTTCAGGCTGTTAATCCCTGTATTTGATGGGGGTCCTTGCTTGTTATTAAAACAAGTCCTCAGCTTGGCTGAGACAGAGGGCTGATGGATTGAGAGGTCTGGGACTAGCCTGGATATTTGCTTTGTAATATGATTTGTGCGTTGTCAAATCCCTGAGCATTAAACATTTTTATTGCTCCTTTTGCAATATATTTTGTATTTTGCACATAATCTATTTTTTATATACACAGTAGAATATTTGCTAGAGATTCTGACTAAAAGTAGTTAATCTGAATGGACAAAAAAAGTTTTGAGGAAGGTTTTTCAGGCTATGACAAAAATCAGTGGTTTCATGTCGTATGCTGAAAGTAATAATGCTTCTAGAAGATACAAAAACTTCAGATACAACCTGTGATAAGAAAAATGACTTTGTGTTGCAGAGATTTATTCAGTACCTGGCATCTAGAAATACATTGTTCAATCTCAGCAATTTTCTGGACAAAAGTGGATCTCATGGTAAGCCTACTTGTGTCTATAATCTTAACAAGATTTTAAATAAGATACTATTGTTAATTTACTCCTTTGTTCCTAAGATGTAAATAACATAAAAATGTGCTACTGAAGCCTTTTTATAAGTACTTAATAAGTACAGGAGCACTAGTGAACTGCTGAACAAATTCAGAACAATATTTCTCATCTCCTGCAATATTTTTACTCAAAAGGTGAAACTGTACAAATCCTTCAAGTGCTGGTTGAAATCTAGGCTGGGTCAGCTATCTCCTTAAGTCTTATGGGTGTTAAATTTGAAATGATTAATTTTCCATTTAGTTTTTTGGATTTTACTCAGTCTTAAATAGTGATTTGGTTGCTTGAGGACACTGCGCTTTTGAGGCATTATCTATAACTGCTTAGTGGTAGGGCTGTTGGGACCAGAAGAACTGGTTGGTTTTTATTTGATTTGAATAATGAATTTAGAACGGTTTAGGCAGAAATTAAGGACTTGTTCCCTCTGAATCTTACAAAGCTTGCTTTTCTGCTTTTCATGCTGGAATTATTAGTGAATTTTCCTGTGCCCTTAATTAACAGAGGAAAAGCTTGTTTCATGGTAGCTCTACTAGAAAAGAGGGAAAATATAATTCTTCAGCTGTCAGAGGATATTTTTAGATTGTATGCATACTACAGGAATGCTACAATAATGGGAAAATTCAAAGCAATACCACATTATTTCATCTCTTGATGTAGACATGTGACACCAAAGAAACTTTAGCATCATTTAGACATGGGAACAGGGCAGGAACAAAGCTAAACAAATACAAAGAGTGTGTTCATCCAAGCAAAAAATTATATATGTGTGTGTATATATATATATGCCAAAAGACACTGGTGTTTGGCAGCAATTAATTCTGTTAAATTCATGCATTTGTTTTCTTCACTACTTTCTTTTAACTTGAATTGCCATTTCATAGATAATACAGTGTATCATAGATAATGAGGTATCAGATTTGGTAGCATTTTGCTTGAGTTGTAGGATACTTAATGATGAGAGATATTAAGGGAAAATATAGTCAATGAATAAATTGAGGGGTGTGGTTTTTTAGAAAGGTAACAAAAAGGGATGTGAGTCAAAGAGGAAGATGAGTTCCCTTCTGCACACATCTCTGTGGCTTAGAGGAATAAACTTTGGAGGAATGGCTGTAAAACTAACTGCTCAGATATCACAGGCTTAAAGGGCACTGAAGTTTGAGGTGCCTTGTATGCTATTATGTGCCTGGAGGATTTCTAGTGTAACAGTTCAAGGTAGGCACTAATCTCTGTGGATTCCATCATAATTTCTTTGTTCTGGTAAACCTAGTCAAGGGAATTTTGAAGGTCCATGTAAGAGTCAGAGTGACTAATACATATAAAATAGAAAGAGTGTTTAAGTTGAACTTGAGTTTTATCTTGGAAGTCATGTACCAGTTCAGTAGAAACTTTTTGCTACATAGATATTTTTCCCTGTTAATAGAGGGGTAACTTTTTTGCTATCAAGTAATATTACCCCATAGCTACGTAGGGACCTCTATCAGGTTTCCCCAGGAACCATGCTACTGGTGCACTGCAGGAATCTGTTGGAAGCAGAGGACAGCGGTAGATTGTTTTGGTGAACCATGACTAGTTTTTCTTCAGAAGCTGAAGGATGTCTTGTCATGCCTGTTCTGTATGTGAAGCTGCATAGTGTGACAGAAATCCCACCATCTTGGGGTCTGGCAGCTGTATATTGTCGTTTACTAAAGAACTTCCGAACAAGCATGAAAATCAAATGTAAAACGTGTAACTGTTTTTTGCAGGTTATGACATGTCCACCTTTATAAGGCGTTATAGTAGATACTTGAATGAAAAAGCATTTTCCTACAGACAAATGGCATTTGACTTTGCAAGAGTGAAGAAAGGGTAAGCAAAGTTTAGATACGTAAATTAATAAGGTTGCCTGACCCATGAATATCTTATGTGTGGCATTACACTTAATTTTAGTTTCTCAGTGACTTTGTTGTTACATGCTTTGTGTAGCTACAATGAAAAACCTGATTTTTAAAGTACTTGTAATTGGTTAAAAATTGCCTAAAGAGGTTAGGAAATACTGGGTAGTAAGGCAAATACTGAAGACTAAAGTAAGGTGCCTTGCCGAACTGGGAGCTTTTAGTGCTAGCTTTAAATCTGACCCTAATTAAATATTGCTGCAGTGAGGCTGTGTTTAGGATTTGGAGAAGGAAACACTCTAAAACTATGTTTAGGATGTTTCATTACTCTCCAGACACTTTCCCTAGGAAAGGTGGCTGATTGCAAACAAAGACTGAAGTGAACACCTGAAGTTCTCAGCAGGCAACAGAGCAAACCCTTACAAACTGAACAGAATAATATTGCAAACACAAGAACTGTGTTTAAAAAAAAAGAAAAAGTTAACCGAGGCAAGAGCAGTATGTTGGTATTTATGAGAACATTTTTCTGGTCTCTAACTCCTCTAACTGGGACTTTAAGGGTTCTAGATTGTCTCTTGAAGCACAGATGACATAGCAAGTGGCTTAACACCCGCTGAAGGTGCAGCTTAATTGACTCCATATTAAAGATGCTCCTGCTAATAATGGGTTGCATACCAGATCCTTCTGGGAGTTCTGTTGTGTTCTGCAGCTTGGGGTTCTGACCTGTTGATGAAGGCATCACTGTCAGGCTGCTCTCTCCTGCTTCTCAAACAGCCAGAAAGTGTAAGGCCTACTGTGGCAGCTTTGCTGTGTAGCTGGATGCCATTCCATTAGTGGGGACCATATGAGTTTGCTCTTGCATGCCTGATGTTAAATGAAGTTTGGGCTGCTGGGGATCCTACTGTTCCTGCCTTGCTGTAAATTCCTGGAAAGGCTTTCTATGCCTGTTATTGCTGGTGCTCAGAACAAGGTGCTGCCTCAGAGTATAGCATAAAGTAAGTAAGATTATGCATACCCAGTCTGCATATATACAGTGGTCTGCAGCCAGAACAGGGCAATACATAATGATGATTGTAAGTTTGTCATAATCAGAGATAAAAATAGCCATGCTTGAAGACTGCTATGAGACTATTGGTGACTCTTAAGAGATGCTACGCATCCATGGACATGTCAGCAATGAATTGTCATTAGTTACTCATAACAAACTGTGCACAAAGTGTATCAGTTCTCTAAGTACTTCTGTGACAGTATTTCTAGTAGTAATTTAAGCTCCCAGTGTCATCTTTCCATAAAGAGATCAATCACTTGCGTTCATCACTCTTAACACAAAACCTTTCCTCACCTGCTGTCAGAAAGTGTGGCTGGATGAAGTATTTTTCATGCCAGCTCCCATGATGACATGAGAAGAAGGAGAATCAGACTGCTTTTGAAATGGTTTAAAATGAGTTATGGGTGCTTCAAGCATAAATTTTAGACAACAGATCAGTTTTGGGGAAGGGAGAGAGGAAACAACATGGCTTCTAATCTGTATTCCCTCTTGCAGAGCGGAGGGTGTCATGAGAACAATGGCTCCTGAAAAGCTGCTGAAGAGTATGCCAATATTACAGGAACAAATTGATGCACTACTTGAATTTGATGTATGTATTGAACCTGACCTGACATTAACACTGGGCAGTGACTTATAAATGATTCATTATAATGAGCACATTTCAACACGTAGGTAATGCTTTACTCATCATCCCTTATGGAGGGCCCAAAAATCCCCTTTTCAGTGTCTCGCTGAGGTATTGTGGCCGAGAAAGGCCCTTGCTCATATGTATGAAATGTAAAGATTGCACTTCTGGTTTTGTAGTGAGGGAACTTGGAGCTTCATCTTCTGCCTCAGTGAAGGGGAAGAAATGGACAAAACAAGGCGACTGAACACTCTCTTTTCTGTCTTTTGGCAACCAGCTTCTTTTGGGTGGGAGGGAAAATCCCATTAAAATACCACATGTACATTGTTTGACTTCCTCAGAATCTTCATCTTATTTTCAGCTGTGAACTAAATTGACTAAATTTTAATCTAGACTGTTCATATAAATAAGTGTGTGCAATATATTTATCATGTCATGAATGCTGATGGGATTGTTTATCTGACCTAAGGATAAAACCAGAAATCATTTGTTGTGGAAGGCACAGTGTAACATATCAAAAAGGTTTTTGAAGGAATTGGTTCTTCTGTGGTGGTACGCTTTGAGGTAGAAGACAGAGCTTACTACATGGAAGTAGTAAGTCTCACTTGGAAGTACATGTCTCACAATGTGTTTTCCATTCCTTAAATGGCATAGGAATTGTGATACTGCTCTCAGAAGAGGAGATATTTTTAAGAAAAGAAAGACCTATTAAGAAATGAGGACATATTTCTTTCCCAATTTGATGTGAGGAAGGATGTTGACATCATTAATCCTAATACATTATCTCATAGACTATTAAATTTTTGTTAAGCTCTGCTGTAAACTGACATCTTCCATCATTAAAACCATTAATAGCATCTCTGCCTTCTTCTTCTTCGTGATAAGTGAAGGAGACAAGGCTAACATGTTGATGTGGATACGCCTCTGCTGTAGCGGATTGGAGTGGAGAGGAAAGCAGTCCTTGATCTGCTAACCAAAGCTTTGTTTAGTGTCTTAGCATGAAAACTTCAGTGCTTGATTCTGTCTATAACAGCACCAAATACCTGGTATAAACCAAAATATTTGATTGCATTTGATGCTTGTTTTGTAAATAATGGATATTTTATTTGTAGGTTCATCCAAATGAACTGACAAATGGTGTCATAAATGCTGCATTCATGCTTCTGTTTAAAGATCTCATCAAACTTTTTGCTTGCTACAATGATGGGGTTATTAACTTACTAGGTAAGTAACCTGGCTTGTATCTCACACACCATAAGTGAGTGAAGAATCAGTTTTAGATCTGCTTCATTTTTTTTAGTTAACTTCCTTTGAAGTTACATTTATCTTGACTGTTCTAGTCTGAAATGAGAGCAAATTTTAAGCTGTACCCTCTTACATTAGTGTTCATCTGAGGCTTGATCATCACATCCTTAAAAGTGTGTAGATGCATACTATAAAGACACTGACCATGTCTGTGCTTAAAGAAGTGTACAGTGCTGTGTGGGCATGCATAGTATGTCCTGCAGGTTTAGAAGCTTTTGCATTTTTAAAATGCTCACATTCTTCTGTTATATATCACAGAATCAATTAGGTTTGAAAAGACCTTTGAGATCATCGAGTCCAACCTGTTACCAAACACCACCGTATTACCTAGACCATGGCACTGAGTGCCATATCCAGTTTTTCCTTAAACACCTCCTGGGACCGTGACTCCATTGCCTCCTTGGGCAGCCCATTCCAGTGTCTAATGGCCCTTTCTGTGAAGAATTTCTTCCTAATGCCCAACCTAAACTTTCCCTGGCACAGCTTATGACTATGTCCTCTTGTCCTGTCGCTGGTTGCTATAACTTCCTTTCAGGTAGTTGTAGAGAGTGATAATGTTATGTGGTAGCCTTGTCTGAAGTAATATACTCCTGAATAACATTCCTGATCTGCCTGAAAGCATGACTGCCAAAACTGGATCCCCTCCAGAGCCCTACCTACCATCAGTCTACAAAGTGTAAAGGAGGCTGTGAGCATGTTCTGAAGCTGACGTGATCACCAGCATAACACAATGGGTGGGGCATAAAAATTCAATTGAAATTTCACTGTCTACTGATACTTAAAGCTTAAGTTCAGGTTGAAATATGTGGCAGCTGTGTTTAATAATGGACAAAAATGGACCTTAGAGAGCTACTTAAGTGAAAAAGTACAGTTCTTTGGAGTGAAGATAATTTGGAGAGGACATATATTAATATATGTTTAAGTTAATTATTTTGAACTTTAAGTTGGGTAACTACTTCATCTACTTACTTTTTAGTCTTTAAAAAAGTGGTTGACATCACACACAATGCTGTGGCTAGCTGGGGTTCAGTTTGATGGCCTATATAATTATTTAGCAGCTCAGCAAACCCAGCTTCTAAATTATACGAGGCAAGAGGGATGCCACTAGATTAATGTCCAAGTAGTAAATGTTAATGTAGTGTCATATCCTTGAAACATGATTTTTCTCAAGACTAGAGTTGCAGATGTAAGACCAAATGTAAGACAGCTTAACTGAAATTTACCACATTATTTTTTTAGAGAAATTTTTTGAAATGAAAAAGGGACAATGTAAAGATGCTCTTGAAATCTACAAACGATTTCTAACTCGAATGACCAGGGTATCAGAGTTTCTTAAAGTTGCAGAGGTAAGTGGCATACAGTCTTCTGGAATCTGTCACTTAAGTACTTTGTGTTTGGTTTTTTTTTCTTAGCACCAACATAAAGTATTAATTGCACTTGTTAAGCATCTGTCTCAATGTGTATAAACGGATCTGGATCTTGGATCTGCTAGTTCAGGTCTTGTAGTTAAGCCTTACTTAAGACTTCTACATGGCTCTATGGTGCAGCCAAACTCAACTTTCCTGGCTAAATTAACAGGTGACATGACTACAAATGTACCAGTATTTTTGAGAAATGCTGTAATAAATGCATACTTCTAGGACAGGGTTGAATATTAGGGGAAGATGTAGCAATTGGGAATAAAAGCATGAAGATTTTTTAAGTCTGTTTTTTTAGTCTTTGCAGCCAACATGAGGTTAACTGTAATGTGAGATTTTCCTGGTTTTGTTCCTTGTTATCATCCTCTTATGTGGATAATAGGAATATTACATGGGTAATTAACTCCTTTGCTGGATTCTCATTTGTGGTGGTTGGCTCTTTGGCACAGGGTGCACATTTTCCATGTTTCATTCTTATTATAATGGACAGCAGTAATGAGCTGAATAAAAAGTTTGTTTCTTTGCTAATTCACTTGTCTATGGAGAAGCCTAACAGACTCCCTAATGACTTGTAATGTCAGATATGAATATTGAACTTGAGGGAGTAAAGTACTTTAGAGACATAGGTCAGCTTTTCTGGGCAGGGGTTATAGTGACTGCTTCAGGATTACAGGGTGCAGTGGAGCTTGCTGCTCTTCTGCAAAAGCTGAACTGGCAGTCACTGAAGAACAACAGTGAAGCAACAGGGCAATTAATGGAAGATTGCAGACTTGGACCTTAACTTCCTGTCCTCTGAGACAATGGTATATGACCAGTGTGTTTCAGTATAGAGTATGAATGTGTGTGAAATCCTGCTCCATTTTTTTATTCTTTTATTTTAAATGTATTTTTAATTTGTGGGGAAAAAGACCAAAAACCTGCTTCAGGTTGTTGAAGGTAGCTGCTAGAAAGATGGACATCTGCTTTCTAACTTTGTATTATTTTTCTAAAGACAGAGTGCATTATAGCTTGAAGAAAATTAATGCCTGCTGCAGTGGAATAATCCATTTAGATTTTACCTTTACTCTTTTATCTCCACAGCAAGTTGGGATTGACAAAGGTGATATCCCTGATCTTACACAGGTAAGCTTTTCTTGTAGTCTTTTTGGATTTGTGTGATAAATAAAAGCTCTGTAATTAAAAAAAACACACCAGGAATGCAAATGTTGGTGAAGGCATATGCCACCTAACATGCTGTAGCTGCTGGTCCATTTTAAGTATCACTTGCAAACTCACTTGGGTGCCTGGCTTTGTGTTTGATGAGAAGAGGATATTTACTTAGAGGAAGAGATCCATGCTGAAGAGTTCACCCTTGGCAGCTTTGATGCCAGTAAAACTGGAACAGAAGAGCAACCCAAACTACTGAGCAGCTGCAAACCCCAACTGTTCATAGTTTTTGTTCATGCAGTTTTTGATAGCCTCTTGAAAGCCTAGTTTAAATCAGCACCAGAATAGTGTTTCTCTCAGTTAAATGCCACTTAAAAATTCATAAAGTGAGACATTATGAGAAGGTGGAGAGTTTTAATCTTTGTGGATTTCAGATACAGCGAGGCTGTAAAGTCTGGCCACTTTCAGCAGAGAAAAGCAGCATGTGCAATACCAGACCTAATCCTGAAATAGCTGCTGCAGTACGTTCCCTTGACTCTGTACCTCAGGGGCTTTTCTTTTAACACAGTCCAGTCAGTGATGAACTGAGTCCTTAAACCAGAAGAAATCACCTTAAACCCAGTTAATGAAATATACTTTATAAATTTCTGTGGCAATTTTATCTGCTTCTGCTTGTGTTGTGCCAGCCTGTTCTGCATCATCAGTCAGTGCCGCACTTGCTCAGCAGCACCTTAGTTACCGCTACCGGATGGTCCCTTCCACCCCGTAAGCCAACACTTTAAATACAATAGTTCTTCTGGAAGGAAGTGATCTACAGTGATAATCTCATCCAACTTCCTGACCACTTCAGTCTCTGCTCAGGTAGTCCATCACAGCTGTATTCTCCCAGAGGCTGCTTGGAACACTCACTGGCTAAGGCTAGCCTGAAACATGCTGTATAGCTTATGTATAAGACCTCAGCAGTGTAATTCAGACAGAACTAAATAAAAGGTGAATAATAAAACTGATTTTCAGTTAATAATTAGCACATAATTCTACGTAGTATCAATGGTATACCTAAATTTCTATAGCAAGCCCTGGCAATAGTCGGTATTCTACAAGAAGTTGGCTGTGTTGAACTCTGTGTGTACATACTCTGTAAATCCAGACAGGTGGTCCCAATAGTGTAATCCAAGTTGATAGTTATCATCTTTGGACTTTATAGTTTGGCTTCAAAGTTTTGGAGACTGAGAAGGCATCTTTGCAGCTAAAAATCTTAGTTAATTTTTATTTACTAGCATTTCTTAAAGTATGACAGTTTTGCCCCTAGTAGCTAGTAGAGAACCCATATCTAAGGTTCCAGCACAAGGCTGACTAATGGATTATCGAATTTTAAAGCAGTATCTAGAAGACGTTAAGCAATGTTCAGTGTTGCAAATTGGGTACTAGATAGTATTTCCTTTGGTGCATCTGGGTGGAAATTTTCTGAAGCTTCTTCTCTGTTTGATAGATAAGTTTTGTATCTTATCTATTTATTTGTATTTGCTGGTTTTTAGGAAACCTTTGACTAATATATTGGAAAGCTATCTAAAGTGTCTAGAAGTAACTGGTAACAGTAAATTGTGCAATCTTTTTTTTTAATTTTTTTTTTTAACATAGCTTTTCCTTAATGTTAAAGTCACACAACTTGTATCTCACAATATAGCCTTTTTGAATATGTTAAAGTGTCAATCTCTCTGGATTTTTAAAGATTTTTTTACCTTTCTTCTTTTATTTTCTGCTGGAGAATTCTTCTAACTGTGTCACTTGTGTTTAACGAATTCTTAGTTTGCCCAAATGAGTTGAAGGTTAATAAATATGCCTGTAAAAGCAGCAAGGTCAAGATGTATCTTCATTGCTTATGTACGTAGGACGTATTTAAACTCAATATGTAATTTAAGATTATTTGAGTGTTTTTAATTTCTGGATGGGTTAAGTTACTGGTTTTAATGCTGAAATCAATATGCAGACACTGCAAGTACACTGAGCTGTGCACTAGTACTAGCAGGTGCTCTGCATCCTGAAATACCTGATGCAGCCAGTCAGCTGGTTTTTCAGTACAGGAGTAGTGAATAGTCTGTTTTCAAGCATCACAAACGGACTTGTTTGATAATTATGTCTGCCCTGAAATTAAAGATGTTATTTATGAAAAACATCATAGGTAGTGCTGTCAGGAGTTGTGGCTGATCTGAAAGAGACTGATAAAGAGAATTCCCTGTTTAGAGACTGATGAACTGATGAACTTGTAACGCTGATGAAATATTCAATTATTATATGCTACTGTATCTCTGGGTTTCTTCTCTGCTTGTAGATCTTCCAGGAGTCTACTTAGCCAGACTCTATTTTTATACTGGAATAGCTAAGCCCAGTGTGCATTTACAACTACTTTTTCTATCTGCCATTGTAACAGCAAGTGCTTGTGGGTATTGGCTGCTGACCACAAAAAGGCTGCTTAAAATAAAACTTAAAGTCAGGGAGGCCTGAAAAAGCTTAGTTTTTTATAGATGTCTAAAATAGTAATCTTTCTGCTTTTGAGCTAGCTGCACAGTAACCTGTGTCAGGGTACCATTTTGAGAAGAACAGCTATAAAGTTTTGTGATGTTGGGAGTCTTGAGCTAAAGGTAACTCCTTCTGGGGGCATTGGGAAGAACTTTGTTTCATTTAGGCTGCAAATGCTTTCTAACCCTCTAGTCATGAAACAGGTGTTGGGGGTCTGACTACAAGCAAAAATGAAAGTGTGCCCTTGAACCTGTGAATCTTAAAATTAACCCTGTGGATGCCTGTGCTGTTGCCAGTGTTTAACACTGATTTTAAAACATGATGAGCAGCACATCCTGGATTTAGGCTTCAGGTGCACAGTGGAGGTAGACATTTTCCCTCTGCAAATTTGGATGCAATAATATCTTTTTAAAAACTGGCTTTGCCTGAATACTTCTGGCATGGAAATGCACTATTTCCACACCAATGTAAATAAAGTAACTGAATGAGCACGCACATGGTGGGCTTCAGGGAAGTTGGTGCTGGATTTCAAAGTATGGTTAGATCACTGCAATACATTGAGGTGTGTATCCTTCTCTTTGCTTTCAAGGCTCCCAGCAGTCTCATGGAGACCCTTGAGCAACATCTAAACTCACTGGAAGGAAAAAAACCTGGCAACAAGTAGGTATATATGTTGTACCATGTATCTAGGCATAATAGCGACAGTGTGAGACTAGTTCATGTTTAGGTTTGCCTCCACCAACTTCCTAATGTCACTGAGCTAGAAAATAAGTAAGAAAAGGCTTTTCCTTTCCTTTAAAAAGTCATCTTAATGGCAAACTTTGCTTTAATTACTGGTAGTGGGGGAAACACACAGAATAACTAGATGCTTTCCAAAATTAAGTAAAATTACTTGAGGAAAACTTGAAGGAGCTGGGGGTTTGCATGCTGCTAAGGTTTTATCATCAAAATCTATTTCTTTTCTAATGGTTTTGCATCTTCTAACTAGATACTTGCCATGGCTAAATCTAGGAAGGATTAAGCTAAACCTCTGTTTTCTCTTTTACTGTTGCTTTCCTTGCAATTTAGTGAAGGGTAAGTACATACCTTTACATATCACTTGCTTACTGGCATGGTTATGTGTATTTTTAAAAGGTTTTTTTGAGCACTTAGAAATAGATATTTTCTTTGAATTGAGCTTAACTGTTCTTTGCTTTTGTGTATAGTCATTAAGTTATTTTTTTGTAGTTTCTGTGATTAGAAGGTCTGGAAATCTTCTAATCTGTTCTACAGCTCCTAGGACTTATCCTATTCAAATAACTTATGGGATGGATGCTAGTTCAGTACTGGTGCAGCTTTATCTTTAACTCCTCCTTTCATCTCTTAGATCAAAGCAGCTCTAAAAATATGTAGCAGTATTTTCATACCTCATAATGAAAGCAAACAGATGCACTGACGTGCATTTTAAGTTATGATTAAGGCTCTGTCAGTTACTGCCAGTGTGATTTTTGTGCATGTGGGAGAACTTTCAGCTTGAACTTTCCAACTCACTGTTTTCATACTTTTAAATGCAGTTATTTTCAAGTAACTCTGACTTTCTTTAAAAGAAAGCAGACTTTGAAAATTTGCTGACACATCCTCAGAAGACTTATGTTGGATAACTGCTTCAGTATTGGTGGTGTCCTGCTGCTGTTGCGTGGTTTTCTAATATGGTGACATCTTGCCCCAGTAACTCTTCCCTACTGGGTCCTGTAGGCACTAAAGCAAGATATTTGCATGCATCTCTGCCTTTCCTCCATTTAGTAGAGCTTATTTGAAAGGCAGAATAATCTTCTGATGCTAGTTAGCTAAAAGATTAATTTAAGATTTGAAGTAAAGTTTGCATTCCTTGTCTAAAGTGGCACATGAAAGTTTGAGAAACGTAAAGGGCATGCAATTGAAGAGGTCTTCAGAAAGTTTTCATTGTTAGGTTTTGGTCTTTTTGCAGGAGTTTTGATGACCAGAAACAGTTTCAAAACTATACTTATCTGAAAATTCACTTTTTTTTTCTAGATCTGGGGCTCCTTCTCCTCTAAGCAAGGTAAATACTGCCAGCTGCTATACCAGACAATTCTTGTTCAGGTGATACGGTTTCGAACATTGTAAGGGCATAAAGAGTTAAATTTCCATCTCTTAATCTACTTTTTAGACTTTGCCACCTAATTGACAAAATTGCATCTTTTAATGCTTTCAATAGCTTTATAAATAATGGCCCCATAAGAGCATTTCACTGATCTGAAGGGCTGCAGTGCTTGTACCATCAGGATGCTAAGGAACTGTACCTGGGAGTGATGATTGCTCCTTGTGAAAGCATAAAAGATACACATATTTTTATCTCAATTTCTTTCTTTTTTTTTTTTTTTTTTTTTTTTTTTTTTTTTTTTTGTTGTTGTTGTTTTCACTCCACCTTAATTCTCATGTCACTGAGAAACTTGCTCCAGGGTATTTCTCCTCCAAATCTTTCACTCCTTCATTCCCTCTGTAGCTTTTTAGGAGGAAATTCTGACTCTTAAAACCATGTTTATGTGAAAAGCTGGGAAGAAAGGAGGAAAATTTTCATCCAATATATTTAGTGTTAGAAATGACCTTTATTAGCGAGACTGCTGACCTTAATTTAAAGCAAGAGTTGCCAGTGAAGTTGCCTTGGTTTGGCTGTCAGCTAAACTAATGAGCTTTGTGGTGTTAGTAATAGTATCTCCTGGTATCCTTGGAGCATTGCCAGGTCCGATAGCTGTGTCTCATAAGGGGTGTGGTGCAAGAAAAACTCAAATGAAATCTTCTGAATCTAAGGCAGGGGGGTTCAATGTCTGGTTCTAGAGAAGGCTCTTAAATTTCTTTCTGACAAGCCCTTTACAAAAAAACACAACAAAACCAAGCAAAAAATACCGCCCCCCCCAACTCTCCTGTTTAATATGGTAAGAATTACATGGTGGCTCAGAAAGTGTTCTTAAAGCTTTAACCACATCTTCCTTGATGCACATGAGGGATTGGGACCATTATAGTCTCAAACCTTACTAAAGCTTTGAGGAGAGTCTAGAAAGCTTACACCCATCTGCTGAGTTGTGATGATGAGATGGCAGTAGAAGAACTCAGAAGAAAATTCCTTCACCTTTGCCATTCTTTTGCCTTCTTGGAAGGCAAACAGTACTAAAATTAGGACTTACTTTCAGTTGTTAGAAAAAGGATCTTTCTAGCATGTGAGATGCTGTACCAAAGCTTATAGTATCTTTTAGAATTAAATTGACACTCTACATGGTAACTTGAGTCTTCAAGTTCCCAGAAGGGTTGCAATATACTCTCCTGGGTGTCTGTCCTTGCCATACTTGAAGTATCTTTGTCCTGAATTGAAGCAAAGTCATAGACTGAGCTGGCTTTTGTATCTTCCCAAGGACTTAACCTTGAGCACTGTTGATGGCTCTCTAATCGCTCTTCTGAAGGTTTACAAACACGCTTTTAACTAGTTTCTAACCATTTCTATTCTCTCACCATTTCTGTGGTTAGACTAAGCTGCTGTTGAGGGCAAACTACTTCATTCCATAGACAATGTGAAGTTATAGAAACAGCCCCTATAGAATAAATCTTGTAGAAACTTTTTCTTTCTCTGGAGTCGCCCTGGGGTTTCTCAGCTCTACTACCATCTAAAAACTTAGCCCCATCTTCCTTAAATTCTTTCAGAGGAGAAAACAGCTTACAGTAAAAATTGGGTTTTTAAAGTATGTGCATGTGTGCATGGGTTGGTTGTGGAGAAATGTTGGTATATTGAATGTGTATTTAAAATATTTCTCTAGTCTTCTCCAGCCACAACTGTTACATCTCCTAGTTCTACTCCAGCAAAAACTATTGATACATCTCCTCCAGTTGATCTTTTTGCAACTTCATCTACAGCTGCTCCAGTCAGGTAAGCTAAAAAGTGTATTTCAGTTACTGAGCTTGATGTGGGTTCCAAAGTCATACAGCAGGAGGCTTGCCTGAAAGTCTTTGCTTCTTTTACAAGTAGTGTACATCAGTTTGCAATGGTCTACATTATTCTACCAGTATAGATCACAAATAAACTCTAACACACACACACACAAAAAAAACCCAAACAAACAAACAAACAAAAAAAACCCCAACAAAACCCAAAACCAAAAACAGTGTACAGAAACTTGTAATTGAATAGACTGAAGTAATGTGTAAATCCTGAGTAGTCTTTTCTGACCTTCAGGAGTCTCTTTCTAAAACTGCTGAATTAATGTTCCCTTTTCTTGCTTTTCAAATCAGTTAATGAAGCACAAAGATAAAGAACTTCTGAAGGTTAAAATAAAAAAAATAAACATTTTACCTATGAGAAAATCTGAACCTTGTTTTCAAGTCAAAACCCGAACAAAGTGCTCTTGCTCATTGTAAAGAGCAGGTGATTGAACTCTAGAGGTGTAAAAACTCTAAGCTTGAACTAAAAGTCTGTACAATGTGTGTCAGGTGAAGAACTTCACTGAAGAAAGAGCTCCTATTTTCTGTTACTTAAATGTTCTAGATGAATGAAGTCTGGTTTCCTAAGTAATTACCTGACTGGCTTAACCCATTAAAATTTTGCCAGTTCTCTTCTACCTAATGCCTGCTTATAGCCTGGAGATGCAGGTTTCTTGCTTTCTGACATGGCATGATGAAATATGGAAGTAGAGTAGTGCTGGTGTCAGTCACAGCAGATATTTTCTATGTTTTTAGGGACCACCTGGGATTTTGCATTTTCTGGTTTGGATGTTGTGGTGGGATTTCCTTTGGTTTGGTTAGTTGGGTTTGGGTTGGGTTTTTTTTTAATTTGGTAATTTGGGGTTTTTTTGAAAGAATTGTACATCTTATAGATCTGTTGCAAGGTCATTATCAGGAAATGGAGGTAAATTAAGGTTCCCATCCTGGGTTTTAATGTATTCTTGGGACTCACTGCACTGGAGGTACTTATGACTACTTCTCTAATCCTAAGGCCTGAGAAAAAAAGTCTCTATTTCATCCAAACTAAGGTTAATTCCTATAACCCAGTCAGGACTTTTTAAAAAAAATTGATTGAAATGGCAAATTCCTCCAGTATTTAATGTCTCTCTTCCTTTTCTTGGCAGCTCATCCAAACCATCCAGTGATCTTTTGGATCTTCAGCCCGATTTTGCTGGTACTGGGCAGGCAGCTCCAGCACCTGCTCCTGCGGGCGCTGCGGGTGCTGCTGCTGCTGCTGGAGGCACTTCATGGGGAGGTAGAGAAACCTCACTGTCAGCATCTCTTCTTGCAGTCTCCATCTTCTTGCCTGGCTGAGCTGAAGTCTGCCTCTTTCTCTGCTAGCTCAGGGTGTTCCCAGCTCACTGCCAGGCTTCTGCTGACCTGACAGTCAGGCATTCCTTTGCAGCACAAGGCTACTTTTTCTTTCCAGGGATATCCATAATAGTATAAGCTTCTTATAAGGGCCTGACTGCAAAGCTGGGGGAGCCAGGATTATGTGACTAAAAGTGAGCAGGAAGGGGATGGATGAAGGTGAGCAGGTAGGGTAGGCACTTCAAAGCAGAAGAATCAGAACTGCTTATGTGCTTACTGGCAAGGCTGGAGCAGGAACCGGCTCTTCTGTTCATAGAGCAAAGCCCACAGATCAATAGGAGGAGGAACAAAAATAGCTTTTAAAACAAAAATGCATGTAAAGCAAATGGCTGCAACAGTTCTGCTGCAAGTGTGATTACCTCTGTGAAGACTTAACATATTTTAATAAAGTATCTGCCTTGTGTGCTTAGAATAATAATATGGAAATAGAAGTAGAGGGCTAATTGCTTTCAAACAGGAATAGCTAACCAGCTCTCTGAAATCTGATCCTGTTGTTCCAGGCAGCACTAGCAGCTGGTGATCTGGAGAACCACAGTAAATGTAGGCAGTGTTCACTCCTGTCCTGTTAAGACAAGGAATTAGGCCAGTAAATGTGATTTAATTTACACAGTTGTAAACTCATTGTGGTGTAATCTTAAGAGATCTTGTGTGGCAGCTTAATGAACTCATCAGCCCTCTCACGGCAGGAATGCAACACTGAGTCATGCTGACTCTGCTGTCAGTGCTCATATTGGGTACTGGTGGCTTCTGCAATCCCTGTTTCTGTTCTCAGTTGTAGTTCATTACAGATGACATTGTACTTCAGCCACTTCATTATGAGAGGATAACTAGGGCTGTCATGTAGACATTGTATTGCATATTCCAGTTTAATCTGTTGAATTAATTTCTTTTTTTTTCCCCAGAAAATGTCAGTTTTATTAACAGCAAGGTAATCTTACCCAGAACGACCAAAGAGTCGTGTATTCTAGGAGCCTGGGACTAATTTTTCTGCAGTATTTTGATTGTGTCCTATTTGTCTTTGTCATTGCCAAGCACTGAAATACAGGCTTTTGAGATGTTTGAAAAAGCATGAAAGAGCTAAGTTTTTTAAGCAGTTGCTCATTCCTGCAATAATAGAAGTATAAATAAATAGCCAGTAATATTGTAAAGTATTGCTTTGCATGGAAATTGAAAGCTGACTGGGTTTGTTTTTTTTCTTTTTGGACAAAACACCCATAGTTTGGAACTTAGGTGTTTTTATTCTTCTGAATTACTACAACTTTAAAATTGAATAGTAATGCACCTAGTCTTACCCCATGACAGAAAAGGACAGCTGACTATTTTCCTGTGGCCAGAATTGTCACTACCCTCATCAAGAACACTTAACTTTCAGAATAGCATTTTGGTAACTTAGTAAGCTTCATCTTTTGTCTGCTGCTTTACTGCTGGCAGCAATCCAGATATGATGACCTGTTACTGCGCTGTAATCTTGCTTTTTTTTTTTTTTTTTTTTTTTAAATTCTCTGACAGAATAAAAATATTGCACTTGGAGGTTAGGGCAGTACTGAGGCAGATCTGTGATGTGAGCTAGTGAGCACTCCATTCCCAGAGATTGTTCAAGACTGACTAGTCAGAGCCATGACTCACCTAATCTGGTGTTGGGGAGCACTGTTGTTCTGAGCAAGAGGCTGGACAAGATGACCTTCCTTCCATCCAGGACTTTTTGGAGGACATGTAACCATGCCTCCCCACTACTTGAGCTTCCTATTCTTCTGGGCTACAGCAAGTTAACTCGTGAGAAAATAGTAGTAGAGGGAGGAAGCTGGAAGAAGTGCTGCAGTTCAGAATAGCCAGGAAAATGTGAACATCAAATACTTCCTGGTGCAGCATCAATACATGTCAATAATAAACAATCCTACTTTTTTCAGTCTTGCTGGCAGTGTTGCTTCTATGTGTTTTGGTTGTTTATTCAGTATAGCAGACTATATTTAGGGATATGTACAGTACATTGTATTTTCTTGTATACCTACTGTATTTCTGAGTGCAGAATATGTCATCTAGCAAATGAACTATAACGTGAAAATCTACACTTCTATACTATGAAGATAGGGTAATGTGCTGCCTTCAGTATACTGCAAGGAGAAGAGGTATTTGGCAGACAGAGTAGACTATAGTATTACAAAAAATGCAGTAGGTCTAAGTCTGCGTCTTTGTGAGGTTTGACTCTTGGATGGAAAAGCAAATTGACTTGAATTTCTACTCTGAACTACCTTACAGTGTGCCTTAGAACATGGATTTGCTAACAGTATTGTTACTTTAATATTACTGTACAAAAAACCACTGGTTTTAATCATTCCCATATTAAGACTAAGTGTAGATTGCGGTGCTGGATAATTGTAATCTCACTGTATTAAATTCTATAACATAACTGAATTCTAAAAAGACATTGAAGAGCTAATAGAACTTAAACGTTTACCAACAGTTGTTTATTTCAAGTCTAGCTGTGAGACATTTGCCTGGTGTGCAGTAATGGGATACCAGAGTGCTGCATTTTTAATGTACTGTTCTGCTCTTTCAGAATGGTATTTTGACTTGTGCAGCTTGTGCAGTTAGTCTCAAGTAGAGCTTGCCCAAGGAGCTAATTATGAACATTGTAAAGAACCTAAATGTAGGCTTTTCCTGCCATTTTTACAAGTGTTGTAAAATAAAGACAAATTTGTGAAGATAGGGCTGCGTCTGCTCAAATCATTTTGCTTCCAAATGCTGACCCACAGTCAAGCATCAGGACTGCTTGCTGTTCAGTGTGAATCAGATGAACCCATGACCCTGTTATGTGTGCAATGAATCTAGGAGCAGCATTGAGCTACTGGTTAGTAAATAAATAGTTGTTGAGCTCAGACTATCCTAACTACAGAATAAAATTTTAATAGGACAGACTCACTATTTTTCATATGTTTTTATATATCATAGTTGATTTTTATGTAGGCAAAACTTCTGTGTTTGAGTTCAGTCTGGCTGATCTCAGAGGACATCAAATTGTAGGAAAGTCTGTCATTAGAGATGCTTCATTGGCTCCCAGAAACAGTTGACTGAGGAACCAAAGCTGGAGCAGAGCCAGTCTGCTTATGCTTATGCTGTCAGCATTCATACTCCTTATAGCAAGTGTTAACAGTTAGTTGTTTCTGCAGAGCATGTTTGCTCTATCATAAATACAGAAAAAGCTTTCAAAGAGGAGCTGCTCTATTTATTTATTTATTTTGCACTTAACAGTTATCCCAAGTCCAAGAACCACCACCTGTTTGTCTCTCAGAATATATTTAGGGACTAGGGATGCCATGTATCATATCCTGATGTAACTTAACACTGTATTTGCAAGTTGCTCACTGCCCTTGCTTTCATGTCTGTTCTGTGAAGGGTTCTAGGCATGTACTGGTTCTGTTTTGAAGAGTTATTAAACAGAATGAGCTTTGTCATGTCAGAATAACTTCTTGAATGTTAGAAAAGCAAGTGTAGAATTTATGTTTGTAGATATAACCTAGGCATGTAATTTAGAATGAACATTTGGCTAATGAACATCTTCAATCTGGCAGTTCTGCTAATTGCTCTGTTTTTTTATTCTGCTGTCATTTTAATGGACAATCACTAGACCTTTTGGGAGAGGGTGAGTTGTATTTTTGATTTCTAAGACCTTTGTATGTTAAGACTCCTTACTAAAAGCTCCAGCTTTCTGGAGCTGAGTGATTGTGGTCTCTGCCTTTCCCCTTACCTTTCCTGTTTGATCTTCATTACATGGTTGCATATAGATAATCTGGCTGCACTTTCCGGTGTTACCTCTGAGCCACAGATTTCAGATCCATTTGCCTCAGAGCCTGCTGCAACTGCTGCTCCAACCACTGATACTACAACTACTACGGCTGCTGCCGCTACAACTACCACTGTCACTGCTGCCACTGCTGAAGTGGATCTCTTTGGAGGTTAGTTTGGTTGCTGTAGTCCTCTACACCAGTTCATGATGCAGACGAAGCAATACTGAGCTCAGCTGTGTAGCAAGGGCTCTGGTTTAACCAGCTGAACCAGAAGTGCCTGTGTGTTGGATGCTAGATGGAACAGGAAATACAAACTGCCCAAATACCTCTGTTTGCTGTGCATTTAGCTAATAGACTCTTCTGCATATATATGGAAAAATGTATGGAAAACTGTAAACCTTAAGACTGAGTTACCACATGATTAAACAGCTAAGAACAGTAGTTCTCAGGTCCACATGGGGGTAAGCAGGAATCGTTTCCACATTATTCAATAACTATGAACTGTACTACAATTTTTGGGAAAAGCAGCTGTGCTTTCATAGTTGAAGAGGATGGATGTGACAGTGTCCTGCCCCTTCGTTACTTGTCACGCTTGGGCTGTGTTGTGTTTCTTTTGGGTATTTCCTGTAAATCGAGTATTGAGCCAGCTGAAATTACTGTATTTCAGCAGTCTTGAATCAGGGTTTTATTTCACAAATATTTGCAGTAAATTGAAGTGGTGATGAATTTTTACTGAATGCAAACTATGCAAAAGGAAAAAAAGGAAACATATTCTTAGAGTTTAGTCCTGCTCATTCAGTTTCTAATGTTATCTGCTATCCATTTGAGTAAGAACACATTTCCCACTGTATCTTGTCAGTTTTCTTGTTATCCTGTGGAGCAGGAGTCTTCCCAACAGCAAGCCAGAAATTACATTTCTTTTGAACAATATACTAGCCCAGTAATGGAGAAGTCTTCTCGTTTACAAACTATTAACATATTTAAGATCACCTGACCGCTGTGTTTTCCTGTTTTTCTCTTCTCTCATGCATACTTCCAGCATGACAGGGGATGTCAGGAATAAATAATAACTTATTTGCTATCATGACTGAATTCCAGTAACTTCTCTGTGGGGTGTGTTTATCTATCACTGCTACTGACAGGAGTGCCAGAGAGGTCTTATACATAAACAGCTTGACTACAAAGGTGTTTCCTAAAGACTGAAAGTTCCCAGTTAGAAGTATTTTTAGGACTGGCTTCAACAGACAGAACCAAAATAACCCCCTTTCAAGTGCTGGAAAGCTGTGAGGAAGGAATACAGCTGCTACTTGCTACCTACCCCTCCTTTTGCAAAGATTGATAATAACCTGAGAGCCACGAGATCAGCCAGTTGAGAAGTAGCTCCAAATTGTCATGGGCAAGGTTCTGGGTGCCACTAGGAGCAAGAGAGAGTCTGATGTTGGTTGCTCTCAGGAGCCTGTTGCAGAAGCCAGGGCCTGTGCTCATTAACAGCCCTGCAGATGCATAGGGTGTGAAACTTCGGGTAATGTAAGCACTGAGGTCGAGCCGGTCTTGGATACCACACCTTCAAATTGCATTATTAATTTAGTAATTTAGTAATTAATTTAGTAATTAATTTAGTAATAGGTATAGGACTTCTTGAAAAATGAAACAATAGTTAAATGGATAGAAATCACTGCAAACTTGAAACAGGATTAGAAAATCACCTATCTGTGCTTGTTGTTCCAGTACTACAGCAACAAGATGCAATCTTTTTTTCCTTCCTTTTCCACTACTTTGCCTGGAAAAACAGCTACTTCCAAATCATATGCCTGCCTCCAGGCTAGTCAGGCAAAGAGCTGGATTTATTTAGTTTCTAGTGATTTAACTGATCATTAGATAACTTAGTGAAGCGTGTTAAGAAGTGGAGCTTCACCCTTCAGTGTGGAAAGAATTTCACTTTTGCAGTATGCAGACTTCTGTGACTTGATCTCTTCCTTTAAAGAGAATGTATTTTGACGCTCAAATGCTATAAATCTCCAGTGGATTATATATTAGATGCATACTGATTTTTTTTCCCTGGAGCACTTCGGAATTACTTATGATAGCAGAAAATCTCTAGTTCTCAAGAAGAAAAATCTCTAAACACACTCAGCAGTAAAGATACTTTTGCAGTGCCTTCAAGACACCCGCTGGACAGACCCTTTTAAGATCCATGAGTTTACATTGAACTTCCATCTCTCTGCTCATGGTTTGAATTTTTTTGTTTCTTTCTTTGGTTTTTTTTTTTTTCTGAAGGTTGTGCTGTAATTATATTCTAACATTGTATACTAACATTCCTTGTTACCTTAAGACTGTGCAAAAAGAGGTAGTTTTGGGGCAGACACTGCTACTCTCTAGTTTTTGTGGTGCTAGACATGCTTACATTTAATCCTATTAAGCAGGTATTTCACCTTTGAGGTCTGCTGAAGATACAGTCTTCAAGGTCACCTTTACTTCTTGCAGCTTGCCAGTGCTTCACACGATTTCTTGTGGTAAGGTATGGTAGGAGAAGGTACAGGGGCAGTGATCTCAGGAGAAAAAGAGTCTTCAGGGTGTGTCTGTGTAGGGAAAGAAGCTGACAGCTGCAGGAAAAAGGTAGCCAAGCTGAAGGAAGAAGCAATAGAGGAGGCTTTGGAATAACTGTTGACCGCACTGTGTGGCTGATACTTCAGCTGATAGGTGCCTGCATGCTGCCTAGGACTGGGCTTTGTCTTGCAGAGGTAGGCTCTGCATTATGTGTTCATTGGTAATATGGTATTGGAAAGCAGATGAGAAATGCAGGATTGATCTAGTATAGCTTTTTTTAAAGAACTCAATCTGATTAATAGACAAGCTTTCAGTTATCTGGGCCAACTTGAGGCCCCTTACTGTGTTTCAAAGATAAGCAAGAGGAGGCTGTTTTCAAAGTGCAGCTGGAATAATTTCTGAGTGGGAGAAATGCAAAGGTAGAAGAAAGGCAAAATACCTTGATATGGCACTCAGTAATAGAATTTGGGCGCAGTATTTTTGGACATGTGCAATGTGCTCTTGAGTTACATTTTGTTGTGGGAATACTCTGTTATCAGTGCAGGTAACAAGTCATGGCAGACACTGTGCAAATGCCAGTTATGAGGCATTAAGAGGACTTGAATTGTAAGTGGGCAGTACTATGGTCTTCCCTGTAAAGAAACTACAGGCAAAGTGATGAAGACTTTTGGCACTAAAGGGCTTAGGAATGTCCCTTGTGCTGGTACATGCTGGTATAGCAAGCTAGCAGTTAGTTAAAAAAACCCAAACAAACAACAAACACTTTGCATAATTGCTATTATTTCCTAGCTCTGAGCTCTGAGTGAAATAATTCTCTTTAACTCAGGTCAGGTTTTCTATATCAAAAAGTAATGAAGGGTGGCTGAAGAGGGAGAAAACTCTGGAAACGGTTTCTTTTGTGTACTTTAGTTCAATGGTCTTTCCTCTACTTGTGACTTCCACAGGATTGTTTCACCTGTTGCATAATACATTGATGATTATAAGTCAGTGGTATCATCTCTGTGAGTAAATTTGTCATGTATTGATGCCATGGCATCAAATAAAACCTGAAATTATGAGATGAAAGGGATCACTCTGCAGGAACACTTATTTTGCTGCAGACAAGATGTATTGAAGCACTGCTTCAGTATTTAACAACTTTGAAAAGCCCTTGTTTGCACATTATTTCAGTAAGAACTATATTTATGAATTCAAGTGTTGTGCATTATACATACCTGTCACTCCTGGTAGGTCTTCCATGCAGTGTGAACTTGCAAAGGTTTCAGCAACATCCCTTTAAGTTTTCAGGATGTCAAGAAATTCAGGTGAGGACCATATGTTAATTGATTCTAGAAGTCAAAAGCTAAATTCACTTTTGAAACAGGAGATGCAAAAATGTAATGAATACAGTAACAACTTTAAAGGGAGAAAAATTCTTGTCTTGCTGAATGTGCAAATGTAGGGTTACTACACCAATATGGAGGAACAAAAAAGAAAATAAACTGTCCCTTTTTTAATAGTAAAATATGCGTATTTAATTATATCCATTTTTGCATGTTATGCTGGGTTTTAGCAGAGGACAACTGCAGGAGCAGCAGAGCTTTTTGAAAAGAACTTAATAAGCACTAGCTTAAGAAAAACCCAGTGGCAAACCCTTGGTTTAAACTGTGGGTTGTAGGGTCACCTGTTCAGGTTGGTTTGTCTCTATGTTCGTGTAGGTTTCTTAACTTCTCAGAGTAACTAATATTAAGAGTTCTTACTATGACATTCTTCATTTAGATTCCAGTATGAAGTTAGGTGTTTATCCCACCTGCCATTTAACCCAAGTCTGATGCCATAAAAAATCACAATGCTTTAGCAAGAACCTTACCCAGAAGTGTCAGTAAATAATAAGGCTGGTGCCAAACTATCTGTTTCCTTGCATCTATGGGCTGGAAGGAACTTGTGCCCACCTGAATATCTATGACTGTTACATATGGAACTTCAATAGCCTACATCTGGACAGGAGTGGGTGTCACTCTGAGGCTGAAGTGATCCCAACATAGAGCTAATGACTAGCTCTGTGCATTCTGATTTTCTATCTTAGATGTCATCTGGAGTCTACCCTTTTATTCTGGAAAATAATTATAAGTGGGGTTGACCAATGTCTGTTCTGTTGGCCTACGAGTTTGTGTGGGCAATATGTTTTTTTTGAAATATGTTTTTTTGAAAGAGCCCAGGCTGCCCCTTCATCTGAAAGCTGGCCCTGTGGAGCAAAACTGAACACACATGGTGTTACACTAAACATCTTCTCAAGCAGGATGATGCAAAACTCTTCAGTTCAGTGCTGAATTCCTTCCACATGGTGCATGCCAGTGTCATACATACAATACTGGGATGTTTGACTCGTTCTGATGTTTTTACTTGGACAACTGCCATCCAGTTTTGTTGTTGAAAAACCCTGTTACTTGAAAAATAGAATTATATTTGAAATGGCTTATTAGCAGGCCTTTTTTGCTACTAACTCATTTTAATTCTATTGTAGAAGACTAGTGGGCTTTCTTCTCTTCTGTTGAAGTTTCAATGCATGTTCTTTTGAGCTTTTTAGATTACCTGGCACGACTTTGTTTTTAAAATTGTCATTTTCATTTTAAAATTGACATTCAAGTTAAAGCATGTTAAGCTTTTTCCCATTCTAATTTGACAGTGCAATTGCAGTATTCCCTAACAGATTTTTTTAAACTTGCTAACTTTTGTCGCAGTAGAAAAATATCCTTTACAAGCATCTTGAAGTATTTAATCCTCATTGTGCAGTTTGTTGGGATTTTTTTGTGAAGAAAATGCTTGCCTATGAGGATAGTCCAAATGGCTCTGTCCATTAGGACTACTTCATAGAATTAAGAGCACAAGTGCTGGTTTAAGCCTAGAAATCATGCTGTTCATAGCTTGAAATTTAAGCATGCCACTTAGGAACTGGCAAGCAAAAAGAAAAAAACAGGCAAAGAGCAAGTGGCAAACAAAAAAAAACATTCAAAAAAACCTCATGAGCAAGTCATTCCAAAACCCCAAACTAGTTGTTTTGCCTAACTTGACTGGTTGGCCTAGAAGTGATCCTAAAAGGACAGACAGGCTATGGCTGGCCAGCCATCAGTTAAGATGAGCAATCTTGATCTTTGAAGCAGGCTGAGTAAATATAACCTGTGCATCAGGTTATGGCTTCAGAAAGATCCAGTTGGAATACTGTTAAGAAATGAGTAAGTTCAATTTTTCAGATGTTGCATGACTGACTTGGCTCAAAGACTACAAATGGTAGATGCAGATATCTGCCAGAGTAATTAGATTGTTATTCATAACAGTGCAAAGCACTATGTAAGTAAACTCACAGTTGCAGATTAGTCACATATAATACAGGCTTTGAGCATGCAAGTTGTTAATATCTGCTCTTAAGTTAATTTCGTTAATTAGTTAATTTTGGGTAGTATATGAGCATGCTGCTCTGAACCCTTATACAATGAGAATAATGCCTTCTTTTACACTCACTGTGCTTATTGTGGGCAACCCAAGAAGCTCCATCTGCAAACCCTGTCTAGAACCTGCTTGTGTGGGGTTGGGGGAGAGACGAAGCGTTTTGCGCTGCATGACTTGTCTTGCTGTTGGAGTAATTACATTCATGTTGTATAAGGGGATCTACCTATGCAATTTAACTTGGTTCTTTTATTATATTTTTCTTCTCTTTATTCTTTTTTTTTTTTTTAATTTCTGTTCTTAAACTGCACCCAAGATGCCTTTGCAGCTTCTCCTGGGGAATCCCCTGCAGCAGCTGAAGGGGCAGCAGCACCAGCTACCCCAACCCCTGTAGCAGCAGCTCTTGATGCATGTTCAGGAAATGGTGGGTTTTATGTCATTAGATAGTCTCTTGTTTTGCTGTTTTGGTTTGTTTTTTTTTTTTTGTTTTGTTTAAACTACATGGCAGTGTGTTTTCCTGAAAATTTTGTAGTGTTTGCAATTGGTAAAAACAAACCTCAGACTGAAGAGCATGCTTAGCAAAACTGCCTGTTTCCGAGTCCCAGTGACTTTGTGTTTATTTGGTAGTGCTAATGAACAGTTCTGTCAATGCTGAGTTGTAAGCAGTAGCCTGGATAGTCTTTTGCGATATTTGGTTTTTTGGCCTCGTCAAACAGCCTTTGAAAGTTCTCCCCTCTAGTAACTAGAACTGCTCAGCCTTTCAGACAGTCTTTATTTTAGAAAAACCTAAGTAACGTGTCTGGATAAGTAAGCTAGATGTTAGAGCGACCTCCTCCGTGTGCGTGCGTGTATTTGCAGTATGTGCATTGCTAGAGTTGCTTTGTTCTTGACTTCCTCCCTCACTGATCCTAAGTATGCATACACATATATTTCCCCTCTCCTTTTTACAAGACCCCTTTGCCCCATCCGAAGGTAGTGCAGAGGCTGCTCCTGAGCTGGACCTCTTTGCTATGAAGCCAACAGAGACTGCTGTTCCTGTAGTTACCCCTACAACTAGTGCAGCCACTCCAGTTCCTGCAACATCTCCTTCTCCAGCTGCTGCTGTTGCTGCTGCTGCTACTGCTACTACAGCTACTGCCACTACCACTACTGCCACCACTTCTGCTACCGCCACCACCTCCGCTCCTCCTGCTCTAGATATATTTGGTGGTAATTTTGTTTTTAACTCTTTGATTCTGGTGGATTGATCTGTCAGGAGTACCAAATGAACAATTTGTTGTTGCATGCGTGTTGTGTGCTAGGCTTTCAAACCAGAGAGCCTATTAATTTCAAATATGATGTGCAAAATTGGAAACTTCTGTTTTCAGTCCTGCCTTTCAAAAATGAGTTAAAGATATGTTGTGTTCTTGGCCTTAGATTTATTTGAGTCTGCTCCTGATGCACCTGCAGCACCTAAACCAGATGCTACTCCTAGCATAGATCTCTTTGGTACAGGTAAAGAGAGAATTCTTCCGATACTCCTGTGCTTTGAGGCTGTGCATTGGTGCAAACTGAGTTAAGTGATACTTACTTCCTGTTTTTTCTTTCCTTTCTGGAAGATACATTTTCATCTCCACAACCTGGAGCTTCTCCTGTGCCTGAGAGTTCTCTCACTGGTGATCTCTTATCTGGTGAGTGCTTGTTTTCACAGGCCATTTCACAAACTTTCTGGGCTTGGATTTTTTTCCAAAATTAAAAAAAAAAAAAAAATCACCTTACTGCCAATTTATACCTTTAAACTGAAATACTAAGAAATATTAAGTTTTGGGTTTGCTGCTTTGGTCACAAGATATCCACTTGCTGAAGATGCAAATTATGAAGCGACTGAAGTTCAGTAAGTAAGTGATATGGTTGTTGAGAGAGAAAATCCTCCTCTAAGCATAAGAAAATGCTTCATAAGCAATGTTTTCTTTAAAGTACTGTGGTTTTCAGTTGCTATGTGAGAAATGTACCATTTTCTGTTTGCAGTTCTGGAGACTATTACCCGAATTTACCAAATCTGTGGTTCTAACTGTTGGAGCCCGTGTAGCTTTGAAATATTTAGCTATCATTGTTGCCTTGCTGATACTAAATATTATTTATCCTGTGCTTACTGCAGTGGATGCATTTGCAGCCCCCTCTCCTCTACCCGCTGCCTCTCCAGCAAAGGTGGATTCTTCAGGTGTGATTGACCTATTTGGTGGTGGGTATTTTTGTTTCCTCACCACTTCAGAGTTGAATCACTTCATTTCAATTACCTTTGCGCTTTGCGAAAGCTGCGGGTTTCCCCTTCTCACAACTTTGCTGTGTGGCCTTAGGGCTGGGTCTGGCATGTCCCAGTCTTAAAATTGCACCATAATGAACTGCAAATCAGCTGTCAGTGTGGTTGTTCTGTTGTCACAACACTTCCCATTCTCTCCTCAGTCAGTGCATGTGTGGCTCTTCCTCAGCTGTCCAGTGGAAGTCTACTCTGTCCTTTTTCTTCTTTGCTAATTTACGTGGTTGTGCTGTTTTCTCTCAGTTCTGTTTCTCAAAGCAGCTGAAGTTTTGAGGGTGAACTTGTCTCAAAGTGGGTATATCTGAATCACAGGATCTTTGTTGGATTTGACAAGGTGGAAATTAGGATGGGCACAACCAAATCCAGGCATTTTGAAAAGCAGAAGTGGTGCTTAGAAGCAGTGAATTTCAAATTCAAATTAGTGAGGAATTCCCCTAAAAAGATTTCATGTGAACCACTGGCTTCTGGCTGGAATTACTCCAAGTTTTCAACCAATGCATTCATCTCCAAAAGATCATCTCCCTCTTGTCCTAAATTCTGGGATTTGTATCTGAGAAGAGACACAAATAAAAGAAGAGATTTCTTTCAAGTGCTGGTTTGTTGCACATCCTTTTTTCCACCTGAACTTTGCATCCATGGTACTGCTCTGCAATAAGGATGGCCAAGCACTTTCATTTTCTTCTTCTGATGTATGAAGAGGTTATTCATTTGTCATCTTTTGTTTACGATAACTGATGGATTGATGTATTTAATATTGAACTCCTCACTTTTTCTTGATGCTTTCTGGAATTCCCTTTAGATGCTTTTGGAAGTAGTGCTTCTGAACCCCAGCCAACAACCCAGGCTGCTTCTAGTTCCTCAGCTTCTGCAGACCTACTTGCTGGTAATAAAGAACTTCGAAAAACTTGTTACTTTAGATCCATACCGAGAAATGTGTTTGAAATCTTTTATGTTCCTTGGGTGTAGATAGTGGAATAAAATACTTGTTCAGAAGATTTCTTAGTACTTTAGATGTTTTAATTAAAACTAGAGTGATTTGTAATGGAGGCAATATACTGAAGTACAAGCTAACTTCCTAGATTATCTTCTTTCCATGTTCTTTGTTTTCCTACCTCCCACATAGCCTTATTTTTCTGAATTGTTAACTGAGTATGAGTGTCTGCATAAAGCTTCTTTGGCTGTCTTTAGCGGTACTAAAGTTAAGCAATATTTCAGGATATGCTTCTTGTTCCTTACTGTTAATTAAACTTCGAGTTCATTCAATTTGGTTGCTTTAATTGAGGCAGGTTGAACACTTAAATGTTAGTAACTTGAATGACTGACTTGGTAGCAGCTTTGCATTTAGCCAAGAAGAGTGGGACAATGAGAGCACGCTTTTCTGAGCACAAGGGAAGAGAAGTGATAGAGACCTCATACTGGGTGAGATGAGGTCTCTGCTAGTGCTGAATGTGGCATCACTGTCACACCCTTTATCAAAGGTTGGATAACTGTATTATTTTAGTCAGCATCCTGCAGATAAGCAGCTTAAGCTGAATTCTGTGTGTACTATTCTCCAAAATTCATGTTATACCATATATTTAGTGGCTACAGTGATTGTGCTGAACATCATCCCCATCCCAGTTTGAAGTTTGTAGAGAGCAAACTTCCAACACATGTACTCCTGGTTTGTAGAAGACTTGCCTTAAATTCTGCCATGTTTCTGAAAAGTGAATTTGTATCGTGATTTAAATTAATGCTACCTCAGCCAAAACCAGCACAATCTGTAGAATTGGTGGGTAGGTTATGACTACATTTTCAAGTATCTGCTCAAAGTGTGGAGATTGTCTGTTTGTGCCACAGGAAGGAAGAAATTGTCTGGATAATAATAAGGCACATGTCCATTCTCAATCAGCAAGGCAACTTCTTAAATTGGGACATAATGTGTAAATGCATGCTAAAGCTTTAGGGCAGACTGCCTCAGATTTTAAGGTATTAGACTACTCTTTTTTTTTTTTTTTATTGTATTGGTTAGTTTATGGGTGACTTAAGGCCATAGATCAGGTTTTAACTATTAGATTCTGAATTATGACAGTCTTTTGCAGTTAGATGTGTTATCAAGAGACTTGAGTGCAATGAGGTTGTAGGACAGAAGCTAATTCTGCTTATTCAAACATTACAATACAAAATATTTTATCTCATTGTCCATAACTAAGCTGAAATGCAAGTAAGAATTGTGCTCCAGATGACTTAAACTTCAGCAATGTGTTTTCTGAATCTGATGAATTGCATTAAATCAAAACCTAAATTATAAAAGGGATGTTCTAAGTCTAAATACTCAAGCAGACTTGAAGCATTCGGGGTTAATAGATGATTTTTTAAAAATTTATTTTGTTTATGCTTTGAACATACATTCCAAAGGGCTCTAAGTAGATGTTTGGGGTTTTTTTTGGCAGACAGAGAAAGTCTGTAAACATTGGAGCATATTGCTAAGCATTTGTTCACTCTAGATAATGGCAGATGGGTAGCCTGCAGTGTAATCTAGTTTTAAATTTAAGAGTATCTGGAGTTCATATGGTGGCTAAAGGCTTGTCCTTCATGGTTTATGACTGTTTGGTTATACTATGTGTTTATATGCATAATGTTATGAGTATACTTGCTACTGATAATTTTCTTAAGTGTTGTGCTGTCAGTTATGTTCCTGCTCACTCTTGGCTTGCTTAGGAAATTTGGAAGAAATGCTTTCCTACTCCAAGCCTTTCTGCAGACAAAACTAGAACTATACTGATAAATGCAAGAGCCTAGCCATTTTTCTTTCTAGATCTTTCTATCCAATTAAACTGTGTGCTTGTGTGTCCCACTATGTACTCTAATAACGTGTTCTTATATGAAATCTTACTTGACTGTGTAAAAGCAACCTCAGAATCAGGCAGTTGGGGGTGTCCAAGTGACATATGTGACTCAATTACTGCTGTTTCTGCAGACTTTCTTGGGGTCTTCTTCAATCTCAAGACAGCCAGGAACTTGGTTTGTTAAAGAATTTTTATGGCTTCTGTGCCTGGTATTTCTGCTAAATTCTGCAAGGCTAAAAGCTATGGAATTAAGACCAGTCATTATACAAATTTTCACCAGAAGCTGGGGAGTCCTCTCTTCTGTAGCTGGAAAAGCAGATACTTTATGGGGCTTTGCAAAAGCTAACAGAACTTTCTAAACAGAATCTTATTAACTGGATCATACCCTTCAGCCAGGCTCCTTGTTCTCACTCAGGAAGTGGAAAGACAGTCTCTTTAGATGGCTCCAATGCTTTAAGAATTGCTGCAGTGAACTGCCTTTGCCATCCCTGGGTCTCGTCAACCTGCTTCTGGTCTGATTCTGTGGAGATTAGTACTTTGGTGCAGGTAGTTGAATGCATGGAGCTTTGCCTTGGGGCAGGTGATGATCTAGTGTCAGTCATGTTTCAGGAGATATGGACTGCAGACCCCCTGCTCAAGAAGAGGTAAGTAGAGGAGGCCTTTTTTAGGCAGCTGGAGAAAGCATCACTCTCACAAGCTTTGGCACTTGGACAACTAGGAGCACCATAATGTGTGCTGGAAGGGAGATAAGGAATGCACGGTAATCTGGAATGTATTGGGGAATCTCTTAATGTGGGTGATCAAGGCATGACTGAGTGAGTTCAGTGGAGAGGCACATAGATGGTGACTTGTGCATATGACATATGCAGAGAGGCTGAACTGGGCTCATTCAGCCTTGAGTAGGCAAAAGGGAATCTTTATAGATGTCTAAACTCATGGGAGTATACAGAGAAGACCAGCCAGGTTCATCTTGGAGGTGCACAAAGACAGTAAAAAAAAGGCAATGTGTGTGGGAAACTCATTAAATACTGTAATGGTCTGATATGACAAGAGGCCACCCAGAGAGTCAGTAAGATCTCTTGGAGGTGCCAAGGCAAATCTCTGGGCAACCTCATTTGATTAGACTGACTTTAAACAGGTTGTGTGGCTGGCTGACCTCCAGAGATCCCTTCCAACCTATATTATTCCATTACAAACTCATGTCAAGAACAGACCGTGGAGAGATGAGGGCAGGTCTCTGATCCCAGTGCATTTTTTCATATTCAGTGTTAGCAGCTGTGAGCATGAGACTTGCTGTGGGCTAGGATTTGGGTTATAGGGGCTTCTTGGTTCCATTATACTGAAGTAAGCCTAATAAACACAGGGAGGCTCACATAGGTTGCTAACATATCCTTTATTTCAGACTGCAGAAAGCAGGCTGCTCTGCTTTTCCTCCTTCTGGTTCCCTGGCTCCAGGTAGTGCCCTTGGTTGGTGGCATCTGAAGGGACCGGTTTAGGTTATGATCTGGGTGTTTTCGGTCATTTCCTGCAAGCTGGAAAGCTTCAGCTGAGAGATGTAATTTCTGAGGTGTTTCTAATCAGGTTGCATTCTCCTGAACCTATAGTGCACAGTCAGGTTTGCATTGCCTCCCCCAGCTGTCTGGGGCCAAGGTCTTTGTTCGTATGGGCCAGGCATTCCACACCTAAAGCCTGTCTCTGATGGTACAGCAAGTTGCTGGGCTGCTGCCCAGGACCCAGTGATGGCACACCACTCTCATTTCCCCACAGAGGGTTTTGATTTGAGTACAATTGATCTTGCTTTGGCATGGGGATAGCTTGAAGACATCTTGACTAGGAAAATCAGGATATTTTAAGATGGTGAGAAAGGCTAAACTGGAGTAGTAAAACACTCACTTATGAATTGAGATTCCAAAGTAGTTGATGGGTGATCATATGCATTTCTTAAGTTACTCTTCTGTTTATTTTTTTTTAACTAATAGTTTGTTGCATGCTGCCCGTGATATTGTTTCCTTAGAACAATAGTGTGTAGGGACAGAAGTATTGCATTCTCTACTCTGTTGGTTTGCCTCTCCAAAAATCTAAATTAAAATCACTAATGCTTTTATTGATGACTCTCAGAAAATCTTTAAATTCCCATGGTCATACCTGGCACACCAAGGATGCTTGTGTAGTACTGAGTTATTTAAAATGGTCTAGTAAGAATTGTCTCTGTCATTCTGCCCTCTGTAGATTGAGGTTTTGGTAAACACAGTCTAACAAGACTGACTCTAATGTCCTCACCTCTCTTAATGTGTGTTTTGAAGGCTTTGGAGGTTCTTTTATCGCTCCCTCTCCATCACCATCCCCAGTCACTCCAGCTCAAACTGGATTACTACAGCCTAACTTTGATGCAGCTTTTGGGACGACAGCTCCAACAACTGGCAGTTCGTTTGATGCATCAGGTGAGCCACTGGGTTTCTTCCTGTGAATTTTCTAACGTGTTTTATGTGGGAGATGAGTTAATGACATCATATTTAGGCTCTGAGTACAAGCAATATCAATGACTTCCTTTTTCTTTCTCTACTGGAAGAACCTCAGGGTGGTGATAAAGCTGGTGTGTGCCCAAGAGCTCTCTATATCCATTTTTTATTCTACCGTGTCAGTAGAAAACAAACTAGTCTATACATCATCCTTGCATGTGCTTGATAGCATGAATCAGGAGTTACACAAGGAAGACACTTCTCTGTAAATCAAGTACACAGGCAAGTCATCTTGCCTCTGCTGCTGAAGGTGCTCTGGAGCTTGCATGGCACCTGAGGGTACACACAACAGAAGCTGGCCTAGAGTTCTTTGCCTGACTATAAGCTTAAACTTTTATCATTGCTATCATTTTGTTTGCATCTCTTCCATTCTATATTTTTCATGCTGGGTCCTTGCTACAAACTTAAAATTGGTGAGTTCCACAACTGTACAAGAAAAAGATGGAAATAGTACTGCTGCTTGGTTATTTGGTTGCTTGCCAGTGCACATGCTACCCCTCCCTGTTGATTTAACATTAGCATGTACCTCAGATACAGATCAGAAGATAGAACTCAGGCATGAGATATACCAAGCAGTTTGACTTCAAGGGATCTAAAGAACAAACTTCTGAGTTAGATGACTGGATTAAGGAGAACAGCACTGTCAGTGTGGATGGTTCTGGTTCCTTCTGATCTCATAAGATGTTAGTAGGTTTTCCCGATTCCCTGCTGCTTGCAAGTGAATAGTAACATCTCGAGACTGCCAATCCTGTTGCTGTGAGATGTCAAAGTGTAAGACTGCCTTTGCCACAGTAATTCTGACTGGTGTTTTCAGCAAGATGTTCATTTCAAAAACCTTTAAATGAATATCTCCTGACAAATTGTGTATCTGACATCTCTGTAAGGATGGTTGTAAGAAAAATGTGGAAGTGGTGCTGTATCTATGTAGATTCAATGCTCCAATTAAATTCCTTTTAGGCATGTCTTATCATATTAGTTTTCATTGGTATAGCTTTTTGAGGATTACTGTACATTCAATGTCTAGTAAAATGACATGCATGCCCTTGTTGGCATTACTTTTAATGTCAAATGGTGTTTTGGTAAGAGTTGTGATGTGGTTGTCTGTGCTGTATTCATTGAGCAACAGCAGAGTAGGAGGCAGTGCTTTTTTGATCACAGTTCCTGTTCTAACTCACTTTCCTTTCACTTCCAGTATTTGATGGCTTAGGTGATCTTCTTATGCCAACTATGGTTCCTTCTGGTCAACCTGTAGCACCTACAGCCACAGCAACAGTCACTGCTGCAGCAGCAAGCAAAGGCCTTGGAAGTGATCTTGATTCATCTCTTGCAAACTTAGTAGGCAGTAAGTAACAAATTTTGGGTTTAAGTGGTGTGGCATGCAGTTATGTTGCTTTTCCATGGGGCCAAATATTTGTTTATTTTAGCTTGCTTCAGTCTCCTCCTGTTCCACTGGGGTGATTGGGGAAGTTATTGGCAAGAACAAGGCTTGGTTCAGATAGCTATTCACATAGTCTGAGTTTGTCCTTCTTTGAGCCCAGGATCTGAGTCAAATAATGGCATTTTTTTGGTAGGTATGATTTGTAATATGTGACCATCCCAGGTACATTCCAGAGGCACATTAGACTCTTAATGGATGTGCCCCTCTGTAATAGATGGAAAAGTTAAAATTGTCCAAAGTGTCTGATGGCATAATAGAGTTTAAGCAGCAAAACTGGTGGACACAGATAGCTGACTTCATGGTTAATGAGAGAAAGAGTAGCAGTGGGGTGATGAGCACTCAAGAACAGGCCTTCTTTCAGGCAGAGAGCTCACCGAACATGTTCTTGAAATGCTAAACTAAAATATGTTCCTGTAGTAGGAAAAGGGCTAGGGCCTTTGTAATTAAAAATCAGTAGCTGCAACTTCCCCAAAAACCTAACAGAGGCCCACCCAGGCTAAGGTGTAATCCTGCTGAAGCTGTATTTTGGAGGGCTGTATAGAAGGAATACTCCCTTAGTATATGTAAACACACCAAACAAAGGTAGAACTGATCTTATGATGCAGACATGGCTGTTAGGTGTAGGGGAAAATACTGTGCTTGGAAGTTAGCAAGACTTTTAATCCCTTGAAATGTCTTCTGCAAGTCATTTGGTATATCCAAGTTTGGAGGAGAAAATCAAACAGCAATTTATGACTTACAGGACTTATACTGGTCCTGTGAGAAGAGTACTCTTTAAAATTTCACTTAAGACTTCTTCTTCCGAAGGGTAATTATGGAAACCATTTGGAGTTTCCATATATGACAGAGCAGATAAAACAGTTCAAAACTCCCAGGCAGTGTCCAGATTTATGTAAAGTGGAATACAGCTTTTTATTTCCATGTGTGTAATGAGGAACAGAAACTAGTGTTGTCATTCATGGTAAATAGTTTGGTGCTCTTAAATAACCAAGCATTTTGGAGACCTAAATATAGTTACTTTGGTTTGCTTATGAAGCAAAAATTACTTTCTCAAGTGCAAGATATCTGCAGGGTTTCTCAGGTGTTTGTGCTGAAGAATAGGTAGATGTGGCCAGTCTTCTGATGCTGTCTGAATGAACACAGCTAAAACTTTTTTCGCTCTTGATAAGGCCAGGTGCAATGAAATCTAAGCTGGTACTTTGACAGGCTTCAATTTACTAAACATGCGGCTTCTTTTTTATTTCCTTTTTTTCTTACAATTTTCAGATCTTGGAATTTCTGGTACTACTTCTAAAAAGTAAGTTCAACTTTGCTTAAAGATAAAAGGAGGTTTTCTACTCTGCTGCATAGCCCTACATCTATTTCAGTGTTTATTAAGAAACAATGAATTGGTTATATGCCCCGACCTCCCAATCCAGAAAAATTCTGAAGAAAGCATTCTGTTCTATACAGGTTTACTGAATAAAGAAGGTTCAGTGTTCCTGATATAGCTTATAAACTTGCTGTCTTTAATTTGAGTCTTAGAAATATTTTTTTTTCTGTAATTACTGCCTTCATGTTGGATACCTGATTTCCAAACAGCTTACAATGAACAAATAGTCCAGATAATAAATTTTATAGCTCCCCTCAGTAATCTATGCTAATATGTAATAGTTTTGTTATATTTTACAGATGCTGGATATACTTATTGTGTAGGCATTGAAATACTTCCAAAATAGAAAAGAGGTTCATTCCATGCCATGATTAGCTACTTTTTGCAAAAAGAAGTACTTACAACATTGCATTTATTTTTTTTATCTTCTTAATGTAACTGCTTGCTTCTGCTCTGAGTCTTCCTCCTGTATGCTTCAAAATGGTTTGTTCCTGTGTGGAGATGATAGGAGGGATATGTACAAACACATTGTGAGGTTTAGCCCCCAAAGGTAGCTTCCTTCATTCTGCTTTGTTCAAATAGTGTATTTTATTCTGGATAGAGCAGCCTCTAACAATACCTGGTTTTGCAACAGCCCTGTTATTCTATGAATGATTTGTTTCTCTTGTATCTATCAACTTTTTGCAGAACTGAATACTTTCCTTCTTCAGCTGTCTGAGCAAGATTTCCAGCACTGAAATGGCCTTTCAAAGACATCTAGCAGGCAGCTCTCCTGCCTGGCCCCAGTAGAATAGGCAGTAGCAGTCCCTCTTCCTCCTTTGCAAGGGTATATGCAATATGTTACCTTCAGTCAATACTAAGTAAAATTTCTCTTTAATTCTCACCACAAAGGCCATAACCATGTAACTGACTTCAGCATAGAGTGTTCTGGTGTCCACTGCTAACAACCCTTGAAACTGAGTGTCACTAAAAGTATATCTTTCTGTTAATAACTGCATACACCATAAGCTAATGTAGCTGCACGTCTAATGCTAATGTATGCTGCAACTGGTTTTGATTTTCACTGTGGAATTATGCAAATAATAGCCTGCCTCTCTCCCTCTCTGTTAGGGGAGACCTTCAGTGGAATGCTGGAGAGAAAAAGTTAACAGGAGGAGCGAACTGGCAGCCAAAAGTAGCACCTGCAACATGGTCAACTGGTGGTGTCCCAGGTGGTCCGTTGGTAGGTGGTTAAGCCATAGACAAGACTGGGATTGGACTTCCAGTATTTGATGAGACTGTGCAAGCATATGTGTAGGCACTGCTCCAGTCTACTGAGACTAAACAGTTTGCCTCTGTGTAAATTATATGAGTGTTTCAAGTCAGATTTTTAAGAACAGATTTACAGCTGGTATAAATAAAGCATTGAGTAGTAAATGAAAAATACACTAGTGTACATATCAAGATACTGCTCTATGTGTACATTTGAGACCTGTGGGCATTTCCAAGTGTGTGATTAGCCATGTAGGCCTGCCAGGATCAGGCCCAGGTCAAGTGCCCAAAATAAAACACTATCTATCCACAACTGACATATTATAAGGAGAGAAAATATATAGGTTTTTCCCAAGTTTTACTGAATGAAGTAGATCAAAAGACTAGACAGTATTCATACTGATCAGGTAACTGATGTTAGATCAAGAGTGGGTAGCTTATTTAGGAGGGTAAAGCAGTTGGGAAAGATGAGATTACCATGCAAAAAGTACCAGAAAGCACTAATTTTGAGAGAAGAGGGTAGAATTGAGCTAAAAATCTAAACTTGGCACAAGAGCAACTTGATAATGAGTAACCTACAAAGTAATCTCAAGAGGGGTCATAACTCATCAAACGTCTCACGAGGCTTAAAACAGTCTCCATTTGAACAAGGTTGTGTTGGCAGAGGAAAGAAAGAACTCTTGAAGGGGGGCCATGACCAATTCAATTCCTTGCTGCCACATCCAGGTGTTAACAGGACTCTGAGCATGTTCCATAACCTTATGGAAGATACAAGAATTCCCTGTACTTTAATTAATGTGTTAGTTGTAACGTCAACTTTTTTCTTAATAGAAAGGCTGGGCAGTACTGTACAGTGTAAGTGAATTTTTTTTTGATCTCTTACTGCACTTACTAAACATGAAGATACTAACAGCACCTCACCTGCACTACAGTTATTACTGCTGGCTTGAAACTATCTAGAAGCTTCTAACATGGCTCCTCTTGGACTGTCTGTCCAACAGGCAATTCTCAGCCAATGGATTGTATATGGTAGTAGTGATTAACCATTTCTGTGCTGTAAGCTTGAAAATGATGTCTCCACTGCTTTACTTGGATGTGAACTACCTGATGACTTGTACTGCCTGAAATTTTGAGCTTCTGTAGTATCAGCCTGATCTTGTAGTGATTTTACCATCTGATAAGTAACTGGTTTTCTGGAAACTGGGTAGTTTTGATAGCATTTCATGAAACATATGTGGTGTATGTATTTCTTATAAATCATGCACTTAGATATTACTTTTTGAATCCAAAGAAACCCAGGTCTGCAGGCAGAGTAAATATGAAGACAAAAATTAAGCTTTTCTTCATGCCACTGTTGAACCACTTAAGTTTTGGTCTCTTCTGCCCTTCCTTGTGAATTCCAGGATTAAAATCAGGAGAATCACATCAAAGCCCATTCCCTCAAGTGACAAAAGCAGATTCAGTTTGTGTGGCCATTTTCTTGGCACCTGCCTAACTGAGTGTTGAGCTACAATGTGTTCCTGTAAAAACAGTCAGATCACTGCATCTGATATCATTAGCCTGTGTGGTTTAATTTTTTGCTTACATACCTGATCTTGGTTTTAGTTTGGGGACTCTGTTAGCACCATATAGTTTTTAAGTGAAATGCTCCCCAGAAAACCTTCAGACTGGAATAGAGTTCATAAACTAACAGTCCTCTCTTCCTGAATTCTAGTGGAAGATAAACTTTTTTTTGCCTTGTATTATTTGAATGAAAATCATAACAAATCCAGCATAGGAATGAAAAGCATGGAAAGATAAACTAAACTGTCCTTAGTAAAGTATGTAATGGTTCTGATCGTGGTTTAAGTGTGTGAACTTATTCTTTAACTTCAATGAATCTTGGTGCATAATTATTCTTTTTTGCACTGCAAACTAATTATAGCAGCTATTTCCCTTATCTTTTCTAAAGCTTTTACTAAAATAAAGTGCTATAATAAGTGCCATAGTGTGTTAGCTGAAATTGGGATGCTTTCTTACACTCTTTAGAAGGAGGAGCAAAGTGTGTATTTTCTCGGGCCTATTTTGAGTTGTAGCCAGTAAATGGACTCTGTTCATGAAGACAATGGAGTCTGTCACCCTTGCTTTCTTGTGAAGAAATAAGCTGTGCATAAGGACTCATTCAACTCCCTCATTCTTTGAAGCATTGTGGTTTTGAGGCTGCATATGTGCTGCATAACAGTCCTACTTTCCAGAACAGCTTTGAGAATGCTGGAGACTGTGTGGTTTCCAGATGGTTGGTGTTAGATTTTTGCTCTTTTTTTGCCTTTTTTTTTTTTTTTAATTTATTTTTTAGGCAGGAGCTGTGCCTCCAGCAAGTGCTGTTCCTGCCGCAGGAGGTACTCCACCTGTCCCACAGCCAGGAGCAGCATTTGGGATGGTGAGTCTCTTTTGCTACACTGCTCTCCTTCCCTCCCCCAGACCCCTGCTGACTCAGTGTTGGTTTCCAGCCCCCAGCAGGTGCAGGGGTGCCCATGATGCCCCAACAGCCGGTCATGTATGGGCAGCCAATGATGAGGCCCCCCTTTGGAGCTGCCACTGGCCCTGGTGTACAGGTGAGCATTGCTGCTACATGAATGTTTAATTGCTCTCCACATCTCTAGAGAGTAGCTGTGTGTGTGCATTGTCTCAGCTCAACTCTAGCTCTAGATCTGTAAATGAGATGTCGTAAAGGATCAGCTGCCTGCCTTGCAGCAGATCACATGAACCACCTTAAATTTTTATTTCAGTTGCCTTTTATGACATCAGTGGAACAAGTTTGAAAAGTCTCCTACAGCTAACTACATCCAAGATCTAGTTTTGGGAGATCCTTGAGTAAAGCTCAAGGGGGAACTCACAGGCATTGCTGTTCTGTTCACAGCCTACCAAAATTTACTATAGCTACAACTCAGCAGGTGATGCAGCATAAGATACAATGCCTGTTCCAGGCTATTATTTCAAAGGAGAGTTTGGTTTGTAATAACAGTGAAAAGGAAAGGCCCTTCCAGAGGAGAGGCAGGAAATTATTTAGCTGTAGTATTTTGCTTTTTGTAAGTCATAAGTCCATCTTGCCTTTCAAGTAAGGAGGGAGATGGAAGCTGATACTGCAGCTGTAAAATCTCACTGGTAACCCTGGAAACCAGGCTATCTCCCTTGCATTGCAAATACTAGGCAATCAACATCTAGCAAACCACACTTCTTAAGTCAGGAACTACCTGCCCAATGATGCCTGTCAAGGTTTTCTGTGTAGAAATGGAAAGAACTTGAAACTGCTCTAAGTAGGAATATATTTAGTCTTGCTTTTCCTCCCACCTTAAACTATCTCCGCACTTACCAAAAATAATATTATGGGACATACAAAGTTTTTTCTAAAAGAGCAGTCATCAGGGTGCCAGAGCTACATATAAAATACCTCTTGTGCCCTGAGTTGAGGCAGGAATGGGAAAGAGTAAGGACAGAATGGGAGAATCATTTCACCACCATAGTCAGAAGTGTTGCATGGAACTTGAAAACTGACATTTTCTATGGGATAACTGATTATTTTTATACCTATCAGAGGAGGAACCTAGTATAGTCTAGTCATGTTTCCAGTTTGTTTTGGACTCTTATTTACATTACCAATGTCAAATAGTTTGTACTTAACTGCCAGTCGCAGGGATTTTCAGTCGTACCCTGAAGGATGCACTTTTGTTTGCTCTGCACCTTGGTTTTTAACATCTAACAATTGTCTTGTCTTCTATCTGGGCTGAAGATTCTAACACCATTCTGTCCTACAGGGAGAGAGTGATCTGAAGCTATGCTCATTAAGATCTACAGTGTCTATAGCCTTATCTATTAAACTTGCCAAACATTGTTAACCCTGTAGTAAGGATGGAATCCAAACAATGCTTGAGCAAAACTGCACCACACTGAACTTGCAGACAAATGAGAGCTTTGTATGCTTGCATTGTGCTTGGGTGAGAACTGCTTATGTCTATCTAATGCTTGTGTATTCTTCTCTGCTTTGTTTTTTTCCTGCCTTCCTGGCTGGCATCTGTTAGCTTTCTCCAAGCCCAACTCCTGCTACTCAGAGCCCCAAGAAACCTCCAACAAAGGACCCATTAGCGGATCTTAACATCAAGGATTTCTTGTAAATGATAAGGTATTCTGTGGCTGCCTGCTGGAGCATGTCACACTGTGGTACATGTCTGGCACACAGATGTTGTTTAGGGTGAATATGACTGATAAAATCACAGCTGTGGAGCTAGAAACATGCACTGTAATGAAAACCAAATTCTCTGTCCACACTCTTTACTTTTGCCTGAAAGCTTGACTCACAGATAACTTTTTCTGACAGTTGCTTTTGGCAAAAAAAAAAAAAAAGAAGTATCTTCAATGTATAACTTCAATTTTTTTACCTTGTTTCCATTCAGTTCAAGGATTCATGTTTTTGGTTTTTTTTTTTTTTAATTAATACTGAAACATGTAGAATGATAACAGGGTACAAATAATGGGGGGCGGAAAAGGGTGCTGAAGAGGCTTCTTCCAGTCTTGTGGGTGTTGAAAAAGATTTGGTATCATAGGTGTGAAGGTATCAAAAGGGGAAAACGTAATCTTGTCATCAAGGGAAGGTTGTTTGCATCCCTTTACTGCTGTGCCAGCTAATGTTCTCCCCTGCCATACAACTTTTCAAGGCACTGCTTCTCTGAATGCTAGGGCTATGAGGTCCTGAGCATTGCTGTTTAGAACAACAGTGGGGAAGAACAGTGGAGTAAATGTAAAGAAAAATGGAGGAGAAGCGAAAAACAGTGCTGCGTAATAGAAGTAAATAAAGGCCAAAACGTTGTTCGTATGGTTTTGGAGGGCCGGGTGGGAATATCAAATTGAATTAAACACTAATTGCCAGTTAAAAAATAATGATGCAGAAGTAAGGTATGCATTTTATAATGAAGACTAGAATAATGTGGCTAGAATAAGGTGAGGAGAGGACAATCATTACATAACTTCAAAGTCTTCTTCATGAGTCACTTTTCTTCCTTCCTAGAGCTTAATTCTAAAATTTGCTCTGAGCCTTCTCTGCACTGGAGCTGGCAGCAGTGATTCAGGCTGCTCTTAGCAGGCATCTCCCAGTCCCACTTCCCCCTTCTCCAAATTCCAGTCCCGGGAACGTGTACCTGGCACTTGGCAGTGATCGCCAGGATTGGAGATACACCTTCACTGCTTTCCACTTGTATTTATAATAGAGAGATTCATAACTGGCTGTGGGAATACTGCTGCTTCACTAGAGTCTGATAGCAAATCCCTTGAGCTGTGAAGAGATGAGCAGATTTGGTGCTCTTTCTAGATCATGCTTTACTAACTCATTGTATCAGTTTTCATCTCATACTTTTCTATATTTGCAGCTGCAGTTTTTCTGACTGGATGCTAAAAACGTGAGTCTGGAGTCTACAAATGGATGCTCAGAGTTTCAAAGTGAGCCACCAGTACCAAACCCAGTGCTTACTCAGACTTTCTCTTCCTCCTGAAACGTGTAGCACAGCTGTGAAAGTGAACATTAGGAATGTGTACTACCTTAGCTGTTATCCCTACTCTCTCGAAATTTGTGTACTTGGGTTATTTGTGTTTTACAATTTAAACAATGGATGTATGTTTCTGATGCCTTCTAGTGCTTTTCTGAACCTATCCCATGGGGGCAGATTATGCAGCTGTTGTTTGGTGAGCCATTTGGAGCAATGTCTGTGGTTTTTGAAGGTTTCAATGTATATAATTTTTTGAGGATACCCAAAGTTTCCCTAGGGCTCATTTTCTCCTTTGTCTGTTACAAAACATAGTATGATAATACCAGATAGTAAAGAAAATACTTAAGAAATTGTGCAGAATACTTTTTTTTTTCCAGTCACAGGAATCTCAATTGTCGTGAAAAAAAATGTTTTATTTTTGTGGCACTGTATATGTTAAAATAATTTAAAGTAATATAAAGGAAAACTTCCATAACAAATACTTTTTCAATGATTTACCAAGAATGAAAAACCATATCTGAAAGAATACCATATTTATTGCTGTTTTTATTTTTAAACTGTTTTAATTATTTAAGTTTTTGCATTTATAATTGGCATATTTATCAGTTCTTGCTAAATGCACTGAAAATTAAGTAAAGGGTTTCTCGCCATGTATTTGGGAAAAAGCAACCATAGTTGTGTTGGCATTAAGGGATTTCAAATACGAGAGCACTTTTTGGTATATCTGTAGTCAAAACATTACAAGTGATGTTACCCATCTCTGTTCAGTTCTTTCGTACATCTCTTAAGTTGTGCTTACCTGTGTATGCCTTAGGATAGTGTTTTCTCATTGCCCCGAATGCGCTGTGAGTAGCTTTTGTACTATTGGTGATTAGATTTAATTCTGATCCAGAGATCCATGCCCTTTACTGTACATACTGTGTTTCTTTAATTTTTATTTGTTCTCATACTGTTTCTGCTGATGGCTTGGTGTAAGATCTTGACTCTTCAATGAGGTCACTGTTGATCAGTGTTACAAGTGGCTTGGCAGTTCTCTGTAAAAGCATATTGGGTTGGAAAGATATTCACCTAAAGTCTTTCAAATGAACTATTTAATCAATGTATGGTACCATTAAAAGTGGTTGTATCTGAATTTGCTGTGGGGATAACATACACTGTAATGGGAAAGTTCTATAAAAAGCTAATTTCAAAATGGCTTTTCTTTGTATTTCAGTTTAAAAAAAATCCCAAACAAAAAAACCCAAAAAAACCAAAAACAAAACTAAAAAACAAAAAACCCCAGTGCATGTGTGCCCTCTGAGATGCAATAAACACCTTGATCAAAGTAAATATCTTGTTGCCAGTTTCATAATCATTAAGAGGTTGAACACAATAATATAGATTGAGAGGAGAAAAATGTGTTTAGGTCCTGACACTGATTGATGAGTCTGCTGCATATGGGATTGACTTTCATAGAATAATAGAATCATTTAGATTGGAAAAGACATCTAAGATTGTAGAGTCCAACTGTTAACCTAACACTGCCACCTCTAGTACTCATCCATGTCCCTAAATCCCACACCTACAGCTTACTGCACTCACTGCACCAGTTTTGCAGCCAATTACCAAGCATGTGCTAGAGGATTTTTTTTTATAGTTTCTTTTACCTATTTGAATAACCCCATCAGTAGTTTCATCTCACTACCATTCCCATCTGTTTTCAGCTGTGCCCAGTGTATGGCAACCAAGAGTAGGAACACATTCCTGGGACCATAAAGGCCTTCCTTGGAAGGGTGTTGGGTGGAAGGGTGTGTGGGGGGCAGGGCTGCACTTGGGGGACCCCAGAACCCCATGTCTCAGTGCCACCACCTGCCACTGCAGCATTCACAATTCCCCAGGGCAGGAGAAAGGGGGCATTGGTTTTGTATTCAGCCTTATGATGAGCTCACAATTGCAGCCCAATTTTCTGGATTAAAAATATGTAATGCTCAGCAAATTGCTGTGTTTCCTTGCTATTTGAGCATGAATACCCAAACAAGGTCAGTAACTGCACCTCCAGAAAGGCTCACCATGGTTTTTCCTACTCTGCCTATGTGCTGTGTCTTGCCAAATGCAGGGAATGCTCAACTTCTTAGCACTGTGTTGTGCATGTCTTCTCAAAGTGAGGACAGCATTTTCAGAGGAGAATCATAACCAAACAAGTAAATAAATTTAGACCAGTTCATTATTGTCTTACTCAAATTGAGATAATGAGCTACTACTCACTAAATTGCAAATGAATGTTTGCAATGTCATGTGTTTCAAGGGGCCAGACCTCAGTGTGAGGGTTTTCTCCTTGCCAGGTATGTGCCCCTGCTGCAGAGTAATTGACTTTCTGCATTAGCTTCATCCATGTCCACAGCCCTTGGTCCTGATTTTGGTTAGTTTTCTCTAGATCTCATGGCCAGCAGCTGTTTGTGTGTGTGTGGTGTGTGTGTGATTTGTTACCCTGTAAACAAATAGAAGCCTAGACAAAAAGGAAACTTGGTGGAAGAGCTTCTAGAAGCTTGTTCACTGTGGGAAGTAAAACCAGTGTATTTCCCCAAATGCTGACTAAGGCTAAACAAAAATGACTTGCTCTCCCTGGCACAAAGGCATTATAAAATCTGGCTTGCAAGGGAACCACGTGGTTGTCTCCTGGCCTGTAGACAAGAACATGTTCTTGTTATCATCTGAGTTTCATCATCCAGGCACGAACGTGTCTGTGTCCTGCTATGACTAACCACTTTTCAATACAATCTGTAGGGAAGAGTGGGTGGGAAAGAGTGCTCCCATCTGTGGAAAGAAGAAACTGTCTCCTTCCCCTGCATTTTTCATGAGGGGAGGACAGATTTCAGACAGCTGATATGTCCCTTATCCAAGTTCTTGCTGTCCTGTGTGCTGGCTTCTTTAAAAGCGGGCACCTCCGGCCACATGAGGCTTTTGCAGCTCCCCCTTAAGCCATGAGTGCCTTAAGCAGTGGCAAACACCTGGAGAACCTGAATTCAGCTTACTGCAGAGGTTTGGAAAAAAAATCCAACCTGTTCTGCAAAACTGACTCATTTTTTGAATGTTTGAACTTACAATTACCTCCTACTCCTCTTTGTTCATTTGTTCATTAATTTTAATTGGCTTTATTTGAAAATTTTAACTTTAAATGTACTGTAGCTTGAGTTGATGGCTTCTGAATTGATGCTGGTGTTTCCACAGATGAAAGCTTGGATGGTGAGAACTAAATTGTTGTCTTCTAAGATTCTGGGGACCACCTTAGCCTTTCAGGCTGGTTGCATGATCAGGCTGCTTCCTGAACTTCCATTCTTAAGATATGGCAAGGCAGCTGCAAAGGCTAGCGACTTGCTGTAAAAACATGCAGGAAAGTCAAGAGCAAAAGCTGTTCTGGGCTAGGGGGAAAAGAGAGGGGGAAAAAAGGAAGATTTGCTTTCTAAATGTACTTGAGACTTCAGCATTATGAGGTACTGCTTACTGGGGGCATCTAGTTCATGAAATGTCCAGTAGCCACAGCTGACATTGTTATGTCTTTGTGGCATGAACATTTACTCCTGCCCCCCTTCCCCATCTCTCATCTCAGAATTAGAGCTGCATGCTCAAGTAACTTGCTCTGCATGGGGGAGAAAAACAATCACAGTAATTCTTAATGCCTAGACAAGCCAACTGAAACTTGCTGTGGTAGGAGTAGTGGCAGTGACACAAAGATAATACACTGAGTTAGTGATTCAGATCTTCCAGGACCTGAAATATTTCAGAAATTTTATTAAAATAGAAAATCTTTTTTCCATGTGTTACATACTGCTAATGCTGTGAGCAGTGTGGGAAGTGGCAGACACTGGGTGATAATGATGGATTGAAATAAGAATTTCAGAGATGGGACTACAGAAGGAAAGAGGCTATACATATTTTAAAGCAGACAGCACTGCTATTTTTTCTGCTCTAGATCTTGGCTCCTAAAGCTTAACCACCTCTTCCCTTTCCTTTAATTAACCTCTGCAAGTGGTATGGGCAGCAGAAGCCCAATGCTTGTTTCATTCCCCAAGACATCTCTGCATGCAATTAGAGGTGTAAGAATAGTAGCCTTTGGGAGTTAGCAAAGGTGGTAGACCAGAAACAAAAACTGAAACAAGTGAAGAAATGTGTGTATGGGTGTGACATCCACTGCAAGGACTAAAGAGAGCAAACATCTTCTCTGATGGTGTTGGATACCCAGTAAAAAGGTTGGTGAATGTCCACCTTGCACAGCACTGTAAAGCACCTACCTTTAAATGCTCACTCAAACATCGTGAAGTTTGAGCTATATTTTCAAAATATATATTTTATTATGATAGAAGAGATTTCTCCATTTACCTCAATATCCTAAAACCCTAAAGTAGCCATCTTTTTAAGAGGTCCTGCAGGTCCTGCCAAAGCACTATCCCCCTCTGTTGGAAGCAGAGACTTCATCACTCTTAGTGCACCTGTGAAGACACGTCCTGCAAAATCTGAGCCAGTTTTTCACATGAATTGGTAGTTGAGAGACAGGTTAGTTTTTGCCCATGAAAGTATGCAGGGACTGATGGGATCTTGGTGACACAGGGTAGGAGGCATCCTCCCCTGCCCTCTTAGGAGCATCACCTTTCCATAGTCTTTGTCTGTACTTTTGCCTATCCAGGCTGACTGAAAGAGACTGACTGTGTGGGAGAGGGGATAGTATTGCATTAAGGAGGGGAAGGAGAAGAGGGCCAGGATGGATGCACTAGGGAGTGGTGTGGGGGATAGATGGTGTGTTCTTGCTCGTGGGGCTGCAGGTCGTCTGAATTGAGGACGGCAGTGGCCACTGGAACGTTGTGGGTACAGAGGGACCCCAGGGAGGGGGCAGCTCTGTGCCTTCAGCCCTGTAAGCTGCTGCAGGCCTGTAGTGTGGGTATTAAATGCCAGCAAAAAGATTTTGCATACAAGAACAATTTACAGCTCCAAGCAGACACTGAGCTTTAAATGAAACAGCCTTCCATGCTCTGAGTGTGTCTGCATATAAATAAAAGGGATTTTTCAAAATGCTACTGAGATTCAAGAATAGGACAAGTCAAATTCTGAAGATAATTTTAAGATTATGCCTTGTGTGTCTATGATGAGTCTGTAATTACACCCTGTCAGTCCAGGTTGATCAATCTGGAATAATCCCACACTGTCTCCAGCCAACTGAAAGAGCAGTATTGATCTTGTTTTGAAAAACATCAAGAGAGAAAATAGACTACTTCTCTTTTGAAACATGGAAAAACCATGTTTTTAACAAAGGAAGAAGGAGAGGGAAAAATAGTAATACTGAGATCAGCATACGACATAAATAAGATTGCTTTACTATTCAAATTCTAGTTTAGGTAATACAGCATCTTTACCTCTGCACAAAATTCACAAGGCTGTAGCCAGTTTGAGATTTTGGTTTAGGATCTATTTCTGTGGCCATGCCTTTGGGAGATAGAGCACATCATCCCCTTTATGCTTGAAAAGAGATGTTTCCAGCAGTGCACTGAAATCCCCATTTCCCAGCTCACCTCCATCCCATCGTGAGAGTGTCCAGCACTTTGTCTAGCATCCCTGCTGCTCAGGGGTGAACAGACACACTGAGCTTTCCCAGCTCTGTGTTTTGCGGGACTTGAGCTGTCCTGATTTTGAATATGTATTTAAATATAGAAATAAATATAGATAACAAAATACATTTAAGATTGCAAGTAGCTGGTGACTTTTCCTTGCTGCCTGGGTCCCAAGTATTGCAGTTCTCTTTGTGAAAGTTTGCGGCGTTGCGCGCAAATTGCTTTCCTGTCACTCTCATTTCAGAAATGGTGTTGATGGAAATCCAGCTGCTTGCCTCTTTTTGTTTTCTTCAAGATTTGCTTGCATAGAATTTGCTTAAAGAACCTTTGGCTCCAAGGCAAATCGTGCTGGAAATGTGCTTCTCTCTCAAAATATTTGACTGCCTGTGATTCCTGTAGGATGGCTGAAATGTTTTGCTCTTTAAGGCATGGTCGAGGCCCAGTCAGGGAGAGAGGCAAGGCAGCATTCAACACATTGAACCTAATTTTGAATTGGCATAGTACTCCATTAACTCCAGTTGTATATACATCACCCAGCAGTGGATCTGGGTTTGTGCATGGACACTTTTTGGGCATCTTCCTAAACTTTTGTGAAATTAAATTAGGCTAGTTATTCGGATAATTTTCTTTTCTCTTTGAACTTTATATTTTAGAATCCAAAATATGTTACCACAGTCCTTGTACAGACATGTGAGTTGATTCTCATTGATTAACTGAGACCATACAAAAAATGCTGGTTTTTTTCTAAGTAGCATAAAAAGATTACATAGTGACAGCAAGCAGATTTTTCTATTTAAATGCTCAGCTATTTTTTAGGACTGTAAGTAGTAATTATAAAACTAACATGTGTGTGTAATACTGTAATGCTCCATACACTTCTTAGTCCGAGGTACTAAATAAACCTATTTCTTGTGAGTAGCTCTTTAACAATGTTACTGGAGGACAGGTAATACCTGTGTCTGTGTATACATAAGCCTACCTGGTTTTTCTAGTATTTTTAGTCATCTAAAAAAAGTGCACCTTGTGGTTCTTAAGTGGAGAGTGTTTTTGTGGAGGTTTTAAAACACAGCCTGACAGATTGCATTCTTGATGATTACTAAGATGTAATATTAGGTCTTGATACATGTGTCCTGCACATATACATTCAGTGACAAAAAATGTAATTTAGAGAAGTATTGCACTGTCCTGTCCACCCAAAATACAGTATTTTGCATCTAGGATTGATTTCCCTGGGATTTTGGGATCCTGAAAATTATTTATTTTAATAAAGTGGTTTATGTATCTGTTAAAACATTTTGTTTCTTTAGGCATTTGGCTTCATGACTGATCATCAAGATTGACTCTAATCCTACTCTGTCATTTAGCCTGTCTTGTTGATTTTTCAGACAGTTTTTTTTTTTAACCCCCAGCAGATGTTGAAGGCTGGATTTTTGGGTGGTTTGTGCTTTTAACAGGTTTTAGAAATGCCTCCAAGAAGTTGCAAACTTATCACTAACAACCTCCATCTCTCTTTAGATGAGGAGCATGTGCTGAGAAAGGGGTAAATCATCTACATTCCATTCAACTGCATATTTTAGAGAAACAGAGAACTGCAGAAGAGTTGCAAGCCCTGGAAACAGTTACACCTAAGCCAGGCTGTATCCCATGGACTGCTTCTGTAATTAGCAAGGAAAATCTCCCCTCTCAAACCAGCAATGCTGTCTTTGCTGTACCTTTATCCCTTTGAGGCTAACATAGGAATAATCCTAACTTACATTTTAACAAATTTTACTTGACACCACTGTAGTATTACAAGTAATTGCTCTGGAAATCTTATAATGAAGTAGCTGGTCTCATGTATGAAGTAATTACAGCCCAGTTCACCACAGTTTGCATAAAGAGCCTGTCATGGATGTGCTTCTGTCATTTAATAATCTTTAAAATAGCTGGCAGGCTTTGAGAATATTATTTTTCTAGTAACAGAGTTCAGCATGCCAGCCATGCTTTTCCATTCGAAACTGAACTTACAGTGGCTGGAAACTTGAACTGTAAATCTGTATTTTGATAGATCTGTCAGAGATGGAGGAGAGATGCAACTGAAATGAAATAGTTTTTCCCTAGCCAAACTAAAGAGCTAAGCTGATCTAATCTGTGCTTTCCTGGGACAGATTCTAGTGTGAAATACAATATTTTTCTCTTAGCCAAAGCATTTTATTGCCAATATAAAAGATCAGTATAACTGTGCATACTGTTTCATTTAAAATTTGGCTTTCTGCTACAGATAAGCAAGACCAACACAGCTTTCTGCATTCCACTGCAAAGGCAATGCATTCTGAGCACGTGAAGTTTCTGCTTTAGGACTGCTAGGCAGAATGATAAGATAGAAATCACATATATCTACTCTATTCCCCTGCTCTAAAACCAAAATTGAGTAATATGAAGCAGATTTTTCTAGAATACCTCCATCATTCCACAGCCTTTCCAAACACCACTGAAGAACATTATCACCTTCATCCTGAGAGAGCTGCTGGGGGTTTTTTGATCTATTACCTGACAACTCCCTGCTGCACGTTGAACTGTTATTTCTGTCCATGGGGATACCCTCTCTGTTCTTTGCAATAGCAGTGATGGTATTTGGAGAGTTATCATGCTCATGCTTTTGATGTATGCCCTCTGTCTTCAAATTTTCCTTGCCAATCAAGTTTTCTAGATATTGGTTCAATCTTGGCTCAATCTCTGCACTCTGTTCAATTGTGGCACATGTGCCTTCCCTAGCAGGATTGAACTGTTGGGCCATGGTCATCCTATGCTCCTCTGTGCTCTCAGAGACCTTCCTGATGGGCTGTGGTTTCAGCATACATTGGGTCATAGTGTGTAGCCATTTTGGGAAAAAAAAAAAAAAGAAGAAGAACAACAGAAATAAATATTCTAAAATGTACTAATTATAAAAATGTTTAAAAGGGAGAAATTTTATTGTTTAAATAGTATCAGTATAGAGCATTACCATTGGGCTCTCTGTGACATTAATAAGAATCAGTGCACTTCTAAATCTTTATAGAAACGGAGGAAATTTGGGAAGGAAGGGGGAAGCTGTGGGCTGAATGTCTCTCTACATCCTGTTTTTCATGTGGTTGTTTCTTTGTGCATCAAGAATTGTCCTGAGAGAATTCAGCACACTGCAAAGATAGCAGGGCAGAGTGGCTCTGGAGGAGATGGGACTGTACATCCTCCTCAGACCTTCAAATGCAGGATCCTCAAACTTTGTTTCTCCTGTATGTGGCTTGCTCATGCACCTGGCAGGAGAGGCAGAAACAAGAAGCAGGTACAGGTCTCTGGAGGGTGATGGGAGAGGTGAGGGGAGCTGTATGCAGCTCTTTGCAAGAGAATCACTTCCATGGCTGGTGGAGCCCTCTTTTAACCAAAACCCCAAACTATTCCAAACCACAACAAGGAGACAGGACACAGCAGTGCTTGGGCACAAGATCAGGGTCTCACAGGCTGTGACAGCATCATCAGCTCCTTTTGTGTTTGAGTATCACACTTCCAGCTGCCCTGCTGTGTATGTCTTATTCTCTGGATTGCAAGCTCGAGGTCACCCCTGCTACAAAAGCATCTGGAGCTGTGCATTTAGTGTGAGACGCCCAGTTGTGCACTTGGTGGTCAGCAGCAAGGTCCTCACTTGCAGGGTGATGAATGTGCCCATCTAGGGGTGTCTCCCAATAAATGTAATGATGCAAGTAGCTGGAAATAGCTGAAGGAAGAGTCTTTGATGCTTCTCAGATAAGGATGGTGGTAGCATTAACAGATTGAGAGCACAGGTTTCTTTTCCTTGCTAGTTGCACTCATTCATGGCATGTGTATGTGACACAGGTAGCAAGGGAAAGAAACCTGTGCAAGGAAAAGAACCATTCTGTGAATATGGAAGGGGCAATAATGAGAGGCAGGACACAGCCCTGAACTGCTCTGCTGTCATGTAAAGTTTTGTGGGTATTAATGGCCAGAATATCTGGATTGTTTTTTGCTTGTTTTTTTTTTTTTTTCAAAAACCAGTCCCATCAGAAGAAGGTTGCTCATCATCACCATCACTGCTGTCTTTGTATTGCCCCAGGGCATGTAGCATTATCTGCTGAAATCCTAATACTATAATTGGTGGAGCTGCCTAAAAATCCCTCTGTTAAGAGACCACATTGGAATCTCACTAAAATAAAAACCAAACCAACCATGTTTTTTTCCATTCACATAGTCAATAGATAGAAAAAAACTCTGTCAAATCTTTTTAAGAATGACTGTGAGTCTTCCAGTTATTTTAGCAATTATCTGCTTCATAGGTAACCTTGTTTCTCACCAGTCTTGCATCTCTGAGCTGTATCTTTATCAGGTTTCTACCAGGAGCTGGTTCCATAGTGATGTTGCCAGAAAAGCCTAAAAATTCACAGAAATTTTGCTTTCAAATTAGGAAGAGGGAGCTGGCTTCTGGATCTGAAATGTGACTTCTTATGTGTCTAAAAATACTTACCTGGAGGCCTAGTCTTTACCAAATCAAAAAAAGAAAGCTACATTGTGGCCTTGAAAAGCAGGTGGCTGCACCCCTCTGTCCCAAGACTGTGTAGTTCTGGCTCTGTAGGTGGCCTCTGACAGCTGTGGCAAGAGATGAGCACAAAGGCAGCACAGGTTTGGCAAACAGGCTGTGCTTACAGCCCTGGCTCCACCTTGAGTGTTGAAAAAGGGCTGAAATAGGGATATAATGAAGCATGGCATTTCCTAAGTTCTTTCCAATACTTACAGTGTTTTAAATTTGTGCTGTTTAATCGTGTCAGGGGGAAGGGAAGGCAGGCACATTGCACATACTGGAGTATGAAGACTCTGCCCTTTCTGTAGAGTGGTGATGTTCTATTTGGCAAATGGTATGTGAAGAAATGCTGCAGGTAAGACCTATCTGAAACATCTATAGCTGTCCTTTTCCAGGCTTTGCCCTTGGATTAGCCCTAGAAGACTGTGCTGCTGCAACAATACATTAGCTTAGCAGTAGGCTTCAATAACTGGTCTAATAAACGTTACCCACAGCCAGCTACCGAGAAAGTTTCTGCCAGATTTCTCCAGGTGTTGAGCAGATGTGGATCCCACACAGGCAGATATCCCTGTCAGGGATCATTTGCTTTTTATTTGATACTGTCTTTACAGTGGATCTTGTGATAGGAGCCATTTATAGCCCAGTTAGTGTAATTTGATTAATAGCATCAAATCAGTGCTATTTTTGCAGTCATTTAAATGAGTGAATTTAAATCGGTTTCCTCTGGAGAGCAGGATGTGCCTAGGAGATTAAACCCTGTGCTTGCTGCTGGGGTGCAGAGCCTGTGGCCTGTCCCTCAGTCAGCATCCATGGCAGGAGGAGCTGTCAGGGTAGCCCAGAGCTGTTCTGTAAGGATGTCACAAAATTGTTCTTTCAGCTGGCAGCCTGTGTTTACATTGACTCAAAGCTTACGAAAGCATTTCCCAAGACTAGTTTCAGATTTGATGTGTTGTGTTGGACCTATAAACACTGGTTTGCTTTCAGTGATTTTGCCTTTCATTCTCTGTTTGCAGCTGTTACCTTATTAGCACTTTGAAGTGGTTTCTCTCAAACAGCAACAAAAGTTCCTCATTATATAACAATGGTTGGGCATTATTTAATTTAATTTAATTTTAGGTGTTTGGTGTTAAGAGTAGAAAATGAGGTGGAAATCCAAAATGGGCACAATTAAAAAAATTAAAAGGTGGAATTCTCTCTCACTTAGAGAGAATCCAAGATAGGGAGGAAAGAATGAAATGAGGCTGGAAATTGATGTGAAATAATGAAATACAATTAGTGGCAGCTGGTTTTGTGGGATTTTTTTAAGCTTGTGAACACTTTTTTTCACACAAATGTCTGGTTTTATCTAGTCTGAACTGGTAAGGAAAAAGCAGTTTCAAGAAGTGAAGGATTCAAGCACATCAGTTGAATGAGCAGCATTATTGGATCACAGATCACTGTTGTACCAGGTTAATTGGCAATCAAGGAAGTAAATTGAGCAGTAAATTGAACACTGACAAAGCTACTTTCCCTTTTAAATACTGGCTTCCTTCTTATTTCTTTCTGAAAGAAATTTACAGGTCAAAAATGGCTAGAGTATAATGTTCTATTACAAGTAAATACATATATATGCAATGGGTCAAATTTCCCTTCAACACTGAACATTGTGGATGAGAGGAGAATGTGATGCAGCTTTGGTTAAAAGAGCTTACTATTTCAACTCACTGTTGTTAAAAATGGCTTCATACATCCTCCATGTAGATGCAGAGCAAAATGTAGAAAACCTAAATTGTCTGTGGCCACATCCTTGGAAGCCTCTGTTCATGTCCACAGTTTATGAAGGCCAGGTCTGAGCCCAAACTCACAGCAAGCAGCAAGAGTTTGGTAGCGCAGTAGGTCCCTTTAGCTGTGGGGTGGTGGGAGGGGCAACCAGCAGGTGGATTTGCTTCCAGCATGTGACTCACCACAACTCTGGAATGCATCAATGTTCTGCACAGACAACCATGGCAGAAAAACCCATATGCCACGTGTAGCTATGAAGTCTCCATTGCCTTCATGCATAAACTTTTTTCCCAAATAACCCATTGGTGCTTTCCTTAGAGGTGACTTTTGCTCCCTCTTTGTATTACTAGTAAATCCCTTAGGGATAATTTAGCATTCTTTTTCATTATGTGTGTTTTGGGGAGGGGAAGCCCCTGCTGGCATTCAAGACCATGTTGTATCCCCACCACTGTTGGTTCATTCCTGTACACAGCCAAAAATATTAAGATGATCAATCATTCAAGAAAGCACAAAGGAATTGTAAATACAAAAACTAGTGTTGCCTTTGACAGTAGGAAAAAACAGAAATCACATTTTCTTCAGTAAGGCACTGTGCTTTTTTGCTGTTGTTCATGGGTTTCACCTTTGCCTTCTCTTGCCCTCTTCATTTGCCTGTTTCAAAATATCCGCAGAGATACAGCCAGAAAGGGTCCATTGCTGTGTGCTGTGTCCTGGCTGCTTTCATCCTTGATTAAGCAAATCTTTAAACAGCATTTAATCCATAAATTTGGAAATTAAACTGGAGGGGAGGAATGGGAGAGTGCTGCAACTGCAGCCAAAGGGCAGCTGAGTAATTTGTCTGAAAGCCAGCCCAATTTGATTTCATCCAAAGTTTTCAAACTCTTTCACATGGAAAAGAAGTAGAGCCATAGCAACTGCAATAAGGATGGTGTGTTCATAATTATGAAGAAGCACAAGTAAATATTTGTGTGGCTTTTCCAGTGTATCCAATCTCTTTTCTTAGCACTAACAACTGAAGGATTAGCCATTATCCAGTCCAAAGACATATTTGAAACAGAAGGAATGAATGACTCATCAGGAATACCTGCATCACAAACAGCATAAGGTGCCGCTTCTTTGGAGGATTTGAGTGTCTGTTATTTGGGGAAGGCGTTTGGAGCATTTGTTAAAGACTATGAGTAATGGGAGTATGACTGGTAAGTACCTGCCCAGGGATCTGGGTTGTATGGGAGTATTTTAGGGCTGAATAGACATTTGGGTAAGATTCCAGTTCAAGCCCCCCAGGGCCCCTGGGAGTGTGCGATCCATAACATTTGTTGGAACATATCTTCCACCAAAGAAACCACATCCGTGCCAGTGGCTTGGGAATGGCCTGAAGAGGACACAGCTGTCACCCCTGGGTCTCTCTTTGTGTTCCCTGCATGGAGGCTGAGAAACATTTCTCAGGCACCAAGACATTCTCCCAGATGGTGGCAAATGCAGATTTCAGCAATGAAAATATTTAGATCCTGTTACCAGCCTCAAATTGACTTTTTTCCAGGTCACAAATCTTTCAATCCAATTTATTTCCCTCGGGCATTTGCTTCTTCCCTCTGTGAGGACCCATATAAGAGCTGGTGGGTAAGCCCTTGCCAGACCCCTGGTAAATATTGCTTGTATTAGACACACTGTTAATCACAGCTGTAACCATTCCTTAACTTTCCATTAAATATTTCCAGCAGCTCTTGGCCTTGCCAAAAAATCTCTCCTTTTACTCTCAGAGATAAAATCAGCACCAGTTTCAAGGGCACAGATTTGAGATAATTCTAAGAACCAAGATTATAATATTTTACATACTTCTAACCTGGCCTGGCTCAACAGATCTCTGAGGCAGAAAGTGTAACTATAGCAAATAGCAGAAACAGAACTAATTACTTATTTTAGAATTAATAACTTGCAGAACAGACTGTGAGTCATTTCCTTGCTGAACTAAATATTTTTACTCATCAAATTTGCTCATGGAGTCATAATCTTGAAGACAGGGAGGTTTTTTTCCCAGAACAAATTTAAGGAGACATTAATATCTTGTAAGGCCAAGTCCCAGATGATTCACTGATAAATCATTACAGGCACTTAGAAAATGAAGTTTGTGTAACACAACCATAGCTAAAAAACTGCATCATGACAGAGGAAAAGAAAAACAACAGAAAATATTTATTGACATAATAAGTGCATCATATAATATCTTAACAGAGCAAAGGTTTGCATTTATTTTCTCAAATGGCTTGTAATTTTGAACAGTTAAAAATCTAAAGTTTTCTGTCAGTCTTAAAAAAGCAAAAAACATGAAAGAATCCTCAAAGCTGCTTCTGGAGGTTTTTGACCTAAATGTTCTGACACTTGGAGCAAAAGGCTGGTGCAAAGGGGACCCAAATATACTTCCAAATCCTTTGAGATTAGAGTGAAATTTTAAGCTTTCAATTTAATAACATTCTTTCCCACCCCACCCCTCCCCTTCCCAGTCTTTCTTTAATCCAGGAATTTGTATATGGAAATATCTGCAATAATCTGTGCTTTAAAATTAGAAGCAGTTGATTAAATTTATACAAATGCCAAACACAAACAGAAGACATTTGAAAAAAATTTATTACCTAGAATTTCTAGATACATGCAAAAAATGGAGCCAACATTTAAATGCCTCAAGTCTGAGATTTTTTGTTGGATTTTTTTTTTCCAGTGGAGAACAGCCTTTACAGAAATCCCAACAAAAGGTCAGGTTTGAGAAACTCCCTTTATTCACTACACTCTTGGTGATCCAGTGTACTAGGAGGTTCATACTGCCAAGCCTTTTGGTTGGAACATAGATCTGCTTTTCAAGGACCCTAAATGAACAGAAGCATAATCCCTGTGAATTCAGGCATGGATTGTAGATCAGGGTCAAACCCCCCTGCCTGCTAGTGGTCCCTGCCACAATCTGAGTCCTCTCACAGCCCCTTCCTTGTTGCTATTGGCTGGGAAGAAAAGCCCCATTTTTAATGGTGAAAAATTGTTAATGAAACTTGTGAATTTCACATCGTAATTCATACTATTAAGTCTTGACCTGCTGCCTACTCTTTCTCACAATGGGTCCGTCTGCTACCTTGCAGCCATTTAATCTGTTACTTTGCACACTTTCTTTATCCCTTGCATATCATCTCCATCTTCCTGGTCTTCCACATCATCTACTTGTTCTTTCTTTCTGTTTTATTTGCTGTTTGCTGCCAGGTTACCCCTTATCAGCAGAACAGAAAGAACTCCCCAACTGCTTCTCTCCTCCACATGTGGATGAGTTATTTTTTTTTTACTTAAGCCATATTTGTGCTGATTCATACTCCATACAGACACATCAATCTGCAAAATTAAGATGGTAAATTGTATACTGAGTCAAGGAGTTTCTTTAAGCAATTATTAAAGTATTGAGTACTCTACACCTCATATAAAAATAATTCTCCTGTGTAATGTTTTGCTTTTCTTTTGCTAAGTTAGTAAAAACTTCGACTAAATTTTTCACATTGCAGATAACCCCCTTGACTTCCACTGTGTGTCTCAGAGGCTCAGATTAAACACATCCACAAATACCTTGTAGAACCTGGTCTGAGTGTGTTCATAGCTTGCATATGAAGTTTACCTTTGGCCCCAAAAAAACTTACTTGTTCACTTTGTAAATTCCAGTAGCCCTCTAGGAGAAAAAAGATTTGACTGAGTTTGTTTTTTCCTAAAACCAGGAATACAGTTAAACAAAAAGATCTACTATACCAACTCTTATAGAAAAGCATTAGTACTGATGAAAACAAATTATGTACAGCCTGGTACCTGAGAGAGGAAAAACCCTTTAGGGAAACATCACAAGGGCTGGAAACCCAGCCTTGCTGCTGGTGTCCTAGACAACAGCAAGATCTCATCTCCTGAGATCATATTTTCCTCCTCATATTTGCTCATTGATAACTGGTAATTGCAGGTCTTTAAGAAAATCTGAGGTGGTCATGGCTCAGAAATTCTTGTCCCATTTGCAGTGGTGGGTACCAAGAGCTCTATGCAGCACACTGAATTCCTGGGATTGCATGTAAGTACTTGATTTATGAACTGTTCCAGAAGTCCTTGTAATAGATAGTCACAATACCTATACAGAACATTTCCTTCTCTAATAGACCGACTGGAAGACTGAAATGTTGCCCAGCACACAGAGACAACAGAAAAACATTTTGTCTGTGTCTTCTTGTACCTGCATTCCCTGGCCTGAAGGTGCTGACTCAAAACAACATGTGCTCTCCAAGCCTGTAAACTTGCACAGGTTTGTGCACGTGCACTCAGACACAGACGTTGGTTGGTTTGTTTGTTTATTTGAAATTAATTTTCATGTTGCTCTGGCCAACCTCTTCAATCTCTTAGCCCCACAAAATGAAGCACTGAGCATCTAGTAGTTATTCTCTGAAAACAAAGGGTTTTTATCAACCTGATATGAGAACCTCGGGTTGCGGCTGAGATATTTACAACAGGTGATTATTATTATAAAAAGACCATTTGAAAGCTGACATCAACATTTTTCAGTCTTACCTTGCTCCCAATTCCCAAACTGACAAAGAAATAGATTTTATTTCTTCTTCTAAGGAGTACACCTAAATAAGACTCAATAAAACAAGGAATTTACTAAGCCCCCTTATCTTGATCAGTTTTGGACCCAAATCAACAATGAGGATAATTGTAAAAAATCCATGGACCTGGGTTGTCTTGTATTAATGATGTGGTACCTTATTTGTCACAGTAACTAGGAAAAAGGCACTTAAGAAAAACATTACAGAGATGACTAAAGAATATTATAGGTCTGTTGCATAGAGTAAGAGTATTAAATACTGGACTGAGGTGATTTAAAATTACTGTCAGCAATGTATTAATAGAGATGTTAACAACAATAAAAAATAATTAAACCTAAAATCTTAAAGATTTATTCCTAAACTTTAAAAATTATTATTAGTTTTCTACAGACATTCACACAAAATAAAATTTAAAAATAAGAAAAGAAGAAAAGTTGAGTGTTCCCTGGAAAGGTTGACAGTAAAAGAAATAGTTTGCTTTACAGTGAGATCTCTTCCAATTGATGAAATATTGTTAGGGTTTTGATATGGAAGCACGTCTTAAATTTGTATACTTTGGCAATAATAGGACAAAGTTGCCTGCACATTCAGTGTGTCAGGTTGTATACTTTCAATCATCTACAAAAAGAGTGGGTTATTTAAAATCATCTAATTCCATCAAAAGATATTACAATCATATTTTAAAGATACCAACAAACAAATAATATTTTTCAATCTTGTTGTATTTTTTCTCCTGCACAGGAAGAAAATATATTTTGGTCGGCATAAATTTATGGTAAAAAAATTTAAATATTATGATGATGAATATTCTAAAAGTATTGAAAACCAAAGGATATGATCAGAAAGGCATAGTATCTTTTTATGTTATTAGATTAATGTAGCACCATAACAATTCTGTGTACTTCAAAATCTTGACATAAAATAAAAGATATAGACTTGTATAGTAATCAACAACAATTTTTAAGAAGCTGGTTTGTGTTTAAAGGTGTGTAAAAGTCAAGCTCAGATTGTGTCTTCATTAAATACATGGTTCTGCAAACACATTGAACCAAATTATTTGCTAACTACTGCTGCTATCTAAGATACCTTTTATAATGCACAGGATAGTTCTACCATTCAGAAGGTGCTATAATTTTGCTGGGAGAAATTTTTAGTTCCCCTTGTAAATCATGTTGAGGTGGAGTCTCAATATTACATGATTAAAACCACCCACTTTGCAAAAGTGTATAAAGTCAAACTAAAATACTGATTTCCAACTCCCAGTCTAATACATACTATGCTATCTATGAAGCTGAACTTGTATAAAAGTAATTTATAAAAACTGAAGAAATGTTTAGCACCCAAAAAATATATCATCTGTGAAGCTCCAAATGATTGTCAAGTAGCCACTTCAGGAGTCAGTGACTTCTCCCAGTGGTAAAGCTAAACATTTGACTAGAAACTAAACCTACAGCTCTCCAAACACTAATTGGAAGGCAAATGCATGTGTTCAAGATTTCTATAGCTTCTCAAAGAATATTTAAAGGCATTAAACTATGTCTGGATGTGTCTTCTTCTTAAAAATAAGGAAACTTCTGTTTGTTAATTTATTTTTTGTTGTTTTTACTGAGCAATGAAGTGAATTTGCCTTTAAGGTGTAACCCTCTGCTACATGAATTTGGATTTTCCATGGGAGTGCTCCTGCAGCAACCAGAAGAGCAAATTTTCCAAACTAAAAATCATTAACTATAGTGCTGCTTCTCAACATGGACCTGTGGTCTTTAGAGAATGCCAGAATAATGTCTTGTTCTCAGGCAGTTCTCTGGATCATTCTGCACATATGGTAACATGCTATATGCACAACTTGCATTTGAAAAACTGGAACAGAACCCTGAGAAAAGTAAATCCATTGGAAAAAAATAGATATTGTTTAATAACATCAGTTTGAGATGTTTCAACCCCTCTCCTGGGGAAAAAAAATGACAAACAGGTGCAGCCATTTTTTTTCTCCTCATGAATGACTTGAATTTATCACAATTGCAAACATAAATATGGTTTGGGATTTTAAGTGCGTATCTAGGTTGATTACAATTAGAAATATTTTGTCTAACAATTCTACCCCTCCCCCAGCAATTCAGCATTCCTCAAGTCATCATAGCACTACTTGTGAGCTTTGAGTCCAAAAACATTCTGTCATGGAGTGATGTTCCTCCAGTAACTGCAGTGGCCAACTTTCACTCCATGGCAGTGCAGATGCTAAGCAAGGGAGGTTCGGCTCTCTTCAGCCTTGTGTACAATTCCCATCGTTCCCATGTATCCAGAAGCAAATCTGGGCATATTTGAGAGGTGTAATTCGGACTGCTACATTGTAATCCTGCTGTTCGCCATTGATGTCCACCCACTGATGGCCTGAGTAAACAGCGATGATCTTGCGCTTCCACTTCTTTTTGTTTGGCTCCTTAAGACGGAGATAGATCCCAGATCCTGTGGAGCCAGGCTCAGCATCACAGTATTGATAAAACAGATCGTTGGACTCATCAGAAATGCTACAAAATCTATAGACCAGCTGCCCAGACCGATCATTGTCAAAACCTGAGAAGTGGATCATGCTCCCAGGCATCATTTTGATTGTTGGGCTGATTCCCAGATCCATATATTTCCTTTTGTGAGGACGCTTGAGCTCAAGAACAGCATAATCATAATCCAGGGCAATATCCCCAGAGACACCCTTAAACCAACCTTTCGGGATGTGCGTACTCTTCACCCGGGTCCACTGGAAGGAGGGCATGCCATCTGAGGTCCCTTGCTTCCTTCCAGATCTCCTCTGCTTTCTCCCATCACCTTTGGATTGTCGCCTTAATTCTGTGGCAGCTTTGGGATCCTCTTTGGCCGCAGAAATTTCTCTCCTACTTCTTTTAGCACCTTTGCGTTTCCTGCCATTGCCTCTGGATTTTGTCTTCATCAGGCCCACCCTCAGTCTTTTGCTGCCCTTGACATAATCCTTGCCGTTGTGCAGACAGTGGGCTGCTGTCAGCACGTGCTTGGGGGAAACGAGAATTCCACTGCACCCGGTGGAGATCTTCACAGCTGTGTTGAAGGGAAAGTTGGTCATAAACCTCTTGTCATAGATGCTGAACCTGCTGTCTGTTCCATATACCTGCCGCTTCTTCCTCGAAGGCCTTCGTGTGGTTGTGTTCCCAGCTGGGTCAAGCACTGCTCCGAGGACATTCACTTCAGTCAGGGTGCGTGTGCCATTTTCAAAAACAGTCTCATAGGATAAGAGGTTCTTCAAGTCAGACAAGCTCGGCACTGGCAGTTTTCTTTGACATTCAATTCCACATACACTGTTCAGCTCTAATTTGGTTTTTGCTTCAAATTTAGGGCTGTCAAGGGAGAAAGTTCTTTCTCTCACAATCTGAGGAATCTTCTTTAAGTGCCAAGTAAAATCTTGTTCAGTTTCTGTTCCATTACTGAGACCAAATATAGGTATGAAAAATATGAATAGCAGTAACATGTGCTCCATTTTGTTTTATTTTTTCTAAAACAAGAAAGAGAGATTTGAAAATACACTTTGGAAATATACAGTTATCTTAACATCTTCTAAGCATAATCATGCAATTTTAGAACTGACATCAATAGAACAGAAGTCTACACTCGGCTCAAAATAGAAATGCCTCAGATATTCCCTATATTGCCTCTGATTCTTCCAATGGTTTCTAGCGAGATGGAGGCAGATAATCCAGCCAGCATCCATGCTGAGCTACCTGCTGGAAGATGAAACCACCTGTTTTTCCCTCAGTGGACAGCAGTCTGGACAAGCATCCTGGTTTTATTTATTCCAAAGGAATTCAGTTATATATTATGTTTCTCTTCTCTTTTCTATAGCTATATAGTTGAAGGTAGAACATAGTTGAAAACCCTCAGTGTATTCAAAAGTTGGGATCTGAGCAGAGATGGATAGACAGACTACATTCCTGAGACTTAGGAACCCTTGGGAATCCAGACCAATTGTGCTCTTTCATGTAATAGTCAAAATGTGGCTTTAACTGACTTAAAAGTCACCAGTGCTTCTCCATTACCCACCCAGCTGAGAATTATGATTCTGTAGGAAAAATGGCACTTTGCTAGCTGCTATCCCAGGGAAACAAGGTCTTCTAGGATAGACAGACAAGTGCGGAAAGCAGAAAGCTGCTGGTGGAGGAGTGTCCTGGTTATATATACATGTAGCAAAGCTCAGCCAAGTAGGAGGGACAAGCCTGGTTACTCATCACATGCCTTTTTCAGGATCCCACAAAGGCTGTAGGAACCATGCTGCCTGTGCTTTATGGTCACATGTGGAATGCCCCACCTACATGGGGTGATGCACCACACCAAGAGCTAATACTTTAAAAGGGAAAGACAAAAAGCACAATTATTCCCATCTGTAGTTGGGAAACATGCAGGAAAAATGTAAAATTGTTAGAAGTCTGAGGCAGAGCCAGAAACTGAACCCAGAACTCTTGATTCTGAGCTCAAAACATTAAAAAGACCATTTTTCTCCTTTGGCATCACTGATGTCAGTGGCATTATCCAACTACTGGCGGCTGCCACTGGGAAACCTGTGCTCACTTCCAACATCCTGCACTCCAATTACATGGAAACCTCAGCAGTGAAGAAAGAAAGGGTCTATGATTAAACTTTAAAAGCCAAGCAATTCAAGGATTTGTATGTGGTTAAGCTCTCTGGTTTACACTGCAATGGCAGTGTAGGCCAGGCCAAATATAACTACTTCCCTTAATTTTAGTTTAGAATAATAAAAGTGGTGCTCTCCAGTGAAACAGCCTGGCTACAGGCTAACTGAAGATCTAGCATGAAAAATAGGGGTATATGTGCAACATAGAAAAAGAAGAGGGAATATCACTTTCAAAATTGTATAATGGACCAGTGACTTTTGAGGCATCTTTACCCTATTGACAGATTTTTTGTCTATCGTAAGTAATAATTTTAATTTTAAAAAAATAAAATAAGCACTACAGTTCAACCACAGCTTGTTGCTTCTGATGCCAAAATCAGAGAGTGGATTTGTTTTAGCATAGTTTTGACACTTTTCACCTTTATCAGAATGGAATACCAACTTTGAGCGGGAGTCCACTTACTAGGAGGTATATCTATAAACCACATTTTACAATACAAAGAAACCCTCCCTGGCTTTAAAGTAGCTAAATCAGGTTTTGGAGAAGATGTGTGGACTTTCCTAAAACATCTGGAGATTACAATGATCCATAGGTTTGAGTTCTGGGATGTAAGTGGTTGTATGAAATGATATCTGGAAGTTTTGAAAGTAAAGCAGAATCACCCCAGGCACAAGATTTTGTAGAGGGATGCCAGTTGTTCACACCAGTTCAGCTTATTGGTATAGCAGAAATGTGCACATTTAAACATTAACTTATATCAAAGTTACCTTCAAAATGTTGGTTCAGTTATTGCTCAATTAGCACTACATCTGAGGAGGAATGACTATTTTATGTATCTATGGGTAAGTTAGAAGGTGCCAAAATAATAAAATACTATAATGAGAACATTAAAAATACCTTCTTGGCCTGACCAAAGGCTTGCCTGTCCTAAAATCCTGTTTCTGACACTGGCTAAATGTGGTTGCCTAGGGTAGAGGATAGGAATAGGGCAACCATGTATGCCCCTCCTCTCTCATAGTTTCTTAACTTACAACCAGTTGTACCTGGTAGACTTTAAAGCAGAGGTAGTTTCTATAGTGTAAGAAAACCTTGGTTAATTTCTCTACTGTAGTTTGACACTCTTCCCTTGAATACATAAAAAATTTTGTAGCCATAATGTTCTGCATCCAGGAGTTCCACAGCTTAACTACATGTTGCATGAGGAAGCATCTCTTCTTCTTTATTTCCACCCTGTCATAAACTAGCATGGTTTGAGGATAACTAATGTGATATTAATGTAGAAGAGCTGGTTTAAATTTGCTTTGCCCTAATACAGCTGCTGAACAAGACAGTTCTAATGTGAGGCTTGAGAATGATTTTTCTATTTTTCCCTAGAATACTTCTCCCTTTCTCAGCTCTTCCTCAGGGTCTGGATATTTGATTTCCTCTGTAGCTGAACTTTGTGAGCCCTAAGGAAAGTTCAGTCACTAACTGCTTGTTCATACAGAAAGTCTGGGTTGATGTCATTCCACTGTGATTGCTGAAGTCTTTCCAGATGCACTCGTAACTAAGTTTATAGGGAAGTCCATGTTTTTCTCTCTGCTTTATAGAGAGACTTTCTGCAAGGAAATGGGTGGAGTACTATGGCTCCCTTCTGCCACTCTTTAGAAAGAAAAAAAAGCCAGTCAAAGCAGAGAACCTTCAATTGATGCCTTGGAGCCTTCCGTTTGAAACACGATACTCAAGTGCTCATGGCTTACAAAGGCAGTCTTGGAAGCCAAGACTTTCTTCATTTATAATGAACCACTTGTCACTGGGAATGAACTAACTACACTTCAGGATAACTGGAAGAAGTTCAAGGAACTTAATAAACATGGCAATTCTCATTACAGACCGGAGCAGTGGTCCTGCTATGCAGCTTTGTCATTTCCAGCCATGCATTTAAGATCTGTTTACTAACCCCATCCCTACTGTTTAAGGGAGGCCGACTTCAAGCATGGGCAGTGTCAGCAGCTGCCATTGCCCAGTACAGGCTGCTGGCAAAGGGGAAACACAGGGCTCCTCTTGCCAGATGATGAGGATGCAAATGTGTAGATGGGTGCAAAGACAGCATTGCAAGGTGGGAGAAGGGGAGAAAGAAGACATCCTCCAAGGGAAGGAGGAAAGGCTTCAAGCCTTGAGAAGGCTTCAAGCTGATTGTAAGAAAAGAAACCCTCAATATGTTACCCATTCTGTCATGCTGTTCTCCACTCTTCCTCTAAACCACAAGATGCTCTGCCATCTCCTTTCCTTCACTCCTTTCCCATACAGATTTTGGGCTGGCTTACAGTGATTGGAATTCTTGAGGCAGCTCTTTAAGGTAGGATGAGCTGCTTCAGAGAAGACAAGATGGAAACAAGAAAGTGAGAGAGATTCCCAACTATATGAAAATGCTGAAGTTCTTCCTCCAGTTTCCAGACCCAGCTGATAACAGAAATCCCTGTTTGGTGGCATTCCAGCTGCCAGGCATATCCATACAAGTAAAACTATTTTCAGTTCTTTCACTTCTTGCTTCCAATATTAAACCTTTCTTGCATCCACAGGACAAGAACTACCTAATTTTTCAGGATATCCTTCAAATCTTTTGTCATTATAACCTACCTCACTCCAGTTGAATGCATCTCAGATGCTCAGAAAAAGGCTTAGAGTCAAGCAGAACTAGAATAAGTTTCTCTTCAGGCTACCACAGAGGGAATTTATATGTCAGTGTAGCTCAGAGAGAGGAAAAGTTCAGTCCACCTTCTTGTCAGTATTTTATCTTGGTCTGTTCAGTGCAGCCTCCACTCTGAGATTTCCTTCTTCTTGGAGGAAAGTTAACACATTTCAAACTAAGCTTACGCAATTTTAAATGCAATTTTCAGGCCATAAAATAGCAGAGGCTGCTATAGTAACCATCTCCTTTAACTGCCTTTGGTCTCATTCTTGAAATGACCTGAAAGTTGGATTTCAAAGTTCTACTCTGACAAAGCAAAAGAGAGAGCAAATTTTTGAAATCTCCCACTCCCTGAAAGAAATCATTGCCCTGATCTTATCCACCACTTCTCCCCCTTCCCTCCTCCACGTGTGCTCACTCTGCACAGCGGTGTGTGGATGTCATCCTCCTCTCTGACTTGCGGGAAAAAACCCACTGCGGCTCCTGGCTCTTACAAAACTTCGGCAGCTTCAGTACTCATAGGAAGAGCTAATTGTACACGGCAGGCGTGGCAGCTCATTTCTGAAACTCCACACGGGGGGAAATAAAGGCCGTGGGTGAGCGGCGCTGGCGCGGGGCTCCCCTCGGGCGCAGTGTCCGCCGCGGCCGCGGGGCGGCGCTCCCGCAGCGCTGCAGCGGCTCCGTGCCCGGCCCCAGCCCCGCGCCCCGGCCGCTCCTCCCGCTCCTCCCGCAGCCGGGACCCCGCTCCTGCGGGCCGGCAGGAGGCCGAGGGGAGGGAGGTCGCGCCCAGGCCACTGCTCTGCTGCCGAACGGCTCCGGGGGTCCAGCCCTGCCAGCCGGGCAGCGGCCCGGGGACGGCAGCGGGCGGATACAGACCGGGAAGCGGTCCGAGGAACGGCGGGGACGGGAGGGCTTTGCCGGGATGGCTGCCTTCCCACTGCCCTCTCTGCTGCTGCCGGCTGCTCCTATGTGCTCGCGTGTTAAAGCCCGGGGCTGTCCTGGAAGAAGACGAGGATTTGGGGAGTAAGTCTTTATCTCTCTTTAGCCATCCCCTCGTCCTGCTCTCCGGAGGAAGCTCTGCTGTTCCGCGCCTGGTCCAAAGGAGTTTCCCTCTACAAAGCCTGCAAGTTAAATACCTTGGCACGGCTCTTTTATTTTTGCTATTCCAAGATAAATCTGCTTCCAGCAGTGACGAGTCTGGATGAAATTAGTGTCAATTCCAGAGGAGCGCGGAGATGGTAGCGCTAATACTGAGGGGATGAATCAGAATTAAAGGAGAGTTTGTTTTGAAGGGTGAAGAGGCTCCTTGCCTGCTCTCCGCAGAAGGTACAGCACGGAGACAACCCCCCGAAAACCCAATAAATATGTCCCTTGCCTCAGTCCCGTTAAGCAGTCTTGTGAAACCGGCTCCAAATATTGAAAAACAAGGACCAGAGAAACGCGTGGCGTTTTAGTCCTATCAAAAATATATGCATCAGATTAAAGAGGCAGGAACTTTTAAACAAAACAGCTGCCAAACTCAAGGTATTGACATCGCTCAGCCCCATCATTTTTTAAATCGACCCGCGTAGGAAGAATGACATCGCAAAAAAACTATCACCTTAGAGACGCTGGTTACCTCGGACTGCCCGCTCCCCGGCACCAGGCAGTCCCCCTCAGCCCCCATCCCCAGCTCCACTCCTGCCCCTTCCAGGTCTCTGGGGGCTGCCTCTTCCCCCGAGGCAGACGCCGAGAAGGATCTTGGTCATACCTGGCACCCCGCAGGACGGACGGAGGGGAGGGCGGCCGCAGCCTCGGGGCTCCCGGCTCCCCGCTCCGCGCCGCTCGTCCGCCGCCCAGCGCCCGCGGCTACTGAGGACGGGGCGGGGGGAGCGGCCAGGTCTTCCCAGGCGGGGGAGGGGATGGAAAAGGAAAAAAAAAAAAAACCAGAAAGAAAGAAAAAGAAGGCGAGAGGGAGGAAGCCGGGAGGGCGCGAGGGGGAGGGCCGAGGGGAGCGGAGGCAGATCCCGGTGTCTCCTCAGATGGGAAGGGAGGAAGGGGCTCTGCCTGCGGGGCGGGGAGGCGCATCGCCCCAGAAGCGGCTTCTTCTCGGCGCCGGCCGCCGGGCACAGGGCCGGGGTGACCCGTACAGGGACGGGGCGGGAGAGGCTGCCGGGCCGGGATGTGAGGCGGAGGGACCCCGTTCCAAGGGAAGGGCGGCGGGGCTCGCACCGACCGCACCGCTCCACCTGTGTTGGAGCAGGGGCCAGCGGGGAAGGCGGCTCCCCCGACCCGCCGGAGCGCTCCTGGGGAAGGAGAGGAGCGGGGAGTGGCGTTCCCGTGGACCGTGGCCTGCCCGCTCCTCCCTGCCCTCGCCCCCTGTCTCCCAGCCCCGCTCCTCTGGAGCGCGTCGCTCCTAAGGGACCCTCCCTGCCCTCCTCCTCTGGACCATCCCTGGCTCTTCAGGGCTTCAGAGGCCAGGTGAGAAGCACCTTCCTCCTTTCCTCATCACTCTTTAGTCTTCTTTGCCTTACTCCTTTCCCTCGGTATCCCCGTGGTCTCCCCTCCCAAGGCAGGAAACTTTGTGTAGTGGTCTCTTCTCCTTGGATCACCCCCTTGCACCACTACAGGGTCCTCCCCAAAGCCACACTGCCACGCAGATGCACAAAGTGAAAGCACCCTCACTAAGCATTTCTGCAAGTGCTTATCCCGAGACCCTCCATTGAGCTCATCTGCTGAAAACTCATTTCACGCTAAATGAAGAACCATTGATTTGCCAAAACCAGCAGGAAATTTGTGGCATTGCTGGAAATCAGAGTGAGATCTCCAGAGTGCTGCTTGGTTGTTTTAATCATAGTCATATCCTTCCTTTAAAAGTCTTAACTTCCAAAATTTAGTGGAACCAATTATGTAAACAGGTTGGAAAGAGGGCTTTGGCCGGCAAACTGCAGCCTGCAGTTTCATTTGAAGACTGAGGCTTATTTCTTCGAAATGTAAATTTCGTTTGCACCTCTGGTTTTGTTGGTTTTTTGTGCGCACAACTTAATAACAAAGTGACAACAACATAATAATAGTAATAATAATAATAACAATAATAATAACAATAGTAATTCATGTGCCTGAGAAAATGAGCTTAAGAATTCCCAAGGCAAGACAGGAATGAGGGTAAGTTAGTTAAGTTTTACAAGCAATTTATTGAACATAAGAGCTTCCACACAGGGTGAGACCAAGGGCTTTGCTAGACAATATCAGGCTGCATTACTGAAGGCAAGTCCCCTCCAGCACTTTCACTGCCACCAATGTTTCAAACTCAGAGATTTCTGAGGCAGATGTAGTTTCTATGACCTTAGTAACCTTCACTGGATTTCTCTGTCAGGTACTTCTTCTCTTTAACCTACATAGATCTGTAGCATCTACAACTTGCTCTGGTAAAAAGTTCCCCAGGTCAAACATATGTTGTGCAAAATCTTGGCTCTTTTAGTGTCTTTTCAACCTGGCTGCTGCTAGCTTAATGTGATGCTCACTAGTTCTTTATCATATGATCTATAACTCTTCTCCCACCCTGAAGAATTTTATTTAAATTAGGTGTGCTTTACATCAAAAACATTCCTGTTTTCCATCCTATTGCTGAAGTTCAGGGTCCAGAAAAGCATCTGAAGGAAGCTGCAGCCAAAATACTTCTTGGCAGCGGCAAGAAGAAAACAAGGAGCAACAACAACTTGCATTGGGCAGCTGTGTTGAGCAACAACAACTGCAGCTAGGGAGGTTCAAACTGGACATGGGAAAAAATTTCTTCACCCAAAGGAACATGCAACACTGGAACAAATTACCCAGACAGGTTGAGGAATCACCATCCTTGGTGGTTTCCAACACTCACATAAACAAAGCCACAGCTGATCTGATCTAGTGCTGGCAGTAGTCCTGCTTCAAGGGAGAGGTTGGGGCTGGGTGACCTGCAGAGGTCCCTCTCAACCAATATTTCTATGATTCTTTACCTATATAGAAGCTGCAAGCAAAATATGGATTTTTGTAGCAGCAAAAAGATATTATTTGTTTTGTTCTCAGCTGGTTTCTTAACACATACTAGGTTTTTTTGTTTGAGTTTTTTTTTCAGCTGGTGAGCACCAGGCTGATGTTCCCAATACTCCAGGACCCTCTTTCATGAGAAATAATGACTACATCAGATCCTGCCATTTCATACCTGAAGTAAGGGCCCTTTTCTTCTTGTGCAGCACTTCGCATTTATGTACTCTGAACTCTGCTGCCATTTTATTGCTCAGTCACTCCCATAAACTTTTCTGCAGATAATCAAGGTTGTCTCACCTTTATTAACCTAAATAATTTGACAGCTTCATCAGGCTTTGTGACCTGACTACTCATCTCTTTTCCAGACCCTTTATGAATATGCTGAACAGTGCAGAACAAAGCAGGTTGTTATTGGTAACCTATCACTCCTAGAAAAACTGATCCCCTTGTCCCATACTTCCTTTTCTGTTTTTCAGAAAATACAAATGGTGCAGCTTCTTTTCTTGAACTCTGGGTGATGAGATCAGTGTGCTTTCAACCCATCAGCCCCCTCACTCCTGATTTTGGAATCTAAATTTCAATTTTAAATTATTTTATATGATTTTTTCTTCAATTTTGTGCCATGGTTTGACCCCAACCAGCAATGAAGACCCTCACAGCTGCTCACTCACTCTCCCCACCCCAGTGGGATAGGGAAGAGAATTGGAAAAAGTTAAAACCCATGGATTGAAATAAGAACAGTTTAATAATTGAAATAAAGTAAGACACGATAGTAAAAATAACAATAATATTCATAGTGAGGAGGAGGGAAGTAACAACAACAACAAAAAAGAATAAGCCTCCAGAAAGACAAGTGATGCACAAGACAATTGCTCACCACCCACTAACCAAAGCCCAGTACATCCCTGAGCAGCGATCAGCCCCTCCCAGCCAACTCCCCCCAGTTTATACACTGGGCACGACATTCTGTAGTGTGGAATATCCCTTTGGCCAGTTCAGGTCAGCTGTCCTGGCCATGCTCCCTCCTGGCTTCTTGTGCCCCTCCTCACTGGCAGAGCACGAGACACTGAAAAGCCTTGGACTTAGAGCAAGCCTTGCTGAGCCACAACCAAAACATCTGTGTGTTACCAACATGATTCACATACTAAATCCAAAACACAGCACTGAAACAGCTATTAAGAAGAAAATTAACTCCATCCCAGCCAAAATCAAGATGCCCATTTCATTACTAATATTTTATTTCTTGTAATAATAAGATTATACAATATGGATAATTCTTCATAAATAATGAGAGATTTAAAAAAATAATTATTACATAAAAATTTTCTTCAAAATATACTTTGCAGAAGACATAAGACATATATTTCAGAGTACTGATTCTTTAAAAATACACTGTGTAATATACACGGTAGGGCTGTAAAAATATAATTGTTGGAAAATTTCCAGCATGCTAATTTTACCCTTCAGAAGTAATTTTATCTCATCAGAAGATTAGTGAACCCTTTTGGTACTTTTCATGTTCTAAAAATAATTTTGAGACCATATACTAACTGAGAGATGTTCACCTGGAACCAAACTTTGAAAAGAGTGACACTAAAAATTAAAAAAAAACGTAAATCGGAGAAAAAAAAAAAACAAAATCGGCATTAATATCACAAATGCACTAACTTTTATGAAAATTCTTCCTGCATATCTACAAAGAATATAAAGAAAAAACCCAAGTTTTTACCATCAGATTTGTAGCCTGGGTTTGAGTGAATTCACAGAACTGTTGTATTCTTATCTTAGGGTAAATAATCCATAAAATGGGTTACAAAATGTTTCCAAGTAAGATTCTCCTAGATTATTTGTTCAGGTAGAAATTTGAGATAGGAGCTTCAATTTTCCCTGTGGGGAACATACACTAAGTGTGGATGTAGTGGCTGGGCAGCTGCTCCTGGAATGTCATTTGGCCCTCCGGTGCTGCATGAACACGTGGGCCCTGCACACATGCAAAGAATGTTTGATCACAGCAACAACATGCTTTGTCTGCAACCTCCAGATTGTACTCCTTGTAGAGCACCTACCCACAAAATATTCTTCCACATACTACTTAAGGGAAGGCAGGCAGGTGCAACTCAGGAAGACTGAAACAATGTTCATGGATGTAAAAAAGAATGCAAATGCCTACAATCAAATTAAAAGCTAATGCATTGTCCTAAGCCAAAACCCACAAAAAGTCAGCTTTAATCTCTTTCTTTTTTTCTATTCAGCCCTTCTTCTACTTATGTATATATACACCCATGTACTTTATTCCAAAACTAGTGATTACTTGGATAGTGCAGGTAACTCCCTTTTCTTCATACTTTATTTCCCAAGTAGAATCTTGAGTGCTTGTGGGCACTCTTCCAGTTCAGCTGATATATGTTTCACTTCCTTTCTACTCTTCTTATCCCAGGCAGACTATTTTTGGTGAGTTTTAACACTTTTCCCGTTACCAAACTCTAAATATGGGATAACTCTTTGGCTCGTGATGAATGGACGTGAGATATTTCCTACTGCTTTCAGAACAAAGGGATGTGAAATACAATGGATCTTTCTTACAGGATCACGAATAGTCTCCATGGTAGTGTCTCTTCTGTGGCAGCTTGTTGCCACAGAGGCCCTTTTGTTTTGTGGACCAGTGGGGTTGGTTATTGTGCTGTTCAGAGGTGCCTGTGACACAGTGCTGATCAGTTAGACTAAAACTCTGAATGAAACAGACCTCTGTTAGAGACCCTGCCTTTGAGAACTCGAAAAAGATGCAAAAACTGCAATACATGGCGTAATTGTTTAACAGTGCACACAATGGGGACAGAGAGGACGACAAACAGCAATGCTAGCTCTCCTCAAATGCTAGAATTCAGGAGAATTCTGCACAGACCAATGGACTATAGCAGTACAGGCTGGTGAGGTATCCACTAAGGATTGAGTGTACAAAGTGCTGTGGTGCCAGACACATGGATATTAGCAATGAGTGTGCTGTCAACAACACAGGAACTTACAGATGATGAAAAGAAGGAGGGATGTGAAAGTTGAGCCCTCTAATTGTGACCTGATTTTCACAATATGAATTTAGGAACTAGATATATGGGTAAGTAATAGACATGAAAAAAACCTCACTTTGTAGTAGTGCAAACAGATGAAGTCCCATTTCTGAGTTAAAACTGTATCAAGTTTGTGATCAAATCAATTGGATGCATGGAGATCTGAGCAACCTGGTCTGGTGAAAGGAGTCCCTGCCCAAGGCAGTGTGGTGGGAACAAGATCATTTTTAAGGTCCCTTCCAACTCAGGCTGTTCTATGTTTCTATGATTCTTTCTTCAGTGAGGCAGCAAGCAAAAATAAATGTGGTTCTGCCTAAGTGTATGACCCACAGGAGAGAAGCTCTTCTAACTGTGAAGAAAGGAAATTAAGAAAGGAAATTAGTTGATAGCCCAGTCACCACCCAGCTCCTGCCTTTTATCACATTTTTATCTCCCTCCAGAGCAGCAGTTGAAAATGAAGCTGGCTCACTCTTCTAACATTTGTGTGTTTAGTAGAAAAGCAGAGTCAACTGTTCACTCATCATTGCTTAACAAACAAAACCTACGGTTCTTACCTGATGTCAATCTTCATGGAAATTATATACATATGTATATATGTAAAGTGAACACTTTCCTCAAGGAAATTTCCATGAGAAGAGGTACTTCTAGAGATGTGTCAGATGGCAAATTATTTTATGCACTCAATGTGTTGGCAGGTTGCAAGCAGGTACTGTTAAGGAAAAAAAAATCCAATCCACACCATTTTTGTGAGCATACTACTTTGAAGGAAAACGTTTCCTCCAACTGGCATTCCCATTGAGCAGCCCATCAGCAGCTTTATTGGAAAATCAGTGAATTACAGATGCTAATGCAGTGTACCATGATAAGAATAAATGACACATTGATGGGAGGAGAAAAGAAGTGCATGAAGAATGACTCTGAGAAGCTTTGGAAGAAACCCCAAACTTGCCTGGCTAAAGCTGGATATTCATCCTCTCCCCAAGCCTCTAAACTCCTATAATTGAAAGAGCATACCACAGAGGAAAGTTAATAGAGTGACATTGATGTGCTAGATAAAATTAGATTTTAGCTACCTTCAGCATGATTGGCCCAAGAGAGGGGAAAGAAAATCCAGGGAAAGATGAACTGGCAAGGAACATGCCACCTAATCTCACCATACAAACCAGCAGAGGGTGAGTGGCAGTGAAATGCTCATCTTAAAAAGTCTGAGAAATCAGAGGAATTAATAGCAATATGTTACTGGAAAAAACGTGACATTCAGCATAAAACTGAGTTCCTGTGGAACTTCCAAGCAGAATATTGAAGCAGTTTCCTCTAGAAATATGGACAAAGTAGGGAAATGTGGAGTAACAGAAATTGCATTAAAATAAAAAGAAATTAAAAGAAGGGATGTTGGCTTTAATTCATGGGTATTATGTAATATAGTCTTGATTGTCAGTGTTAACTGAAGGTGACCACAAACCATTTACTGCCTTTGTAAACATGCAGAGGAGAGCACAAGACTAATTTTTTCAACGATAGCTGCATTCATTTAAAATTAATACAAACCTGAGAGGAAAAAGCACACTTTAAAAGGACCACTTACCAAACCACATTCCAGAATGTTATTCCAGCACAAGGCAAACTTTTTTTTTTAATTCTTAGTAAACTGTAGGTATGAAGTCAGATCAGAAAAAAACCTGGTGACACTTTTAAAATTCTATTCACAAGCTTAAAATAGCTGGACAGTTCTGCAAAAATTATTAACCGTGTAATAACTAACAATGGTGGAAATGTCAAGGTTTCACTTCGGACTTCAAACTTAATATTCCACTGGAATGAACATGGGCATTTTATACCTCTCAGAGCCATAATTACTATGAGGAAAACAACATTATATTGATTGACAAAATCCATGGTGAATACAGCATCAGGGTTGCTAAGCATGCCTTGTTGCCACCCAGATACACACATTACCTTTGTGCCTCTGAAGCTGGCATGGAAAACTAGGACTAAGCAAGATCCAGGACATGTTTTTAATGCAGTCTTCCATCTTCTGTTTTGCACCCCACATAACTGTCTCCTGTGTCTTCCTGTTCATGTACTCTCACCTGTGACCACCCCTGTGTCAGGCAGGACTGGTCATGTTGGTAGTTGTGAGAAAGAACAGCTGCAGCTAAAGAAATGGGGGATCTTTTCCATGGGTGATACAGGAGATTGAAGTCATCACTCATAACCATCCCTCTTGGATTACAAAGCCTCTGCATATTTCAGATAGTTTTACAGCTGTCTGTAGGTTTTCAGTTTGCTGCTGGAATCATTTCCACATGTTAACAACCCAGTAAATAGTTCAATGAGGAGAGGGAAGGCAGAAGGGCCTTGCCCTCATCAGACACCCCTTTACGCTTTCCCAGAACGTATTTCTGCAGTAGTATTTGAAGACAACCACATCTCCTGACTGTTATTGCAACTGCACTAGTGCCCTAAGGATTTCTGTAGATGTAGCACCATTCTCAAGAGGCTACAGGCAGAAGTACCCTCAAAGGCAATCCATATATAAGCAGGAATATCTATTGAGGGATGACTTTGCCTTTTTTCTTTTAAAGTCTGACCTAAATTTTACTTTTATCTTAATAAAGACATGTCCTAAGACTGTCTAGCAGCCTTTCACTCTCATTCATGACATGCCCATGTTCAGGAAACATGCATCCTCATGCAGTCCCAAAAAGACTTATTGGGGTCTCTCTCAGAGGAGCAGTATTTTGACAAAGGAAAGACAGAAGGAAGATATAGCATGCATTTTTCCTCCTGTGGCAGGCAAATTAATAAAATATGTTAACTTCTCTGACAAACGAAAAAGAAAAGAAAGACGACAGAAATTAGAAAACATGTTATCGTTTTCTTTTTCTGATGCTGCTTGGGAAAACTTTAAATTTGGGCATAAGTCTGGAAGGTAACTGGAAAAAAACAACTGAATTAACCATGATATAAGCTGAAGTTTTTTGGGAAAAAGTTCTGCTCATTCCTGTCTCACAATTCTCTAGCAGATTGTCTCAGCTATAACACAATAAAACACGAAATGCAAGCAGAGCAGGACACCAGTAGCACCTGGAAGTAGTTTAAATCAGACCAATACTTTCAGACCAATACAAATCAAAAGTAGCATATTGGTTTATTTATTATCCCAGAATAACTGCACTTCTCATTTTGAATGGCTTTTTGACTTAAACATACTGGAGAGTGCATCTTCAATGGCCTCTTCAACAATTCTATGGATTGTTTGATACCAATGTCATATTCATCCCTATTAATTTATTTGGTTTGCTTGCTGGTACAATAAGGTAAGGGAGACAAACCCAAAGCTCAGACAAAGATAGTGAAAGGATTTTTGTTCACTTCACTTTGTAGCAGGTCTCAAGAGAGAAAACAATAGTGGGGATTCAATAACCATTCAATAATAGATTCTCCTCCTCTACCCATTACAATTTTTGCTTCTGATTAACTCTCTAAACCACAGTCTCCTTGCAGAGTGTAACAACATTAAAACAAAACAGATGTGAGAAGATTTACTTTAGAATGAATTTCATGCAAGTTAAAATAAATGGAAAGTTATAGCTCCAACTTGTAATGGAAAACTGATACTCATCAGAATTATCACCCATCCACATACTTCTGCTCAGCCAAGATTTTTAAACTAAAACTGCATGTGATTCAGTTACCAAATCCTCCTTAGCTGTATGTCTTGTCAAAACTCCCCAAGAAGGGGTTTGCCTGGTTCTTGTTTCTCTATGAATCTCACCTTGCTTGCAGCAGAGGCAAATGTTTATACACAGATTAATACCAGAAGTCATGGGATTGCTCAGTGTATAATCCTTCCCCACCACAGCAAGCATAAGATAAATGTCTTCACCTGTGACTTACGGCTCCCCATTTTGTATTCATTAAGGTGCTGCTTGTTATCACGATGCCAGCTCCTCCCACTGCCTGTAACATCATCCAGTGCTTTCCACACTTTGTGTTGGAGCAAACACCATCCTGCTTCACCTGTTTCTGCTGTTGTCTCTCTCCATTTCACTTCAAAAGGAGCTTCTCTTACTTTATAAGGCCCTTTCAAATGCTTCCTTAAAGCTCTCCCTTTCTGTGACACACAAAGAATACTTATCACGCTTAGGCTATTGATGAGCAGAAACCAAGTATGCAGACCATTATTATTTTATTATCTCTTTTTAGTCTCCTTTCTGTCTGTATTACATTTATAATATACATCAGCAGATGACTGTAGAGTCCTGGTTTGAGGTGGAGATTATATAAGCAATCATAACAAATGATAAATCAATTTTTGCAGCATGTGATGAAACACGTGCATTACTTCAGTTGCTCTGCTTGTGCCATTACCTATTCTCTTTTAATAACAATTGCTGTTAGCACACTCTTGCAGCAACAGCTCTGCACTTCCACTTGAATATCTTGGGTTTAGCAATTCATGAACTGCATCTAAAAATATATCCTCATTTGAAAACTGGCATTCAAGCTACAGTCTACAAGCAGTTCCTGTTTAAGCCTATTTATGCAGTTGGGCAGATTTATCTCAGAGTACAAAAGATACCTTTGTTGTTCTAGAAAGCATTACTTTGTTTTTCTGTGTTCAGAAGTGACTATGATGATATTCTTCTGTATTTAATTATCTCTAATATGAACCTTAGAAAAAAGATAGCTCATTTACCATGTATCAGCTTTGTACTTCCTTACCCTTGGACAGTCAGTGCTAAGTAGAAGTCGGAAGCCACCACTTGTAGTCACATGGATTAGAAAAACAACTTTAGAATGCCAGAAATATATGGAAATAACTGGTGCCTTGATTTCCTTTGGAAATAGATGTTGAAGACTATATGCCTAATTGAAACACTTACTACAGAACAAAATGGCTTTGGCCATCCAAGTTAAACAAGCATCCAGCCAGGAGAAAGGCTTTCCAGTTGCTAACAACACAATAAAAGGGAATTCTCTAGGATACTGTAAAATTCTTCCAGAGAAAGAAGGTCCCAAGTCATCTAGATCCTCTCCAAGCTTATTTGTAATTCCTTGTTCCAGCTATTTTCTCCTTTTTCTCAAACCCAGGAAGATTTTGCAATGTGCAGACATTTATTCCAGCCCATGGTGTACTGTTTGAACCTCAGAGTGGCTGAGCAAAGTTAGAGTTGTCAGTGACTTCATGAACTCTTCTGCACTTTTCCTACAAGATATGTCAAATCACACGAGAGGAATTTAAAAGGAAAGGCCCAGTTTGGCTGGCTTGGGGTTTTGCACATGATCAGAGATTTCTAGATGTCAAAATTTTTGACCAATGGATACCTTTATTTAGGATTAGTTTGTGTTGCTTCCTGGAACCTGCTAAAGGTCTGAATGGAGAGGTGGCATATATCAATATTTAGAAAGGGGGCATCTGCCCTCTGTAAACTTCATAAACTTAATTGCCACAAGTTTATTCAGCAATTTATTCAAACATTCCAAAATTTGTGCTTACACAAGCCTAGAACAGCACAACCACTGTCCTCTCAGCGTAACTATGCATAGATATGAAGTGTTGCTCACAGTATATATGTGTACTATTGCCTCCTGCCAAATAATGCAGGCATATGCTATCTGTAAGGATGTCAAGTGCATAACTTAATAGCTATTTGATTAATTTGAGTATCTTATGGCAAAATGATGTATTGTTTACTTACTAGAATGGGTGATGTAAAACCAAAGAAGCAAAAGCAATGGGTCAAATTTCCAGACAAAATTAACTGCAGATTATTTTCAAATTATGTGTACAAGTAGAGCCTATCAAAAATATAATTATGTGTGTAAACTGTTTGAGTGGAGGTCATACTAGCTTCCACATAGGAGAACTCCCCTAGGGAAGCAGACTGCTCATCTGGATTATTAACTGGGCTCAGGAAGCCAAGATTCTTAAACAACAGTTGTTAGTGATTTAATCATACATAAATACGACTCTGAGGCTGAAAACTAAAGCACAGAAAAGAAAAGCCTAAGGGAATAAGATAAGCCTGATGGGAAAATTCACTGTCTTTGAATTTTATTTTATATTATCACAGTCGTGCTTTGTTGACTTCAGCAAATTGCATTATTATCTTAACTCTAAAATATTCAATCAAGGTTTCTTGAATGGAATTAATTAGAAAAATACAATGGTATTCCCATGGTGTGATCCTGACTTCATTCTTTACTTCTTTGTTCTTTCACTTACCAGAAGGAATTGGAAACACTACACTCAGTTCCACTGAATCAGCTCTTTCTTGTAAAATATACAGAATCATGACTGGTTACTCTCATTTATTAATTCTAGAATTAGTCTTTTTCAATATGACTACAGAAAAATTTATCCTTATATCAAATATTCATATTTTCCTTCAGTAAAAGATTTTTTTTACTTCTAAGACATAATTCTAAAAAAAAATTATTATTAATTACTGTTGTGGATTACTAAAAGTGTGAAATACTACTGGAAAAAGGTTTTAATGTGTACAGTGGGCAAGCTTACGTACCTCTGTTAGTTTACATAGTTTTATTTTTCAATTCTGCTATCCAAAGAACCAACCAGTTCGGCTAATGTTTGCAGAAGCCAAATTCTATTGCTTTGCAACAAGCAAATGTTACAAAACTGATATTACTGCTTAGACTTGAAGTACTAAAAATGTCCATAATCTATGCAGAAATTAAGATAATTTTAAAATCAAGGTTTTAACTAATATTTAATCGAAACATCAGTGGGTTAAAAATACTACATGGTTAAGTCATCATTTGTCCAGATCACCCAATTCAAAAAGGTAGTAATCAAATCACAGCAGTTAAAAGAACAAAGATTTGTTAACCCTGCTAATAGAAAATTAAATTGGTTTAGTGAAAACCTTCTTATTCTTCTTTCATTCCCAGCACACAAGAGTGAAATTGAAATAGTTGGCAGAGACCTTTCTACCCATGTTGATTATAGTCCCTAGTTACAGTTATTAGCTAAAGCCCTAAAATCAATTTAGCTAGTCTTAAATAGCTTCCTAGATTTCATACGCAGCGCTATTACACAATGGTAAAATAAAGCTTTGTGCTTTGTGGTTGTGCAGTCAATCCAATCCATCTCATGGGATGGAGAGCCCACAATGGAGCCCACTGGGCTTTCACCCTCCTTTACCACTGGCCCATCTCTATGTTTCTCAGGTATTTTACTTGATGAATCTTGTATTGTTTTTGATGAAATGTCAGCAGGTTTTGGGCATTGCTGACTGACACTGTGATGAGGTCCTTATGTACGGGGAGAATAATTTCATAAAGATAAGACAGAGATTGCCATTTCTCATGAAGCTAGGAAAGTAGTTAAAGTTCTGTAGAGGATGACTTGTGTGGGACAGTCACTACTGCAGTCATATGGTAGAAAAGGTGAAAAACAGAGTCTAGGGCTGCCTTTACAGATAAAAAGGCCTCTTATTTTAAGTAAATAGTCGATAGCCATATGATCTGCTTCTGGGTATTTTTGCCCAGTTTGGGCATTCACAAGCTCACAGAAACAGCTGCAGGCCTCATTGTTAAGACTTTCATTCACCCCAAAGCATCTTGTATTCCCTGAACATGCTGGAAATCAGCTGAACAAACCCACAATCAGTAGCCCTATCACAGCACCAGGCAGAGTAGCTAAGGGAGGATATACGAAGTTTTGTTCATTTTTACCCTGTATGGTTAATACCCATTCAATAAGGGAGAACTAATAGCAAAGATCTGCTTTCACATTTAATTGACTTAAGCTCCACATAATAAAAATCCATTAAAGTATATGCCATGGAAAAATTACCTCTCACAACCCATTGTTATCATAGCCATCATTTTTTTCCAGTGCATTCTTTAAAAATTAAATTGCACACAGATTGACATCATGGCAGTTTTAGTAACACAGACTATGAACCCATAGAATTTATATAGCTAGTAAGCACAAAAATTGCAACTTGCATAAAAATATTAAAATAATGGAACAAATACTACCATAATGAATTTCTTGAAAATGAATATAATAAAATAAATTGCGTGAAGTAACCTCCATTTGAAAATTAATGACCTATATCGCCTCATTTTGTCAACTGTTTTCGTAACATTTTAAGGCATTCACTCTATCAATATCAGTGTAATGGAACAGGTGCTACCAGAATGAGATGCCTCACTGTTATTATTGTTCATTCCAGTCATTGTTCCAAATCAACTATTTCACTTAAAACAAAACCTTCAGACCAACCTTAAACCTGATATGTGTCCATTTATTTATTGATTTCAGCTAAGACAGGACCAGGGGAAAGTAATTGCAAATTATTTTCTTCTCTGTGTTCCAGGTATCCAGTTTGGATTTCTTTCTGAGAAACATACATGTAAGCTACTTCAAAGCTATCAGTACCTCTGACTCAAAATGTCTGCATCTTTCACTAAGTTAATTGTCTTCCTCTGGATTTTCTCCAGAAATTGTATTTAGCGATGGAGGGAAAAAAGCAACTCAATTTACAAGGTCACAGTATTCTGTAGCTTTGTCCACTCCATCTGTTTTAAGGTGAGATTCTTTTTGTTTCTAGGATCTATCAAAGGAAACTTTATGACTAAAGCAAAGACAAGGAGGGCTAGTAAGGTATGTGGGACAAAGGAGAAGCATTTTACTTTAGCTTTCAAGGCTCAGTGCGGAGCAGTTAGGCTTCTTGGCTCTGAATCTGCTGAAAACTATAGAGGCAGCCTAGAAAGATTAGCTTGAATGGCTAAAGTTACCTTTTTGGAGTATTTCACAGTTGCCAAACTCTTAAGTGGCTAAATTTAGATGAGCTAAATCCCATTCTCACTGTGGTGCACTTGATCATGAGCTATTTTATTGCAACTGTCTCCTACTGATGAAAATTAAAGAAGAATACAATTATTTTCTTCTGGATTTGGGGTTGAGTATAATTAAAGATACTTTTAAAAAATTGTCAACATTGTAGAGTTAGAACATTCATTAAAAAATAAATTATTTTGATAGATTTAAAGAAAATAAAACCAAACAGCAAGGTAATAGTAATTTTTTTAGATTAAATATCCTTCAAGTAATTTGTGGGGAAATAACACTGAATCCTTAATTACAGGATTAAAGTCCAAAGAATTTTGGAATAAAATCTGAAAGCTTGGGATTTGTGGTCCTAATGATTCCTTTGTAATTTTTTAGGATACTTTAATAATATTTCTGTAAATGGGAATGGTAATCCAGATATTTATTTAAAGTGGAATCTGTCTCTCCAAGATTTCCAGAGTTTTTGTCTTTTATGGGAAGATTGGATCCATACTGTTCTATCCCTTTCAAAATACCTATCAGAGATTGTGTCTGGAGACGAAATATTTCACAATATGCTTAAAATTTTGTCATACTGTTTTCCCATGCCACTGCTTTACACTTCTCTGCAAGAAAAAACAGATTAAGACGACAAATATTCCAGTACGTGAGGGGTGGTTGTTTACACAAATTCCTTTCTTCACTATATCAATTACAAAGAGATGTTGGTGTTCTGTACTTTCATACTCCTTATCAAACAATGCATCCAAATGAATTACAAGAACTTTGACTTTTGAGCTGTTGTATTTGCTAACTTAGTACAAACAACAGATTTATTTTCTTTTCTTTTTTCTTTTCTTTTCTTTTCTTTCTTTCTTTCTTTCTTTCTTTCTTTCTTTCTTTCTTTCTTTCTTTCTTTCTTTCTTTCTTTCTTTCTTTCTTTCTTTCTTTCTTTCTTTCTTTCTTTCTTTCTTTCTTTCTTTCTTTCTTTCTTTCTTTCTTTCTTTCTCTCTTTCTCTCTTTCTCTCTTTCTCTCTTTCTCTCTTTCTCTCTTTCTCTCTTTCTCTCTCTCTCTCTCTCTCTCTCTTTCTTTCTTTCTTTCTTTCTTTCTTTCTTTCCCTCTTTTTATCCAGTATTACTCATGATAGTTTTGTATTTCTCTTCCTTCCTTGTTTTCCACTGTTCTGGAATTCCAGTACAAGATAATCCTATGCACAAAATTTGTGAAAAGTCTATATAAACTCCAGAATTGTAATAACCTCCAGCTGCTAGCAGAAGGACAGTTAAGCAGCAATCTTTATTTTATAGGCCTCTCCTGTCACTTCATGATTTTGGAGAATGCAAAAAATCCACATAAATGTCATTCATGTTTGACCTGTTTTTACATAAATGAATGGCATAATGAAGAAATCTGCAAGATATCCTACGTCAGATTCTACCCATGCAAAAGGGCTCTTCTTTAAACCACCACCAATAGTAAGACTTGCTCATATCTTTTCAGATCTTTGTGCTATAGCACATATAGCTGAAAAAAAGACACAAAATTAATAAGTACAGGCAATTTCATGAGCTGGTATAATCACGTAAGTGTTTTACAGTCACTGTTCCTTTAGCTGTCTGTGTGAGTATTTCCTGTCAAATTTTGACTTGTAATTTCAGGTTTCAAATGAAAACATTATTGGGTTTTGATCTGATTTTGGAACACCTTCATATTTTTACTGTATCTGGCTGTCAAATTCCTTCTCATAATAATAAATGATATGAAACTATATATAAAATACTTTAGTAATTAAGAGCAAAAGCAGAATATCATAATGTATTTCAACATTTTGTATTTTAATGAACTAACCACAATTCTGCTAATAGCTATTGCAATCCTTGCAGAGGTATCAATCATATGAAAAATACCCCAAACCCAATAATTAACTAGACAAATGACATCAGAAAATTAAGACCCTTTAGAGTTTTGCCAAGGAAAACAGTGACTAGTGAAATTAGATCAATCACTGAATGCAGCAGGCTTGGCAGAAGGGAGTCAGAGAAAACTCTTGAGTCTGGGAATATGTGCCTGAGGACACGGACAGGATTAGTAAATGAGAACCCATGCCTACTTGAGATGAAGAGGCAGAAAATTCCCCCTGGGCTCCTGTCCCTAGAGGAAAGAGGACTTCTAGTACTAGAAATCTTTGGCTTAGTCATTGATGGATAAGAGAAGAAGGTGTATGAGGAATCAGCTTTTCTGTACAAGGTCAGTATTAGTTTCTGTGTGAGAAGGGAAGGGGACTGAGAAGCCTGGTGCAAAGAGTAAGTGGGGAAGTAGGAATCAGGGAACCTGGATGCTGGATGATAAAGAGAGGACTCCATCATCCTTGTGCCTGCTTGGGAGAGGGCATAATTCCCAAGCCCAAGCACTGCATTTTGTCCTTCATTAAAGCAAACAGCCAAATCCCCTTTTAATTTATTGAAAGCAAGTTTTAATACATAACCTTAGCCTTTTGCTTTTTGCTACCTACTCTCAATATGGCATTCTGCACTCTCAAGTCTACGCATTTGGGAAAATGGATGGATTTCTTAGGAATTTTCTGAAGTTATATAATAAATTTTCCTTGCAATTGAGCTCATGGAGATGACATATGAAAGCTGAGGTATTATGTCTCTCTAACTGCAGAAGACATTCAATTACATAGGGAAGACATTAGAAAGGTACCACCAGTAGCTGGGCATCTCCCTTTGAGCCTTATTGGGTTTTCTGTTTCTAAAAAGAGTTAGAGTCCAGCATGGAAGGAGAAGGAAGGGGAACATTTTCCTCCCATGGGCACAAGTTTCTTGAAAATTTCCTCTCTCATTACACTCTCTTCTCTCAAACTCTTAAAACATAAGCTAAATCCAAGAAAGGCCCTCCAGGACAAAGTAGGTACCATAGACAATGTCTACTGATATACCTAGTGACTGAGGTAAATTAAAAATGGTGGCCAATATGAAGAGCTGCAAAAAAAAAATGTGGCAAGCGTGATGTGATTGGTACTAACTGAGTGTCCAGGTAATAAAATGGCAGATAAAATTGAGCAGAGATTACCATAAAGTGATATATATGGGAAGAAACAATTTAAGCTTAACATATACAGTGGTGTTCCTAGAGTAGATAATTACTATTATGACCTGAAATCATGCCATATAAATAGATACTTCTATGAAAATACTACCTCATGCTTAAACAGCTGTCAATGCAGACAGAAAGTTAGGAATTATTAAGAAAGAATAAAGGAAAAAAAAGGAAAACAATACTGTGCTACCATAAAATAAATTTACAGCGTCTCCAGATCTTGAATATGACATGTAGTTATTTTCATCCATCTCAGAAATTATAAAATAAATCAAGAGAATGGCAATAAAAAGGATGCAGAATATCAAATAGGTTCAGTATGAGAAAATGAAAAACTCATTCTGGACAACAGCTGATCTAGAAGAAAAAGATAAAAGTTTATACAATCCTGTGTGGCATGGAGATAGGAAATAGGGTATGACTTTCCACTGTCTTTTTCAATAGAAGACACTTCAGATGAAACATGAAGTTAACATATTCAAAATAAACAAAAGATATACCTTTGCATGCATACACAATTAACCTGTGAATCTCCCTACATATTGTGGATTCTGAAAGTTTACATAAATAAAAAGTGGTTAGGACAAACGCATGGAAGCAAAATCTGTTCCAGGCTTTTAATGTAAATGCACCTCCTCTCTTGTGAGGTATGGAAGGTGTGAGAGATCATGAAGCCATCAAGCCGCACTATGATGAGAAGTCAGATGAGCAAAAGGCTCCAAATTACTTGGTAGCAACTGTGACTACTAGGAGATTATGTGTACAGGGAGAGCATTTTAGGAGCACCTAAAACTGTAGCTCTAACTGGACTCAGAAGACTCAAGCAGAACAATGCTCATTGCTAACTCCCAAATTTCCCCTGACCACTCCCAGGGACAGAAAGGTGCTGTTCTGAGAGAGGCCAGAAACCACCCTGTGATGTTTTCTGGTCCAATGGGGAGATTTTGCAAGTTTAGGCAAAAACTCTATATGGTAGGGTGCAGTCAGATTGGCCTTCCTCACTTCATGTCTGCTTTTGAAGACGAAGTTTTGATTAGCCAAAGTCCTCTGTCATTAACTTTTTTTAGTAATGATAATTGTAAAGCAAAGATTAGGGAAAATATATATTTCTCAGGGGAAGTTATGTGGCTGTTCCCTAGATATATTCTTAGTGGGGCACTGCTCTTCTAACAAAGAAGTGTTTCTGCTCCTTGTGGGAAATGCAGTTCCCAGAACAGTTGAAGACTGCAAAGGGAAGTGCAACCTTCTTTAGGGAGCCATAACAAATACCATCCCCAAGGCTCACAGAGAGAAGCAGGGATTCAGATGCTGTGTCTGCAGAGCTGAAGTCAGACTAGCAGCAATGCACAGATAGCCTGTGTGGTTTCTATAGTACAATCATGGTTTATTTGTCAGCTGTAACATTGATCTGTTTTCCATTTGTACTGCTTTTCCTATAAACTACATGTCCTTCCCATCTGCTAAGAAAATATTTATAAAAACCTCCAGATAGAGGGGCAATAGCCCCTATGCTGAAGAAGTCAACAAAAAATGTTGTCTGAAGAAGTCAATAAAAAATGTTGTTGTCGTTAATGGAAGGTATAAATGATTGAATATTATTGGTTGTACAGGTTACTGCCTCTTTGTCATCCCACTTCAATGTGCCCAGAAGCCTAGTAATACCTTTTATTCAAAGTTTAGCAGTTTAACTAAAGTGCTTAGGACTGTCAAAATATATGGAACACAATTAATATCTATGTGAAGTAATTGATCTGGAACATATGAACACTTTATAACACTTGAATGCAACAACCTAAGCTAACAATACTCACAGATATAAATATACATAGTTAGACTTCTTGAAACAGTTTGTTTCTTTACACTTGCAGTGCTGAAAATTATGCTGTTGATCCTGTTGATGCAACAAAATCACCATGAAATTCAAACAGACTGTCTTAAATGAGTCACCACTAGGTGTTTCCTACACTACTGTAAAAGAACAATATCACCAATATAAACAAATTAAGAACATGTAGTGTTTCAGAAAGCTAGATGCCAACATGACTGTAGTATTATTGTCATTAAAATGGAAAATATTAGAAGTTTGGCATTAGCAGATATGGTAACACAAATTGATTGTACAAATCCCAGGCTGGATACCACCATACCATGCCCTGACTGCCAAGTATAGCATGCCTTTACATCTTCCCTACCAGGGGATTTCTTGGCCTACAGACTGCCACCTACTGAAGGGACCAACTCTGGGGTGCAGTGGAAGTCAACCCCTGCATTCTTAGTGAGATAGATCTTAGCTATACCTCCTGGCATTGTTTTTACAATTCTCAACTAATTATTTTTTAAATTGCTTCTACAAAATTTATTACCTACCAGGTGCTGCTCTGTTCTGAAATGTTCATGTAAGTAGCTTTACACTCATTTGTCAAATAAATTAACCTGGCATATTCTTTAATACCTTTATTTTTTTTAACTAATTGTAAATCATTCATCCTCAGACAAATTTAATCTTTAATGCTCTGCTGGATTTTAATCAAATAATAAAACTAGTGATACAGAAACTACAATAGGATTTTAAATCACTACAGATTATCTGGATAACATTACAAATGCCATCTTGTCACATGTCCAAAGATTGCACTTACAAAATGTCTTTTTACTGACAGTGGTGGCTTGAGCCTGGCTGGACACCATGTGCCCACAAAAGTCTATCACTCCCCTCCTCACCTGGGCATGGGAAAGAAACTAAAACTAAAGGTTCCTGGGTAAAGATGAAGAAAAGGGAGATCGCTCAGGAATTACTGTCATGGGCAAAACAGGCTCAACCTGGAAATTAATTTAATTTATTGTCAATCAAATCAGAGTAGTGCAATGAGAAATAAGAACAAATCTAAAACCCACGTTCCCTCCAC
>JACBWW010000001.1:30535458-30549819 GCA_020086605.1 Lanius collurio | reverse complement strand
AGTGAAGTTACTGCTGCCATTCCACCCCTCCAGCCTTTTTGCATCACTTCTACATGCTGGTATATAGCTCTGTGTGCATCATAGAGAGTGCAGATAATTACTTCAATTGGCAAAAATCCACTGGAAAGTAGTTAATTTTAATTAAATTGAACAGCTGATCTGCTTTACTGTGTTTCCTCCACTGCTATAGCTACAAAAGTGAGTGACATGGGATGGCACCACTGCCACATTTAAAATTTATTCTTCTTTTTCACACTAAAATGCAGTATATATATGAGTGCCAGTCAGACGATCCAAAATTTTTCCTTTCCTGAAGAACATAACCCCAGTATGTTAGAGATAGTTTTCTGTTTTCCTCTCAGTTCATGGACCAAATTACTGCGTAACTCGTAACTCAAAGTTGCACTGCCTTCCTGCCTTCCAATAAAAGGTTTGTTCTTAGTTGGTACTCTAGTAATCACATACACGAATCAATCATTTCACTGTTTTTCTGTGCAGTCCACATACATCTTAGTGCTTAATTCACAGAATCACAAAATATGCTGATTTGGAAGAGAGCCACAAAGATAATGTAGGATTCAATCAGTATATTTTTAATATACTGGCCAAATTCCCAGTTCATTATTGCTTGATGAAATAATAACGAAGCTAGGATGTGTTAGATTATTTTCTAGGATTATTTTTGCAATTAATTTAACTTTTACACAGAAATATACACCTTATCATAACCAACCTTAACATCATTATACAGCAAAGCAGATGAAATATTATAAGTTGAGCTGATTTTAAAGTCCTCCAGTCTAGGTTAATAGTCTCTCTTCTGCCGAACAACCAAATCAGAAAGACAAGATTATTTGCTTTATTTAGGACCCATCCTCTGACCAGAGTAAAGGATGAGCAAACTTTGTTTGGAGCAAAGCTATATCGTGGGAAATGTTAGACACTGAAATCTAGCAGCTCAGTATCTAAAGGCTTCAATGAACGAGGGCCAGAGTGCTCAGCACCTTGCAGGAGAAACTGCATAGTGAAGCAGCCTCTGCAGGAGACAGGATCACTGCTCTTTAGAAAAGAGCGGGCTGTTACAGTACATGGTTCAGTTACCAGAGTAAAAAAAAGGAAGCTAAATATAAAGACAGACCTAAAGTCTTCACTTCATGCAGAGTCTTTAATATATCTTGAATTAAACCTATGGTGTTCAGGAATCTGGATTGCCATTTGGAAGAAAGCATTTTCAGACAGCAAACATATCTTTAGAAACTATAGGGAAGGCTCATCACGCTAAAAATTCATATGAATGCCATCTATAGGTGTAAGGGAGAAGATTCCAAAGATAAAACTATGAGACGCTGTACATTAACCCCAAATGAAATAACAGACCTATTAAGGAACTTGGGGTGAGAAGGGAAAGGGGACTGAGAGCCACTGCAAGGCTATCAAGAGCTGTAGAGCATTCAGTCTCATCAAGACAACTGCTAACAACTTTAGGACATAAATAAATAATACATACCATGCCAAATCCATTGATGTTTGTCATCAGAAGTAAGTAAGAAAGAAGAAATTTAGAGCTGTAGCATGGAGTCCACAGGTAAGATCAAGGATATATATTTCATACACAATGTTTTTCTTTTATAAAACACCACCTTTTTAAAAATACACTATAGTAGATTCCATGAAAAAAATGTGGCCAAGGTGAAAGAAATGTGGCCAAGGTAAAAAAAAATTAGAAACTGAAGCCATGGCTGAGATAGAACTTGCATTTTATTTCTTTTAAACATCAGTATTATATAGTATGAACTATCTCAGGACTGCTTGATTCACAAACCCCTTTAGAAATACTTGCTGGAACACAAAAAAGTTCTTCCCAGTTATTAAAGAAAGTAGGTCACTGGTTTCTGCATTCAGATACATTCAAATAATGTGTCTTTTTAAACTTTAAACATGTCTCATTGTATACAGTTCTCAGTAACAAATACCCATGTCCTTTGGTGCATATGAAAATAGGGGCTGAGACACCCAATGTTTGATATACTGCACATGCACCATTCATTAATCTCCCTGACAATTTATATGCAGAGTTTTCAGGTTATCTAAATATAAACTTGCACATAGCTTCAGAGCATGGAGGGTTCACACCCTTTTTAAATGTAGGCAACCCTTCTCCTCCATGAATTCCCACTAGGCCTCTATAGTGCACTTGCCAAAATGCTGAAGCTCAGCAGGTGTGGTCTTTCTGTAAATATTTCCCTGTGGAATTTTAATGCGAACCTCTCACATATTTATATGTTAAAAATATAATATGCAGAGAAATGTTTGCTGCATAAAGACCTCAGTTTTAAAACTCAGAGGGAAAGGGACTCTTTACATATACACTAGCTAAGTGTATTTGAAAGCTGCTAAATCATTTAAAGGCACAGTTCTAGGAAAGCCATGGGTTATTCTGGAAACCAAAGGAGATTCAGGATACTCAACACCTAGCATAATGTTTCACAATATGAAAGTTAAAAAGTGCAACTACATGTTTCCAGGTAGGTGGCATGATGATGATTCACTCGGTCTTTACAAAATAGTTTGCAGATTAAATGTTGTGCAAATGCTGTGTGTAATGGAACATACCCTCAGTGCATCTTGGCACTGTCATGCTTGTTAGGACACGGTGATTACAGTGGTGCTCTGCTGAGAGAGAGATTACATTTCTCACAGATTCTGTTCCTGACCCAGCCACACTATGACCTGGTAGATAAAACTGAACATACCAACATCTGGCCTGAGAGCAACCACGTTATACCATTAGAATTGAGATATCTCTTAAAAAAGAAGTTAAAATTTATACCTTCTAATATAGGGAAATTACCCTCCCCCCCCTTTCAGCTGAACAATCTGTTCAAGGGTCTGAGTCTGGACTCACTGCACATCCCACGTAGCTGGTTCTTAGAACAAACAATTCCTTTGGGTATAAAACCCACACTGGATTCTGACTCAGTTGGAATAAATTATTTCTAACAGGAAAGAAATCAAATTAGCTCAGTTTTGAGGCACACATGATCAGAGAAGTAAAAGCAAGTGTGTAGTGTAATTGCATTACAAGTAAACTGTCTATAGTCAGTTACAAGAAAAACAGAAAGATGCTGCCTACTCAGCTACCTACTTTGTGGAAGTACTGTGTGGATCATCAACTCCTGCCTTCTGCAAAACTCCTTTCCAGTCCACCTATATTCCACTAGTTAATGCTGTATCTATATCACAAAGTGAAAAAAAAAATTGAGGACTCTTGCACCGGAGAGAAGAAATTTATTTTAAATTCTTGTAACTAAAGGGGAAAAAAGCCCACCACCTTTAGGTGGCTCCTTAATGAGGCAAGATCTGTCACCTTCTGATGGAGAAGCACTATTTCATGCAATTAAGAATACTGACATTTCTATTTAACATATGCTAATAATACAACATATATCCCTTTTTGTTTTTCTCATGTCCAAATCCACCACCTGCAGTCTGCATTACCAAGGGTAAATGGATACTAAAGCTTTTGTCAGTTGAACCTGTGCTACACTATGATTTCTGGGAACATAGCCCACATTCATTGTGCTACAATGACTGGACTTGCTTTGGGACAGGCCTGCATTGCTAGAAGCCTGTTGCCCCTTCTCATCCTTCATGCAGATGTACTTGAAGGTGTTTGTCAAAACCCTTCATGTTTGGTTTTCTATTTGCCTCTGCTAGAGCATCAACTGTTGTGATCTATTCCTGATGATAAATTTTGGTGGAATAAGCACCTAGTGAAGCTGCAGCATACAGGGTTTGAATATGACAACCACTTTATTGACAGCCAAAATAAATTCATAACTGCCTCTCTGCAGACCAGTGCTCCTAAGGCATGGAATCAGCACAGTACAGTAGGATCACTGCTACGTTTTTAAATGACAAGTTGGTTGATAAATCTGAGCAGCTGAAGAGTGCAGAGGTACATTTCCATGGTGCTCCACAGCACAGCTAGGTGCAGACTCTATCCATCTCCTGCAGTTCTGGTTAGTGTTGGCCAGCCAAACATTAAAACTGTTGGAGTAATGGAGGTTCTTTGGTTTGGCCACAGGTGACAGGCACCAGAAGTAGAACAACTTCTGGCTTTCAGATAACGGAGAGGTCACACTCTGTAGCAAACAAGGGTAATGGTTGTACCCTTAGCTCAGTTAACAAAAATAATGTCACCTGCAGCATTTGTTCACTGTCAGGGCAAGTTTATAGAAGAACTTTTCCATGTAGAAAAGATAGATTATACCAGGATTTCGAGCAAGTCTTGTCTTTTCTGACTCATGAAACTTCTCTTCTTTGCCAAATAGAGCTTGGCAAAAGAAAGTCTGACTTTATGCTTACAGCTACTGGGAGGGAGGCAGAGTGAGATGCAGTTTCAAAAGTCCTTACAATAGCAAATGAGCGAGTAATGAAATGACAGATTATATTCAATCCAAATATTACACATACACAATGGATTACCTTAATTTACTAAGCACCACTTAGGAAAGAGGCCTCTGAGTCATTGTAGCTGTTATCCTTTTCCTAACAGTGCCTTCCTTTTGAGCCATGCCACAGCACAGACTGCATGGGCTGTATAGAGGTGGGATTTGCTGAAAATCAATAACATTGTTTTTAATGGAGATTTAGAGATTTTGGGCAAGGCCATAAGGATAACCCATGGTGTAAGCATTCACTGGAAGAGTTATGAGGACTGTACAAGCAGTAATAGGAGGATAGGGTAACAAGTAGTGGTATGTAGCTCTATTTATGAATGTATTTATTTACTGTACATAAACACTTAAACACATTTTGAGTAATGTTTTTCTTCAAGAAGATTCTTCTTACAAGTATGAATCAATAAAATATCTCACAAACTTAAGCAAAAAGACACCTGATTATTTGCCAGGTAAGCTATCTAATGCTGTGGAGTAATGTTTTTATAGGTCTACTTCATTTATTCTACCTAAAATTTCTCATTTACTCATATTTCTCTCTACAGCTTTTTTATAGCCCAAATTTGTTCAATTTTTGGGTAACATTTCCTGAAATAAATAAACTGTGCCCTTCAACTGTCCCTTGCAGTCAATTATATTAACTAGGACAGCTATTCTTCGGACATTTTATAAGACACTGAAACCCTCATCCGAACTAGGCCACCAACTAATTGCTATGCACAGGCAACAACGCCACATTATTTCTGAAACTCTGTCATCCTTGCCCTGTAACTCCAAAGCCACAGTAATGGTGAATTATTTTGTGCATGACCACTTGAAACTAGAAAATCTGCTGCTTAAACAAAGTCTCTGTTATTTCCTTTCTTTTGCACAAGAGAAAATAACACTGGACATTTTTACAAATTAAGCTCAGAAGAAATAACTTTATAAAAGGACATAATGCTACTTGGAAAGTATTGTCAAACTTCAAAATGACCAGATGAATTAATCTTCAAAATATTGTCTTAGAAATAAGGCATCCTTTTGGGTTTTTGGTATAGGAAGTTGTTATCTATATAGAAATCTTTATTAGATGCTTTTTAGCTTCATATTAAGAATTTATGGTATGCAGAACCACTGTATTAAAGCTATAGTCTCCAGACCTTTGAGGGCCTCTATAGAGCTGTATAGAAAGACTCTGTAGATGACAAGGTTAACAGATCTATCAGTGAATAAATTCATGGGACATTGATTACTACTACCAGGGTAACCATGAGGTGAGAATCACTTTAAAAGTATTTGGAGAAAAACACTCTTCTTCATGCTCTAGTGAAGTGTAAACTCATGAGCCCTTACTCAGGTGTTCTCTTTTAGGTATTAAGCTAGGTAAAATGATAAACAGTGAGATCGAGTGCACCCTCAGCAGGATTGCCAATGGCACAAAGCTGTGTGGTTTGGTTGACATGCTGGTGGGAACGGATGCCATCCAGAGGGACCTGGACAATCTTGAGAGATAGGCCTACGTGAACCTCATGAAATTCAACAAGGCCAAGTGCAAGCTCCTGTACCTGGGCCAGGACAATCCTAAGCACAAACACGGGTTGGGTGGAGAATGGATTGAGAGCAGTCCTGGGAAGAAAGGCTCGGGGGTTTGGTCAACAAGAAGCTCAACGTGAGCTGTAAATGTGCACTTGCAGCCCAGACAGGCAACCACATCCTGGACTTTGCATGAGAAGACAGGCTGAGAGAGCCAGAGCTATTCAGCCTGGAGAAGAGGAGGCTCCAGGAAGACCTTATAGCAGCTTTCCAGTACCTAAAGGGGGCCTCCAAGGAAGATGGAGAGGCATTCATTACAAGGGCATCTAGTGATAGGACATGAGGGAATGGCTTCAGACTGAACTCTTTCAGGTTTAGATTAGATATTAGGAAGAAGTTATTCACTATGAGAGTGGTGAGGTTGCCCAGAGAAGCTGTGGATGTCCCATCCTTGGAAAAGTTCAAGGTCAGATTGGATGGGGCTTTGAGCAATCTGGTCTAGTGGGTGGTATCCCTGTCCATGGCAGAAGGTTGAAACTATGTGATCTTTAAGGTCCTTTCCAGACCAGGCCATCCCCTGGTACTACTTTTGCCTTTGCATTGTGTACTCATGCTGAAGCTGTCTAGGCCTTTTACAAGTCATTACAAACCAAATATGATTGCCACCAATGTCCATGATTCCTTTACCAAGTCTGTACAGCCTCCCAATAAAGCAGAGTGGCAAATCTCTACTTCACAAAGTAGTGCCTCATCCTTCTTCCCTGATGATTCAGCTGCTTTTAACTTTTAATTGGTCTTGTCTAAGTGATTTGTACATAAAAAACCTGAGCATGGCTGGAATCTCATGTGCTAAACCTCACGTGCTCTGGCAAGTGAACTGCATGTAGAGGACCCCACACAGTTCCCTTTGCGTAAGGAAGGGTTTCTGATGAGCTAGGACTTGTGTTTGAGTTTCTGCCAACATTTTTGTCAGAAGGTTTGTTTTTAACATTGCTAATGATTTGGAAAACAAAACAGAGTTTGTAGAACAATATCCAAAATATTTACGGTAATTAGCATGTGGAAAAGAAAAAGCCCTTCATGGGGTCCTGTGTATAGGAGATGAAGTAGTTAAAAAAGGAAAATTTCTGAGCCCACTTTGTTGCTAAACTGTTACAATTCCTGTACCAGGCATAACCATGGAAACAAACAATGAAAGTGCACTTGCTAACACTATTCTAAAATTATCCTAAAGGTGCTGAAGTTGTTTGAAATTTTGTCTAATTGGCAGAGCTGAAAGATTTCACTCTTTTTATATAAACAATAAAAGGAGTATTGAAGATTTTCCACTCTTATTCCTGGAACATAGATCTGATACATCAATTCAAGTAAAAGTGTTGTTTGGGGCCTTTTTCTAAATCCTACTATTCCTAGCAAGACAGTGAACTCCCAGCATTAAGATACAAATCATACCATAAAGTCATAGTAATTTAATTCTGGCATTCAAAAATCTTCTGTTTGGACTTCAGTGTTAGCGCAACTAAAATGAAGCCAAGGAAAATTTGTTTTGAGACAGTTAACCAAACAGTCTAAAAATTTTTACTTCTCTTAATCTGAAACATTCTTCCACAAAATACTTCTAAAATATTTGAGATGGAAATTTATGTGCACATCTAAATTTCTGAAACCATGTGCAGTGTTAAAATAAGCATTTGCATTAGTGATGAAAATACAACACTATCAAGATTCCCTATCCTTCAGATAAGCAGGCTTGGGAGTCTAGAAATATTTTACATTCCTCATCCCCAGCCAATTCAGGAAATTAGTTTTAAAAGGATATTTCAAGGAAGATTTGCTTGATTTTGAATAGTTTGAAGAGAAGGAATGTGATTTTTCATGCCTTTATGTAGGTCATTTAAGTCACTCCAGAGTGTCTGTATATTCAAAATAGTGACATTTTTAATCACCTATGAAATCTATTACTCCTCACATTTGCTTTGTTCTTATGAGATTAAAAGACAACAAGTTAATAGTTGGGCCTCTACAGTTTTGTGGGGTTTTTTTTATAGAAAGATTCTTAGAAAACTGCACTATTTGGAATAAAAACTGAAAAAAGGTTGGATGCTTATTTTGAGCATTGTTTAATCTTGAAACATAAATACAGACAATATCTTTTGAGAATATGCTGCACTGTGGCATACATATTTTATTTGCCTTCTGCTAGATTTACTGTGATAACAAGGGCATGGTCTATCATTCAAAACATTAACACTGGGGTGTAGGAAAATTAAAGTCTCATTGTAGCCCAGGCCTACTGTGAAGTGTGAGTGAGTGGCTATGCCGACGTGCAACTACTCCTATGTGCCTCTTCCTGATTTACATCTGACTTGAGAAGCGATGGAAGTTCCTAATGGTACCATGTGTGCATGGACATTCTCTCACAGTGCTTCAATACCTCTGACAACACGTACTGGGCCAGGTACTGCTTTTTTCCTGTGACACCTGGACAATGCAATGTGGACTAACAAATTGTAACAGGCATTCTTACTGTTCTATTGACTTATATATATTATGTATGTGTTATGCTGAAATAATTTTAGTATTTCTATGAATCCAGCACTGGATTCCAAAATTGTGGAGTCTTAGGATTCTTACCAGTAGTTGTTGAAGTTCAACAGTTTAACTAGATTTAAGGCATGCAGGATAAAACCCTTAGAAAGGGATAAAGGGTGAGAGGTAGGAAGCAAGTTTGGAGTAAAAATCCCACTGGTCAAACAGATACAAGCCTACATAGAAGGAGAGTCAGAAATTGTGGCAAGATCAAAGAAAGCTGGTGAATTCATGAGCAGGAACAGCCTTTTGTGGCTCTAATGAAATTCCTGTAAAAATACCTGCACATTTGGAGACTTTGTTACCCTCAGCAGTGTACTACCCGCAGAATCACTAACAGTCCACATTGGAAAGGATGTCTGAAGTTCATCTGGCCCAGCCTTCCGTTGTCAACAAACTGAACTTCAAAGCTGGATCGTTCACAGCCTTGTCAAGTTTTGAAAAGCTCCAGGCATGAAACTCTTCAACCTCTCTTGGCAGCCTGCTCGAGTGCTCACCATCCTTCTGACTGAAAATGTTGTGCTTAAGCCCAACCGGACATTCTCTGGGTGCACCTTGCTTGGCACTGCACTCCTCATCTGTGAAAAGAGCCTGGCTCTGCCTTCACCATACCCATCTCCTGGACAGGGTGCAGTGGGGGCTGGGGCCAGGGGGGTCCCTGCTGGGGCCAGCAAGGCAGACAAGGTCTCACCAGGTCAGGCTCTTCCCACCACCCCCACTGAAGGAGGAGGGCAGGCTGGGGTAGCTGAGGGCAGCCCGTCCATGAGTGCTGCGCTGCTGAGGCCAGTCTGAGGTTGAGCTGAGGACATGAAGCAGGGTCAGCCTGGCGAGGGTAACCAGGGTCAGGGGCCTGACCACTGAGTGACTCTGTAGTTACAAGGCTGCAGGGGCCACGCTGGCAAGTCAGCCCACAGGTGGTCAGGGTCCAGGACATCAGGGCCATGGCCAGGAACAAGCAGGGCTGTGGCACTGCTGAGGCAGTGATTGATGGCCCTGAGAGCTGATATGGGGTACTGAACCAGGGCAGGGTGGGGAGGAGCCCTGGGAGTGTGGGCAGGGACAGGCAGGCTGGCAGGGACCCCAGAGTGCTGGCACGTGGGCATTTCAAACCTTCTAGTAGATTCTGCTCTTAACTTCAGGAGTCCATTGTCTACTTTGAAGTAATCTTTTTCAAAATCCACCTTTGTGTTATAAAAGTCACTTCTAGGTAATAAATCATTCTTAAACACTAACCTCATACTGCTTATCCAGTTCAATTTTTGCTTCTCCTTCAGCCCAATTAAAAACATAGGTCCCAATGATAAAAAATTTAACTTCATTTTCAAATTACCTAGCACAAGTCAGGATTGCTACCACTACTGTAAAATGTTTAAGTTATAGAGACTTTAAAAATGCTTCAATTCTGTTCATAAATCATTAAACAATTCATCTTTTTTAAAACTAACCTCACATCCCTGCCAAATTTGACTTGGTATTGCCAAGCCAAAAACCAAATTTATACTCAATAAAAATTTCTAACTCAGTAAACAAATGTATAAGAAACAAATGTTTCTATAAATACACTAGCAGCAAACGGAGGGTTAAGGAGCATTGCCATTCTTTTTTTAGTTACCACCCCTGGAGCTATTTAAAAGTCATGTAGGCCTGTCACTTAGGGCCATGGTTTAGTGTTAGACTTGGCAATGCTGGGTTAACAGCTGGACTCAATGATCTCCAAAGTCTCTTCCAATCTAAACAACTCTATGAACTCCCCTAACCTCTGTCCCCTCACAAAAGAACCTGGTTGTACCCGATTGCAAGCCCAGCAGAAGTTAACAGTGTTGCACTATTGCAAAAAAGCAATTGCGCTGAGGAGTATGGAGGGCATTGCTGTGGTTAACACATATGAAGTAAGGCCTTCCATTGATTCAGGCCTGCTGAGGTCTGGCCTGGAGTACCATGACCCACAGTGAGCACCCAGCTGGAACCATCAGTTGGTAATAGTTCCACTACAGATCTTAATGGAGTAAGTCAGACATGACACATGAGTACCACCCTAAAAGTAGCTAACTGGATGTTTTCATCAGGACAGGAGAGTTCCCTTTCTCTTCTTCCAAACTGGCAGCCCTGGAAGCTGACCCCTCCCCAGTGTCACAGCAGGATATAGAGCTCCTGAAATGAACAGTGGTTCAAAAAATAGTTTAAGGGAGTCCAAATGCTCTGATCACTCATAGCCTAACACAAGGATATTTCCCTAATTCCATTCCTAAATATTTAAATAGAGTGAGTCATCTTAATTAATTTACAACAATGACTTTTTTTTTTCCTGGACTTACCTGTCTTACTACTGGCTTGCCAAGAAGGTTGTCAAGTTTCTGGCTGAGATAGAGTTAATTTCCTTCCTAATATCTGGTACAGTGCTGCATTTTGGATTTAGTAGGAGAATCATGTTGATAACATTCTGATGTTTCAGCTGTTGCTCAATAGTGTTTACCCTCAGTCAAGGACTTTCCATCCTCTCATGCTCTGCCAACAAGGAGACACAAAAGAAGCCAGAAGGGAGCATATCCAGGACAGCTGACACGAACTAACCAAAGGGATATTCCATACCATCCAACATCATGCTCAGTAAATTAAATTGGGGGATTTGGCCAGGAGGGGCCAATTACTGCTCAGGGATGGACTGGACTTTGGTCAGAAGGTGGTGAAAAATTGTCTTGTGCATCGCTCGGTTTTCTTGGGTTTTATTACTCTCTTTTTGTTACCTCACTTTTAATTACTATTATTATATTGTATTTTACTTTATTTTGTTTATCAGTCTGTTCTTAACCCATATGTTTTACCTTTTTTCTAGTTCTCCTCCCCTTCTCAGGAAGTGAGTGAGCAGCTGCATAGTACTTAGTTTCTGGCTGGGGTTAAATCACACCACCAATGTTCCTTCTAGTCTTTTTTTTTCCCTAGGACTGTTTCAAGTAGAGCTTTTTATATATCCTGAGAACATCTGAGGAGATTTTGAGAGACAAGAATAAAGAAGGTGGGAGGAAACCATAAGTACTTATGAAAAATAATGAGTAAGAGTTTTAAAAGTGTTCCACATGGAAACCATTTGAGAAAAAGAATTAGGTGCCTGCCAGAAGGGCAAAACCACTGTATTTTCTGTCAGAAACACATTGATAGTGTACAAAGCTCACAAATAATCTGAATATGGGCTAACATTTACAGAAATACCTGTATCGTGTACACAGACATTACAAATACTTGGTCACTTACAAATGCTTTATTTATAGTCCTGCAATACAGCCTTACTAACGCAACACAGTCCTCTTTTGGAATAATGACCTCTGACTGCAGATGTAACTGCTGAGCATTACTCTTTTAGACCTCTGAAGTATTTTAATGGTTTGAATATTTTGAGGTCCTGGAAAAGCCACTCTAGTATTTCTCTTGATCAAAGATACTCTGTAAAGGGAATACAAATGCACAGCTCAATTTGCAGGAGGGTAAAAAGTCTAGAAGAAAAATAATCTCTAACAGCAGACTTGGACAAATAAATCCCTACTTATCTCATTAAATGGTAAAATGTTCCACGTCTCAAGAGGAAGATTTCTACAGGTGACAGGTGGCATGTGACATCGTTTCTGCTTGTTTCTTTGGTCTTCTTTTTGAACTGAAAAGACCTTTTGCCATTCTTACCACTCATTTATCTCCAAAGACAGTTATGATTTAGTTTTTATTAGGATTTGAACATAACAAATGGAAATAAATTGTATTTTTAGGAAGGTAGGAAGGAGTAAATTTGTACTTCAAACACAGTAGTAAATGGTTTATGAAGTATTATTACATAAAAAAAAATATGCGTATACCCCCGTGAACTTGACTTTAATTTGCTGTTTCATTATATACCTTTTATAACTTGGGCAAGGTGAGTCAGGACAAGTGCTTATCAGGGGTCAGACCTCTGAGCAGGTATCCACAATGATTGCAATGACTTTTGACATAAATCAAAGAGAGTTTTTTTTAAATGGTGTTGCAACATGAAGATAAAAATTACATCAGTACACATGAATCTCAGACAAAATATTGCATTAGGTTAGCATTCTATCAGAACGGTTTCAGTGCACTCACAAAGAAAGGAGAAAGGATGTTTCTATGTTGCTTTTCAATTTTATAACTAAGAAAGACCTGAAATGAAACCCCATATCCCTGCTACTTATTACAGGATATATTCAGGGCTTGGGTGGGGAGGAAGGTACTTAGCTAGCCACCCAAATCCAAGGAAAGCTGGATAATTGACCAGAAAGACTCCAGGTTTAAAGTTTCTTCAAAACTTTCTAGTTTTAGTTTACTGCTTTCCATAATACAGAGATGGTGGAGCAAGAGAGAAATCTATTTACTGAATTTTCTGCTGACTTGCAAGTCAAGTTTCCAAAAATAGAGACTTGGAATGCTTCCAACTTTCCTTTGTTAGTTAACTGTAAATAAACTTTTCAGAGCTACTTAATAGGAAATTCAGTAAAGGCTGGATTTGTGGGAGTCTTATTTAAAAAAAAAAAAAAAAAGTTGAGATAGTAGTAATATGGGTACGAGGCCTACTGATTAAATGTAAAGAGGTAAGTTTGAATGAGCTGCAAAATCTTGATTTGTTCATTGCTGCTTGACAACAGAAACCAAACCCTTCTAAATTAATCTGCTAGTCACACATTTAAAGCTGTGTAAATTTTCCAGCAGGACTATGACATCCATATGGAAATTATTTTTGCTTACATACATGAATTTAGAGGAATAAAGTCACAGTCATACAGAACACAACGGGTTGTATGCAAAGAATTTCAGAACATACTGCAGTCAAGTGCCAGGCCGAGCGGTACAAACCAGCTGAACACCTGCTCTGCCCCAGTGCTCTCCATCCTGACCAGGCATAACCCCAGCCACCACAGCTGAAGCCAACCCACAGCTAATTACATCAAACATGTGCTCCTAACTGTAAGAAGCTACGCGGTCCGTCCCCTTCGGGAAAGATTGGATTTCATGGCCATTTAAATAGCAGAAAGAAAGTGAAACTTGAACGTGACTCAAGCGCAGAGGCCCGGCTCCTGCGTGTGGCCGCGCCCAGGGTGCTCAGCTGAGCCGCGGGGTCCCGGCCGATGGGCTCCGGGCGCGGTGCTCGGCAGCTCCTGTGCCAAACCCAGCGTGACGAGGCAGAGCCGCGCCTGTGAGCCGCCCGTGGCAGGTGATCCCAGGCCGGCCTGCTTCTCCGGGCGGCTCGGACGGGCTCTCCGCTGCGCTAGAAGGCGGCGCAGCCTGCACCCCCTGCATCGCCGGGCAGGGCTGCGGGTCCGCACCCGCGCCGTCCCTCGCACCTGGGCAGCCGCCCAGCTGTGCGCGGAGCCGCCGGTGACTCAGCGGCGCCCCGGTGACCCCCTCCCGGCGGCGCCTCGCCTCGGCTCTGCCCCCTCCCTCTCTCCCTCCCTCCCGGCAGGATCATCCCACCCCGCCGGGCGGTCACCTCGGCAGGAGGAGCCGCCGCTTCGCCTCCGCTCCCGCAGCGACCTGACGGCAGTCAGCCCCGCCGCGCCGCGCCATGCAAGCAGGGAAGGCAGCCGAGAAGAGGCGGGACGCCGCCCGGCCCCTGCAGCTCACCATGAAGAGGGGCTACGACGTGCTCCGCGACCCCCACCTCAACAAGGTAGGGGCGTGCGGGGCAGGTGCGCCGCTGGGCGAGAACGGCGGCTGCCCGCGCCCTCGCCGCGGCCCCCGCGGGTGCCAGACGGTCCTGCCGGGCGCTGCCTGCGGAGCCGGGCCCGCCGGGCCGCCT
>JACBWW010000001.1:30405318-30532388 GCA_020086605.1 Lanius collurio | reverse complement strand
CCCCCTTCTCCTCCCCCCTCCCCCAGTCCCTTGGTAAAGCATTTTGGGTGCCTGAGTGGTTTATGCCATCTCAGCAGTGGTGATACATCAAAAATCATACCAAACAGTGGATTGTGAGAGACTGAATTTAATTACTTGAGGATGTGGTTCCAGTTCTATGGACAGTAATTATAATTCAGTTTATTGTCTGAAATTTTAGGCTGCTAGTGTTTAAAAGTGTATTTAGAACCTTTCTGGTAATTGTCTGTCCTTTTCCCTCAGGAAACCAAACACATTGTAAACAGCAATTACAAGGAAAACAAACACAGTTTCACTTCTTTTCACTGAAATAGATTTGGCTGAGAGTTGTATGCTCCTTAAGCTGATGAACTACAGAAGTGTGGAAGTAATTTGCTCTTTCCCTACTGTAAATCTCATTTGTGATTTATTCAGTGGACAAGTTTATAATCTTAAAGCATGCAAGCAGTTTAACATTACAGTTTCATCTTTAATTTTTTACCTTTTAATATTTAAGCAAATAACATTTTCCAATAAGCTGCTTATTTCCAGAATCTTAGTGTAAATATAGACAAACATACATTTTAATACAAAACTTTCCCAATAGCCTGTGTTGGTTGCCAAGTGTAAACTCTTCCATGACTGAGAAACTTTGCCATTGGAGAAATGTTTTTTTTCCAGGCTGCTCTTGTATTCTTGCAGAGCAATTCAGTGAGCAGTAAATAAGTGACTCTATTAAATCTAAGTGCTGGAGGACTCTTTCTCTTCCCCAATACCTAATTTTAACTCCTCTACTGAGTGCTTGCTATCGCCATTGCTGAGTATAATGTGCTTGTCAACTGTTGGTCCCTCTTTTGTTCTTTCCTTTTATTCACGTTGCACTAAACTGCCGGAGGATTTCAGAACAGACTGTCTGATAGGACTGCTGAATATCTGAGAGCACCCATCTCACCTGCAATTGCATTGGTGTTTTATCCTTACATCTCCCAGATGTGATGCCCCTGGATCTTAGCAGGTTCTCCGCTGAGTGACATTAGTTTTTGGCTGGAGTTGATTGTCAGTGCATTGACAGGTTTGTCCTGCATACTGTTAATAAGGACAAAGTCTGGGATAAAGCACAAAGTATTTAAATCAGATTATTTTATCACTTTCTTCTATTTAATGTATTACAGTGTTCATTGCCTCCAATACTTTGCTCCTGACATAGTAGGTAAGTAGCTGTGGTTGGTGTTATATTCTTTTCTTCCTACTGGCCTCCAGTTCTTTGCTTGCAGTTATGAAATAGAGTGCTGAGACAGTGAGTTGGGAACAAAGTTCTGTGACTTGAATTAAAAGCAAATAAAATGAAGTAGTTATGCAGTAAGCTATCTAGCAGTAATAGCAACTGAATAGTGATATAAGTTGTCACAGGAAGCTGAAATCTGGAATTGTTTTGCTGCAAAGCTGCTTCAGGCATTAAACACAATTTTCAGTTGTGTAATTTTCTTTTGAGCTTCAGTAGTTGAATAAAAAATTAACCTTTTTACTTTGGATTGAGGAATCCTATGCCCATTGGTTATAAATGCTATTTGAATAGAAGCATTAATCCTGACACAGAGCACCTTGTAGACAGGATCTCTGTATTTGAAAGGGGTTAAATGTGCCTTTCTACACTAAGTTTTATAGAGATGCTGGCCAGAGAACTTGAGTGTTGTTTTTTTAATCTTATGTATGCTGACTATAAAAGGAGTAGAGTTCATGGAGAAATTTTACTTCTGTCTAGGTAAAATAAATTGCAAAGATTTTTTGTGCTGTCTGCAGAAAGCATATCTTAGAGTACAGAAGTTCTCACTTTGCATTCTGCACTTTATATATCCAGTTCTGCTGAATCAGTGTCTTGAGCTGTTGCTGAAAAAATACAAGTTGTGGCTGTAGGAGGCACAAGTTTCTCTCGCCCAGCCCTGCTTGTGGATGGGAGGACGAAGAGAACTGTGTGTGACAACACTGTTTCTTATTAACCCATGACTGGAGGTTAAAATGTGCCATCTTTGCTTTGTCATGCTTTCCTTTCTTGCCTGCTCAGGTGGGCTGTGTATTTCATTCATGACTTGCTTCTGGCTGCTGTTGCCCATGCCTGCAGGGGTTGATGCAGAGTTTCATGCCAAAGGTCTCCTTGCTCCAGGCTCTGATGTCTTAAGTGGCCACTGCCAGTGTGCTAAATACCGTTAATGATGGAGGTCTGAAGCAGAGTATCAATACTCTTCAATTTGGTCCTTCACTAAGTTTTTTCCAGTTTATAGGTGAGAATTTTACTGTGGAACAGCTGTTTCAAAGAAGGTTCAAAAGCATCATTTGGTGGAGGATGTGATCCTGGGGCTTCAGCCACAGTAGCAAGTAGTTTGTCCTCCCTGCAAATCTGCAGAGCTCTTGTAAGGTGTCATTTTCACTGCCCTGGCTGCAGTGAGTGTATGGAGGGTGCCTGTATGCTCTCCATCATGGCTGGAAGACTAGCATGGAAATGGCAGAAAAGAATAGAAATAACACTGTTGGTTTGTGTGCCTGTCTAACGAGATTGATTATACAGTAATCAAGTTTGTTAGTAGTAGGCCATTAGTTAAGCTTTGTTTGAATGTTCTTGTCATTCATGGAGATGCTTTTTCTGTACTTTGTGCCCAGACCAGGCCTTACCCATGACTGGGAATAGTTTTACAGAAATTATCTCTATTGTATGGTTTAACACAACGTCAAGGAGCTAAATCTGGTATAGAGAAAAGGCAATAGAATGTGGGTAGGATTACCGATTTGCAATATATGGTAGCCAAAATTTTGTACCAGAAGCTGCAGACAAACACGACACAGCAACCATGTATCTACAAACTAGGACAGGTGGAACTTGGAATAAACTTCCCCTCAGTCAGCTAGAAGTAGCAGACAGCTAGAAGTAGCAAGACTATGCATTAAATTGCAAGAGACTGGGGAAAGGCTTTGGTGCTCCCAGGCATTTTACCTGACATAGGAATTCAAATATTTAAATAAAGATGCTGATGGTTTCTAATCAGAGGCAGAGGATGAGTTTAGCTTGACACTAGAATGTTCTGCCATACCTTTCAGGGAGAAGAGTATTGCACACAGGCACCAGCGCTGCTTTCTAGAAGGGCTTGCAGTCATGAGAAGTCTACCTTCCCCAACTGGTATATTAAGTGTTATTTATTGTTGATGTCCTATTCTCAAAACCTATGAAGTGACTTGTGCAATGCAACTGTTCAAGCTCTCTGTGGAATGTGGTGTATGTCTGTTCATCTTCAAAAAAAAAAAAAATCAAAGTCATGGATGAAGTCAAGGAAGATAGGGGAAGCCTTCTAATAGGTGCTTTAAGAAATTGTCAAAATAAATGGAATAATATTTATTACTATTCACCCTATGCAGCCCTCATAGATTGAACTGCTATGTCAGTCACTCATGTCTTTACCTTCCCCTTTCTTCCCTCAGTAGCAAATTTATACCTTTAATTGAGAAGTAAATGATTGCTGTCAGACATATTGATACTGAACCTCCATGAACTTATATTTTAGGAATATTTATCTTTTTTTTTTTTTTCTAGAATGAAATGATATGCTTCCAGAGAAATAAGAAAATTGCTGTGTAATTATGTGTTGGATTATCATTATAACTAATTTTCTGATTTCATGATGTGCAGCAAGACAGTAGGAATTTTAAGGTGCCTCAAAGGACTGTCAGTGTAATGCACATTACAGATAGCTCCAAGAGTTCCAACTGACAGACTCTCCCAGCCACTGGAAACCTAAGGGCTGGACCATACTCAGAGATAAGCTCATGGCTTTTATGAGGATGGTAAATTTGTGTAGGAGGTATTAAGGAAAGACCTAAGAACCTGATTCTAATACCAGTTTTTGTAGTGTAAGCGGAGAGTAAATGAATGGTAGAAGGATTCAAGAGAGGAAGCTGCTGCAAATTGGCATGAAATTAGCCCTGGTGCATTAATCCTTAAAAATACCCAAAAAACTAACCCATTGTCACTTGGAGAGTTTGGGTTCCTTTAACCTCCACAGATTTATAAAGCTTGTTTCCTAGCAGCCAGTTTATAAAGAAATGTTGAAATATTCCTAGTTTGCAAGGTAAGTGGTTTTGGCTAGTCTGACTAATTTGTTTGAAATTATGAATATTATAGTAGCTCATTTTATGTTTAGTTAAGATGACTTTAATAGTCCAACTCTTTGAGTGATTTCAGTGGAAAAAAAAATGCTGTGGAAAAAGCTAAATTTGTTTCTGTTAAAAACAGATCTCTAATTTTGTCTGAGAATTACTTATGGATATCCCTTGCTCTAGAGTTAAAAAAAGTAACCCCTGAATTGCATGCAAAAGGAAACATGTTTTGGTCTTAAGTTTTGCTAACGTAATTTGTTGCATAATTCCGGAAGCAAAAATCCTGCCTTAGCAGAAGGAGGTCACGGGGCACCCGGGAAGCAGTCTTTGCAGGGCACTCTGTACTTTCTGTTGAAATCAGTGCTTGTAATTTACTTGAATATTGTTAGTGCCTATTCCTGTGTGAAACAATACTCTGAGCAGGACCTGAATTTGTTTACAGTTTAGAGGAAGCAAGGGAAGTGTGGAGTAAACACTTTTTATATACATAAAGAACACATATGAACATAGAACTGAAGAAAGAAAAGCTCCTGGGATCTGAATACTTGTGACTTTCAGCCAAAGATGTGGAAATGTGTCAAGATGTTGTTTGGTGAGAGAGCTTTCTGAGTCCTAAAATATAAATGAGGCGTAGAGCAACCATGCATTTTATCATTGCATGTTTACACTTAGGTTTTTACTTACTTCATTGTTTGAGTAGCAGCTGTTACTCATTTCTAGCTTAGAAAAAAAATCTTTTCTCCTCAAAAAATGAAGTTTAATATTAAAACTAAATCACTGTTCTGCTTCTTATCTCTCTTATAATTAGAAGTGGTTTGAAAAATTGAAACCGCCTTTGGTTCAGTGTAACTTTGCTTAAATAGATGCAGTCTTGAGTCTTCTGTTATTATTTAAGATTCATCTGTCTTATAAATGAATGATGTTTATCTTTGGAACAGAGTAGGTGCTATGAGGTATGAAATAATTTTGCTATCCAGTTCAGATATCACAGTTTAGTTTTCTTCCTCTTGTCCCTTGTGAGTGATATCCTTTTAAGTTTGCTTTTGGCATGGAGTTTAGATAGTACCGCCTTGCATGAGAAGAACAAGAACTATTTTGAAATACATAATTCCTTTTTCCACAAAGGCAAAAGTAATTCTGGCTTTTTAATGACCAAGAAAAAAAATATTTTGCCTTAAGTCAGTCCTAGAAAGGAGTGTATAGTGATGATTATGAAGCATGCTATAACATTTACAGTACCGGTGTCTAGCTGACTTACTGGATTTCATCCTCCAGATACCTGACTTTGCAAAGCAGATTTAGGTGTGTGGGATGTATTTACAAAAGAGACAGTAAAGCCTCTTTACCTAAATAAAAAAAAGAGTTCAATAGGTACAGATAAAAGTCAGAATAGAATAATATAATATTGTCCAAGTGAAATGAATAATTGAGTTTGACAAAGCACTTAACATTGGTTTCATTTGACTTGATTCTCTGCTACTGAAATGTAAACTTTTCTGCTGCTATTTACAGGAAAATGGAAAAAAATGTGAAAATTAATTTTGAAGTTTTAATTTTGTGCTGTAGCAGTAATTTGAGTATTTCTCTAAGGTCCTTAGGTTTGCGTAGCTTTGGTTTTGCCCAGGCATAAATCACTGTTAAAAATCATGTCCTAGGAAAAAGGGCTGGAGAAGAATGAATCCCCTTCTTTCAGGGGATTGGGATTCAGGCTCTTGGACCTTCTGCAGGAGTGAGATCTTGCAGCATTTTGTTCTTATATCTGTCCAGTGTTTTCAGTCTTCCTCAGATCATATGTTTTAGGTGACTGCTTGACATGTTAATTCTAAAAGTTTCTCTGAAATTCTTCCCTTGCTTTTGTGTGGGGCTCATGTGGGACAGTTGTCCTTTCAACTCCAACGCACCATCTCCCTGTTTGTTTCAAGTTGTGTCTGTCCCAGGAGTGTTTTGAAGTTCAGTGATGCAAATTTCTGACTTACTATAGTCTTGGGAGAGCATAAAATCAGTGTGGTTTATCTCTTTTTGTGTTGTTGCTTTTTGTGAAGACAAAAGTTCATGACAGATTCCCTAAAGTTGAGGCTTACCAGTTGCATTGCTTTCTGTAAATGAAATATGGGTAAAGCATTACTCTTGTTCATGTTATAGGGGATTTGGCTTCTGCCTGTTTTTTTAGGTCAGTCAAGGGTCAGGTAAAAAAATGAGCTTGCTAATTCTGAGTTATGTTTTTTAATTCCTATAGAGCATGGAGAGTCTTACATTTAACACAATGCAGTGGTTGAACTAAATGCATTGATTGTAGGTGGGGATAAATAAATAAATCTGGGTGAGTCTGTGTAAAAAGGTTTCAAAAAAGGTGTCTTACTGTACTGCAGTACAAAGAGGTCTGCAGCACTCCTCCTCAGCAGCTGCTTGAAAGGAACACTTTATCTAAGCTCAGAAAAAGTAGAGCATCTCACTTTGCATCTTACCTGGGGAAACATAACCAGCGTGACTGTCTCGTAGCCACTGATGTTGCATTTGCTGTAAGAGCAAAAGTGTTCCAGGCCAGGAACCTGCATGAAACTGGAGCTTCTGTGCTCCTGTCAGGATGTTTGTGGTACTGAGCTCTCGTGCTTCTTGGAGTACAGAGATAAACTCTAAATAGGAAATAAAAAGTGAGTGCTTACTTCTGAGGTGTAATTCTTGGGAAAAAAAAATATTTTTGTAGGATAAAGACATTCATTCTTCAAACTAAAATTATTCCCTAAATGTCTTACTTCTGTGTAGTTTATGGCAAGGAGTAACTTTCTTCTGGTTCTGTAATTACTAAGTCCTCTAACTATTCTGCAGTAAGGAGTGGTGGGTAAAACAAAGGTAAGAAGAATACATGAATGTAGAAAAGCATCATATATAGTTGACATAATGTACCAGCAGCAATTTAAACAGGGTATGTGGCTGACAGACACCCTTTCTGGTTTGCTTTGAGGTACACTTGAAAAATCTTTAAAAGCTTTCTTTGTCTTACTTCAGAACTATGTAATACGTATGAGTACACACATTTTCCCCTCTTAATTAGTGGGCTCTGCTTCATCAAGAGAGACAAAATACTGTAGTAGATTGGGCACTGGACTGGAAACTAGGTCATGCACTAAGAATATTAAATCTTAGTCATTTAGTTTTCTCATCTGAATAGGGAAACAGTATTTGAGAAATGTTCAGGATGAAAAGTAGTGTGAAGTACTTGGTCTTGTATAATTAGTCTTTGTGGGTAATGTTTACATTGTTGTCTTTATACTGCTATAATCTAGCTTCTATTTACAATTTCTTTCCTTGTGGGAGGAATAATCTAATTTTTGCAGTAATCAGCAAGCTGATAGTTCTTTAAAAGTCGCATCTAAGTAGACCTATGTTGAGTCTATATAGTCCTGACTTATTTTAACCGTGTCCTTTTACCTTCTGCTGTATTGCAATTAAAAGTAGTGAGGATATTAATGGGTATGCAGTCTCCTGCGCATACAGTTTCCTAGGTCCATGAAAATCATTAGACAGGACTGCAAATCATGCTGAATGCTGTGGGGGGGAAATGAAGATCTGAATAAGCAGGAAGAACTCATCCATCTGTGTAGCTAAACCTGCTCCTGGCTTCAGGCCATGCTGTGCCACATGCAGATTAGTTCCAATTAGATGAAGTGGTAGCTGACCCTTGGCTGCCTCCTCTAAGCCTCCTGGTCCTGGGCAGCATTCAGAGGGTTGCCTCCATTCCAGCTGAATGGGGAGAAGAGGTGAGAAAGTGTTCAGTATTTATCACCTGAATGCCTGGGGAAACTCCGCTCAATACTTTCTGCAAGAAATGGTATTTTAACCTCCAGCTAGGCACTATTCAGTAGTTTTTAACTCTGTGAAACTTCACTTCTTTAGGAAGCTAGAATTCATGTCTCCGGGACTTAAATGCATGTCATGATGTGAATGAAGGTTGACTTTCAATGGGTATGTTTAGCTGTCTGAGGATTTTGCTAGCTATTGAATAGGCAGAGGTGATACAAATCAGACGCCCACTAGTTTCCCAAATTTAGGAATTAGGAATTTTGATATTGACTCCCTAGAGAAATTGTCCTGCACAGAAATTGTGTATACATGCTGAATAAAACCACCTTGTATGATGAAGCTCACTATTACTGTCAAAGATACCATTTTAAAATTTTTTGATTCTTTCCTAAAATGTGCTAAAACATATATATATATATATATATATATATATATATATATGTCTTCTACGTAGAAGGAGCTGCATAAATTTTCTTTAGGTATGAATTCTTATGGTATTCTTGGAAATTACACTTCTGTAGTGTGAATACCCAGGAAAATAAGATTTTCTTTGAAAGATAACTCAATGAAGGTTTAACAGTTAGCAAAATGAATCTATATTCACATCAAAATATAGAATGATATCTTAATCCTCTCATATTTTGTAATAATTTCTTAATTCAAAGTAGATTCCTTTTTTTCTGTTATGGGTTTCAGCAGTGACCAGCAAGCCTACATGATGAATTAATATCTGTGGACCTAATCCTGCAAATAATTATATAAGTGGCTACAGAAAGGTAATGCTTGTCTGGCTGTGCTTCAACTTGCCAGCAGTGCAAGTCTCAAAGTATACATGGTAAGCGATTTTTTTTGTCCCTGAAAATACTTACATGCATCTATTTACTTAAATACAAAGAAATAATCTTTCAGCTACCATGAGGAAATGTGGCACATGCATAAAAGCCCCATTTATTTTGTACTGACCTGTTACTTACACTTCATTACTTTACATAGGCGAAGCTGCCATGTGGAGAACAGAGCAATAGGGAAGTATTAGACATACAGCTGTAGAGATCCAAAGCTGGATCTGTCATGGTGAGTCTGCTCTGCATTCCCCGAATCTGTTATCCTCAGCAAATCTTAATAGTAATAATAAAAACCTCATTAATCTAATTTTGGTGCTGTGGGTGTCATGCTAGCATTGTCAGAAAGGCAGCTTGGGTTAAAGGTGGTATGAACAGGAATTTTTTCTACCTGTCCTGTCCTTTCTTCACTCCACATTATATGTTGTTATAGGCAAATGGATTTCTGTTTCCAGCACAAAATAAATGTTTGTATAAGCAGAACCTGTTCTGGCTGGAAACTTCTTTTGAGTCATAGCATGATGAGAGCCTTAGCCTCTCTAGATCGTGTATGCTGCTGTTCTACTCTGCCTTGAAATGAGTAGTTAAAGGAAAATGCAACTTAACCATTGAGTGGTTTTGTTTGATGTGGCATATGGGACTGCAGTATTTGAAGTAATCACAACAGCATGTCTTGGTTTTAAAAGAATACCTTCTAAATAAAATTACTCCCCGTCTTAAAGTTTTCTATGCCAAGGACCTTGCAAAGAGAGAATTTTTATAAAACCTTTTCCATGATTTAACTTACCCAATTTAGTCAATGCTCTGACATTTTATCTGTATAGTAATTTTTGTCAAAGCAAATTTTAATTTTGGGGAAATTTTCTTTTTTGGTGTATGTTTATCACACTGCAGTTCGCCTGTCTCAAGGAGGCTTTCCAGTGCTTTGGCCCAGATTCATCTGGCTTACACAGATGAATGAAACCAATGTGTGCTCACTTTTTTCCCTTCCCTGACTCAAAGAGTACATCAGCAACTGTAATAATGTATACCAATTAAAAATTAAAGTGCCTTACATTCCTCAACATGAATTTGTTATTTTCTGTTGCTAGAAACTGCGATGCTTCTTGAAATGATCCTTTTTTCTGTGAAGGTTTTTGTCTGAATGCTGCTTAGTGAAAGAAGCTTTTAATATCACAGGGAATGTGAATGAAATGTTATGATAAAACCATGGTATAATTCCTGTCAAAAGGGATTTCAGGAGTCCAACCTCCTACTCAAAGCAGAGTCGGATACGGAGAGGTGACAGGTTGCTCAGGGCTGTGTCCTGTCAGGTCATGAAAATCTCTAAGATGGAAACTGTACAGTTTCTCTGGGCAACCTATGTATGTGTTGGTACTCAGGAGGAATTTCTTTTTTCATTATATGTAGTCTGAGCCTCTCTTTTATCTCATGCTTGTTGTCTCTTGTCCTTGCTATAGAGAGCCTGGCTCTTGTCTTCTAGATAGCCTCAGCATACGTGCTGGAAGGTTGTTCTTAGGTTCCTCCCAAAACATTCTCTTTCCAGGCTAAAAAAGCCTAGTTCCCTAACTGGGGATGTGCTTCAGCCCAAATCATCTTGGGGGCCCTTTACTGAACTTGCTTCAGTTTATCAATGAGTTTCCAGTATTAGGGACTCAAGGTTGGACTCTGCAGTCTAGTGAGTGCCAAGTAAAGCAGGATGATCATTTCCCTCAGCCCATGGCATAGTGTACTGCTGCTGATACAGCCCAGGATACCACTGACTTCCTTTGCCTGTGCACACCAGTGACTCCTGCTCAGTTTGCCATCCACCACATCTTTTTTGACAGACCTGCTCCTCCCCAGCCAGTCAGTCTGTCACCAGGCTGAATCACTGCAGCCTGTATTGTTTACTTTCTTGGTTGCAGCATTTTGCATTTGTCCTTGTCGAATTTCATAATGTTCCGGTCACCCCATTCCTCCATGCTGAGTCCCTTTGGATGGCAGCCCTGCTCTTGGGTTTATCCTTAGTTGCCCCTGTTTGGTGTCACCTGAAAACCTGGTGAATTTGCACTCCACTGCCTCTCCAGGTCATTGATAAAGATGTTTAACAGGACAGGTCCCATTACAGACTCTTGCAGCGTTTTTACTGGGAGGTGCTGTAGACCCATTAACTGATACCTTGTGAGACCCATCATCCATGGTTTTTAACCATCTGGTTGTCCACCCATCTGCACTGTAATATCCTAACTTGGGTGCATGTTTTTTTTGTGATCCAGTTGTCAAAGACTTGCCTTACGTTAGATAAATGACAAATTCTGTCTTCCCTTGTCGCTAAATGCAGTTATTTCACCATAGAAGGCAGTCAGGTTGATCAGGGATTATTTACCCTTGCCTTAAGTCCAGTCTATAATGTCCTGCTTGCCTTCCTCTGTTCACTTAGGATCTTGAACTGTATTAGTCCATTTCACCTAAGGCTAGCACTGATTATTTTATTCCCAGTCAGGTGTTCCTAATTTGTGAAAAGCCAATCCAGTTCTGCATCACCTCTGACTAGCTCACCCAGAATCTCCTATATCATCTCTGACACTTTCCAGTAATCTCCTGGATTATTTGTGTCCTGTCATGTCATTCTTCTAGCAGAAATGAAGGAGATTAAAGACTACCATAAGAACAGAGAACTGTGATCTAGAGACTTACCTTGTATGTACTCAAGGAACAAGAACAGTTTATCAGCCTGATATCTGATTCCTATTATTGCTACCTGCTGCAGTCAGAGATTTTAGTTACTTGGCTAAGCATTTATATTCTTCTTATGAAAACAGCAGGAGGAGGAAGAAATGTTTGTACACACATAGCCTATGTGTGTAACCTTTGTGTCAAACTTGTACATTTTGTTGAATAGGAGTCTCTTAGCAATATTGTACAAGTTTTGGAATACTGTAAGAAAAGAGAAGTTACTGTGTTTCTGGTTCCCCTGCTGCTATTTGTGGAATTTTGAAAGTGTGATTTTGTAGTCATGACTTCTGTAAGGGAAATACAGAGTAACTAAGGCAGTTCCTCTAGAAGCTGGGGAAATACTCAGGTTTCATTCTGTTTGTGGAAGTAGCTGTTGGGGGAAGGTCTATGAGAACCCTCTAGTTCTCATCCCATCCTACTCTTTCTGGTGTGAGAGGAGGCCATCTGGGGTTATTTCTGAAGCAAAATTGTAGTAATTTCAAGGAATTCTTCTAATAACTACTAAGTGGACAATTCCATCATCACTAAAGAACTTAATTTCACAGATTGAGAACCTTCTGGCTTGGTCTACAGAGCAAATAAGCTTTGATGATTTTATTTCTTTTGTTTTCCATACCCCAGTTGTTTTTACTCTCCACAGCTCATTTAGGCTTTGGTGCATGGAAATTAAACTGCTAGCCACAGTCCAAGTGTGCTGCAGAGGAGACATAAAGGAAAGGTTTGAAAAGCCTCCATACCAACTGTGTCTAACTGTCTTCTGCTTCATTTGAGTGAATTGTTAAAGTAGCTACTACCTCTGTTACTAAATAAAGTCATACAAAAGCTAGCAATGGCAACTTGAAACTCCCATGGCTAGCAATCTACAGATAGGCTGCTGTAGTTGAGAGTTCAAAGCATGTAGAAAGGATGGTCTGTCTTGCTGTCATAACTGATTTCACTCACTTGGAAAAGGGGTAATCAATCTTGCTAGAATTCTGTCTCTGATTTTTGGAATCTTTAATTCTCTGTTTTTCCTGTCTATTTCCAACCCTCAGCTGTTCCCATGCCAAATACCTTTCTTAAAGTTGTTTTAGAGCTTTAAGGTCTGCTTGGATTCTCAGTGTTTTCTGGATGCCATAACAGTAGCCTGGAGGCTGAGACTCAGAGTCACAAGAATAATTTAGGTTGAAAGGGACCCCTGGAGCTTAGCTAGTCCAGCTTTTTTCTCAAAGCAGGGACAGCTTCAAAATACTACAATGTGTGAATGTGATGAAACCGGATCAAAAGGAGCCCAGTGGACCTATAGGCTAGAGGAAAGGGGGATGCCTGTATGCTTTTACCTTTGGGTTCCTTAGAAAGCTTTTCCCATTGCACTGGATGGTTGCTGAATGTGCTGTCTGTCTATTTCAGAGGTGTAAAGCAACCTCCATGGCATTGACTGGCTAGCCGACCACTTTCCTTGTTGTGGTCTTAGACCCTCAAATGAGCTCTACAGGCTCAGCAATCTTGGTGACTAGAGAAGAAACTTGCCTGCTGGAGGTTTTCTAACTATGGAGTTACAGGAGATATGAGTAAACCATAAAGTTTGGCTAGCAGTAAGGAAGACATATTGGGGCTGCACTTGACCTTAATCAATGATAGCAGAGTAGAAATAGCACAAGAAAATGCCTTCATGAATCAGAATCTCCACTGATGAGGAACCTCTTCTGGGAGAAATTCAAAATCTGCTGCTGTAGTTTCTCTTGGAGTTACAGGCTGTTTTTTTCAATTTGCAGTTGTTCTGAGCCATGTGCAATTCTTGTGACTGCTCAACTCAGAGTAATTTAATCATATTATTCTTGCTTATGTTAACGTGTCAGTGGAAATCTTACAAGTACATAAAAAAAAGAATGTGACATTTTTCTTTATTCCTTTGGAGAGGAAAACAGAACACTTGCTGTAGCCTGTGGTCATACTAGAATAGTTTCCATACCAATCTCTTACATCTTAATTAAAGTTATGTGCTCACATGTATAGATTTGCAAGCAGTATGCAAGTAGAAAATGCTACGGTTTATGGCTTGTATTTTCAATAGCAAATGACATAAATCTGTAGATCAGACACCCACAGTATACAATGTTAAGGATTTTTAAATGAGAATTTGAGGCATGGAGCTATTAAAAAAAATCTATTTTTGTTTGCTTTTGTTTTATTTTCTTTGTTAGAGAGCAGAATATTTGTGGTGGCTTTGTGTTTGGTTGCTTGGAGTTTTTTGGGTTTTTTTTGTACTTTTGAGCTAACTGTAGTCTGATCCCATGAACTGAATGTCTGCTTACAGCTTAAACATACTAGATGAACTCCTGGAACTTATCTTCTAATTGCTTTTAATCCAAAACCAATTCCCTTTGAGTGCTCCAAGACTGTTCCACAACATGAGAGAAATACAGTGAGTGGTGACAGCCAGGAAATTTGATTCAAAAGGCTTCCTCCTGTTCAAGCAAAATACCTAATGTGCATGTACCTAATATGTATTATCAAGAAATAAGGGATTTAAAACCTTTAGTTTTTGGGGTTTAGGCAATTCTATATGCCCCAACATGTTTAGGTGCATTAAAAATGTTTTATGTTTTAAATGTACACAGACGGATGCTGTAGTTTAAATGCATGCAAGAGAAGACGATAGCCTTTAGACAAATTTCACTTTTATTGGACGCAATTTATGATGTTACTGTGCTCAAAGTTAGTGCTGATATCCCGTGATTTTTTTCTGCTTGAGCAGCCTTCCTTCTCATAACAAGGAAGTGAGAGAATTTAACCTATAATAAGATCAGTGAGATTAGACATTTACCAAAATGCAGGCAGCACTTTCCTGGGAGTGTCCTGTCATTTCTCTTCCAAGCTGTCATCTGCCCCAGCTGAGTGAGTTATTAAAACTAGCAAAGGCAACTTAAAATGCTACTGGCTTGCTACCTACAGACAGTTTGTTGTAGTTGAGAGAAGTATGTTATTTCATCGAGTGTAACAATGAAAGAGTGAAAAAATTGACATGTAGACCTGCCAATGTACAACACAGTTTTGTTTTTTTCCACTTATACATGGAATTAGCTTGGAGAAAACCTCCTCATTTGGGAGCAGTGCTTGCTCTGTATGAATATAAGACAGGGTCTCTGAGTCAGAGTGATGAAAATATTTCTGCTATGCTTACTTTACCTGGCATCCTAAAAATTAGGTGGGGTCCAATATCGGTATCTACTAGTCTCATATAGTAACATACAGTAAGCAAACCTAGTGCTGAAATTCCTGTACCTCTTACCACTGCTGGATGGCTATTCCTATCTTCTGCCTAATGTCTTGATGAAGTACTATTTTATAAAAGATATTAAAAAGAATTAAATAGCTGACTGCCTTTATGCTGTTAAGATGGTTGTCTCATGTTATGAAGTCTGTCTTGCTATTGCTTAGTGCCAATTCAGATGCAAACAGTTGCATCTGATGTAGGGTTCAAATGGGGAAGAGTCTCCCAGCCTTATTCACCCATTGCTGGTCTGCTCTCAGGATCCTAGCCTGTCTGCAGCTCCTCATGCTGGCTGGAACATACAACATTGAAATTACCAAACTCTGCTGGTTTGGAAAAAAAACTGTAGGCACTCCATTTATATATTTTTCTGCATATTCATTCGAGGCACAAACCCCATAAACTAATTAATAAAGGAATCTTAGAGCTTGTTTTACCAAAATGTGGAAATGAAGAACAAAACAAAGAACCAGCTTTTTAGGTAAACCATACTCTGACAGTTTCTAAGACCATCTGTAGGCCAGCTTTTCCATGAATTCTCATAGTATGGGAACTGCAGGAAAGAACAGACAATAGTATTTATATTCATTAATACTAGCGATGTATCCTCTGATTTTTTTGGTATACCTAGGAAAAAACTTCCAGAATGAGAAAGATTGTATTAGAACAATCACCTGAAAAATTGTTTTTGCATGGTTCTGTAAATCTTTCTGATGGTTAGACACTAATCCTTTACAAAATGTAAAACATTCACATGTAGGATATAGAGCAGGTCTGGATAGGGGTTTTGAAAAAAAAGGCAGAATACAAATCATATACTTCAGCATTTCTAAGTGTCCCAGCCTGAAAAGATTCCAGAATGTTGTTTTTTTTTTTTTATTGTCAGAGAGGTTAGTTTTTTTCTTATATTTCTAGAAGAAAATGCTGATGAAGTGCATGCAAGGGTCACCTCATTCAAGGAGCTGCAACACTTCAGGTTGTATGTTTTCTACTGGAAAAGTGCCCTGACTGATGTTCCATTTCCCCTTCCCTGCTTAAAAAAATTACATGGGTGACATTGCTATCTGCTTTCACTTAGCAAAGAGAGTAACAACACTCATAATTTCAGACCTGGTACTGCATTAACCAGGGTTATATATTAGTTTCCATTTCATTTGGTTGCAAATGCATGACCAGATTGAGGCAGTTGGTGTATGTGTTTAAAGGGTGGTTTGCACAGGCTGTTGAGCAGAAACAAGATACAGACCAAATTTTTTTTTTTTTTTTTTTTATATGGTGATCATGTGAAGAGCTCTTGAAGGTTCTCTTGGGGGGGGCTGGGCAGTGATTTTGTGGAGGGCTGAACAGAGGCTCTGCCGATGCAGCTGTGTTGGTGGAGCCCTCTCATGGAGGTGGGATGTGTGCCTGCAGGAGGAAGCGTTTCGTCAGCATAGCTTTGCTGCTGTCTTAGACAACAGGAACTGATCTTCCAAAAGCATTCTTCTGTTGGCACATTCAGCAGGGCTGTTGCTCATGTAACTGCTTGGCTGGAGTTTGTCATTTCCTCCATGCAGTCCAGCCTGGCACAACCAACTGTGTTGGCTTTATGTGAGCTGGTCCTGTGTTGGACAAGAGCAGACATAGAAGTCTGCCAGGTCTTGATATCTGCAGAGTTTGAGCTAAAACAATGTGAGAGAGTGATCTCTCTCACACTCTGTCTCTCCCCTCCCTTGCTGACACTTCTTAACATCTGTAGTGTTTAAAAAAATAGTATTCTGAAGTACTTTTCTGTATGCAGATGAAAATGATCTCTTTTGGAATTCTACATTAAAATATATTAGTCAACTAACAGATACTGTAGGGAATTGTTGTTGAACTGTGAAAATTGCAGCTGTTTAGCAATACAATATTGGTAGGTTTGCTAATTCTCTCAGGATCAATGTACTTTAATATTTCTGCAGCGTCCTCTGGCTTTTTTTTTGTTTGTTTGTTTTTTTTATTTAAAACTATTCAAGGCTCAGAACTGACATAAAAATCCCTCCAGCAATGTAATTTTTTTACAAAGTCAGACATTATTTTTTTTTCTAATTTTTCAAATAAATGATGAGTAAACACATCATGGATACTAAGAAAAATATTATCTGTCCCTAATTATCTAAGAATGGTACTGAAACAAAAAAAAAAAATCATGTTGGGGCTTTAAATATTTCTATGATCTAACTTAGAAGCAATATTAATTATAGTTATGACAGTAAAAAGAACATGAGATGTCTGTCTTTCAGCCATTAGTAATTTAAATTAAACTGTGGATAACATGATGCTGTTAATTAGAGAAAATGAGGTTAGATTAATCTTCCCACTTTTCATAATCCCAACTAAAAGTTTCTCATGGAAGACCATGAGATGGTGCTACAAAAATTTGCCTCAAAATTGAAAAGATTGATTCAAATAAACATAGTAAATATACTGGTAATTATCAGATATTTATTATGCTTTCTTTTGTTGCAGAGTATTCACCCGTTGAACAGAGAAACATTATTATAAAATTAGCTGCTATACTCTGTCCAGAAAAAGATGAAGTTAGAAGAGGTTTCTTAGAACCTCTTACTCATTTTCTAAAATGAGAATGTGAAAATGAATACTTACAATTACCTTTAGAGAGGTATTTCTGCAACTTTTTTTTTTTTTCGTTTTTGAAGAATTATTGCACACTTACCCTTTCAATTTCGAAAAACCTGAATTTAGAGACAAAATACAAATCCAAACCCAAACAAAACCCCTGATCCAGAAAATCCTGTCAAGAACCACAGGGGAGTAGAGGTTGAAGAAAGGCCAACCACGCCCAGGGAAGATAAGAAAAGAAAACATATCTCAACAATATGAGAAAAGCCTTCAAAGAGAAAGTTTAAGTTCATATGAGTATTGCAGAAATTACACATGGCTTGGAATTTTACTTGTGTGAGAGGAGACTTAGGAGCAATGTTGGGAGCTGCTTAGTTCAGACCTCTGCTTTTATTCTCTAATTATGATTTCTGTTCCACTGGGAAGTAGAACAAAATTGTTATTTCAGATAATGAAATACTGTGGTTAAAGCATAATGGGATGAACAATTTAGCATCTGTATGAATAAGCTGTGTAATCAGACAGACTGCACTGCCTGCAAGCCTGAGGACTACACATGTTAGAGGGCAGGCTGCTTTTTGGAGTGACCTAGAAACGATGGAAAAATGGGCTGACGGAATGCCATGAATTTAGATAAAGGCAGATGAGCAGCCCAGCAATTAGGATGGCATAACCCTGTGCAAGAGAACAGGCTGGGAAACAAGTGGAAAGAAGGCAACTCTCTAGAAAAGGTGTGGATGACTTGGTGATACAGTGAAGGGGTCAGAGGCCAGGAAGTCAAGTTTGAGTGTGGGAAATTTGAAATAGTTCTGAGGACAAATAGAAGGAAAAATTAAGGACAATCAAGTGCAGTGGGAGGCTGCTTAGAGAGAAGTGGAATCTCCATCCTTGGAGGGACTCAGTACTCTCCTAGAGATGATCCTGAGCACCCTGGCTCAGCTGGACCTGCTCTGAGTAGGGCTGGACCAGTGGACCTCCTTAAGGCCTTTCCAAGCTGCATGATTCTCTTTTATTTGTGGTTGTCGTGAACTATATGCACATAATAATGGTTTGGACTTCATGGATAACTACATTATAAACATTTGTTCTCTTATAATTATGTCCAGTTGTTAGCTCTTTTCCCATATTTTTTAAAGAGACTTTGTTCAAATTGATTCATAATGGTGGCATCTGACTTCTAGGGAGCATTGAAAACTAATTTAAATTGGTAAGGATGGTTCAGATGCTTACATATGCACTTACTAGTTTATGAGTTACATGGGACTGTAAATCATCTGCTTTAAACCAGCATTTCTCTTTTCACTTTGATACAGCCGAAGTGCAATATGTGTGCAGGGGTAGGTGCTGCTAAAGGCAATCAACCCAAGAAATCCCATTATTTCTTATTGGTTGTTCTGTCTGTCTTCCAACCTGATAGGGAATTTCTGTTTTTACAAATGTTACAGAAGGACTGGTGTAAAGTGTTGTCATCCATGGTTTTACATGTCTCATGGACATTTTATCAACTTAAGGGCATTTTTTTTTTCTAAATCAAACACTTTAGAAGTAAAGTTTATAATTGCTTTAATGGAGTCTCTAGCTGCCAGGAAAATATTTAGTGATGTGAGAGTTCATTACAACCACAAAGTTGTACCTAAAACATTTTTTGAGTGCCCTTGTCAAAGGGGAAACAAGTTTGTGTTTTTTTCAGTTGATACATAGTAGTGACAGCCCCTAAGAACAAGCCTGTAGAGGGCATCTGAATTGTGTCCCCTTGAAACTGTCTAATGTTGGCATGGAAATTTTTTTGCATCTAATTTTGAAGAAAACTCGGGATGTATTTTAGTGGTTTCCTCTCTTTAGAAGGGAAAAAAAAAAAAAAAAACTAAAAGAAAAAAGAAATCAAACAATAGAAGGCAGTCTAGACCTGCTTCCACTCCAGTGGTAATTATCTATCTATTGAATAGTACTAACCTGAGCAGATATTCTCAGTTTCTGGTCAGTCCTTTCAGAGCCCAATATGTGGTTGGATTTGTGGAGTGATGATGGAGGAAGAAGGGGACTTTCATAATAATGTGTTTTCTTTTACTTGGATTCTGTTTTATTCAAGCTGCCTGAAATTTTACTGATGGATGTTACCATTTCTTTATTAAGTAATCCATCCCTGAAGTCAGACCATACATCTGACATCAGTACAAATGCTTGGGAAGCTAAGAGCAGAAAGAAGTAAGTGTTGTTTCTTAAACAGAATGAGCAATGGTGAAGTTTGTAATACTTTTGGGAATTTGTCTGAAGTAAGTGAAAATGTACGTAATTATCTAGATAAGTTTTGCTTTAATAGGTTAGAAGGTATGGTGAAATCTCTGGGGTTTTATTGCAGACTTCTGCCAATGCTGTGCATTTTCACTCAAGGTTTCATCTAAAACAAATAAACAAGCAAAAATGTTTTGTTTCTGAAGGTCTCTGAATTTCCTGTTATGTAAAATTCCTCTTGGAAGGAGGTGAGTTTACTGGTTTTTGGTTTAGAGCAGGCAGATTTCTTTAACAGTGTAACTGATAGCAAAGAAGGCATTCAAACTTGACACAGTTGTTAGTACAAGATCTACTGATCTGCAGAGCTACATGATCCCAGCCAAGAGGTTCTCTTGACCTACTTTTAGCTAACAGATCTTAAACTTGGCTATTACTGACACTTGAGAAATGACAAACCATAGATACCATAGTATCATAGGTAACAACCCAAGCAAAACCTTTGGGACTAAATTACTTTTACTTTAAAATTGTTTTTCCCGTCTGTTGTTTGTGCTAGAAGATGTTTCTGTGACAAATTGTGTAGTCTGTGGAGGAAGTTACCTAGTTTGTCAAGAATATGTCTGTATGTGTAGCAGGATAAATGTGGATTCTGTACACATAAATTGAGAATTTTCTAATTATCTGTGTTTATTGGAATTGCATATGTATGTACCTTTCACAGCCTGTGTCCCTGCTTTAGAATGTAAAAGGTTAGAAATCTCTCAATGCCTCTCAGTTCATTCTTCCACATGTGGAAGAAATTAAAAGTATCTAGTAGAGGGGTTTTTAATGTTTTCTGTAGTACTAATAATCATAGACTACTTTAAGCCTTTAAACGAAAGCATTCATTTTACAGAAGACAAGTAAATAGTTCTGGCTCAACACAGTAATTTAAAAATTCCAGCTTTAAAAACTTGCCAAACTGGGAGATGCTTTTCCCATGGATGATGTGTTTTGAGTACCTGCTTTGTTTGAGGGACCCTCATTGTCCCCTCTAAATTGTGCGATTTGTAATTCCCACTGAAAGCTGGCTGGGGTTCTGGATTCATCCTTCCAGTGGGATAATGCTGCCCACCCCTGTCTGGGAAAAGAAATGTTGCCTTTTTCAGTTTGATTTAAGCTTTCCATCCAGGCATAATTAGGAACAGACAGCAAAGTAAGGTTCTTTGTGTGTGCAGTGTGTGTGAAGCAGATTGCAGCAGTCCAAAGCTCTTCTGGCACAATTACTTGCAGCACCTGTTTTTTCTTTCTGGTATTCATCTGAGCTTCATTTCTTCTGCCTTCACATTTGCATTCGTGTGTGTTCTCTGATCTTAGTGTTCCTTACACAGGTTGGACTTGCTCTATTTTGTCCATGACTCCTGCCTTTGAGATCTATTTCGGTTATTTGTTGAAAATAAATCCTGGTACTCTTTCACTTGCTTTGCTGGCTCTTCATTCCCATGTGCTTGGGCCTTCTGCTTAACTTTTCTGTTTCCATTGCTTTCAGCCACATCAGTTTGGCATGCTTTCTGTCCGTACTGTTGTGCTCTTTCAGCAGCTCCAGGCAACTCCTTATTGTGCCTTTCCTGTTCTTATTTTCTTTCTAGAAAAGTCAGCTACTTCTCTTGGCCACTGTGGGAGGCAGATAGATATAACTAAATTGGTTTGGTGTCCCCAGTAAGGCTAGTGACTTTGCAGTATTAAAGCTTACTCCCTGTGAGCAGTGATAAGTGGTTTTTCTATACTATAAGGAAGGCAGTTTTTCTCATGAATCTTGTAAATGAATCCTAAAGTTCAGTCTATATAAATTACATTTCCTACTAGAAAAATAAACTGTCTTTGGAAAATCTTGCATATTATAGCTTAGACATATGGTCTTGAGTGCCAGTACTGGTGAAAGGAATCTCTTTCTTTCAAGGATTGCTTTGCTATGTTGAGAGACTTAAAACTGATGCTTCTGTACAATAGCAGAAACTACTTTTGAGACTAACACTTTTGGGGAAGGAGAGTCAAACTCATCCCTCTTGAAACCAGTCATGCTGGTTTGGAAGATTGCCACTCCCACTTCATGCAGCAAGTAGTATTACCTTTGCCGAAACAGTCAAGACCAGTGGTGAAATAAAAGATTTTGTTTTGTTGTGGAGCTTGCCATTAAGATCTCAGTACATAGTCATCAGGAGTGATTGTGAATATCTGAAGGCTCATGTGCCTTCATGTGAAATGGTCTGAATAGCATCTAGCAGTGTTACTACGGTATAAGTAGTCAAGGTACAACAACTATGATGAACTTGGTCTGCTTTTCCATTTAAAGTTCCTACCATAAGCTGTATAAAACCCCCCAAAGGCAGTTCGGTTGACTAAAGGAAAAGAGCAGATTTTTGTGCTCTTGAAACACTGTTGATTCCATTTGTTTTCCTGTTTGAGTTCAGAAAATAAGTATGTGTATTTTGTTGTATGAGCTTTTCAGCCATTTTATTATGATACTCTCATCTTTTAGTAAAAAAGCATGACACTTAGAAAAGGAAAATTTTGTCTAGGTGTCAAAATCTGCCTGTGTTGAGTTTTCTTGTAACTGTTTCTTTTCTTATCTCCCTGTTTTTTGCCCTTGAAGACAGTGCAGATCCTTGACATTCTTATGTGGGAATTCCTGTAATAGTGTGCAACAAATACAATTGAAGAGGATCTGGTTACTGCAAGCCTGGAAATGAGATAGACTCTCAAGCATGTGTAGAAACAGTGAAACTAATAAAACAAAATCCCAGTGATAGCTATGGCTACATTGCCTGCCCTAGATGAACTATTATTTCTCTACTACAGTTTTCTTCATCAGCTGGTCTTTTAACCTGCTGACCACTAAATTTAATTAAAGCAGCAAAGAAGTGTCTGTGCTTTCCATGTGAAACAACTAGAACTCCCTGCTCCATTTGCATAACAATGCACTGAAAGTTAATGTGCTGTGTAGGAAACTTCCCCTTGGGTGGTCCAGGCTGGATGTGATGTGTACTCAAGATCTGTGGATCCACTGGGTGATGGATTTCAGTTAGGACTTTATTGGAGAAGATTTTTTCTTAATATAGCCCTTATTATCTCTGGGCTTTTTGCATATTTCCATTTTCTGTAATGAGAATACGCTATTTGAAACTAATAAAATAAGTTTAGTGTGGTGACTTGTAATGTGGGGGTTAATAAACAAATAGAATACAAGTGTCTTTCTGAGTTGGTTTTGTAACTGTATTTTTTATTCAGTTTTGCAGGAAAGGGGCTTAATATTGGTATTATTGGCCTGGTTGACATGTTGACATTACTCTGGATTGTTGAAAGGTTTCAAGAAATGGACAAACTTACTTTGTAGCTAACTGGTTATAGAATTGGTGAAAATTGATGATCTTTCTTAACCTGAGTGAATCTCTCATTGTTGCCTAAAATATGTTGTGAATGGGTATCTTAAGCTTCAGGACCCCTTGTAAAACTTAAGAATCACTATTAGAAGTATTTCCTTTGATCTGTCATAATATTTTATTTTGTCTTCATTGCATAAATGCTTCTTTGGATTTTTTTTTTTTTGTGAAATGCCTTAGCTATTAATTAGGAAATACTGTGTTTTGCCAGTTTATCTCAAAACTTCTTTCTCATCTATATTCCTGGTTGCTCCATCCTGTGTTGTGTAGATGCTGTGTTTATAGGTCTGCTAACTCAGTGTGTCCCGAACAAGTTTAAACCAAGGACAGTGGTTAATGCCTACTCAAGATTAATAAGGTTTAGGGAAGATATTCTCATTTTGTTCAAGTGTAGGGTCTGGCACCACAGTTTCCTTTAGGAAAGGTAGCACTTAATCTGTTTCATAGCTAGAAAAAGCTTATAATGAGTCTACATAATTAGATTCTAGGAAATGTATAAAGTTAGAATAGAGGAGCAATGTTTTCTGCAGATTCAAGTAGGCTTGTGTTTAATGTTTACTGTCAGGTTACATTTTTCAACATCAACCTAGAAAATTGGTTTTTAACATAATGGTTTGGGGCTATGTTTGTGGGGCTATTTTTTTTTATATTTCACTTTACTTTTCATGTTGTTTTAGACTCGAATTTCTGTGTATGGCCCAGTTAGATAAAAGGGCAACTAAATCCTTGGTTTGCTTTGAAAACGGTAGCAACTTGAAATTAATCAGGTCTACTGGGAGGGGATTCTTCTCATTTTTTCACCTTTGTGAATTTTCTTTTAGGTAGAGCTCTTGTGTGCCTGATAGCAAATTCAGATGGTTTTATACTGGCTGTTTTCCTTAACTACCATTCAGATTTTATTTCCATAATGCTCACTTTTCTTCAGTATACTGTTTGCTTTGATGAGTCAAGCTCTTTTGGAGAGCAGTCAAATAAAAAGTGATATACCCCATTTTATCAATCTTTTTTCCGTGATTTATTTCAGTCCAGTCTTTTCTATGCAAGTAGATACTATTGATATGCAGGTTGTATCTTGGCAGAGAAGAGCTGTATGAATGCAGCTGGTACAGCAGTTTTAAATTAAATTGTTCTGCCATTAGTAGATATTTTCCTTCAATCAGATAACTTTTTGCATACTCTGGAAGGCTTTGCATGACTTTGCTGTCTCTGTGTAACTAGTTAAGTAACAGTTTTAGGTTACAAAATCAAAGCTCATTCTAAAATTTTAGACTGATTGTGTCTTATTTTTCCTGTTGAATTTAAAGAGTTTGCCTTCCCATTCAATCTGGTCCTTCACTGTATTTTCCTCCTGCCTTAATCTAAAGGGACAGAACCAAACAAAATTGTAGCAAAGTTAAGGCGAGATTACAATTTTCAGGAAGATGTATGATGTATGAAAAGGTGCACTCTTCTATCCCTTAGCTGCTATTTCAAATGCTGTAATAGTCTCAGTCTAGTGGTTCTAGTAGTGACTACTTCTGACTACTCTGAGTGTTTTAAGAATTCAGAATGATAAAATAATAGTGAGCTTACTCAAAGTCTTAAGTAGGCAAATTTTTTTGTCACTTTGTTCATGATAACATGGATTTTCAGTGACTTTTCAGCAAGAAGAAAAATACTTTCATTTACAAGAGAGCGTTGCAAGTAGGATACTTATTGTTACAGCAAAAATTGAATAACTGTCTTCCTGCTGGATAGCAATTAAGGCTGTGCTTATATATCAGGTGCATTCAGGGTGTAAATTTTGCATGTTGCTTTACACTTGGTTTTAGGGTACTGCCCAGTTCTGAGGAAAAATACCAAGACTAGTGTAACCAGCTCCCCAAACAAAAGGTTTGAGTAGGCTTTTTTCATGTGTACATGTACTACCACCCCTTAGACTGAGATGATTAAAGAGAAAGTAAGTTTCCATCTGTGGAATGGGAAACGCTCGATAGGTATGCTATATACGCAGTATGTGTGTACGGCAGAAAGGCTTACAGATCATATTACCGGGCTGTGGTAATAGAAATGCCATAACTATAGGATTACCTATGACAATGGAAAGTATTCATCTCATTTGTTTTGTCTGAAATAGTTCATTATAATCCTGTAAAGGAGAAAAGGGTGCCACCTAGGGTCCCACTCAGACTTTCTCTTCAGTCTGGAGGGTGCCCAGAGGGCTTATTTTGAGTAGACACGTCACTTTAGTCACAGTGAAACAGCGCACTACCCATGAGGGATGTGATAATCTGTGTGCCTGGTATCGCTCAACACAACAGTGCCATCGGCTCTCAGGGCCAACCTTTGTAGTTCACCAGGCTGGCCAGTGCCCCTGTCACCACCTGGATGCAGTAGGGAGAATGTGTACCACTGTAGCAGTAGAAGCAAAGATCACGACATTGAGACTGGGCTCTGCTCTGCTCTACACAACTCTGTGTTACAGTATTTAAAATATTTATTTTTGTTATTTGTTTATCATGCCAGTGAAAAGAAATTAGTTGCTTAGTCCTATCAGAAGCCCAGAATATGGTAGTTGGTAATCGGTTTAGTCTCTGAAAGGCAACAATAAGATCTGTTAAGCATATCAGGGTTATCAACTCCCCTCAGGATTTCAGGGCTTACTAACCCGTATTTGGTTAAGTACTTATTTTAGACAGATGGAATTTTTGGCAGTTACTCCTGTAACTTTAGTGGCTCTCCTACTTACATGGAGATCATGCCTGATTCTCAGATAACACCTGATTTTGCAAATGTAAATATTATATATTGGAGACTGCATGCCTGGCGACTGTACTTTGTTTGTGAAATTATTGCAGTTAGAGAGCTATTATTTGGCATTTTGTTTGGAATAATTCTGGTTAACAATATATTCTGTGTCAAATGATACTATGTTCATCTAAATTCCCTTCATAAATAGGGATTCCATGTCAGTTATTCCACTGATAGTATTGCAGGCATCCTTTGATTAGAGTTACATATGAGAGATATAGGGTACTGATTCATAGCATCTGCTATAAAAGGAAGTTAATATTTTATGTAGAATTTCAGGTAAGGTCTAGTAAAACTTAGTGACATCCTTATTTTTAAAAAATAACCATCATTATTCAAATTATAATTTAATATACAATTATTACATAAATTTAGTATCTAAAAATAAAACTGCATATTGATACATCTTTAGAAGACAAAGAGTATTGACAGAGGTGGTAATTAACAAGATTATTTTTGTTACCATGACTCACCCAGGGGACTAGAGCTCTGAAGTGGCCTACAACCAGGTTTTTAATCTAGAGTATAGGTAAACTGTGTTGAAAATGTCATGAGAACATGCTCAACAAGTTTGTAAGTGATGTGGTAAACTGCTCTTGTCTCTGCTTCCCATAACCAGACTTTCCCAAGGAGGGGTCAGTACATCCCAAAGGAGTTATAAAAGAATAAAAATGGCTCAGAAATACCCAGGAACAAAAAAAAAAAAAAAAAAAAGAAAGAAAAAAACCACAAAACAACAACAACAACAAAACAAACAAACAAACAAAAAAAAACCCCAAAACCCCCCTTAATAAACAAACTCCAGTATATGAATATTTCAGCTTCTCTGACTCTATAATTTAAACTGAGTTTTAGGCTGCCATTTGATCTTGTCTGCTCAGGGCAACCAAGAGAGCCAAGACCAGTCTCTCTCCACTGGTGGGATGCCTCTGCTAGGGGATTGAGTCAGGGGAGGCACAGATCACACCTGATACTTGTTAATACGCCTATTATTAATTTAGCTGCTCTTACAAACAGAACCAGGGTGGTTGCTCTTAATAGCAGATAATTATGTCCATTGGTCTAGTTCCCAGTTTGCTCATGCCTGTGTTCATTGTAGCTCCCAGGTGGGAGCAGCAGTAGGAAGACAGCCAGCTTTTGAGAGAGCCAGCTTGGATTTGAAAGTGTACAAATGCAGCTCTAGCAATTTTTCTGATTGCTCTGGGATTAAATATCCCTGTAACAGTATGAATAATTCAGAGTAATATGATTTTTCAATGGGATGTGTGGATTGAGGAGTGAAAAGGATGGTCAAGGCTTGGTGTAGCAGCCACATAGAGGCAATTAGTGCCCCTTGAGATATGGAGGTGCCTGGCTGTCCTCTGGTGTTGTGAAAGCCTGCTATGCACAGTTGATACTATTGCCATAATGAGCAGTGTTGATTGTTCCAATACCTTTGAGCCTCCCAGTTGTCAGTTAAGTGCTTACGTGTGCAAATCTGAATTTGGTCTGTAGTTAATATAGTAACTGGAGCAATTTGGATTAGTGATGGCAAGGTACCTATTCTAGAGGGAGCTTTACCCTATAATTATCATGGATGGATAGGTGCCTATATTGCATATGAGTTACTAAATTTAGAATCTTAACTAGACCCAACCCATCATCCTACATTAAAGCACAGTATACAATATTTTTATCCATTATTATCTTGGTAACTTCTTTTACTGTCTATTTGTTACTGTCTGCTGTTTGTGTAGTACAGTCTTGTCAAATTAGGGTGAGGGGAGATTATGCAATGCAAGAAGATTTGTATATGTATATACTCTGTATATGTATAATAAAACACGTGTATAGAAATAGTTTCTTAAAATAAATTTGCTTGCTTGCCTTCAGATAACTGTTTACATTAGCTTAAAGGATTGTTAAAATAAGAATGCTGTGATGTGGCATTTCTAACGTGCTGGTCTGAGTCACGCTTGTGTGCAATCACTGTATCAGCTCATGGCACGGCTGCCAAGCTGCCCACACATTCCCATGATGAATTTGCCAAAAGAAGTCTGATCTCCTTCTGGCCATCTGCATTTGTTTTGAATCATAAGTCCATGGCTGTGTGTATTAGCTACTGTATTTATCTAGGGTTTATTTGTTGGAAACTGGTTTTGACTTTTGTTTCAGTTTCCCCTGTTGACTTGACTTTTTAAGTTTGCTTTTGGAAGTCCTATGGACTTAGAATTGGGCTTTGAGTATACTTAGGTCACTTGGTGTTCCTGGAAAAAAAACATTGTGTGTTCAACACACTGCAACAGATCTACCACAACTCGAGAGAAACAGCTTTGAAATATAAATACCAAACGTTGCGATATAGTTTTTCAACTCTAAGTGCTTGTTAAAAAGCTATGTTTAAAGAAAAGAGTCTAGAACGAAACCCATGCCTTTTGGCATTTTATAGCTGAAACTAGGACAGTTTCTTCTTTTCTTGTATGTTCAGAACTGTCTGTGCCCATCAACTATTGTATATTTTGTAAAATTTACGCTCAGCATGCCTCACAGTCTCACAAGTCCTGATAGGTGCCTGGCATGAGGGCTTATCAAAAGGAGTGTGAGTGCTGTATCTAAACTGGGTTCTGCTGTTTACACTTCACCAGTCCTCCTTCTCTAGCTTTCTCCTTCCTTATCTTAACCAGGGTAGATACCTATCTGTGTCTGGCTTTCCAAACTCCAGTGAAGGCACTTTGTTAGCAGGCTTCATTGCTAGTACAGGGATCTCAGCTGTAGGCCAAGACCTATATCTGTGTGTTAGGTACTGTAGAAAGGCAAGAAAAGCACAGTTCCTCTGCCAGAGAACCTAATGGACTGTTCAACATTAGTTAGTATACTGACTTTTAAACCTTAATCCAAGATGCACAATCCAATATGCCTCATGAAATGTCCAATAGACAATCTGAGCATAGTTTTGGGGAAAAATAACTTATTTAAAAGATAGCAGTTCCGTCACACAGTGACTTTTCTACTTGCAGTCTAGTAATACTTCAAATAATGTGTCCATTATAAATGGTTATCAATGTTCTTTGCTTCTGAAGAGAAAGCTGTTGTCTGTATGTGTTGCCAGAGTATTGCAACAGAAAATTGTTTTTTTCATGTTCATCTTTCATTTCTTTGCTGTTCATTTCTTCATTTCTGTTCTATTCATCTTTGAAGTGTGATAACTTTCTGCTGTTTGGCATATTTCTTCTTCTTACCAGTTTTTATTTCTCATATTTCTCCCTAGCCCTCCTAAACACCATTTGAAAGGATTTCTTTCTTTCTTCAAAATTTTAATAATCCTGACTTTGTTTTTTTAAATTGCAGCTGTATTCAGCTATTCAAACCCTTCTTTTGTGTATAGTCTTTACAGAAAATGATTCCTAAGAAGAAACATGAATCTCTAGCTTAATGCAAATTGACATTTTTGAGAAATATTTTTTCTTCAGGTCCAAAAAAAATCACCTTAACAGAAAACTGTGTGTGAATTTGCACCATTAAAAAACATGAGTCCCTCTCCTTACCTACTGGGGTATTTATTAATTGTGACTGGTGTGACCTAAAGCACTGGTTGCAGAAGAGATGTTTGACCAAGTAGCTGCTTTAGCTGCTTCTGCTTGTAATATTTTATGGCAGTCATGACAAGTATGGGTAGAGAAAACAGCAGTAACATCTTTAGCTGTATGTACTGCTCCAACACCAATTTCTTGCCATGAACTACATTTGTTTTCAGCAGAATGAGTTCATTATGGAGTGTGTGCTCAGATTAGTTATTCTAAGTATTTCCTGGTGTATTGTGCCTTGAAATGAGGATTGGATATGGAGTATTAGAAGTATTTATCTGGTTTCTCTGAAGTCATGTTTGGATAATAAAAATGAAAAATGGAGAGGAAATGCTTGTAAAACTTTCTTTTTGCCTGTTTGTAAGGTGGCTTTTTTAAAAAACACAAATTACATAAAATAGCTGAAAGGGATTTGCAGATCATTAAACTCTTAAGTGTAGCTTAAAATGCTTGAAAACCCATATGTTCTTTATTTTTATAGAGATTTTATAAAAATTTATTTGAACGTGTAAAATTTTGCAGAGTTGTGCTTTTGGTTGGTGAGGTTTTTTGGATTTTTTTTTTGTTTGTTTGTTTTTTATTTTAAGATTCAGATTCTGATGGGATTTATCACATTAGGTGCCTGAAACTGTTTTCATGTAGCTCATACCTACCTAGCAAGCAGGACTATACATACATTTTTTTGCTTCCTCAGCCAAAGTAGTCCTTGAAAGACACTTATTTTGACTTGGATTCCTCCCTAACAGTAATAGAGTAGTTTGAGAAGCCAAAATTGCTGAAGGCCAAAGCTTGACCACCGAAAGAATTGCCTGCAAACAGTCATGCATACTATAGATCATGTTTTCCTAAGGACTGTATCTAGTTCTGCAGTTGAATTTCTCCTGGAGACAGTCTTGTGCATGGAGTGGTGTGAGCAGCATGGGATGATGTGTGACTGGCAACTAGTAGTGATGCCACTGAGTTTTCATTTGGGACATATTGGGAAAAAAACTCTTCTCTAGTAATGGAAAAATGGTTTTGGTCTTTCAACCAAAAGCATTCATCTTGTTTGTGTGTCCTTTTTTTGTTTGTTTTGAAAAATGGAGTTTTTAAGATTGGAATTGTGGGGTTCTGTAAGTCCATTTGTTCAAAAAATTGATTTGGATCTTGAGCAGACAAGTGTGGCAGGCAACTGAGGGGTTTTCTCAGAGCTTTGGCAGAACGTTCCCTGGCGTCTGCTCAGGGATACCAACTGCTGCTTTGGGAGCCTGCAAGGAGTGGTGAGGTGCCGGCTCTCCTCTTTCCAGCCATGGCAGCAGATGTTGAGCATATCTGAGTTACTCAGGCTTGTGAGCTTTTTTCACTATATTTGTTGAAATTTGTTCACTGCAATTTTATGATTTAGATACAGAGAATGAGTTTTTTTAACAGAGTTTTTTACTTTTTGATCGACTCTGAGACAGTGGTGAACCTGCTTATCTGTCCCCAAAATACTCTAGAAACTGTAATTTTCCTCTAGCAGTATCTTAGACCAGCAATCCAGAGATTTCTTTTTAACAGAATGGAAGGTACTTCTAAATAAACATCCTTGCTGCAGCTTCCTCCTCATTTCTTGCCTCCCCCTTCAAGGATCCAGTAAGCTCAAATATACATGCAAGTACTTGAGCTTGAGTACTGCTGTTGGTGGTTGTCTGCTGAGTCCCTGAAGTCTTATGAGCCTTGGTTTTCTCCTTCCAGAGGCTGATGAAAGAGTCACTGAGGTAGAAAACCTCGGATGTGGACATGGTTTCCTCTTCTAAGCCAGCCTTCTTCTACATGCTGTTAGACTGATACTTTTGTGGTACACCTGCAGCGAGGCCAGCAGGAGGAAATGACCTATTCTTCTAAATGAGTTGAAGTTTTTAAAAATGAAAGTTTTGATCTACTAGAATAAAACATGGCTAGATCTTGGGAGAAATTGGAGAAGGATCCTTGCAATGAATACTGGCTGCCCTTTAGTAAAGCTGAATCTCATTAGTGCATGAACAGGAGACACATATTGCTTTAGTACACTCTCTTTTTCTAGAGAGGTTTCTATAAACCTAGCAATTATATGAGCTTCAGATATTTTATTTGAAGGAAAACTATGTCCGTGCAATCTAATCTGTATTAAGAGAGAAAATTTCTCTGTTGACTGTGAACAGAGGCCGAGACACTTCTTAAAGTATTTTGAATGTGCTCTCTGTCTTTTCAAGCACTACTAAAGCTGTCTGATACAAAATGATGCTGTTCTGTTTGTTTTTTGGTTTTTCAATACTTCAACTGAAAAAGGGTATTGATGTGTATTTTACTGCAGTAGAACAATATTGTAGATAAGGGGCAAGGGGCCTTGGTGGGTCAGAGATTATGAGCAGAGGACAGATGGTTAAGAGCAGAGTTGACCAATAGATGTTAAATAGTGAAAGAATACTGAATGATGTGCAGTAATAGAAATCATAGCTACAATTGCAAAACTTCACAACATTACAAATGGAGAGACAAATTCAGAATTAAATATATTTGCAATTAGTTAAATTTCTTGAAAACTCAGAGAGCTTTCTGTGTACAGCTGAGAAGATGAAAGGATGTATAGGCTTAAGGAGCAATAAAAAAATAACCCAAGATTTTGACCAAAAGGTCTGTGAGATGGGAAGGTAATGAGGTGGCTGAAGAACAACTTGGTTTTGTCAAAAGCAAATCGGAGCATAAAAAACCATGAAATACAACTCTTGAAGAATTGCAAACTCCTAACTGGGAGGGTTGACAATAACTATATTTTTCATCTCTATGATGTATATGCTGCATAAAGCAGTGAATAAACCAAAACTAATTAGACAGAGGTTAATATTTATGGTTGTGGTCTCTTGCCCTTATGCTGCTTTTAGATTGTCATACTGCTGTTCTTTAAAAGTTTATTTGTAATACAAGCTGCAGAATAAAAATATCCACGTTGTTTATTATGGTTGGGATGCTGGATGATGGAAGTATGTCCCATTCAGGTGTGTGCAAAATACGCCTCTCAGGAAGGGAAAAGAATGTGTAAACCAAGCTGGACCTAGAGCCCTCTCTGCTGGATGGCTGGGAAACAACACTTCAAACAGGGAAAAAATAAGAATTTTGATGTAGAAAAGAAAATCTGAGGCTAGTGCAAGAATTCCAGGCATAAACCATAAATCCTACATAGCTGAATTCTTCCCTATTCTAAGCAGATGGAATAGCATACACTTATTTCATAAAATGGCCTTCTCTTATTGAATTATCAGGTAATATATTTTAATGATAATTCTTTTCTTCTGAGCAAATAGGGGATCTCATGGGGGAAGAAAAGAATTAACATTTCATCATAGAACTTTGAAAAATCCATAATATCTGTACCAAAGAGGAATATTCAAGTAAAGGGTTTTCTAACCATATATAGGCTAGAGGGTGTAGGTGGGTGCAGTGTTTTCGCAGTAATGAACTAAAGAAATTAACACTTACTATAGAAACTGTAGTTATACATTGAAAATATGCTATTCCAAGATGAAGTACTTTTAAAAAAAGGCATTTGGCAAGATGTAGCACATGTGTTTGTTTTAAAATAAAATATATTTTCCAGTAAGAGGGGAAAACCCTATTATAGTAATTAAAGTCTATATTTTATTCCTAATGTAAAGCCAAATACAGACATTCAGAAATTTTTGTCATTCCATTTGACTAATGGAAAGAGGGGAAAGTGGAATTGCAGAGAATAACTGGATTGCCACTTTACTGCCAGCACTAGAAGATCCACTAAAACTATGCAGCTCCCTGAAGTCCAGTCCCTTGGAACTGATTCTGAAGTGTGTGCAAGCACACATGTGGGTTTTTTAAGCCCAAAAAAGTCTAGTGGAGATAAGAGGGATCAACATTGAATAAACTTGTGAGAAGTGTTGACTTTTCCTTCTTCCATGGTTTTTCAAGATTGGATAGCAGCTGAAGACATTCATGACATAACTGGTCACAGAAAGCTCATTAGGGAAAAAAGATGCTGGCTTTGTGTACGCATTTGGAAACCTCTGAAATCTCTCATGCATGGAGAACTACAGCAAAACAGTTACTGATCTTTATTAAACTTGGTTTCTCTTCATTTCCTCTCTAGGGTAGAAGAAGCACATTCTGGAAATGTTTGATCTTTTGTACAGTGTTCATTATAAAGTATTTCTTTTTTTTTGAGTTGTCATTTCACTTAAGGTAACAATTTGATTAATGGCATTATAGACAGAGTGTGATGGGGTTGCTTTAGGGCTTTTTTTTCCCTACTTTTTTCAAGTCACAATGACATAACTTGAAAATTTAGATTAAAAATGGTGAAAGAAATGTAGACTAGTAAGATACAGGAAGATTTTTTAACATATTTTTGTTCTATAAGAATAAGCCCTATGAGCTGACTATTTCTGAGGAAAAAAAACCCAACAAAACAGAAGCAAAAAAGAAGAGCCTGTCTAGGTAACCAAACTAACTGGCATGAATTTATCACATTGTATCACTCACCAAGAGTTGTGTGAGAGGCAGTAGGGACATTATGTAAAGGACTGAATTTGTTCTCTTGAAAAGACCAGAGTAGTGAAAATGTAGGCTGAAGGAAGCCTTTTGTATTTATGCCCTTGTTTCCCCTGTTTTTTCCTGTCATTTGTTGACCCAGCTAATTCTAATGGTAACATGAATAAAGACATTTTAAAAATCTGTTTATAGAGCTAGTTGTAAAAGTACCTCAGTGGTATTTATTTTCCATAGGAAAATGAATGCAGAAACTCTATATTGCTATTTTTTCCTCCTTTAATGGATCTCAAGGTGTTTTCTCAAGTATTTTTTTGGATAAGAAACAGTGTTTTTTATATAGCTGTATCATGGATGTTGAATATGAGGCAGCTGTCTAATCTATGGCTCATATGTCTGTATACAGACATACTCATCTTTTTGTAGAGTAATACTTGCTACCTAACCTCTATTACATGAGCTTTAGAATATGTTTAAGATGCGTGGTAAGCGTGTTTAAAGATACAGACAGTTCTAGTGTTAACCTAAGAGAGGCCTCAAAGACATGTGCAGATCAGCCAGTGTTGACTCTGGAGCAGAAGCAGTGCAGGTGGAATGGTGCTAAAGGAGAGCTGCAACGTGTCTGTGGAGCCAGAAACCAAGGGCTACAATGTGAAACAAATGCATACATTTCACAGCTCATATATAGAAAAAATTCCTCTTGACTTCTTATCTCCTAAAGCTATCAAAGGTCTGATCCTGTCCGTGCTGCCTGGCTGTAGTTACCACAGCAGAGTAAAACTTCAGCAGCCAGAGTGCTCGATGCTGGTGTGCTAAACCCACAGTCATGTTTCTGCTCTGAAGGCACCATCTTTCTTACAGTAGCTTGGGTAATTTCTTGAGGATGTTTTAGACAGACATTCCTTATTAAAAGCAGAAAATGAGTGATTACATGGCTGCTTTCTTCTTCAGCTGTAACTTAACAGTTTTGCAGGTGGTACTCTTGTGGTGTCAGGAGACCTTAACTTGTTCTGTGCTGGGATGGAGTTATTGTGCTGTACAGGCCTGTTTCCTGACAACTCAATAAAAGCTTTCCCCAAAATAATAGCACTGTTCTAAATTCTGTTTCATTTTAAATAGTTTTTCTGATGCTGACTTTACCTGTGCTATGATCTGCTGTAGAATTTTTCTTAAATCCCTCTCATATACATCTGTATATATTTTTTGGGTTTTATTTTTGTTTTTTTTCAGGGCATGGCTTTTACCTTGGAGGAGAGGCAACAATTGAATATTCATGGATTATTGCCGCCTTGCTTTCTTGGCCAAGATGCTCAGGTTTATACAATTCTTAAGAATTTTGAAAGGCTGACATGTGACCTAGACAGGTACAGTATGGCTATGAAACTTTATCCTACTTATCAATTAATGAGTCACTTACTTTTTTTTTATATAGTAGTATAGATGAAATTTTGGGGTATTTTTTCCAGCTGTTAATTATTGGGAATTGTTAAACTAAGTACATACTTTTGCTAAAATGCTTTCTTCAAAAGATCAACTCCTACTTTAAAATTGTAATCTTCCAGAGCTGTTCACATGAAGTTACTTTGACAACCAAATGATACAAAGGTCATTGGAAGCAAATGAACCAATGTGAAACTAAAAGTCAGTAAGGACTTTATATCCATATGGATACACATACATTAAAACTTGATAAAAATTTATAAAATGCTACAAAACTAATATGTAATGTAGTAATGCTGTGCTTAGGTGTTTTTAAGGAAAAAAAATCTGTGGAGGGTTTTAAACTGTTATGAATACTAAGTTTTTTTCTTAAAAAATTGTATTTTATAGGCCCTAGAACAAAACATTTTCTTCATTTCCTTACTTCTGGGCCTTACTTTTCTCTGTCATGGGATGTCTTGTTATCAGTATGTAATATGTGGCCTCTAGGTACCCATCTGACGGTGACAAGGCTTTTTTATAATTTAAAGTTGCCACAACCTTTGTTTTTTTATGGGGTCAGAATAGGATGAGGACAGCTTTCCTTGCAAGTGAAGCTCTTGTAATTGTGGGATCTTTCACAGGTTAACTCTTCTCCAGGGCTCTCAGGAAGGCCATTATCAGTTGTCACAGAGTAGTAGCTTCCAGGGCTAGAATGTTTATGAGTCTGAGTCCTTGCATATAGGAAAGTGTAAAATTTCATGAAGCCCCCTGATTCAACCACTGATGTTACCATAGGAGAAAACTTTCTCTTTCTGTTCCTATCTCCTCCTTAACTTTGTCTTGAGGTAGTCTCTTCATGATACAGCTCATTGTTTCATGTGTTTAAGGCAGTTTCAACTTTTTTCTACTTGAATTGCTGGAATTTCTCTTCACCTATAACTTGAAAACCAGAAGAAAAAAGGTCTTTACCCTCCTGTTTTATGTGTTGTTTAACTAGGAAAGAAATATTGCTCCTACTTCAGGTCACAGAAGAAAAGCACTCGTGCTTCTCAAAACATCACAGATAACCTCACTGGTCTAGCTATGCAACAGACAAAAGGAAATTAGCAGTTTTTCCAAATATTTTTCTTTATTTTTTTTAGCAAAAAAATTGTGGATATTCAAGCAGCTTTTTGCCAAAATGAAAAATGTCTTCAGGCAAGGAAAAAAGAATTAATCTATCAGTTTTAAATGACAAAGTATTAAACTGTGAATGATGTGCCTTTTGAACTGCGATGAAACACTGTATACTGAAGTTTTGATTGCAGTGGGAATAATGAAATAAAAATAACTGTCTCCAAGTACTGTGGGAATACCTTGGAGCTATCTTTATTATGTTAAAAGAAAGGAAAGAAAAATGTCTGTTTTGGGGGTGGGGAGGAAAGATTTTTTAAAAAGTATAATTAATCCATACATGATAGACACAAATAATACAAAACTATAAAGAAATATAATATGGTAACAAATAAATTTAAAGAAAAGGTTTTCCAGAAGCTATTTGCTTCAGAGAATATTTTTCCAAAATTGCTGCTGTTAAGCTTAAGATATGTAAATACTTAATTAAACAAAAACTCAGTGTCATTCTTTCCCACCACTAAGTCTTCTTTGGCATTTTCTCTTTTCCAAATACATAGGGGGGTAAGGAAGAAATTTGTTTCCTGCTCCTGTAACCAGACAACAAAAAAACCAGAAGCACTAATATTTAATTATTCCATTCACATGTCTTGAGCCTTAGACTGTGGCTTGCCATTTTATACCATAAAGCCAGTTTTTATTATAATGCCTGCTTTAGTATAAAATATATATATAGTATAATATATAGTATTATATTGTACTGTGCATCTTTGCAGTAAAAATTTATTGTTGTTAATTTAGTTTTAGTGATGCAGTTCAACTGAGAAAACTCGCAAGTCTTCCATTCACAGAAATAGCTTGAAACTATTATAAGTTAGTTTTTTCTCACTAATGTGTCCACTAGTCAGAAACTTGAATTAAGATTTTAATGATTAACGTATTAAAAAAGTGAATAGCTATGTTTATTTCCCAGTTTTATTCTATGCTGTGTGTTTGTGGTATTTTCTCAGCCGTAATTTTTGGCCTGGATGTTTGAATCTTCTCCTTCCCCTTACAATGTGAATAAACAGTGTGGCCCCATTTATAATGCTGGGTAAGCTGTGGTGGGATCTCCATCCATGGGGGATATTCAAAACCTGACTGAATGTGGTCCTGACCAACCTGTTGTAGCTGACTGCTTTGAGCAGGGGACCAGATGAAGCAGTCTCCAGAGGTCCCTTCCAACCTGAGCTCGTGTATGCTTTCATAATGCAAGTCCTTAGTATTTAAGAAATGAGCTTTCAGGGATTATCTTGGATCAATGCAAATTTTTGTAAATTAAGTCAGGTTGTCCTTTAAGAATATTAAATTCTATAAATCTTCAAGTACCCTCCAAATGGAATTGTTTCTTTAAGAAATCATATTTATACTGTGTGAACACCTAGCAGATCTAAATTGACTATTTGTGCCATGCTGTGTTTTGATAAAAAAGTATTTTCCTCAGGTATTATTTGAGCTTTGTGTAGCTGTGGTGTTTTTTCATTTTTTAGCAAAATAAAATTGTGTTATATGCATGGATCTACGTTTAAGACCACTGATAGAAAGACTTGGTAACATTTACATGAAGAAGATACTTTCTTTAAAGACTGTCAACAGAGACATCTTGGGCTCTTTTGCAGATAAAATGCTTGTGTGAATTGAGTGTTCAAAATGTGATTTGCAGGTGTGTTTATAAGACAAGTGTCTGACAATTTAATTGGAGTATGTCAATAAAGAGCCTGCTTGGAGAGCATGTGCATTACATGTGTGTGAGCTCAATCCTCAAGGCAATACGTGAACTCTGGTCTCCTGTATTTATACCTGTATCAAAGAATTTTAAAGAAGAGTAACTGTGACTGTGATCCTGCCACAATTACCCCTTGAATCTCTTCACTGATGAAGAATGTCAGAAGACTTTTGCTATTTTAACTGGAACTTGAAATCTCATGTGCTGCCTGTAAAGGCAGGTGCTCAAGGACAATCTTGTATAAGAGCATGCAGTTTTTGCCTTCTACTGTGTGTAAATGTCCTCATTCCAGAACCACCCCCCACCTGTGTTTATTGCCATATGCATCTGGCATAGTCCTTGCTCCTGTAGAAACAGTGACTGAAAAGAGATAAAGGGAGGCTGTTGTTTTCCTTCTAGAGCTTGGCAGTGGGTGCATACTTGTGTGTTTTATGTCGAAGTACAAAAGATTAAGTACAAGCCTTTAGATATTGCAGAGGTGGAAGCTGTTTAGTACCTTAGACAGAAGGGTACCATCTGATGAAACATAAATGCTGTGTATGACAGCATCTCACACTGGCAGGATTGCCCTGGTTTTGCTTGGAAAGAGGGTGTGTGTAAATTCATAAAGCTAACTTGATAGAGAATACCATGACGTTTTGGCACAGCTGAAAGGCCTTTTTGAACTCATAGCATGAAATTGTTGGACTCTGAAATTCCAAGGTTCACTCACAAATTAATGTGGAACAGCAGCCAATCAATTGCCTGGTATGCTTGGCAATAGGGACACCAATAAGAGGAAAAAATTCTATTCCTCTTAACTTAATTTAGAAAAGCTGCGATGGATTGTGCAAGTAATTTTTTTTTTTTGTTTTTTTTGTTTCCCCTGCATGTTCTTAATTGTCTTTCTTCTTAGTCTGTATTGATACTAAAATTGTTGCTTCTGGCACAGTGACATCTTCTGCCTGAAGTTTTCTCTCTGCAAAGAGTCACACTGGTAAAATGTTATACTGGGTGTGTTAACTGGATTAGGAGAGGGGCCATCAAATCACATTTCCAGAGATGCCATCTAGTTTTGTTTCTTTTCTTAAAACTTCCTGGTTTTAATACATTTTTATGTAGATACTGAGAATGCAGAGTAATGGAACTAAGTGTCTTACACAGGTTTAAAATAATAGCCTTTCCTTCCACACTCCTTTATTTACTCTCATATTTTTCAAGATAAGCACGAATGAATTTGGGGTTTGTTCTGTTTTCACCTTTCCATTTTGCCTTGTAAAATGCATGCCAGTGATAGTTGGGCCAGTTATCCTAAGAAATCATCAGTAACTTTCCGGTATCAATTTTCTTTTGGGTTTTGGATGATACGTGGTTTACATCCTTTTGCTGCTGCTGTATTTCATTCCCTTCATAACAGCAGACTAGTATGAAGCATTCTTAGGTGAAGTAAAGGAAAGGGGGGGGAAGTGACACACTGAAATTTGAATGTTTGGCAGTCTCCTCTGTCTGACTTGCCAGACCTTGGGTTTTGTCCTCTGAAACTCTTCCCTGAAATCATCATTCAAGACTCCTTGTCTGAGGACAGATAATATTTTTCTCCCTTTTTAGAGCACAAATGATTGTTCTCAGCATTTCATTGCTTGTTTTCATTATGTTTTCAATTAAATGTGGGCTTCAGTAATAGATTCCAATAAATACTGAATTTTAAATTTATTTTTTAAACACAATGCTGAAAAACACTTCATGCTTTTAGTTGTATAGATACTTTGATGTTGCTAAAAGGTGCATACTTGTTGTCTAATGCATTGTAACCAACTCTACATTGAGGATGAGGCATTTTTGAGTTTCCCTTTAGAAAGAATTTTTGAGAAATTTGATACCCCCAACAAAGCAAATTAGGATGCTGAGAAAGAAGACATAAACCTGCTGTTGAAAAGTAACCTTCTGATAAAAATTGCACTTCTCTAGAAATATTTTTCACTTTATAATATTTCTTGTGCTGATTTGTTTATGATCAAGTATGTAATATTTGAAAATATAAGTAGTATGCAGTTACTACTTTTGTAAGTTCTTTAGCATATCTTGAAAATAAAAGTGGCATAATAAATACAAATAAGAAAATAAACCCCTGGTTTAATGCTATAGGACAGTAAAAGCAAAGGGGAGAGTTTTAACAGAGAGTTTTTTGATTTGAAAGCCCTGAGGAAGCCTTTTGCTAAGCTTTTAGTATCTTTTTTAAAAGATTTCTTTACCTCATTTAAAATCTAGGCTTGATCTGAGTGATAAGAAAGGATGATTAAAAGAAATTTTATACTCTTAAGCAGCCACACCTCATTTTAAAAGAAAGTGAATAAAAATAAATAGAGTACTGACAACTGCTTCAGAATGGAGCTGTGACTTGCAGTGTCCAGTCTAGAGTGGAGGCCAAAAATATGCATGATATTCTCTAGCATGACTTTAAATGTTCTCTGGAAACAAAATTAATGTCTTCATGTATATTCACAACTACATGTGCATGAGCTTGTATTTCAAGATAAACGTTGGGCTAGTTGTCCTCGGGAGAAAGGTTTTAATAAAGAAAATGCTTAGAGAATTCAAGGACATTAAAAGATATGCTATATCATAATGAAATACTGGGAAAATGAAAGGCTGTAGGGAAATATAATAATATGAAAGAAAATTAGTATGTATGTATGTGTATTTGTAGCTGAGAACTACAAGAGCAGAATATAATTTAACCTTGGAGAACATTCAAAACTAATGTGTATGATGGAAGGTGGTTCTGATTGCCTCATGGTGATGGTATTTAGAGTACAACTGCAACTTTTTGGTTTCTAGATCTTTATCTGTTAAGGGTCAAAAATACCCTTCATGGTACAAGGGAAAGGATATTGTTTTGTCTCACTTCTGTCACCTCATTACAGTCACCAATTGCCAAACTGGCTGTACTCTCCTTGCTTATAGTGCTCGTTAAAGGTTTACATAACAAATCCCAAAAGAAGTGCTTCCCTGATATATGGGGATATGCAGGCTAAGCTTGAATGGAATGCATTCAGATTTACTAAGCTGTTCTTTGTCAGATGGTTACCTGACTATGTTTGTGTCTTCCTAAAGAATGAATTAGATTTTACTGAGGCATGTGGTGCATAAGTATGCAAAAGTAAAGTTCATATGAATAATATTGAAGTACACAAACCTTACTTTTGGCTTTTGGAATGAATATGTTCTGTATATGTCCTCAACAATTGTGTAATAAAAGGATGCGTATATTAAACTTCTTGAGTATAATTCATTAGTAATCCATTGTAAATTTAAAAAAAATCCTACATAAACTGTATAAAGAAATTAGGTTATTTTGTGTAAGCCTATTGGTGTAGAAGACTACTTAATTTTTACAGCAATACTTAACATTGCTAAAACTAGTGAATAGACAGGTAAGATTTAAGATCACTAAATTCCTAAATTTTAGGTGTTCACAAAGTGACAGTCATACCTATGTGAACTGGTGTAACTTGAAGTCACTCACAGACTCGTATAATTTAGTCACACTCAGCATTGCAATTTGGCTTCCCAATTGGTGTCTTGAAACAGTAATGTTAATATTCAATGTGTGATGATAGCCAAAAGTAGGTCAAGCTAAACATGAACTCTTTTGCACTCTCATTTCTATGATTCTTTTTTCTCATTGGTTTTCTTTTTAAATAAATAAAGAACATTCTCAAAGTTCATTTTAGTTAGGAGATACAGCATTCCAGATTTCATGTCAAACATAGACTTAAAGGATGAAAAGCCATGTGTGTATGCGTTGTTTTCAAAAGCTTTGTTTTACAGTATTTATTTGAAGTATTAGTTTGGATTTAAGATTAATTTCTATTGAGGCAAGGGCATGCAAAGCGTAATGTTTTTAGTTCTGTTTTCTTTGGGCAAGTGAGTAAGCATGTTTAAGTTATACTTAATGCTTGTCTCATTTCAAGTGGAACAACTAAAATACACAGATAAGGTTCTGACAGACCAAATCCTCAATTGCAGCACAGTGTTTTATACCTGAGAGGGATTAACTTCCTGAGTATGTAGAGTTTGACAACTTCGTTTCAGGTTTCAAGTTCTCTGTCTCAACCAGTTTGTTATCTTTTGTGTCTGAACCATTTGTGCTATTAAGACAAGGAGGAATTTAAATACTTTCAATAAGAAAGAGGCTATTATAGAACAAACCTAATTTTAATTATCCAAACACCACTATCTTTCTAAATCTGCCCTATATGTTCCCTTGATGTCTGTCTAATTATATGTAATTCTCCACAGATATATGCTACTAATGAGTCTTCAGGATCGAAATGAAAAGCTTTTCTATAAAGTGCTGGCTTCTGACATTGAAAGGTTCATGCCTATTGTTTATACTCCCACTGTGGGACTGGCTTGCCAACAATATGGTTTAGCATTCCGGAGGCCAAGGTATGTAAGTTTATACTTCAAATAAAAGTAATTGTAACTTATTTTCCTCTTGGCAGATTTCTGCATGGGTTTTCTAACAGCTGAATGTAAGACAAAACTGCAATAAAGTGACATAATTCAAGCTATACTTTTGGTCTACATTAAACAATTATTTGTGCATTTCTTATCTGCATTGAGAAGGCAAATGGTTGGTTTAATTACATTAAAACATGAATATATTTTTAATCTTATTAACTGACTGTTTTAGAATCCTAGCTGCATGTGAGAAGACTGGAGAAAAATGGAACCTTACTTTTAGATTTGTCTTAGAAGCTTGAAAAGCATAGACTTTTGCCTATATAAATATTTATTTTATTGGTATTTTCTACATACACACACACACAAACACATATATATGTAAAAGCAATATGTATACAAATCGAGGATGCATTACATATGCATCTACTGATACCTTCAAAATAATGAAAAATCATCGAAATGCCTGTTTCACTGCTTAATAATTAATAATCTCTTGCTTCATAGGGTGGTTACTGGGGTGCTTTTATTCTGTATCCATTATCTGTATTTATAGAATGATGAGGGAGTGGTATGAAAGAAGGATAGACACTTCTGTTTCACTCTGCCTCTTGAACATCAACTCACAGGGTTTGAGATTTATGGTGGTTGCTGTTTGAGAACATTGTGTATATCACTGCCTTCAAGTGCAAATTGGAGCAACACTTTGGAGCCTTCTGCAGAATGTTCTGGCAAAGAAAGAGATAAATGAGCTGCATGTGCATAGCTCTGTTAACAGAAATAGGGTTTTTACAGTCAAGGCATTGATCAAAAATAAGAAGCTTGCAAGATGTAGGGGAATAAATGACTGCTCACCAAATCTTCAGCAGGAGATATTTGAGAGAGACTTCTGGCTTCAAGGTTTTGTTAATGTGAAAATTATTTTGGCCTTCTGACTGACAGGATGAGTCAGGACCATCTGGTCAATTGCAGAAGACAAGAATTCCCACTTCTGTGCACATTGAAAAGTTCACAAATACCTCAAGAATGCTTACTTAAACCTGCTTAATGATCTGTGGCTTTTAGGTGCCTCCCTTAGTAAGAGAAGTCATCTCCTTTTTCCATCTCAGTATTTACCACCATGGTGATTTTATTGGCTTTCCAGGAAGTGCTAAACGTGTTTGGAAATGAAGTCTTTGCTTACACTGGTCTCATTCCCCCTCATTTTGAAATTCATTGCCATATAAAATGTTTCACTAGGAGTACCTCTGCCCGTGCACATACTTTTCTTTTTCTCCCTAGACATGTGAAGCATCTGTGGAGAACACCCAGTTTAATTAGAGTCATGGAATTGTTAAGGTTGCAGAAGACCTCCAAGGTCATTGAGTCTAGCTTTTGACTGAACACTGCTATGTAAACTAAACCACTAAGTTCCACATCTAATAATTTCTTGAAGACTTCCAGGGATGGCAACTCCACCCCCTCCCTGGACAGCCCTTTCCAGTGCTTGACCACCTTTTCAGTGGAGAAGTTCTTCCTAATGTCCCAGCTGCAACTCCCTGGCACAGCTTGAGACTATTTCCTCCAGGATTGTCATTAGTTACCTGGGAGAAGAGGCCGACCCCCACCTGGCTACAACCTCTTTCAGGCAGTTGTAGAGAGTGATAAGGTCACCTAAGCCTCTTCAGGGCTGAACAACCCCCAGTCCCCTCAGCCACTCCTCCCAGGACTTGTGCTCCAGACCCTTCCCCTGCACCATTGCCCTTCTCTGAACATGCTCCAGCACCTCAATGTCTCTTGTCAATGGGGTTGGAACTAGATGATCTTTAAAGTCCCTTACAGTCCAAGCCATTCTGTGGTTCTGTTATCTTTGACAGACTCTTTCCTGCTTAGGAAAAAGACCTACAATGCAATCTTCTACTGGGCTGTTACAGAGATATGGGGTTTTTTTCTAAGAAAGACCTTTTCTAAATGATTCCAAAACCAACAATGCAAAGCAACCAATATAATTTAGTTTGAAATTGCATTCTAGACCATGAGTCATTTGGCATTAAGCCGTATATGCCAGCATACCTCATAAACAGCATCTTCCATGAAATGGATGGAGAAGAAAAAATAAACATTAAATTTAATATTCAGAAGGCAAAAAGGAGTAAAAGATGTGAGATTTAGTCTAGGCTATACCCTCTTACAAATCTGAATTTTTTTTTTTCAAGAAGTTGCTATTATGGAAAAAGGTATAATCTAATCATTCCTTAAAAAAAGGTATTCTCATCTGTAAGAACTGTGTGTATCTGCTTTATGCTGACTCATATGTAAATGCTGTCTTTATAGATAAGTGACTGTTTTTCTTTTGCAACGTATTTTTATTTCAGAATCTTTTTAATACTGGCTCTTCCTACAGCTCAGAAGATGTTTGCTATTTCATAGTTTAATACATATACCATTAGACACAGTCTTGGAGGTAAATAAATTCAAAATTACCCACTTGTTGCAGATCATATTTATCTCACTGCAGTTTGCAAGGAATAGTCTTATTTAGTTTATATGTGTAAGGATTTTTTCCAATATTGAATATTCAGTTATACTTCTTTATGTTCTGAAATGAGTTTGAAGCCCTTGGCTTGCAAGTTATCTCTTGAGGCAAGGAACAACAAAAATTAGTTTAGAGTTCAAAAAATAGGTGTCTAGTAGAATCATTAAATGAGATCATCTTCTGTGACTCCCTTATGTGTTCTTAGAAGACTTTATGGGCTCACATGATGTGCTTGCAGGCACGGAAGGACTCTGTGGCTCAGGCAGAGGTTTTCATCCTGAAGCAATATTTTGCAATTTTAGAATAAACATTCATGGCTGACCAGCTCACTATCTGATGAAGCATCATTTCTCAAGAGAACCAGTTGCAAAGCAACTTGACTCACTGGTTTGAAGCTCATCTGTATAGCTAACATTTATTTGTAAAATTCAGACTCAACTCAAGATTGCATTACTTGCTCTGAGTATTCAACTTTAAATCCACCAGTTTAATGAGTAAGAGTGTTACTGTAGAAATAAACAGTACGGATCTGATAGCACATCTGTAACATGCACCCACCTACACCATATTGTTACATAAACATAATTGAAAAGACCAGTCTGTCTGGTCTTCTTCCTAACTGTTGAGGAAGATGAGGGAGGAAAGCATCCTTCAGGGACTTGGTCAGAGAACGAATTGGACCTGTATGGATAGAAGCTTTACTTGTGCTGGGAATGTAGTGGGGTTCTGATTTTATTGTAATTCTCACGCTATCATTAAAAGCGTTAATCTCAGAATCTCTACTAGATCACTTTTTGGTTCAGAGTTTCTATCCGTCATTTAAATTCCTAAAGTAAAAAATTCTTCAGTTGCACAAGGCATGTACATGCATATGACAGCTTTTGATTACTTACCCAGAAACAATCTATTTCTGTAAATAGATTTCTGAAATGTAGCAGTTCTTTCATCCAATAAGAATAAATATGGGAAAGCTCTATGGAAATTTCCTCTAGGAATCCAAAATCAACTTTTTACATTGCATAGAGAACACCCAGGAGTTTAAGATTCTTGTGTAAACTCAGCATTCAGAGAAGGGAGGTAAAATTGCCAAGTATTGCTATACTGAAGACTTTGGACATTGTTAAAATGTTAGGTGACTGTTTATATATTGCCATTCCTAGAAGGAAAAGCTATTCCAAATAGAATATGATCAGAGCAAGCCCTGGTAGCTGATGCAGCTACACAGGCATGGCAGAGTTGTCTGAAATAACTTCCCAATTCAGTCACAGACTTGTCAGGCTGACTAGGAACCATTTTTAAAGCAGCTTTATTGGATCTGATGTAGTCTCTTAAAAGGCAGAATGTGTCAGATTTGCAATTATTTACCAGATTTCCTTCTCACTGAAGTGCGTGACTGACTCAGCACCTACAAATTTGAGACTTTGTCCTTTCCTTTCCTTATGTTTCTCAAAAAAAATGTATTTATTTACATTTATTTTATGTATTTACATTTACAATGATTTGGATGCATGGTATTGAATGCAAATGTTGCAAATGTGAGTTGTTTTTTTGTTGGCAAATGTTTACATGCTGGGATTGCCAGCTGCAAGATAGCATCGCTTTTTAATAAAGAAAAGAAATTGGAGAAGAGGGAAATATTTATTTCCTGTGACAGAACATGCAAAATGTTAGACTTTGGCATCAGAAGTTGCAGTCTACTTGCCAGCACAAGGTTGATCCTGTGGTACATTTAATAATCTTTCTGTGGTTTTTAATGAAGCTTTTATTGGAATTATTTTTTTCTTAATTCCAGTGAATGTCAGTGGCATCCAAGTCTCTTCAGAAACCAGATTTGGCTTACTGGAGGCCAGAAACTTGTCAAGTACTCCTGGATTGTATGAGCCAAGAAAGTTCAGTTCCTGGAACTTTTTTGTGACTCTGTCTCTCCTTCAGATGTGTGTTGTTTTCTTGATTGAGACTACTGGAATGCCTAGATTTATTTCACATAACTTTTTCTCCAATATAATATCTCCCTTCGATTTTTTTCAGCACATTTAGGTATTTTTTTCCTCCCCTGGAGAAGCATATATATGTGTACATATGTCTATTTAGGGACTTTATTCATCTAATTGTTGCTAGACATAATTATCTTAGTATCTTCATTTAGTTAGAAGTGATTATTGCATAACATAGAATTATATTAAAATACATTAAAAAGTTTCACAGTTATTTTTCGTAGTATTTTCTTCTCTGAAAACTATGTAGAATTATAATCTGTAAGTGAAAAAAAAACAATGTGGAGGCTTTTTAACTGATCTCTTGTAATGTCCTGACTGTCAGGACAGCATATGAAATCAAAATGTTTTACAATAAAGACTTAACAACAAAATGCTTCTTTGAAAATGGACTCCTGGAATTCTGTTCTGCAGAAGGACCTGGTGTGTGTACTAACAACATGGTGGCAAGTTATTTTGTAACATTTTGACAGAGAATTAGCGTAGCGGTAGCATTTCTTCTAATTTTAGGCAGTCTTTCCTTTTATGGCTCCTAAAGCCTGATGATGATGTCAGTTGCAACCCCTCACCAGGCACTTTTGAAATACATGTTGGTCATTTTTCACTTTTGACTTTTGTGAAGATGACAACTGTTGACATATCCCAGGCAAGTTTTTTCTTCTTCATTTTTTTTCCTGTGTATAGCCTTGTCGTTAAATTCATGGCTTCCAGTAATTTCATTTTCTGGCATGATTTTTATCTGTTGTCACTTTCATCAAGCTAAAACTTAGCTTAGCATGCTATTGCTTCCTTGGCTTGAAGGTAAGGCTAATGGAATTGTCCCAGCAAAATATTTGCCCTGCTCTGAAAAGCTGGAAAAGGAAAATTAGCAGAATGAAAGAGTGTTGAATTCCTCTCTTCTCCTGGACTGTCTTTTAGACTGGGTTGTGTCCGAGGTGTATTCAGCTTGGTCAGCAGACAGTGATGCTGCTGCATGGAAAGGTGTGAGGATCTTGCACAGAAAATGTCACCGGGCCTCATTTTGGTCTTAGAGTGCTTTGTAAATATTAAACCAGTTTCTCATGTAAGAAATTATTGAAGGAAAAAAATTATGTCTTGATTTTTGAAAAATTTATGGTATTCTTCAGTTTATGTGCATATAGTCATCTGGTCTCTCTAGAACTGTTAAATTCTTGGCTTTTCATAATATTTTGGCAATAGGTTTCACCATTTAGGTACAGTGTTAATTTTAATCTTTTTATTGGACTTCCATCTCAGAATAAAATCATGAATGATTAGCCTGTGCCAAACTGAGCATAGGTAGTCCTGACCAAGCATCATAAAATATAATGTCCTCTATGTGGTGGGGGTTTTAGGATGTACTTGGTGCTTGCATGTAGGTATAACCTACAGCAGTACTTGAAGGGGATTGTATTTACAAAAGTAGCGCTTGGAGTTATCCTTCCATTTAGTCTTGTCTGAGTTGGAGTTTTACCTCTAATTAGCCTCTTGCTGCTCTTGTAAATTTCATGCATGATTTCTTCTGCAGGTAATATTTAAGGGGCTTTTGATCATGGTCATAAAAGCTTTATCCTAAAGCACATCACAAGCATGGAATTTCTGGCTTTCAGACCTAAGTTTATAGGTGCATTACTCTGTTTTCTCTGGATGGAGTACATCTTGGCTGTGAGCAGGAGGAAATGAGGCCATCCCTTCTCAAAACATGACTCTCAAAATGTTTGGCAGCAGTCAATGTTTGGTCATTCTTTACACAGTCTTCTAAGGAAGACAGCTAGCAGGACTCACTGCTTTTCTACAGATGTCCTTGGTGGTTTCTGAGCAAGGGGGCCAAAATTCAAGTACTGGCCATGCCTTTCTGTTCCCTTGTTCACTTCCTTCACAGAGTCCTGGATATTTCCAGGGGATCCCTGTTCTCATTTGGCTTGTACTGTTACTTTTTAATAATTTCTACTGTTGTGTGAGGTTAGAACTGAATATTCTCTCTTCTCCACAAGTTTGAGGGAATCAAATTTATCTTTGGAAGGGCATCTGCACTTTGAGCTAATGGGAACTTAACTTCTGTGGGTTTTGGCATATGATTATCTTCCTCATTTCCTTATATCCTACTGGGACAGTCCTCTCAAACAAAGAAGTTTCATACAGATGCTTTTCACTAAATGGGAAAGACAGTTTGTGTGACAGTTATTAATGCAGTATTTATTAGAACCTGCTTCTTTCCTTTACTAAAGCAGTCATCTTGTGGATCTACGTGCAGAAGACTGGACAGAATGTACATGATCCCAAGTTAAATGTCCTTATTCTGACTAATCTTTTCTTTCTAGTGCCAATACCACATCAAAGGTAGGCTATAGCCTTTTCAACAAATAAACTATGTATCTGCATTTTAAAATAGAGGTATTATTTTGTCATGTTACAGTTTCATATCAGTAACTATGATTTGTATCAAAATATAACCATGTTACTCTTCAATGTCTTCCTATTTTCCTGATTTTTTTGGGGAGATTTTGACTCTATGCTAGCCTGCAATACTGCCTTCAGGTTACAAGCTCCCAGATTTCCCAAAGCAGTACACTCCTTAATGAAATATACTTTAAGGGCAGAGATTTTATTTGGATTTCACATCTCCACTTGGCCAAAGATTACAATGGCATCAGTAAAGTATCGGGTCATACAGTACAGGAGAGGTCTACTCATTTGCTCTGTCCAAGTCTAGCCATATTTATCTCCTAAAATTTTCCCCTCATGAAATAGTCTCTGTCAACCTGATAGATTTGTAGACTTTTTAAATTGTCAACATCATTTGACCCCCAGAGCAAACCTTTTAAGAGTCACTTCCTTAAATAACAGAACTTTAACTTTCCTTAGTTCAACACTTTTTCGAGGACAGCCTGTCAAATCCTATGCAGTGTTTGCAAATGAAATTACTCCATCCTTCCTTTTGTACAAAATGGTACAGTTGCCTTCCTTCTGCCTTGAGAGGCCTTGGGAAAGCCCTGAAGTTGTGGCTTGCTTTTGACAGTAGTGTGTATATTGTATCCACTTCCATGGACTGGAATTCTGCACCATTCTAGCACTCATTTAGGACAACGCAGACACTGACAGCTTGTGCCATATGAGCAGATAACTGCAACAGACAACAAACAACTTGCAAGACATTGCTTGGGAAGCACAAAGAAAAACGTGTAGGCATCTTTCTCTCTTCCTAGGGCTATGCTGTGGAAAGGAAAGAGCTTGCTTCTGGGTATCTCTGGGATAAAAAATAAATGGTGTTACTGCATGTGTTTACAATTAGGTATCACCAGCAGTAGAGATTTATGTGTTAGTAACATGAACTTGTAGCAGAGAACTGTTATAGTTGACTGATAAACATCTAGTGCAGGTTTTGGTTTTGTTGTTTGTTTTTTTTTTAATATTATGTTTGTTTTAGAGATAGAGGAATCCTACGCTCTCTTTCTATGCAAAAAGTTTTCCACATCCCCAGTAATTACCAATGTAATCATCTGATACTGCTAAACAAGGTACCAGTAGTATTCAGATGAGATGCCAGTGATTTAAAAGCATTACACTGTTTTATTAGCTCACTCTGTATATATCCCAGCCCATGGTCAGAGGATGTTTTCCTTTAGGGGTGTACTTATGCTGGAGTTTCTCCAGCTCCCATTTTCTGTACATTTGTTGCACGTCCTTCGGCACCACCCAAATCCCCTGCTTACACATTCAGCAGCTTCTCTGTTCAAAATACTCTCATTACTCAGCAGTCCAACACTATATCATTGTCGCATTTCCAATGCAAGATATTTAGTAGTTTTTTTAAAAAAAACCCTACAGTAATTCCTGTAACTGTATTTGGTGAAGTCCAAAAGAGGAAGGAAAAACCCTAGAAAAATCACTGTAGCTTTGCAGTAGCTTGGCTATTCTAACATCATAGTTTTCTGTCTCTGTCTAGAAGCTTTCTAAATAGATAGGGTAAATAGTCAAGTCTTAACATGAAAAATCAAAAGTGGAGACATGGCATAAAGATTTTCAGCCTTTAAGAGCATAACAAATGGGATGATTGTGTGTTTTAATATATCTTGTATTTTTCTGTATTTATGCCTTGTTTTGGTCCAGGAGTTTTTTACATACTACCTTTGAGAGAGCCATATGCATAGGTGGCTTCTGAAAAAGACAAGAAAAAAAGTTTTGGGATAGAAGTGGATCCTTTTATTTCTTACAAGGCACTTTCAGCCTTTTTAGCAAAGTTTTATAGCTGCATAAAACTGTTTTCTTATGGGCACAGCTCAATAAAAAAATGTCAGCAGGGTTAATAAACTTAAATATAAAAAGACCAGGTCATAATAACTTTGCTGTGTAGAGTAGCAGTAACATCATGTAATTTTCAGCTGGGTGGAGAAAGGTTTGTGAGGCATCTGACATCCTGACCCCTGCTCTTTGAGTTAAGTAGTGACACTGAATGTCAGTTCTGCTTCTGTGGCCAGTGAGTATTAGCTGATTAAGCCACATGCAGGAAACCCAGTATCTTTTAGAAAATAGTGGGTAAAGACCTGCTGGAAGCATAGATCAAATAGATGAATGTGCATAAACCAAACAAAGCAAGTTGTTTTTGTAAGAAAAGCAAGAACTTCCAGCTGAAGGCAGACAGTGATATGGAAGGCTTAAATCAACTGGCAGAAATAAGGGAACCATTTACTCAACCATAAGGCAACTGTTTACTGAGAAATATAAAAAAGGAAAAGCAAGCTTCAGTTTGTACTGAAGGAGAACCCATGCCTTTGGCACAAAGATGGTCAAAAGCTAATTCTCATTTTTGCTTCTTCATTCCCAAAGTGACTATATGTAAAATGAATTTTTGTTTAGTCTTAAGGAAGAAGGGAGTTCAGGAGATCTCACAACTTTATTTTATTACTGAAATTAACTATAATTTTCAGCATTCTGATGGACTTTTCTATCTAAAGGAAGAGATTCCTGTTCCTGAGACAAAGCTCCAGTGTAGCTTAGAGACACAGCAGTACATTCCCATTTCGGAAGTTCGCAATATTATGACGACTTTGTTGTATCAAAAGGTATTTTTGGTTTCTTTTAACTTTTCTCCTAGAGATCTTTAGATTTATTCTAAGCACATATGAATGTACAGGTTTGCTGCACTGTATGTGCGGGGTCAGGTTATTTATAAGGCCTGTTTTAGGCAACAGTATGTCTGAGAGTTTCCCTTGGTCATCCACAAGGAGCTTCTTAAACATGACAGGTAGCTATTTATCTCCAGCAGTGAAAATACAGAACATGGTTTGTTTTCTGTTCAATTAATTAATGTTTGTTTTCATGAATAAGTAGTATATGAGCATGGGGAACTTTTCATTCCCGAGAAAATAGTGTATTTAAAAATATTTCCATTCTGCCTTATTTCAGTTTGCTGCAAGCAATGTGCCTATTTCTACTTTTACTTTGCCCCTTAAGGTAGAATGTAGCAAGCTCCAGTTCATGCATTGAAAGGAGTTTCTTCTTGAGGGTGATTGTAATGTCAGTCATTTGATGAACGGTTGGTATGCCATATTCAATCTTACAGTGAAACAAATGTGATCTTTGAAAGATGGCTTAAAATATGGCATGTAGACTTCCAAAGGCAATGTCCTTGGAAAAGCCTGTCTGCTTTCAGACACTGGACTCGAGCCCTTGATTCCCTTGAAGAGGCTGGAAGCTCCCAAATGACGTTTCAGAAACACTTCTATTATGACTGCTAGATGATGCTTTTTGAATACTCCATCACTCCACAGGACTGGCTCCAAGACTTCTCTCTAGGTCCATTCCCTATCGTGGGCTTCGTTCCCTGTAGGTGTGTAGTGAAGACCAGCAATATTGGGTTGTGTTAGCTGGTATAGTTGTGTGCTGTGATTCTCCCCAAAATGTTCATCTTGACTTTATGAAATAAAAAAACTTTACATGGGGTCATTACTGAATTTTTATAAAAAGGAGGGAAAATATATGACTATTTGCCTCTAATGGACGAGTTTAATTTTTATCACAATGGGCCAGATACTTTCCAGATGTTTAATGCTCAAAATGTTTCCTTGGGATTCCATCTATTATAATTCTTTTCTCAAATTTTGTTATAAAGGCTTATAGTAATTTCTAATTGAGTCAAAAAATCATTATTTTTCTTAAATATATTCAATTCCCTATAATTAGAGCCACTTTTTATCGGTAATATACATTTCCTGGGTTTTGCTGGAAAAATTCTAATTATTCTTCTGTGAGTGAACTTCAGAAAACAACTGGTATGTTGGAACTTTGTTAACATCAGATAACATAAATCTTAAGAATAATCATGTTGCTTCTCAGTTTCTCTGTCTGAGATAGAGCTGGACCCACAGCTTTTTTCCCCTATGTTAAAAGTTGTTATTGAACACAGTACTAAAAATTTGGTCTGTTTCATACATTCATTTGTGATGTAAATGTAACAGGAAGTAAGTACAGAAATAGTGCTGCTGATCAGGTTGTTAACATTTTTTAAAATGTGCGAACGGTAAATGGAGATTTGTACTTTTTCAGAGTGTTCATTTTCAGCAGTTAGAGTTAGCTCGGCAAATGGAAGATAGTGTCTCATTTCAGAAGTGACTTTTTCATTGAAGTGGAAGTTGGGTAGGATATGCCATAAGAAGAAATAATTTTTATTAAGTCTTCACTTTTGTCTTGGTTAATAGTTACTGAAAGCAAATTATTGTGATTTAAAGGTCAATGAGAACTGGCCTTAGAGGACGTTATTGTCTAAATAGGGTAAATTTTCCATGTTCCAATGAGCCAAGGCAGCACAAGTTATTGAAGTAAATAGGACAGTGATCTCACTTGTTTGAGTGTTTCACAGTTTAAATAGCATTTAAAAGATTCTTTTCAGAAAAACATCACTAGCATTGCAAGACTCCTAGTAGATAACATGGTTGAGGTTGTTGTAGATGGCTTTCTATGCAGTTAATATTTGCATAAAATAATAGAAACATGATAGCTATTGAAGCAGAACAGTGGGTTATTTTTTGTCTTAAAAATGAATGGGTCTGGCTCTGGTAAACCATTCTCTCATTCACAGTCTTCAAATAGTTCTATTTGTGTCCTTTAGAGTGTAAGTAATTAAGTTATTTATTGAGCAACTGTCAGAGGAATTTAAGTAGCTTCTGGAGCAAAAGGGCTCTAGTGCTTAAACCATAGTATTTTGCAAAGTCTGCCTTTTCCTTTGCAAACACATCCCATTGAATTGCTGTTGTGTGGTTAAGCAACAATACGTAAAAGCTGATTGTCTAGATGAGCGATACTTTAGGAATAAAGTTAAATCAACAAATTCATGTTTTAAGAAGTGACTATGAAGATTTACTCTTTTGCTCTATGAAAGGGATGCATCATTAGTTTGAACATTCAGACTATAAAATGCTGCTCAAGTAAATGAGGTGAGGCACTAATTGGAAAACAGTGTTTGATGTCTAGGTATACAGTAAAGAGTATTTTATATGAGTGTTGCAAAATGTCTGCACTGACTTAGTCCATGAAGTGTTTGCTATGAAATATTTTTAGTATAGTTTGAGGTGAACATTTTGTTTTCTGAAATTAAGTAGAGATTTTTGGATTATTAGTGAAGTGTCAAGCTATAATTACTCTTGGAACCATGTAAAATTAGTTTTAAAGTTTTCCAGTGTAATGTTGTTACTCAGATTATTTTTACAATGTAATGTTTTTTTGGGCTGAATGAGAGCAGTTGAGGAATTACTTCATTGAGTTGCTTTTTATTGTACAAAAGCCTTGACTTCTTTGCCCACTTACTTAACTCACTATGTTGCAAATTGTGGAATAGCAGCCCCTGGTTCCCTGCTTCCCTAATCCTACACAGAAGAGGGAGTGTGCTAAGGCCTGAAGTCAGGTTTCTGAGTAAACCCAAGATATGGGCAAAGGAGTTTTATGTGGAAGTTCCTGGAACTCATGGGGTTGTTTGAACCAGCTCTTCTGACAGTGCCACCTGGATGAGCCTCAGAAACAAGGCAGAACCATGGACTCTAGTCGAAGATCCTGGGCAGCCTTGAGCATGGTGTGGATATTGTATTTACCTCTGGCAGCATCTGGAGCACTGCAACTTGCTGGGGCTTGCTTCAGAAAAATTGTAATCTTAAGTAGCTATTCAGCCCAGTTGTATTTTTTAATTGTTCAATTTTTTAAAAAAAAATTCTATCATTACAATTTATTTTTAAATAATGTTTTAACATCTAAAAAGATTCTGTACTAAAAGATTCTCCCAGCTTCTGAGTCTTTGTGTCACTACAGTTATGTACCTTTTATTTCTCTAAACGCTATCCTTTCTTTTCTGAAACCTCATTCCCCTGAGGTTGTATTTTCAAATGTCAGGCTTACAGCTGCTGTCTTTCAGGTTAAATTTATCACTTTTCTGCTCTAAAGGCTAATTCACATTGGATACTGTACAGTTCTGTGAGTGGCCCAAACTTACTTCTCTCTTCTCTGTAGATGTTATTTTTAACTGTAGTGACTATTGGAGCACGACCCTCGCTAACAGGGATTGATGAGCAGCTTTGATAGGCTTGGGCATGTGAAAGAGTGCTACAAAGGCTGCCAACACTGGATAAAGACTGTCATGAAACAGTGTTGTTCAGAGGGATTCTTGAAATAAAACTAAATGGTGGTTTGGTCCTGTAGTTGAAGATTGGCTGTTCAGACCCTTTGACATTAGCATTTTCCATTCACACAGATTATGAACACTGTATTTTTCTGTATTTTAATAATTTCTCTACACTCTTGTGCCAAATTGGGCTTTTGAGTAGCTATAAAAATATATGAGGCTTTCATTATTCTTTCATGCATAGCAAACTGAGTTGGCAGATGTTACCATCTGTCTTTCAGAGTATTTGAAGTCTTCTAGAAAATAACCTTTTTAATCAGTCATCATTTAGAAAACCATATGCTAAGCATGAAATAACACATAATATTTATAAACTTTTATGTCTTTTCAGGATTAGTATCTTACCCTCATTGTCATTCATATGCTTCTAGAATTTACCTTTTTTATGAACTACATCATGTGGAGCTCATGTACAGCTCCACACTTTTAAGAGGTTTTAACAATACCTACTGTTCTCTTAATGCTCCTGTCCTATTTTTGATCTTTGTTTTTGATTGAGTCTTTATTTTGCTTCTTACAAGCTTTTTGTTTAAATATGATTTGACTTTGCCACATGTAGAAAATGTAAAGCCCAGGTTTCTTTAACACTGGTAAATTCAGGCTGACAGTCAGTAGCAGCAGTTATTTCAGCATCAACTATTTTATATATTGAAAAACACCTCTGTATTGCAAAGTAATAAAATTCATCCCTGTACAAAGGGAAAGGTAAAGAGAATTAAAAAAGCTGTCAACAGCTGCATTTCTCAGATCAGCCTATCTCTTGTACTTATTAGGCCTCAGTGGTCATGCAATGCAAAGGAACCTGCTACAGTAAGATGTAATGAAAACTTTGAGCACATTTCATATGGAGAAATGAGAGCATAGTAAACTGTCGTGATGGGAAATGTGGTGACAAAAGAGCAGAATGTTCTTTGGAGAGGATATAGGTACTCTTAGTTCCTAGTATAAAGTTTGTATTGTATTGCTTTTGATGATTTTAAAAATAGGAGGGAATTTCAGCAGGGACAAGGGAAGTAGTTTACCTCTTTCTTGCCAAGTGCAGGAGTTTGAAAGAGTCTAGGCTCAGAAATAAACTGTGTCTGGCCCCTGAGATATTTTTTTTTTTTTTTGTTATTATTATTAAGCTTGTTGGTTTAGGCTGCCTGGGGAAGTGAAGTCACCTCTACTGTAACTCTATGTACAGTTCATAATTCAAAAAACAATTCTGAATATGTAGGGTTGTAGGGTTGTGAGAAAAGTTTGAACTTTTTTTCATTAAACATGTTTGGCATTTTCCGAGACATGTTAAGATTGCCTCCTGTTGTTATAAGAAGAGGAAAGAAAGGATTATTCTGTTACAGTGACACATTTTCCTAAACTGTTCTTTAATAGAAAATAGACAAATACATTGCTGGTAGAACATTGCTTCCTCAAAACATAATAAACAAATGCTCCATTTAATTCTGTTGAATTTTTTCTCATAGATCAGAATTTTAATAAAACAGACCCAAATCATGTGCTGTAGCATGACCTCCACATAACTGGTAAAATTTGCTACAGTGTACTGAGCTCAGTGACCCAAAATAGATCCACCCTTTGTTGAGTGGATCTTGATGTCCTCATGTGGGCTCCCCCCTCACTCTTCAGTCTTACTGCTGGTGTGATGAGAAGAAAGGAGGCATAGTTACTTCTTTGCCTAATTATTCCTCTGCTGTAGTTTCCTACATTTTCTGGCTAGCTAAAGTGGGTGTCACTGGCAGTGTTTGCTTTGGCTGGGCTCGTATAAACCAGTGCTGAGCTGAGGGCTGACTGAGACAAACTGGCTGTAGATGAGCACTTCTGCAAATGTGCTTAGGCAAGTTCTATATCAGTCTGCACTGTGCCATGTTCAAAATGAACACATTAATTAGAAGACTGATCTGAGGCTGTAATCTTCGGGTGAGTTTTAACTCACAGTTTTGGTGATTGATCTTCTTGCCTTGAAAGAAAAGATAATCTGTATAACTGAGATACCAGTTAAAATAGAAAGGACCATATTGTGTTGTAAAACCTACAGTTGCTTTTCCAGTGAGCTTGCCAGCCTGGGACTGCTCTGAAAGTGTGTTCAGGAGAACTTAATACTGCTTCCTCCTGAGTTGCTTTTTTTCTTAGAAATGTGAATATGTGCATGCTGAAAAACAAGCAGCATATTCTTCCTCCTAGCATTTTCCCTGTATCTTGCCTCTTTCTCTCTGTGATTATATATATTACTTGTCTATCTGCTTTAGTAGCCCCATCCTGAAGTGCTTTGTCAGACAGGTGCACATCCTGCAGGCCATCTCTTCCTCATCCAGCAGAGCAGGGTGTGCGTCACTGGCATGACAGTTGTTATTTTTGTTATTAACAACATTCTCAAATGGATAATTCAGTCATATTTCTGGATTGAAATGCATACAGAACTGAATCCAGATTGAATTATCTAGCTTGCCCCATGCTTTGTTCTTCTTGTAGCTGTGCTATGATGGCTCAAAAATAACTATAATATCGTCTAGATAGCCAAATTGCTGGCTACCTTTTCAGCTTGTAAGCCCTATCCCACTTATAATAACCTTATGGTGTTGGAACTTTGCCTGGCTATAGCATGACCTCATGAAAAACCCCAAACAAACACATGTAGTGCTGCCTTTTGATGGCTGTCTGCTGGTAGAATTGCCAGTGAATTTGGTCTCAGTAATATAGGCTGAGTATTCTTGTGGCTGACACCTTTGTGAACCAGGGTTCCTCTTACTAACCCAGTTTATCTGCTTGCAGAGAATACCTTACAGGAGAAAAGTACTTTAGTTAAAGAAATGAAGGCTCAGGAAAAAAAATAAAAGAATAAAAATTATTCTCTCTTATTCTGTTCCCTTAATTCTAAGAGTATCTTCTTGGTCAGGCCAGTGTGTCCAGAAATGTTTTACTAAACTACAGAAAGAATAGGGGGATGGGGAGAAAGAGGGGAATGAAATGCTTTTGACATCACTATTTACACTTCAGCCTCTATTTTCTGTTGGGGCTTGAATCTGATCCTGATTGAACAGACTTCTGAAATACGCTCTCAATACTTATTCAAAGGTTCTTACAAATGTTCCAACAAAATTCCTTCTGGAGCAACCACCCTGCTTTTATTTTCCTTTGCTGGGGAATTTATTCCGTGGTGACCTCTCTCCCTAGCTTGCAAGGAAGAGGTTATTTAGGCACACTGGGCTGGACTCTGACTCTTTAGAAAATCAATACAAAATCTTGCTTCATTTAACACAAATCTGTTAGGTTGGTGTAAATTGGAGAATGGAGACAAGGAGAGGAGTGATGCCACAAGATAGCTTTCTTCCAGCACTCTATGCTTGCTTTCACACACTCATCTGTCACAGCTGTCTCTGAGGTTAGCAATTTTGATGAGATGTACTTTGTGATTTAACAGTTTACAGGATTTTTTATAAAATTACTCATGGTACAATACATCAGAAAGGAAGCTTCATTTATTTTTCTTTACTGCTTTATGGTATTCCACTGTAAGGGACATATTTTGTCAGGTAGCTGGCTCATAAATAAATATGCTTGTATGCAGTAAATACCAGAACTTTTCAAAAGTGTTTAAAATTAACCCTCCTGTCCCTGAGGATCTGTCGCTTCCACTGTGATGGAGAAATTAATTTGCTGACGGATGCTACTTACTAAGAAACAACTGAGATACTTTAATATCCAGCATGGTGTGTTAGTTCTGAGCATGGGAAATGGGCACAGAAGGAGAATTAATTAGAAATGCCAGGATGAGAGAGTTCTAGGGGAAAATGCATAAAATTAAATACTTGGTTAATTACAGCATGTCTTAAATTGCTTTTTTTCCTAAATAATAAAGAATTTATGTTGCATGTTTTTGACATCAAAGAGGAAAAGAAGACACTTAAATATAAAATTAAATTAAAAATTCAATCTAAAACTATAAATCACATAGTCATTTATACATAAAATATCATCTAATGTGTTTGAAATATATAAAAATATGAAATTAAATATAATGTTTGGACTAATTTTGCTGTCCTATTTAGTATACATTTAACACTGCAGGAGATTTTTTGCTTTACTTGGTATATGTGCAGTCATATGTGACAAGCATTTTCCAGATTTATTAGTTTCATTTAGACCTATATGACCCATCTGTATGAATATGGCCATAATCTGCTGGACTTAGATTTCAATTATTTTTTAAATAATTTTCTCTAATTCTTACTTTAAATTTTTTTAAATAGGCAAAGGGAAATGCTTTAGAATAATTCTAGAAGACAATGCCTTATACGTACTAATGAAAAATTTTATAACAAGAAGGCATCTTTGGCGTGTGCTTCTTCATTGATGCTATCTTTGTGGATTTTGAGAGATTGCATTTAAGCGCATTCAGGGGTTTTGAGAGATGGCATTTTTCCATTATCTCACATGAAAAAAGTAGATAGGAAATGGAATTAAATTAACTCTGAGTGGATATGAATGTATATCTACCTGACAAGTAAAATAAATGAAGGAAGAAATGCTGAATAGGAGAATAATATACTACATTTATTTTGCATATGTAAAAAGCAGAAAATCAATTTGTTTGAAACTTTTTTGTGCTGGTGGAACTAAAGGCCAATTTTCAAACACTCTTTGGAATAAAGATTTGCTCTGTTAAGTTCTGAGGATCTTCTCACACTGTCAAGAAGAAAATTTCCCACTTTTGTAACTGAAAATGGCATCTAATGAAACAGGGAGACTGTTTTCTAACACATAGCTGAATGGTCCTGATTTATTTTATGTAATGATAATATATGGCTTATTTCAGGTTTTGTTCATGGCTTACTCTTGTTTGTGAATGTAAGGACTGCTGGGGCAGCAGTGATCACTGTCATAAGAGAAACTCATTTTGTGGTCATGGTCAGCTAGTGAACACATTTGAACAGGTGCTGAGTGAGTTGGTTTCAGAAAGGACTCTTACAGGTTCTCTCTGCTTAGTAAAGCTTTACTGAGTTACTTGTTTTCTGATTTTTAAATGCAGGTGATTCATTCACCTATTCATACAAAATTGAGCTCTTATCATCAAACTGAAATTATTTATGTTGGAAACCCATTTGCGTAGATTTAACGTATTATTTAGTTGAATTATCCTTTATTTATGTTACATTGATTTATAATTATTTATTTACCTGTTTATATGAAAAGTATTTTTTTATTTGCAGAGGTCTTTTTATTTCTATACATGACCGGGGTCACATTGCTACAATGCTTAAATCCTGGCCAGAAAGTGTCATCAAGGTAAGTCCAGTTTTAGTCAAATAACAAAGCTGATGCTGTTTTTACCCAAGAGGACTTGGTTAAGATATTTTTTATAAGCTTTTTATCAGTTTAGATGTTGGCGATTTCGGTGATTTCTTAACTCATTTTTTCAACAGAAAAAATGCTGCTACAGCCAATGTTTGAGGCATTTAAACGCTTACTTGTTTAGCTATAGGCATTCTTTACTGATTACACTTACAATGAGTATTATGGAAAAAAAAAAAGCCCTGAATGTTTTTTCTGCATTTCAGGAAATCACAGAATGGTTGAGGTAGGAGGACACTTCTGGAGATTATCTAGGCCATCTTCCTGCTCAAACAAGGTCAGCGAGGACATTCTACTCAGGGCTGTGTTCAGCCTTTGAGTTTTGAGTATCTCCAAGAGTAGAGACCCCACAAGACCTCGTGGCAGCCCCATTCTAGAGTTTGAGTTAACAGTTCTCCACTTACAGTGCTTCATAAACTCTTCACAAAAAATATTAAATTTCCAGCTAAAATGTCTTGTCACTGAGTACAACAAGGAGATTATTGTGTTGTCAGCTGTTTGCCACACTGAGCACTTCTCTCCTTTAATATGGAAAGTCTTTCTTATTAGCATAGACAGTTTTTGGGATTTTCTAACTTATTATATTTCTGTCAGTGAAAACACATGCTTCCTGATATGTATAAGTTTGATGGAGTGTGTTATTTGCTCAAGGGAAGAGGACATACATCATTGAAGGGTAAGAATCAGGAGGTTGTAGACAGCCCTGACAAAGGCCAGTAGAAGTGGCTGGCTCTGGTTCTGCTGAAAACAGACATGACAAAACGCAGGAGTTTGTGGTGCTTCTTTTTTTATGGATAACTTCCTTTCCCTTCCTATTCTGTTTTCATACTGTTGACAGAAAAATGTGAGAGGGAACAATGCCAGTTCTCTTGTAATGTAATACTAAACACCTCTCCAGTGTATTCTTAAAAGTTTTATATGGAAGTCCCATTTACAGTAAAACAAGAGCCTAAAACAGTGTAACAAACCCATAGTAAAATACAATAAAACAATTATTTGCTTTTGTTGTACTGTTCATTTGTTTGCACCTGTTACAGTTTTTACATGTAAAATAAAATATGATGGTAAAAAAATAATGGAATACTTAGTACATACAAGTAAAGAAGTGATTTTTACTGTACCTTTATTTCTTCCAGGCTATTGTGGTGACTGATGGTGAGCGCATTCTTGGTCTTGGAGACCTTGGCTGTTATGGAATGGGCATTCCTGTTGGTAAACTGGCACTTTATACGGCATGTGGAGGAGTAAAACCTCATGAATGTCTACCAGTGATGTTGGATGTGGGAACAGATAATGAGGTAACTCCTTTTCTGAGCTGTAGTGAGTATTAGCTATTTGAAGGGAACTGTATAATAGTGGAATTATAAAAGGTAGGGGATATTGTTACAATACTGGCTTTGATTCTGTGCAAACTAAAAAGTTGTAATGAAAAACCTCATCCTAATGTGCAGTGTAGACTGCTTTGTAAGGTTTAAGTAATTAAGGACACTTTTGTCTCTAAAAATGTGCTGCATACACTGTATATGTTAAAAAGTGGTACAGGAAATTTGGTGTCAAGAAGAGGAGGATGATAAATGAAGGAAGATATGAATGAAAAAATAACATAAAAATACAATTTTAGGAAGCATTGTTTCTTCACTTCTGACACGGAATTTCTCTGTGTTGATTTCAGATGTGAATTCTGAATTCAGATTCAGAATAACTGTGCCCCTCATTTTGGTGAACTGCTTGAAGCTATAGTCTGATCTGTGCTGGCAAGGTGTGTCCACATACTTCATGTGGACATTCACTTTAGTTATAAAAAGCGCTGTAGTGCTATAGATTTTCCCAGCTGAGGTTCTAGTGCTTCAAGTAGGTGGACATTACCCTCTTTAACTTGGCTTCCCATTTGTGTGAAATGCAGAGATTCAAACTTGTTGAAAATTGGCTCTGTTCTTTCCAGTACTACTGGGATTACTGGTTAATTACTTGGCCCTGATCTTCCTTTTTTCTTTTGTCTGAAAGAATATTTGAATACTTGAAGACTCTGAATGATGTCAAATTAAGAAGAAAACCACCGTCAATACATTTATGCTTTTGTAGAAGTAAACACAAATAAAAATAAATGATACAAGTGTTAAACCTTATGCATGATAAATGTATTACAGATTTATGTGTATTATAGCTAAACACAGCATTCCTGCATCAGTAAATTTAGCTGGGGCTTCTGGATTGTTGGATTAGGTATGTGCATCTTCAGCTTTATACACACACCCTCACCCCTGCCCCAGTGGGGTCATTTAGACAACACATCATGAAAGCTTCAGTGAACGAGAAGTGTCTGCTCCCCTCTCTCTCTGTTCCCTCAGAGCCCTGTTCTAAAAGTGGGCAGGCTGACTTGTGAGATGTATCTGAACACTGTAGCAAGTAGCCATATCAAATCACATACGAGTCATTAGCTATAAAATATTTTTAATTTTCGTCTGAGCAGCTGGGTCAATTTTGTAATCTATTAATGAATGTTTCTAGGCAGTTAATTGCAACAGCTGCTTCTGATACTTCAATAGGCTTTTCATTTTGCTTTTATGCTTGTGTTTCATTGTAATTTTAAATTTTTTGTAGCATATTATTTGCTTGAAAGATATCAAACCTCTATATATACACACAGTAACAGCAAAATTGGCTTATCCATGCTAGTAGCCGAACTTTCATGTCACTGTTTTTGTGACCAAGCATTGAGTTCAATGTGTATGAAGGAGTGGCACATACAAAGTACTACAATGTTTTACAAGTATTACAAGCATAAAATTTGTGTGACCTGAAGTTTGTTGATGTTCTGAAACACCTTCTGATCAGGAGTATGCCTTTTGGGTTTTTTTTAATTTTGGGATATGGCTTCTTATATTAGGACCACAGGGAATGAGACCTCTGAATTCTGCTCTTGGGATATGAACAGGAGGAGACTTTGTTGCTGTTCCCCTTAACTGATCAGACTACATGATCCTGATAGTATTCATTAATGGGAGCTTGGATGTAGTTCCCAGGCTCCTTTAGTCAAAGTCAGGGATCCTGAGGCACCATCTCGCTTAATTTCTTCCCTCTAATGCCCTCCCTCTCACCCAGTAGCACATCCCTGTTCCCTCCTTAACACGTTCATGTAATCAGGTGATGAGTCACTATAGAGAACTGAAATGACCAAAAAGAATTCACATTTTTCTGGCTAAGATGATTGTATTAGCCCAATCTGGCATGGAATTGCACTGCAATTCCTTATCTTAAAAGCTAAACCTCTTGAACAAATAAGTATGTTTTTAGGCTGTATTTTCTTGGTCTAGCCAGGATTTTCCACAGTGAGGCACAATAGAAATCACTCTCACTGCTTGTGCACATATAAATAATAATTATGCTGTACTTGTTTTTTGAAATGTGCAGATGTTTTCCATTTAGATTAGTTCTTTCTCCTATTCTTTGGGGGCCTCCCTGCTTTAAAGGCAGTTTTAAAAAATGTACTTTTGGCAACTATAATGCGGAGGTGCACAACCTGCAAATTCTCCAGAAAGATTAATTCTTACACTAAAGCAGATTGCAAAAAAACCCAACTTCACAAGCTCTCACCATGTGTAGTTTTGTTGTGTACAGAACTCAAAACACTAACTTTGAGGAGCAACTCACTCAATTTGAGATGGTTATTAAAGTCCCTGTTACTGTTAGTTTTAGCAGAGGTATTTTTAGCCAGGGTATTATCCTGTTACTCATAAAATCAAGGAAAGGAAAGAGAAGCAAGTAGAGCATTTTTATACAATTACCTAGATAATAAGCAAGAAAAATGGAAACTGCTTATTTATGGGTAAAAAATTGACTGCTTATTTATGGGTTAAAAATGGGTAGAATGTCCCACGTGACCAAGCTAGTAAATGGTTCCATGTAGTTGGTGTGGGACTGAGTGTCCAAAAGAAGAAGTGTTGGCTGCTGCCAAAAATAATAGGCCTGTTTTGTAAGGCACTGACAAAAGTAATTACTGGGGAACATTTTTATTCAAAGCATTTAAAATATTATTTGGAGTACTGCTAGTTACTTCCTACAAACCATGGCAATCTCACTAAAAGTTATGCCTTACCCATAGTCATGTATTTTTTAGGTGTGAGGATGGTGCTTCTTAGGTGGGATTTTCACACAATTAAAACATACTTAGGCACTAGTCTGAGTGCTGTGAAGGGTGTTGCTGGAAATCCTGAGTTGATATGACCTCTGGATCCTGAGTGTTCATCTAATGTGGTAGATATGTTAATACCTATAGAATATGTTAAATCACTTTGCAATGGTTAAAGAAATAGATTGTAGAAGAAAAATGAATAGTTATCAAGATACAAACAGCTGCAATTTAGTGGAGACCTACCTGAAAAACGTTCAGCACTGGAGGAGGAATAGTTTAAGGATGATGGAAATTATCAAGCTGGATCAAAGGGAATCATTTAAACATCAAAATGTCAGTGATGATTGTTTTCTACTTAAAAGATGTGAATAAACTCTCACAAAATAATTTTGAGACAAGCCTGGTTGGTTAAAAATCAGTCTGGCTTACAGGGATATGAAAACTGCCAGTTTAATAAAACAAACAGCAAGGCTGAGTAATAAAAACCAAGGTCAAAAACTGTCTTTATAGGCAGTAAAAAAGCAAAAAACACTAAAGAAAAGTAATTTAATGAAAATAATTATGAATAGTAAGAATGAGCTTTTCTGTTTTTCCTGATGCTTTTTCTTAGTGATGGTACATATGGAAATATTAGATTGTCACTATAAATATGGTCGATGCTTCTTAAATGTAAGTTTTATCTATCTTGGCAAGAAGTCCTATTTTCCATTTTATTGACAGCAAATTAATATGTTGAAAAAAGCTTTAAAAGTTTGTCAAGATCCTTAAATTGGAATGTCCAAATAATGCTTTGTCAGTTCTTTTAAAAAAAAACTTTGGTAAAAGCTTCCTATACCATCCTGAGCTGGGTGCGGAGGAACTACTAATTTTTTCCCAGGTATATCTGGGATAAATTGAAAAAAAACAAGAAGACTGGATTAAAGGTAAGGCTTTTATTGAAAATACAATGATCCTGGTCTAATGAGTGTTTACAGATTTTTGGCTGACTCATTTTTTGCCTTTGAAAGACATTTTAATTCTTACTCTTTCTAAGAAACTACACCAATGAAAAAGCAAAGCAGGTCTCGTGTGTTACTGGAGAAAATGCGATTTAAAAATATGTATTTCTGTGAGGACTAACAAAATACTGTGGGTTTATGGTATCTCAGGGGTTTTTTTCAGCTCTGCAATGTTTAATATCTTTATTGTTGACTTGGAGGCAATATTTTTATTGTTCAAGGGTCACAAAAGAGACATGGTTTAGTTAAAGTACTATTCTCCAGACAGAGAAGTAATGAAATCTAGCAAGACTAATGGCTTCTGTTATGTAAAAGTCAAACCAATGGTGAAATGGTTTCTTTTGACCATAAAAATTTTCATCTAATACTGGGTGCTTAGCAGAGGAATGAGAACTGTGTTTATCTGATACCTTAGAAGAGAAGCTCTGACAAGCTCATGGCTGCCAGACCAATTCTAAATTATCACATGTGTAAATTCAATACTGGTGATGGCCAGTTGTGGGAGATCTGGAAAGATTGTGTGTTAGCATTTAACCTTAAACCATTTACCATAAATTTCAGTGTAGGTAGAAAGCATTCAACTCTTTCAGATAGTACTTTCACACAATGTGGAAGAGCCAAGACAGCTCCCATTGAAAGGACTTTTTATACAGGCAGTTTCCAGCAGAAGACATCATGGTGCTGTGAGCTCTGGGACAGTGCTGCGTGGATTGCCCAGGGGTCAGGAGTCATTCCAGCTGCAGCTGCAATGCCTGAGAGGAAGCTGGACACACAAACATTCTCTTGCCCTTTGTAGACCTAGCTAAAAAGCTGACTGGTCACATATATATGCCCTTAATGTGCAGATGAATCATCATGGCAAGTTTACTTTTAAAAAATGAGTATCTGAATGGTTTCTTATTTGTATAACTGTTGGTCTCTTCTCCAAAGTGATGAGAGATAGGGTGAGAGAAAATGGCCTCAGGCTGCACCAGGTGAGTTTTAGATTGGATATTAGGATCAATTTCTTCACAGAGAGGGTTGCTATGCATTGGAACAGACTGCCCAGGGAAGTGGTAGGGTCCCTATCCCTGGAGGTATTTAAAAGCTATAGGGCTGTGGTGCTTAGAGACATAGTTTAGTGGTGGACTTGGCAGCACCGGGCTTACAGTTGGACTCATTGATCTTAAAGGTATTTTCCAACCTATGTAATTCTATGATTCTATTATTTAAGCACTGAAAAGTGCACAGGGGAGAAATATGCAGGGCAGCTGCTAGGGCAGCTACTCCTTCATCTGTGACAGTTCAGGAACTTGTGGGCTGCAGTTTCAAGTTGTTTCCTGCATGCTTGCCTTGGAATATTTTTTCTCCTAACTTACTAAAATATTGAAATGCAGGAATGTGGTGGTTCTCACAGTTGCCCATAATAGGTCAATGAACGTGGCTGGGCTGGCAGTTCCGACTCCTCTGGAGGAATGACAGGCATCTGTGCTGGAATATGCAATCCAGAAAAGCTGAGGTGCGAATTCAAGCTCAGTTTTTCATCTTATCCTGGTAGCTTTCTGTATTTCCCCAAATTATTTCCAATTGCTGTAAAAATTAGTACCAACCTTGCAAGATTCCTATTCTTGAGGAATACCTACACATAAATGTGCAATGAAAACTGTTGAGAAAACAGAAACAAACCTGCTTTTATTATTGATATTTCAACCAAAATAGAAACCTGGACAGTAGAAAACTGATTTTAGAGGAAACCTGCAATTTCATACCTTATCAATCTAAAGGTATAAATGTGGCTAGTAAATAATTTAAATTGTGCACAGCTTCAGGGATTTCTAAATAAAAGACAGTCACAGTTTGTATTCATATGTAGAGTAGTGACACTTCTGCACTTTTTAAAAAATGTAGCAAATAATGGGAATGGTTATGCTCTCTGATTTTAGAAAGGTCCTGTTGCCTTCCCTGTGAATGATGATTGTTAAAACTGGAGACAACATTTCAGTGGCAGTTTTACTGTAAAATAGTAGTAACATTTCCTGAATTCTGTGAATAGAGATTGGTCCTGTCTATATATAGTGAGTCTATTTTTGTATCTGGTGCATATATGAGAATCTCATTTCTAGGTTATATTCTCCAGTGTCTTCCCTAGTAGTTTTGCATATTTCTGCAATACAAATGGCATTATGTGTGACCAAAAAAGGTTTCCAGATGTGCAACTTTTCATTTAGGTATGTTAACATGTTATTGACCAAATTAACCTGGCTGATGGAAAGAGGCTTTTTTAACATGTTCCACAAAACAATCAGGCCAAGGAAGGTGCTCAGAAGTAATGCTGTGGTCCAGTGGTGCTGAGTTCCAGGCATGAACATTTGTAAAACTATTGATGAAGTAAATATTCTGTGGGGTTTTTATTTTTTGGTTGCTGCCTGTCTGTGCCAGTCTGGTAAGAGATAATGGCACTTTCCTTTAGCAGTTAAGTTCTATTTTACAAGTGGATTTTTTCCCCCCTTACATCTTGCTACTGTACTGCCTTCCCTGGTAGTATACAGGCAGCACTTGAGCAAAGGAGCAAATACCTGACCATTCCTTTTTCTTCCCCTTTCCTAACTTCCAGCTGGCAAGAAAATAGTATGACTACTTTTCCTAGAGTCAATGTTGTGACCAGTATTTTCTATTCTCTTTCAGTGTTCAGAAGTACTGAAAAGTAATGCAATTTCTGAATTTAAAGTCCTGTCTAGCCCATTGTGAAGGAGAAAAAACCCCACACTGTTTTATTTTGTCAGAATTGGTAGTCTTCTTTTAAATCTGTTCAGTTATTTGAAATAGACTGAGTTTGTGTTAGAAGAGGGAATAGACAAGTGCATCTGCTTTTATAGATACATATTTTAAAATTGTGGGGTTTAGTGTCATCTTTCCAGTGTGTTTCAAAAGGTTCCACCTCTAAAATAAATCTGGCATCGTCAATCGCTCCTAAATATGCTTTATTTAAACATCAGAGACACCTGGAACTGTGCCAGCATCCATATTACACCTGCAGATCAAAAGAATGATCTGAGGAAGGGCTGGTACTTACAAGAGCCACCATTTTTCCTCAGTGCAGGGACTGGTGGGTGACATGTTTGAGTGAATAACAAGTCTCTGACAGGTGATGTTCTTCAGTAATTTTTAAAACTTTTCCTTTTCTTGCTCTTTAATGCTCTTATTAAATAGCTGAAATATGTCTGGTAATACATTCACCACTTGAAAATTTCAGAAGTTATTTTTACTCAGTGTTTTAACTCAGATGAGTTGAGAATTTAATTGTAGTAATAAATCTAGATTTACCCAAGATATTGAGGTTTCCAGCATGATTCACTCTTTTAGAGACAGCCTCTTTGTCTTCTACTTTGTCCATGCCTGCCTGAAATTTTTAAATTAGTTTCTTCTGTATCTTCTGTCTTACTGTGTATTTCCATGGTTATATTAAACCTCGAAGAAGACTGTGTACCAATGTCTTGTGCTTCCTAGGGGATGCGTTCTACTAATGATGAATTAAGAGAGCTGAAACACAGAACATTGCCTACCCTTTTTATGAAGTCATGCCCAGAGGGGAACAGCCCACAGTATTTAGAGCTGTTAAAAGTTTTGACTTATTTGCAAATGATCATTTGCTGTTCTTTACCCTGGTGTTCCCAGGGGAACATATTGCATCTCCTCTCATGTTTTCATTTAGCTGCTTTTCTCATATTTTGTTAAGCATACATCAGCAGCTATGAGTACCAGCACTTTCACCAATAAAACTCAAACATAAATGGCCTTGGATTTTAAACATTTACTTTCTTAAATATTTTTCTTGGTTTCATAATGTGTACACTACTACCCTTTTCTTTAATCTCATAGTCACTTGTAATGGCCTTTGTTCTTTACTATTACAGTAGAAAGGAATTCTGTGTTTACATTACTTCTGTTTTAGTGCTCATCTTCTTTTGCCCTAATACGGGGATGAAAAATACCTTGATCTCCATTTCCTGTCAGTAGCAAAAATATTTACAGTCCTTTTTAAGTAAATAAAAAAACAACAGGGAAAGATTTTTTTTTTTCACCAGGGACTTACTGTTGTTATTGTACAACAAAAGGTTACTGCAATTTTAAAAATTCATCCAGTTGCTATAGTATAATTAAATTAAAGGAGATTTTCAAGTACATATTATTTTTTTAATATGCATGTAGTGTAAAATGATATATTGTTATATATTTCAGTGCCAGACTTACATCCACCATCATTCTAAATTACCTTTCCTAAAGTTCTCTTATGCTTTCATAAAATACTGAAGCTGTGTTTGCAGTCTTCTTGTAACCATCCAGCCTTTCCATATTGCCTGTGTACTAAACCCAAATCTAGACTTTCCTAGCATACCCTCTTAGGCAGCAGTGGTTTTGCCTCTTTCTTTCCCATACTTAAGATTCAGTGGAATGGACAGTTATAACCTTGTGTTTGAATTATTAGTCTTGAGAATCTGGGGCCAAACTAGGTAAGCTCAGAAAGACTTTAAAAGAGATGCAAAGCTTGACAGTCATCTGAACCTAAGCTAATCCTCCTAGGCTAATTTTGTAAGGGGAACAGGAGATGCATCTTATAGAGGAACTGTCTCAAGCCACTCTGATGAATTGTATTTTAAAATGTTTTTTAATCTTTTGTTTTTACTTGTTGACTGTAAAAAGAGCCTAGACCAGTTTAGATGTAGAAGTATCCAGTATAAGTTCTTAAGTCAGCTGACATAAATTCACAGTCAGTTTGCACTTCACTTGCCTTGCTCTGCATCTGACATGTGGTTACAGTGTGACTCAGAGGACTTCTACAGACACTAAAACTTGGTTTTGAACTTATGTCAACCTCTTACTAAACAAACTCTTGTTATCTTTGAGAAATGTCATTCTACTGCTCTTTGAGAAATGCCATTCCACTGCTTAGTGCGTGAGAAGACCTCAGCAATTGTCTGCTACTTTTGATCCATTGTCATCCTTTAAATGACTTTGTCATTTTGGCTAGGAATATATTCTTTTTCTGAAGCTGTTAATTTATTGTTGTGAAATTTTCTATTTATGATTATTTCTTTTGTGAAATGTTCTATTTCATTAGACCTTGGAAAATGTGACAAAGCTAGGTGGTGCCTCAGATTTTCACATTTACCAAACCACGTGTTGGTAATGAATTTTAAGACCTGAGAAATTGAGAAGGGAAGGGTGTTAGGAGAAGGAATATAGATGGTGACACGGGATTTAAGTCTCAGTTTCAGCTGACACTAGGAAGAACAAGCTGTGTACTGATGTTACAGGCAGTTCTGTCAGTCCATTTAATTTCTTCTTACTTCACTTTTCAGAACAAGGGGATCTATGAAAGAGGGCAGAAATTAATATCTGGAAATGCTTATTTTGGATAGCACGCATGAATATCCATAGACTAAATTGATGGCAGACTTTGTTTGAAGATACGTTGGACATTTCCAAATCTTTGTGCTCAGAGGACAGCAGTGGATAGTGTTTGTTTTTGTTGGCTTTCACAGTAACTGCTATCAACCTCCTCAGCAATTTCACAGCAGTGGAGAAGACAAGAGAAGGAATGGGCATAAATATAGCTATTACCCCAAAAGGTGGGAAAATATGTTTTATTTATGGCTCCACAGAAGACAGCCTCGCATCTGGGACAAAGCTTGTCACGCTTGAATTGTAAAGGTTGTCTTACAATGTTGGCCTTGCACTAGGAAGTCTACTTTCTGCACAGAATGACTTTTCCTTTTTTTTACTGGTGATTAGACAGATAGATATATAGCTGAGATGCCAGTGCCAAAATAATATCAACATGTTTTTTTTCAGTCCAAGGGACACTGGGGATGTGACTTGACGATGTAGGAAGAGGTCCAACTCATTTGGGTCGAGTAAAGAAAATGTCTGAGTGTCAGCACAGGAGACAGGGATGTCAGGGTCAAAGGAAGGACCATGTGGAAGTAGCTTATGGAAGTAAATTAAATAAATAGTTATAAGTTTAATAAAACTGAGGAGAGGTCAGAAAAAGTGGTGGAGATTTATATTTACGTGTGAAGGGAAAGAAAATAAAAACAAAATATCAGAACTGTTGGTGTAGAAATGAGATATACTGCTAACCTAGAACAGGATTTTCAGTTCTGTGAATGGTATCTATTGATATGTTAAAATTCTGTTCAATTACCTATATAATGAACTTGAGACATTCTGCTGTCATAATGTGTGAGCTGATACAATTCTCTTAACAAAATCCTCTTTCTTAGTAGAATATTGAATATGAATGAAAAAGGTCTTTGAGGGTTTTTTAAAGTTCATCTTTTTAATTTTGCAGATGAAGGAAAATTATTAGGATGGCATTCTTCTGAATATTGCTGATTAATAACAAAACTTTACTGGTGTAATCTTAAAAACAACCAGCCTTTGCTCTTTGCTGATTCACTTTGTTGGTGAATTTTGGTTTGGGGTTTGTTTTTTGGTTTTGGGTTTGTTTGGTTTTTTTGCCTTTATTTTTGTCTGGTTTTGAAAGCTGGATGACCCTTTATATTCAGACGTTCCAGCTACCTATCCTAAACAAAATCTGTAAATGTAAGTGCATGAACATAGAGGGAATTGTGTGTGTTTGTTGCTTTGCAGAAATGGTGTAGAAAAGTTTTATGTACTTAAAGTGTTTGAACCACCCCAAGAAGCTGTATCTTGTCACTCTCTTGATTAAGCTAAAAAATGTAATGTATTGAGATAGCTACACTCCTGCTAACTTTGCAGGAAATAAAAATTGATAAATACCTCCACCTTCACTAAACTGCATCACTGAGGCTGGACTTGTTTTCAGACTGCTCTATAGGCTACCATGAGCACTGTTTGGGCTCTTCTTAATGATTATTGTTTGGCCACCTTCTTTAATTTATTATAAGCACTTATGGCTGGACCTTCAAGTAGGTTTCAGCATGCCATCCCTCATGCTTTTTAGAGCAATAAGCTTTTGAAAGTTTGGTTGCAGTAATCTGTTTCTTTGGCTTCCTGTTCCCGTTGTCCATCAGCTATATTTCAAAGTGTGGCAGTGAGGGTGTGGTTCCGTGTTTCTTGATGTGTGACAGGACGTGTGACTTTTTAGCCACGTACCTGCTGGGGTTCATGAAGAAATTGTAGTGGTTAACTCTGTGGTGCCTGTGGGAGGTCAGTTGTGTAGGGAGCTTAATGGTTCATCTGAGCCTTTTCTGTGATTCAGTAAAAGCTTTGATAGAAAGTAGACAGAAGGAGTTTTAGGAGTTTTCTTGTGAGATTTCTTCTGAAAATTATATGAATAAAATACATGAGATTTCTCAGATTTCTTTGCTTTCTATTGTTTGTATGTTAAAATACTAGTGATTACATGCACTCCAATGTGCTGAAGTCCTGAACAATGTTGGATTCTTCAGGACTATTGTTTTCTCAATAGGCAAATGATTAAGTTTTTCAAGAAATGCCACTGGCATGCAGACAACCATTTGTTTTCAGTTTTACTGTGTAAAAGAGTTATGCACGCTAAAATTGTGTCTGATGAAATGTTCCTTCAAAACTATGGTTCTGAGTGTCTTCCAAGTTCCAACTCAAATTACAGGCATTTGTGGAATTGGCATTGTCCCTATCCTTGCAGACAGATGTTAACATCAGGAGAATTCTCTCAGACTGTTAAACATAATGCAGAGTATTTATCTTGCTGTTTTGTTTTGTTTTGTTTTGTTTTCTTAAAATACCTAATGAATTAGGCCTTTCTCTTCTCCTTACTAACTCTGCTTGATATGGCTCTGGTAGCAGGTTGAATCATAGAATCATTTAGGTTTGAAAAGACCTATAAAACCATTGGGTTCCACTGTTAACCAAGCACTGCCAAGTCCACCACTAAACTATGTCCCTGAGTACCACATGTACTTTTAAATACCCCCAGGGATGGGGACTCAGCCACTTGCCTGGGCAGCCTGTTCTAATGCTTGAGAACCTGTTCTTTCTATACTTCTCTTCAGTACTTTTCCAAGATTAGAAATTATTTCCCCTTCATCCTGGTAATCACTTGCCTTACTTATGAGCTGCTTGACACTGCTGCCATTTGGTGCATAATTTAAATGTTGATTTAAATGAAGAACCTCATTAATCCCTACGGTGGTGATACACAAGCATAGGACTAGGAGAGCTCTAGTGCTATAAAGATCAGTCTAATAAGGAATTTATTATTTTAGTTTTCAAGGTAACTTTCTGCAACAGAAGATGTTGGCACAATTGTATGTTTAGAATTGAAAAACTTTTTAGTTTTTTATTTTCTAGTATGAAAAAGTGTCAAGCTAACTTGCTAGTTTTGAAGGCAGTTTTTTTCTTTCTTCAGTTACTTTTATAACAGCCAGTCCAATCCTTAGGAAAATGCCTGCTTTTCTCACTATGGACAACACATGACTCATGATGGCCATTCTCTGGTACTTACTTCTAATAGTTTTTAGAAGTTAAACTGGTTGAAAATCATCAATGTAAGCTGTTTGACCTGAAAAAAGGTTCCAATGGCATTTAAATTTCAGGGAAATATAATTATTTTTTACTTAATCTGTTGACTAGCAAAGTTGTAGTTGAGGTATGTTTCACTACTCAGGTGTTCCCAGGTCTTTCATGGTTGGAAACTGCCATAAAGATCAAGGTGCACAGGGCAGTTTTTGCTAGATTGTCCAAGTAAATTTACTGCAAGAATTTTTTTAATATCAATGGTAACTTACTGAAAAAGCTTTGTCATTGCTGTGTGAATTTCTTACACTGTGTACTGGAAAGGTGAGCAGGTGGAACAAAAGCCAAATTGCTCTGAAAAAGATATAATGCATCCGATGTCAGATGTATTATTGCTTTTAAAATTTTTTAATTTTTAATATTATATATCAAGCACGGCAATATAATAGTTAGCCTAGCTGTACTGTATATTACTTGTAGTTTTCAGAGCCCACCAAGTAAAGAGGTTCAGGTGTCATTGTAAATTCCAGATTGATTGGAATGGAAAAGTTAGCCTAGAAAGGAACTTCTTAGGCATATGCATCATTAATGGACCCCAGCTATAACTGTTATTGTGTGTTTCAAGTGCTCAGGAATCTTGAATTACACATAAAAATCATAAAAGTATGATTTCTGTAAAACATTTTATAATTCCCAGCATTTTGGAGTTAAGCTATGAGAGTGACTCAGGTGTATCTAGAGACTCACACTAGAAGGCAACACTGCTCTCTGCCCCTGCACCATCAACAACCCTTGACCTTTTCATCCATCACTTGGTTCCACAGACTGACTCATGGACACAAGTGAGTCATGTCCAAAACACAAATGCATTGTCTGACTTGAAGAGACAGCAGCTTCTCGAAAAATCTGAAAAACCAAGTGCATCTTGCCCCTTGCTACTGCAAATTTCTGTCTTTGGATTTGCACTTGGTGCTCCCTTGCTAATGAGGGCTCACATAGCCACACATTTGTGTATTTCAGGTATGTTTGTAAATGTTGCCCTCAGGGGGCTGGGTGGTCTTTAGCTTTGCATGCTCACTCACAGGAATGAGTGTGGCTTCCTGGAAGAGCCCTTCTGGTAGCCATGGAACGGGATGGAGGGATGCAGGCAGATGGTGCCGTGCGAGGGGGCTGGAGGCTTGTGCCCCTGGGCACAGAGCCACTGTCTGCCCACAGCACTCGCACACTGGGGCCTTTATTCAGTGCCACATCCATGCGCCGGAAACATCCCACAGAATGTCCTTGGCACAGCCTGGCTTTGTGCAGTCTTCTTGCATGGGGATGGGCTGTGGTAATTTCATAGCGTGTTACAAGATTCTTTCATGAAGCATTCTTTCCAGCCATTAGAGGGATTTTTATTTTGTTGTTAAAGTTTGCTGGAGCTGACAGTTTTTCAGCTGGGCAAGGCTGTTTGCATGCGTGGGAAATAACTAGAATATAGCCACAGGGTTCAGTGAGCATTGAAAGCTACAATTGGTAATTCCTCTCAGGTTAAGAAATGAGTAAGCTTCCTGAGCAGAAGCAAGCACAGGAGGTAAAGGTCACATTGACACTTTAATAACCTTATGAAATTAAAGAACGAGTTGGATTGAATTAATGAAGCCTGTCTTTAAGCAGAAATACTTGAGAAAGCCTGGTCTGAGTGTGAAAATCTATAGTATCATTTTGCATTTATGAAAGAGAATATATTCTCTATATTTTTATCACAACCTTAAATTCTTTTAAGCAGAATCTGAAATACTATAACTTCTTTTCTCTTACATGAGGATATTGTTTCACAGAGTTTTAATAATTTTTTATATTTTGAACTGTCTCAAAAATTCATAATACTCTTTGCTAATCATTTTATTTCACAAAAGTTTTTCCCTTCAAGCACTACATTCGAGATTGATGACAAAGGAGCACTATGAATGTATTATCTTTTAAACTCTTGACTACTGAAGGTGTCTATTTTGTCTGAGCAGACAAGGGACAATTTTCAGTGATGTTTTTAGGGTTACATGTGGGAAAATAGTAATTATAGTATGGCGGTATCTGTCTCTAAAGAACTGACAGCCTCTTGGTTTTGGCAAGATGAGCACAGCTGGGCTCAACTGTTAAAACTCATGTCCAGTGTTTGGGATTTTCCTCTTTTTTTTTTTTTTATGGCTAGAACAACTCATTGTGATACCCATTTTTTGCCTCCTGTTTTGGGACCTTTTGTGACGTCCTGGGCTATGGAGGATCCCGTGGAGGAAACTAAGGGGCAAAGAGGGCTACTGCTCTGTATGCCAGATGTCTGGATACAGTGTTAGCTGAGACTCCCAAAGATGAGATCTCCTTCTTTTGGGGAGAAACTGAGGATAAGGCTCCGTTTTTCTTTTGCAAGAGGCCCCTTGCTAACATTTGCAAATGTGTTGACAAAGGTCTGGTGTTTATTCAACTTACTTTTGCAAAGTATTGCACACCCTCAAATCCAATTAGCAGCATTCAACTCATCCAAAATTCATTTAGCATTTGGAAACACAGGATTTGTTACATGTTTTAAGGGCATCATCCTGTATTCCAGGCTTCAAAAGAAGCTTATTCGAAGAAAAGAAAGGCTTTCTAGTAAAATATAAATTGAAATCTTGTACAGTCTTTCTAATGCCATGAAAAACACTTCACAGCTGTAAGCAGTTGTTGAAGGACAGAAAATTGTGATTCAGCATGTTAGTGCTTATAAATCAAAAATTTAAATGAATGCAGATTGATTACTGTGTAATGAGTATTGATGGAAGCTGAAGTTAAGTCCAAAACTTTGGCATGTTCCTAACCAGCTAACTCTTTTTATTGGAAAAAGTTTCACATCAAATGAAATTTAAGTCTTTTGGAACAAAAAAAAAAAGTTAGGAATATGCAACTTTCTTGGAGAACAGAAGCCTCCCTGTGCTCACTAGCCCTTCCCCAACCTGTTAAAACTGAGACAAGAAGGTTACAAAAAGAATTTTGAGTGTATTAATGTAAGAAAATACTAAGACTTGAAAAAGCAGTGGCCTCCCCCTGGTGTGCTTGGTAACTGTGTGCCCTGTTAGACCAATCATGTTCTAAAATGTGTTTAATTTCTGGTATGTGCCATATCTTTGTCCCAAAGCTTCAGATGTCCCATACAAATATAGCTCTCTTTTAGCTTTGTAACTATGGCTCTAGTGCAAATCATTTCCCATTGTAGAACTGCTGGAGAGTTTTGACATTTTAATGGTATAGGGTTATTTGCTTTTCTGGGGGATTACCATACACCAGACACTGTCTAGGTGGCACTGGTTGGTTCTGAGCAATCTCTGCTCCATCTTTGTCAGTGGAAAGGCTCAGGGTTTGCCGATGTTCACCTCCAGTTTTCCAAGAAGCTGTTCACTAAAGTATGTATCTGTTCCAAAGAAACATCTCAGTGCCAAGTGTGGGAATAAATGACATTTCAGTGTGTTTGTGCTCAACTGATGAAATATTTAAGTGTGCAGCTTTCTGTTTCTCACTGGTTTGGCTTTTGTCGCTAAATTAGAGCCAGGTGCACAGCTCAGCCTGGCTTGAACTTTGATGGTTTGCTGATCTCTTTACTCTGAGTAAGATGGTATAAACTGCTTGCCTTTTTCTTAAAACCCCCAAAGGTCATTACAGTTTTAATGCGCTCAGGTGGTGCTTCAAAGAACTCATTATTTTGCACAGCTAATTCTAAATAGATCTGCATACTATTTCCACTGCCAGAACTTCAAATAAGCTTTTTATTCTTAGAAAGCCCTATTTCTGTTAAAGGTTGAATGTACCACATTGGTAAACCTAAACGTTTTAGAATTTTTTTTTTTAGCCTTAGAACAAACATCTAAAAATAAGCTGGCATCAACCTTTTCATTATCATGTAATATGCATAACAAACCCACTAACCTGGAAAAAAAGGAAAGTTATGTTTTCAGGGAGATTGGATTTCCAAAAGAACAAAACAAAGTTTAAGCTTTGACAACAAGCTGGGTAACAAAAGAAACCCAAGTCACTGAGGAAAAGTACCTAATCATCATGTCAGTTTGACATACTCGATTGTATGATGGAACTTTTATTTTTTTTGTAATCTGTTTTGAAAGCCATGAAATAGTTGGTAGCAAATGTTAATCTCTCAAGATGTGTGAATCCTCTAAAAAAAAACAAGCACCACAGTCCCGGTTTGCATGGTGTTGACCTGAATAAGGGGATAATGTGCTTAAGCAGCTTATTCATTCTTCAGTGCCCTTTGGAAAGGGAGCAGCTCCACAATGGTTTGCCAGTCAGGGCACAGACGTGACCACTGTTCTTTTCACTTGCTGAATGTTTCATTCTTTTGTGTCCGCCACGGGTTTCTTCATACGTTGCTCCAAGCAGGACCATAAAGGAACTTTTTGGGGCTATTTCATGTCAAACTGTAACGTTTGTTAAGCAGAATGCACTGAGCTGTAAAGGAATTCTGAACTCTTGAGTATATAGCTGGCCAAGCTTTTCATCAGAGATGTGTTGCTGAATTAATTGTCTCTGCTTGTGAGACTTCCCAGGCTAGAGGTTTATTCATACTCCAAAAACACTGTAATAATTGTTTTAAATATTTCCCATTAAATTTCTGCATCAAAGATAGGTGAATAAGCTCAAACAGTGGTCCTATAAATGGAGCTGCTTTGGAGTTCTGTGTTTTAGTGTTGACTGTAGATTTAAATGCACACAGATATGAAAAATGAAGAGGCAGCCAAAGGAGTATAAGCGCCTGTGTAAGTTTCAAGGCAGACCCATGGCTGGTTTAGCACTTTTTGAACAGAGTAATGTGATACCTGTTTCTCATGAACTTTCACAGAATAATTGCCCATCTAAACTGCCTTCTTGAAGGAATCAGACTGATTCAGTCTGGCTGCAAAGTGTTTTAGAAACATGTCTTTAGAATTTAAAAAATAAAGGGACCAAAGATTTTTCTTTTTTTTAATTTCATTTTGAGAATTGTTTTATAAAATGAGAAAACAGACATTTTTTAATAAAAAGCTTGATTTTCTCTTTGAAAAGAGCAAATCAATTGAGGAGGAAGAAGTAGAGGAGTTGGAAAGGGATTAGGTTTACTCTGAATTGGACATTGGAACATGTGGTATCCCTGCACAGGAGTAGCAGAAGCCTACTGGCGTGGAAAGCTGAAGCAATGGGATTTTAGAAATGAGATTGCTGTTTCTGAGTCCTACCGTGATGTTTCTGACAGAGGCTCCTGAGGCTTGCCAGTTCTTCTTCCCAACCTTATGTGCTCAATCTGGTGGGAAGCATGAGACAGCTCAAATGGGCTCCCCAAGCTTGCCTTAAAATTTCATGTTGTTACGTAGTTAATATGCCCTTCCTGTGAATTCATCTCCCAGAAATATATATTTATCCTTGATTTTTCAGATTAATTTTTAATAACTAGGCAAACTCAAAATAGAAATGAAAAAATAATTCCAGAAATAGTTCTTGACTATAAAGTTAGAAGTGGTTATATAAAAACAAGAAGACTATACACAAGGGGCAATTACTTTGACAGATACCAGATCAAACTCTTGCCAGTTTTTCCTGCAGATCTAGAATAGGTACAGAATTATTATTTTGATTTTTCTGCTAAAATATTTAGGATAATGTAAATACACAGGCAAAATTATTTCTGCAAAAACTATGCTACTTGAACATGAATGCTACAGTGTGTTGGTGAAGGGAATAAATAAAATATTTACAGTGTAATGACTTCACTTTCATTTACAAAGTAATTTTAATTTTGAGCTTTATTCATGTTTCACTTCAAAAAGTTGAACTAACAACTTCTGAATGGCTGTAAGTAATGTATTACAAAATTTTCTGAATTGGTGATTAATTTAGCAAGTTTTAAAAAGTTCAGCTTTTAAACCTGCTTGATCTTTTAAAATATTCTAATCTTATATCTTTACTTCTTTGTGGAAATGGAGAGAAAAGCGAGGGAGAGACAAACATCTCTCTCTATAGGTCTGCATCAGGATACTCCCGGGAGAGGCAGAATACCACCAAAGATTTTAAGTTTCATAATGATTTAAATCAATCTTTAACAAGGGCTTGTGGCCCAGAGGATTTTTTTCAGTTTTTCAGAATAAAAAAAAGCTAGGATGGGAATTTAGGCTCTTCACTAAAATTTAGAAATCAGATTTCTGTTTCCCACTCTGGATCAGGTTGAGAAAGATTTCCAGACTTACTTCGTTTTGCATTCTGAAGGATCTCTCTTGGAAGGCGAGTTGGTCTGTATTTTTCTTTACAATGTTTTTCTAGTTGAAACTTCTGTACAAGTTTCTGCCACCCTGTTGGGTTTTCATATTGTTTTTGGATGAAAAATGTTTAGTCAAGCTTCTGACCTATTCTGCAAGCTGTTTGGGCACGTGTGGGATGATTGCACACTACATACAATGGGGAAATTAGCTTATTTGTTTTCAGAGGCATGTGAGAAATAATAGCAAAGAGTGTCTTTATACCCAAGTTCCTGGGAGAGCCAGTGGAAGTGTGAGATGTGCTGTGGGGAATTGCTGTAGCTGAAGTGGATGGTCAAAAGTGGTTGCAAAATGGTTTGAACACTTTTAGTAATTTGTAAGTTATAATTTGGAAATATATCTAACCTTCTAGAAGTGAAGACATGGTATGATAGTGTTTTTATGGACCGTGGGGAAGTCTGGATCATAAAGGTAAAGGAAGAAAAAGTACAAGATTTAAGCACAGAAAAATTCAGAAATCATATCCAACTGATGGAACGTGGATATCTGAAATGAAGAATTCTAGAATCTTAAACTGATAATCTAAAAAGTTTAGAAGGAAAAAGGAAAAGGCTTGGTTATGTTTTGGCATCATGAATTTTAGAAGGCAGCACATTTTCTGAATATCAGCTCATCAGCAGTTGAAATGATGGTCTCTGGGAGAGGTTTTTGAAACATGTTGATAAAATTAAGGAAAATGGCTTTTTTAAATGTCAGAGCACTTTCAGGATATAAAAGATAAATAGAAAATTACTAGCTAAAGCTTTAAAAGATACTTTTGAAACCTGGCTTCCCGGAGTAAATTTTACTTTTTCACTTGGAAACTATACACTTCCTTTGAGACTGCGGTATCCCTTTTCCTTGATACAGAAGGATGTTTCTATAATCTCTTTATGTTTCTTCAATCCTAATGTAGAGGTGGATAAATTGGTATGTACTTCATATGCTTGTGTTAATCCTCAAACACTGTCTTTTTGTCCCCTTCTTATTAACTAAGAGTTAATAAGCATTGTAACTTGCTCATATAATAGTTCAAACATTATTTTTTTTAAACAGGCATTGCTGAAAGATCCTCTGTATATTGGGCTGAGACACAAGAGAATTAGAGGTCAAGCCTATGATGATCTTCTTGATGAATTTATGGAAGCTGTGACTTCAAGGTAAGTGAGATATCTGTGCTAGTCATTGATTGATTCCACTGTGAACTTCATCTTGAGAAAAATTAAAGTCATTAACTTATGAAAAGAAAACAGAGTTGTTAGGTTCCAGATAATTTTTATTCTGAGCATAGTATTTTATGAGTTTATAACTGCCTTAACTATTTACCTTCAGTGTTGCAGTTTTATGAATTATATGAGAGCAATAAAACTCATCTGAATATAACTAATTTTTCAAACTTCTTTTTCAAGATTTAGATTGTTAAATATTTGCCTAATAATTTTCTCTGCCTAGCACTGGGCCTACATGGTCTTCTCTATTTCTGTGATTTCGTATGTGAGATGTCAGCAGCCTTAAAGAAGCTATCATACTTGGCAACCCCTGCCTCTGCCTCCACCAAACCCATGACAGGACTAAGCTTTCAGTGTTCTAATTTTAAATGTCATGGTATGGACCTACACCAAGTCAGCTCTTTCACTTGCTTCTTTTTGCCTGTACAGAAAGTAGTTAAATTTATTATTATACTGTGATGCATAAAATAGTTCTCCTTACGTGTCAAATAACATGTTTGCTCATATTTTCCTTGTTTGTTAAAATATTTGGAGTTCTAGCTCTGCATTCAATGTGTATACCTAAAATAGCTCAGCTGCCATGATCTATAGAGGAATGTGGTTTCTGCATCTGCATCCCAAAGGTGAGACTGATCTTTGGAACCTGGAGATACTTTCCAGCTCCTCAGTCTTGTCTTGTGCCCCATCTGCATTTGACACAATCCTGAGACCTTACCTGGACATAAACAACCTTTGCTCTTCCTGCCTTGTTTTGCAAAAGAAACCTGGCCAAGCAGGTGGTATTAATTTCTGTGCTGAAACACATATTCCTTCATGCACTACTGTACTGTTCCCCATCATCCCCAGTTAGCTGCCACTCCCTTGTTCATAATTGTCCTATGGAGATTGCTGGTTTGACTCTGTCCTGTTGTATGTTTGCTACTCAGCTAAAAATTCCCTTTCAGGTAAAATTGATGAACCTTCCTAATAGAGTCAGCTCCCTAAAAGAATGTTAGAGCATTAGAAGTTGCTCTGTGGTCCGTGTTTTGAGAATCTCTAACATAATGCATTCTCTAAATTGCCCTTTCTTTAAAATGAACCACTGTTCTTCATTCTGAAGGAAATAATCAGAGTCAAGCAGAGATTATCTCATGAATGTCTGAAGGTCTGGTTGACATGCAGTTCTTACTTAAACATCTCTAAAGCTCTAATTTTGAGCAATTTTGAGCAACTTGTGTTTGCTTGACCTTCTGAAAGATCACTTTGTTCTCAGCTAAATCTGTCATGGTCATCAGTGGCTGAAGTTCATGTTTGAAGTGGAGCACTTAAAAATTGTAATTCCAACTTTGTGTGGTTTACTTGTGAATTGTTTTGCCTGTATAGTGACATCTACGTTCATTATGATACTCCTTTACTAAAGTGAAGGGAAAAGTGATGTAGTTAAATCAAAATCAAGTCCAATTGCTCAATAATTTTACGCGTTCCTAAATTCAGATTTGTGTTTAATGTGCTGCTGGCAGACTCGGCACTTACAGCTGATTCTGGCACAGCAGGTCTGACTGTTAAACATGCAGGTCATGGTTCCTTTTGCAACCATCATGGTGATCTAGGTATTTGTATACTTTGGTTACATGCTAGTTATGTTTTCCTTATGAAGGTTTCTATTATGTTTTTCCTCTTTTCACTTTGCTTAGCCTTCTGCTGGCTGTTTCACTTAGGGAGTATTTGCTTCACTAATCTTAGATGCATGTTTGGTCTGTTAAGTTTTATGTTAGTCATACTTATTGTTAGTTATTACCATGGTGCTCCAAAAGAAGCTTTCTTATTTAGCACTGCCTAATCAGTTCTGGGAATGGGATAAATTCTGGTGAAATCTGTTGTTGTGGTGTTTTCAGTACATCTCCAAGACATGCATAATCATGAACATTTTAAAGCACAAGGCTGTAATGTATTTTTAATAAGTCTAAGTTAAGGACAGTGTGATGACAGCTATTTTCAAGTTGGAAAGCTATGTGAAATACCTATTTTAGATCTTTTACATCTTCATATTTCTCCAGAGAGGCCAAATGCTAACAGAAGTGAGAGCCAGGTTTTAGCAGCATTGCCTGGGAGCAAGAAGGAGTGGGCAGCAGTGCAGAGCGGTGCACTTTCTACTGTCTTTTTATTGGCTTCCAGGGAATTTTCCTAGATGTCATCTTGATTGATTGTTAAATTTTGAAAATCTAGATTTTTATAAGCTAATGCATCATAATTTATAGTGCTTCATGTTGAAATGTCACCTTTATACAGTGAATGGCATGGTAATAAAAAAATCTTATGAAACAAAATTATTTATGAAAGAGTCAGGAGAGTCAGGATTACAAGAAGAAAAAAAAAAAACAAAAAACCCCAAAACCAACCAAAAACCCCAAAACTTAAACTATCCATTACTAAAAGATTTTGGTACAGTATCTGGTGTGCTATCATGTCATAATGGAACTAGTACATTGTGATTTTTCCCAGATGATGGAAGGCAGAAACATGTGGAAAGCATCTGGATTTCTGGTGACACAAATTCAGTGAACAGCTTTTATTTATTTACATATGTTTACATTTATCTGTTTATTTATTTATTACTAGTTGCCAGCAGCTGCCCTCTCTGAGGCAGATACTATAATTTCTCTAGGCATTACCAGGTGGTTCTTGCTTTTGTGTCAGTGCAGTAATTTAGAGGAACAGGAGTATTCTAAATGGAAGGAATATTTTACAGCAGGAGAAAAAAATGGACAGTTGCCTTCATCTCTGAAGAACATAATTCCAACTGGAATTCAGAAACGTTTGTTAAGTTTCTGCCCTGTGGAGAAATGGGTCATAAATGTTTTATACAGACAAGTAAATTTTTCCAAATGACAAGTTGTTCTTAAATATCTATGTTTACAGAGGAAACTTTGAGAGGAGGGATTGCTAAACAACACTTTGGTAGCTGAGATTGATCCACCAAAGCTTCCTGTGTAACCAGAGAAAGTAACTCTATGTTTTTATTCCAGTTCCTATTTCTTCTCTGCTTGACTGTGATGCAAAGTGAAATATTTCAGTGGCCAAGAGGCATTCATGTACAACAGTGAAAGGATTATGGAAATGCTTGAGGGGAAAATATGTAGAATGGAGATGGAACAAGAAATAAGAGGAGAGGAAAAAGGCATCTTTTCAATAAAAAGGACCTGAATTTCCTTGTCTAATGCAAGAAGTAGATTTAAAGAGTATGGAAATTTTTTCCATATTTCAAAGGAAATTTCCATACTTCATTTTAGCAAATCTGGTAAAGATAACTCCACCCTGAACCCCTCAAAATAGTGTCAGAGTAGGGAAGAGCAACATCTTACCAGCTTTGCTTCCTGCTGCAGATCATCCTCAATGGAAGTCATTGTACTGGGCAGGGAAAATACTGACTTGCACCTCTGGCCTATGAACAGATAGGAAACTTAGAAAATGGAAAGAATCTGGTGGAATTTCCATAGATTATTTTCTTGCTTGCCTACCACAACCCCAAAGAGTTGGGTGAAATTACTGCTCTGTTGAGAGCTAAACTCTGCAGATTTGTGATGCATATGAGCAGCCCTGCATCACTGAAATTATCTTTTTGCGTGTGTGTGATGGTAAGTTTTCAGTTACACTTCAAGGTACAAATAATAGTGGTGGGCCCTTGAAAAGTAATGCCGTGCATCGTTTATATTCTCTTCTGTAATCATATTTTGATTAAATCCTTCCCCGCTCTTTTTATATGCTGTGCTTTTCTCAAGTTTGTGAGCTATAAACCAAGCTGCTGACAATTGTAATTCAGTATGTTCTATCCTAAATTATCATGATGTAGTCATTATTCCTCATTTGCCTGATTACATTATTCACAGATGGTAGCAGTATTTCATTTCACTTCATATACTATTTTAAAGCAGTGTTTTATGGTAAATATGGTTTAGCTAGCTTTGAGAACAACTGTAAAAGCAATGTATCCACAAAATCAAAATAGAAAAGTATTTCAATAGCTGTTTTCATTTAGTAGATTGCATTAGAATATAGTTCAATTTGTGACTAAATTAATTAATTCATTCAGCCCTTACTTTTGGCAAGAGAATATACTGGCAAGAAATCAACTTAAAAGGTGCATATAGGTGTACATCATTAAGGGAGTGGCAGGACCACACAGTCATTCTGACAATATGTCCAAGCACAGGTTGTGAAAACATTGGTACCTCTGTCCTCCACTGTAATGGTGCAAGACCAAGACTTACATCATGCCCATATGTTCCCATATTGATCAAGCTGAAGTGGCTGTCAGAAAGTGTGCAGGAAGAACTGCTGCTGCAACAACTCCCTCCTATGGCAGACTTAGTGAAGATCTTTTTGCACAGAGATTTTTTTACCTCAGTGGGACTTAAGCCCTTTGAAGCAATTTTTCAAGTCTACAACTGCCTGCTCCTTCCGCCATGCAGTGAACATTAACTTCCTAATGAAGATCACTGTGGGCAGCAGGAGAGGAGAAAGGTGTGTCCTTTGTCACTTGCCCATAGACTGCCTTGACTACAGCTACAATTGCTCTTTGAGTCTACCCTCAATTCCTTCCTGTGCTTGCATCTGAGATTCATTTCCAGTCATTGATGGGTTTGCATTCCTCCTGAAACTACCTGGGTCTGGGGTTCCTTGCCCACCTAGACTCCCAGGTGGACTTTTTTACACTCACAGGATAAGGCCATTCAGAAAGCTCCTTAGCTTGTTGACTGTTAAGAAAAGCTCTTGCATTAAAAAAACCCCACATTGTTGTTGTATATGAGGAACTGTTTCTTTGGATAATGGACAGTGCTGTGGAAGAGGAAAACTCAAACAGTTTTATAATCAGGGTTTATTTTGTTATCCTAGTTTAAGCAACTATGACAGTTTGCCTGAGGAATATCTTCATATTTTGTGATTAACCATGATGACTTGTAACTGATACCACTTGCAGCATTTAAATTGTTAACAGATGATGCCATCTCTAAGAAGGTTGTTATGGAGCCCTGAACCCTTCCCCAGGCTGTAGTGCTTAGTGGGGTACCCTGCTTGGAATTGTCCTCACCTGCCTGTGTAGGGGAATAAGAGAAGTAAACTAATTGTACTGTTTTTCTTGAGATGAGATGCTTGTGTGCTCATTTGGCACTCCTTCGGTTCCCAAATCCAGGGAACTCTGACATGGAGGAAAGAAGACTTGGTAGAAGACATCTGCTTCTGTACATTCTTTCTGTTACATAAGGGGGAGTAGGTTAATTAATTCACTCCTTGTATGAATACCCTTATAAATAGCATAATCACAGAAAGAGGAATGTAGGCAAGCAATTTTTTGTTGGTTGGTTGGTTTTGTTAGTGCCTCATTTCCTTCTTCATCTCTTTCCTGTTGGATCATTGGGTGGTTAAATTGTATCTAATTGCAGGAAGTGTTACAAATATATGCTCTACAGACTTTTTGCACCCAATAAGTAGTGTGAGGAAAAGTGAGTCTATCATTGAAGCAAAGTCACAGCAGGATAGATAGAACCTAATCACATCAAGTTTATTTGCAGAGAGACACCTATTATTGTTTGTGATGCAAGACCTTAGACAAATTCTTAGCAAAGATCAGCAGAGAAGCCTTAAAGAAATAAAACCTCATTCACCCTTTAAAGAAAACAAGAAGTATTGGAATCCTCAGATGTGGTACTGAGTGGGAAGGCTGTTTTGGGTTTTGAGATAAGATAAAGTGGAGGAATATTTTAGTATTTTTAATATGGTTCTTATACCAAAACTGATTCTGGAGCTCAAATTTGATGTATTAATGTTCTTATAATGCTCAGTAATGTCCCAGACTTGCTGCAGTCATTCAAAACTCAACAAGTGAAGAACATGCTGTTCCTAGGCTTTTCTTCCCCAAACTATTTTAAAACAGGATTTTTCAAATGGAAAAGGCCTGGGTAATCTCAGTTACTTTCCTTCATCTTTTATAGCTCCAGCAAATGGTGGGCAGCATTCCCAACAGAAGTTAGCTGGTGCACTGTATTGTAAATTGAGTGAATGTTGATTTATTTGAATAATTTGTGTGAGTGTAATATTTTAACAAGGTTTATATTGTTGTTACAGAAGTACAGTAGTTTTCCAGGCTGTCATAAGCAGCAGTTTGGTTTTTTTTTCTTTTTTATTTCCCCCTTTGGAAACTCTGATAAAGTAAAGTAATAAAATTTTGGCTTCAGTTTACATCAGAATGCAGTAACTTATCTGTCCCTTTTATCCCAGCTCTGTCTCTTTCCCACTAGAAGTCAAGAAGTATTTTTACCTGTATTTCAACTCTCAGGAAAACTTTCAGTCACTGTTGGTCTGGCTAGTTGGTACCTCAGTGCTTCATCTCTCTTTGGTCCTACCAAAGAGCAACGCTGCTGTGCCTTATTCAGAATATCCCACCCGAACTGCTGCTGCTGAGATTACTGATCCATGGCAGTGGATCAGCCTGTGCCCATGGCTGCTTCTGCTGCCTGGTTGCCTACAAATAATAAGCCATTCATAAATATCACTGACATAACCTATTCATCATTTGGTTGTTACTAAATTGTTTTGCCACTGGCTGACTTAGCAGTATGGCTCACTGTTTTCTATGTCAGGTACTCACAAATTGCTGTATAACTGTATTTTTATACTGTTTTTCGTTGTAGTTGTACCCTTTTAAAATAAAATCTAGCATGAGGGAATAGATGCATTGCCATGGATCTTCAGTGGGTGTCCTAGAGCTGAAGTTTAGATCTTTTCGTACCTGAGTACTTGAGTATCATTTTTTTTCTTTTAAATGTTGTCATCACTGTATTAAAAATTGACAATGACATTGGGCAAAGAGCTGTAGTCCCAGACAAATGTGAGTATTCCCAGAATTCAATTATCCATGCTCCTTGAGATTGTTGCGAAACAGGGCACTTGCTAGACTCAACAACTTTTTTGCAGTCTTCCCAGGAAACTTCAGTGGCTTCCCTGACCATCCTACAATCCTAGTAGTAATCCATATGTCCTTCATAGCCATGTAGTGTACTAAAGTGTGGGCAAACAGAACTTCTGAAAATCAGGATACTTCTCTTTTGCTGCTTAACTGTGGATTTAAATGCTGACTTGTAAAATGCAAGTATTTAACTGTATACTGAGGTTATGTTAGTCTTTCAGCTGGTGCAAACCTTGTCATACGAATTCTTTGCCAGGGTTTTGGGACTGGGATTCAAAAGCATGCCAGAACTGTTTTCTGGAGTTGTGTACATTATCAGTTGAATGCTGGGAGCTGCCTCTCTCCTTCTGTCCCTGCAATCTCTCTATACCATTTCCATGCCAATAAAGCAAACTGAGTGCTTGCTTAATTGGAGAGAGCTAAAGACTGATGCTGTTAATTGCAAGATCATACAATTGATTAATTTGACTGATTCATTCTTGGTTTTTTTAATCTAGAGGTAAGGAGACAGTATTTGGTATCTGCAGAATTTTTTACCCTTTTTGGAAATTCCAGACGCACATCTTATTTTTGCATTAACAATCACTGGTGTTTATAAACCACTGTAAAAAATATCACCCATGGCTGAAAAATGCAATATGACATTTCAAGCCCACTACCATATGTAAGTGCAGTTAACACACCCTTCACAGACGCTCAACAGTGCTGCCAGTGCTAGAAACTTCTGAATAAATCATGTTATCTGTGTAGCCAATATGTTTGTTTAATTGCAAAATCCTAGAAGTTCTTTGCAATTCTGTAAGTGAATTTATTTTAGTAACTAGATTTTTGAGGTTCCAAATGATGCTAGTTGTAACTCCAGAAGCAGATAATAGTGATTTGGTAGGTCATTTTTAAATAACTGGGGGTGTACATGACAGAAAAAAAGGAACCCATTTTGAAAAATAGACTGGGGGTTCAGTGATTTGAAGATCCTTTTTTTCTTAATCCCTTACTCTTTTAGATCTTCCTATGATATGGTGGGAAGAATTGCTACTTCTCTCCCTGCATTGACTCCTGCAGAAGAAAAGTCTGCTGTTCTATCTCTGGCACTGTGTTACTTCGATACTCCTCCTTTTAGAAATGGGATCTAACTTTGTACAAAACCTGAAAACTGTCCATTTCAAACATTTTACTTTAGAAACTGCAAGAGAATAGTTAGTGAACTATATTTCAAAATTTGGTGGATTTTATCATCAAAGTTAATCGTTCATCTACTTGCTGATCTGTAGTAAGTCTAAATGGCTACTCGAAAGAGATTGCTGGCAGGGATTGTTCAAAATGAACTATTAAGAATTTAATAAAAATGGAGCTAAATACTGCTAAAAAAGTTAAACCTTCTTTCTAGACTCAGAGAACCATAGAAGATGTTATTTCTGAAATATTTAGTTAAAGGATATATAAATACAATTTGATTATAATTGCTTTGTGATTAATTTCTGCTTCTGTAAGTAAATTCCTTTATTCCTTTTTTTCTTCTCTCTCTCCCCCTCTTCTAAAATACCTTGATGGAATAGATATTTTGTATCTTTGCCCTTTTTTGGGTTAGATCTCTGATCTGGAAAACATGTGCAGGAGTTATTTTTCCTTTCCTTAAATGTTGTCATGATAGTTACTAATAATAGAAGAGTCTTCAAGTCTGAAAGCATACTGAGTGTTAATTTCAGGTTATGTACACCCTTTGTAAATATTTAATCAGCTTATTTTTTCCTATCTGTGTTTGTGGTCCCATATGTAAGAACAGAAAACACTTATGCAATTCTCTGAAATACCACAATTCTCACAGTAATCTCGTACCTCATGTACTCTAACCAACCATGAGAATCCTCAAATTTAGCAATAATATTGAAGTCCACTTTCTTACATATACTTTGGTTTTGCACCATTAAAATTAATGTAATTTTTTTTTTAAGCCTTTTCCAGTTGCTGCAGAATAGAAAGCCTGTCTTGTTAGAGGTTTTGCATTTGGCAGCGCTTGAGTCATCTGAAAACCTATGGAGTCCATTTCCCTGGCAGGATATCATGATCCAGACATTTAAGAGATCTTTCTACAGTATCAAGTTTTTATTGCAAGTCTTTGATTAGTCTTTTCTTCTGAAAATTAATTATAATGTGAGCACGTTTGACTTTCGGAATACTACATTTCTTCAGCTGTGAGACAACAGTGAATTCTACTGAATAAATACTGGGAAAACAGTTAGTTAAATAATTCGTCCTTCACATTTATACCAGCTGATTAAAGAACGCTGTAACAGGTACAGAGAAATGCTGCATTAAGTTTGTTAATTATTCTAAATTTGTTTTTAAAAAGTGATTTTTGCAGTTTAAGCCAGACTACACAGTCTAAGGATTTGTTTTCTTTTCTTTGCCAGAAAAGTATAGAAGCTGTAAATTATATATGGAAAATATTTTTAAAGAACGGTATTCTCAGGATAAGAGACCTGAGTGCAGCTGGCTTTGTATATTTTACAAATCAGATTTCAAAATGGGAACCAGCTGCTCATCTGTAGCTCTTAGCTAAAATACCAGCATATGCTGGTTGTTGTACGGTGGCCATTTTTGAAATAATACACGTGAGGAGTACTGGGTATGATCCTGATGTCAAATTCAGCTGCACATCCTCACTGAATCACAGCAGCATCTTCAAATGCTGCAGGCCCATTGCCCAAAGACACTTGAGTGAATTTTCTGCAAAAAATCCAGGATCAGTGAGGAGATTGTGGTGTATAGAATCCACTGTGCATTTTCAACCAGCTTTCTACCTGAATTTACTCAGCCTCTTGCAGCTGTGCTGCTCGATTGCTTTAACAGACACCTCCATTGGGGCAGGCAGCTCCTAAGCATTGGTTTCTGGACATAAGAGCTGACACTGCTGTGCTTTTGTCCCAGATGCCTTCTCCTTTGAGCCCTACAGGCAGAGCTGCTTTGATGATGTATGGTAGCCATCGTTCTGCTTCTCTGGATTTTGGTTGTGTTACAAACTCCATAACTCTGATACTTTTTAATTGCACCTATTGGTATAAAACCATGTTATGGAGAAAACTTTAGAGTAGAAGACAAGGAAATGGCTGTTTCCTACAACTATTAAGTATGTGCAAGAGAATAAGGTGCTAAACCAAATTTCTTTTCTCTGTGTTTGGGAGAAGGAGGTCAGATGGTCAAGAACAAGGAGCTGATATGAATATAAACAGTTGAAGAGGTCAACAGAGCTATAGTGTTTTCTCAGTTGAGACTTGTTGGCAGCAGTTTTGGCTTACAGAGGTAATGTCAAAGAACCACTTAACAGAATGTGGGACAAAACCGATTTTTGACAGAGAACATAGTCTGTGCTCCAAAGAAAACCACTAAAGTAGCTTAAAATTGAGTAAATACTCCACAATTTTCAAATTTCATCTCATTTTTGTCGTCTTGCCTTCATTCTGTGTTAGAAATCCTGCTGTGTTTGGAAAAAATTCACCTTAGTAACTTTTTCAGCTGATAAACGCAGCAATATTGCTGATGGAGGTTTTAAATAATGCTCTGTGCTTGAGAATTTGAAATGATTGTTTTGCATGTGGGTGTTTTAATGGGGTTTCAGGTATGTAACTGAACTGCACTGACATAAACTAAGCAAGGTTATAAATATGAAATCAGAGTTTGAAGAGATTTTTAAACAAATTCTCAGTTCTGTAAGATAAAACCTAACAATGAAAAATGAGTGTTAACTAAACTGCCCAGGATGTTCAGGGTTTTTTCATTGCATTTCTTCTCCTGGGTTACAGAAGTGATTTGAAACAGTTGAATCATTCTAACAGAAATGGACAAGGCTAACTTCTGCTTCTTCACGAAGAAAAATGTGTCTTTTATTAACAGCATCAAACTCCACTCCTGTGTTCAGTTGTAGAAATCAAATGTGGATGTATAGTACAAACAATAGTAAATATCTCCTTTAGATAAGAATGGCTAGAATGGAAAGCAGTTCCATTTTTATCACAGTTATTTTAATTTAAAAAGAAAATGTTTTAATTTTACTCCAATTTTGGTAGTATAAGGTTTTAAAATAGAAGGGACTAACTTTTGGCAGAAGTTAGGATACAGGAAAACAAATGCTAGTGGTGCTACTCGCCTGTCAGTCATAAGGCAAGGGGGTGCTGTGAACTAATTTTGAAGTTCTGAGCAGAGCTGATGGTACCATAATGGATCTGGCTTAGATTGCTTTTATCATTGTGAAATGTTGTGCAGTTCATAGTAGTTACAGACTTAACTACCATCTGTATTAGGGACACTCTTCACTTGCAGCACCTGACACTGAGATTCAGATTGTGCCTGTGGTTGAAGACTTTTCTTAAATATCACATTTACAAGAAACTGAGTTCTTTCATTTTTCATACAGTTAACGTTTGCTTTTTCTTATTTAGTTATTAAGCAATGAAGACCAGTGTTCTGCTGCTCAGAGGTGTCACCTTGAAACTCTAATGCAGGCATGATTGTTATATCCTCAGGAGGAGGATGTAGTAAGAGATGGTCCTCTGCTGGGAAAAATCTGCTATCTTCTTTTTGTATGCTTTCCTGTTACTTGTGCTCTGTGAAACCACCAGTGGATTATACCTTGTCTGCTCTAAACTAACTGGTAGCTGCAGTTCCTGGCTGCAAGCACCATGATGAGTGAGGGAGCTACACCACCACTAAAGTACTGCAACTTCTAGCCCAGTGATGCTGTGGATTAAGAATAATGAAGGCATCCAAAAAAAACCCCAAAACCCAAAACAAAACCAAAGCAACAAAGTAATTTGCCAGATTTTGGGGATTCAAGCAGTCCTGCTAGACTAGCTGATATCGGAACGACTTGTTTTTTTCCCCTAACACAGTAAAGACCTTAGTTAGGTTTTGAATGTCATGACACAATTATTTGTGGCCTGCTTGATTTTTTTTCCTTCCTTAGTGGGGAAGGGGTAGAAGCTTTTAAAGACAATAACCTTGTCTGGTGTGATGTGTCTTGGATGTTTTTTCCTTAATGTGACAACACCTTACCTCATTGGTAAATGAGAAAATGAACCCTCCTGCTGTCTGCAGCAAAGCATCTACTGCAGCTGGTTAGCACGAAATATGGTGCAGTCTGAGCAGTGCCTGAGCTTTCAGTTAGTGTGGAAATCAGACATCAGGGTTCTGAAAAGCCTGCTTGCATGTCGTAGGAGTCTGCAATTCTTCACTGACTCAGTCATTTCACATTTTTTATCTCCTTTATGTTTCTGGTTTTGCTTACCCTCCTATAGTTGCCTTCTACTAGTAATATCTCATCCTATTCCCTTTTCTTCCTTATTGGATTTTGTAAATTCCAACTGTGCTTCTTCCTTTATTGCCCATTTCTCTCTGTATAGGTTTGTTAATCCTACCTGTGTTCTTAGCCAGATTTGTTCCCACCTATAATTGTCTCTGATCTATGTCACAGCTGTTCTCTCTTATATCCTCCTGGGTTGTTAATTTGTAGTTTTAAGTCATGTTTTGTAAATACACTGGTTTGGTTATTTAATTACTTCGTTTCCTGATCTTCTCACTTCTGCTGTCTCTGTCATGTTCTGTCTGGCTGTTGCTCGTCCCACGTCCTTGGTTCCTTGTCTGGTTCTGTCATAGCACACTGCAGTTCCCACCCTTCCCTTATTAAGGGATAAATAGGTGATAAGCAACAAAAGCAGCAGTTGTTGTTTGCTTTTCAGCTTCATTAATAGTTCCTTGCTATCACTGTCCCCTCTAAAAGTAAGAAATATTTAAATAGTTTTTGTAACTGCTTTTGTAGATCACTGAAGCATCTCAAATTTTGCTTCTTAAGCTTTGTCCCAAATGGGATGTAAATTAAGAATTTAGTAACATTGCTAAGTACGAAGGACTCAGCAAGATACTATCTTTATAGTCTTATTTTAGAGTGATTAATACATTGTATGTAAGAAAGAGGAGACAGTTTCTTTCCACAAACATCTGCTTATGATTTAAATTCTGCAAAATATCCAAAAAAAAGGCTGTGTGGTGAATACAGACTTAGAACTTTCGCCACGTATCCTACTGTCCTGAGGACTGCTCCTATACTACTATTAATTTTGTTGGTATAATTCCAAATCTGTCGTGCAGAGTTTCAAAATATTTTTTGTCACATACCCTATTACTAAACAAAAATAAAACGTGACAACTTGGAGACTATTTCTGTAGCTGATATATTCTATTTGATTAATCCTGCAACATAAAGTTATGGTCAAAAGCGTATTGTCATTATGAGTGAGTTTTGCTGTAAATAGATGGGAATGTATTTGAGAAAGTCAGGATTGCTCCATGTGCCTGCTTGATTGATTGATTGTTGATTGATTGATTGATTGATTTATTATGTAGATGTGTTCCTTTCCAGTGACAGATCACACCTGTTGTCCATGTAACAACAGTCTGGTCTTAATGCTGGGGATGCAGCCCACTTTTTCACAGCTTGCTCACTCTCTTCCAGTTAGAGCTGCTCTGGTCAAGTAGTGGCATGCAGAGCTAATATGTTTAGAGGAATTCAGATAACCATTAAATTTTGCACAGCCTGACTTCTGCACTAACAAGCTTTTTTGTATTTCATAGCCATCTCTTGAGCAAAAGAGAAGCACATTATGTCAGTGTTTAAGAGGCTTTTGGGCAATGGCCTTAATAATATGCCTTGACTTGTGGTCCACCCTGATGTGATCAGTTAGAATAGATGATTCCTGTAGGTCCCTGTCAGCTGGAACTATTCTATTTTCTGTGAGCTTTGGCTCTGCTGAAAGAAGTATGTATTTTTGACTTTGAATTGTACAATTTGCTGAGGAGACCTCAATGCTGAAGTAAGTATGGATTCCATGACTTGTTTGTGGCTCTGCAGCTTGAATTCTTGTTTTTTTCAGGCATCTGGTATGATCCAGATAGTCCTGCTAAGGGCATGCCTTATAGGAGAACAAGTTGTTTCTCTCTTGGCATAAAGATAAGGCTGTCCTGTACAGCAAAGCTTACTGAAAAATGTGAGATTCCAGCACATAAACCCATTTTGGTCTATTAAGTCTTTTTTTAAAGTACTTTGGAGCTACAAAAAGGACAATAAAGATTTTTTTAGACTAGATATGAAAGCTGAGAGCTGATGAGAGGATTTTTGTAGGACAGAGTGAAAGTCACAGTATCACTCATCCTCACAGAGAAGAGATTCCTTTGGTGCTCAAGTCATGGCATTATTGCTCACCACTTCCAAAGAATTCAAGAATTTTTGCTGGAGACTCAAGCCAAGCCTTGGAGAAGTTTCGTTGCTGAGTGCTGTGTTTAAGAGCCCACCTCTAGGCATGTGGCTAGTGCAAGATAGCTGTTGTGATGCTTCTAGACTTTGTTGGTGGTTGAAGGATAAGAAACAACATCTGGAAGATGCCAAATGGACATCCAGGGCTGTTATTTTTAGTGTTTCTCTGTGGGGGATTATTAGTCTTTATGCTGCGCAGTAGCTCGTACATCGTAGCCATTGTACCACAACTCAGACTGCATAAGCTGAGTTTCCTTCACTGTATTTAAATGTTTTAACTATTTTCACAGCACTATCCAAGCCCCCCACCAGGAGGTTCATGGAGGAATCTGTAGAGACAGTCTCTTATCACTCTTCGGAGTTGTTATCCCAGAAATTATATAATGTTGATGAATTTGCAAAATCTTAATATGCCTTTTTTTTTTTTTTTTTTTAAATGGCTCAAACAAAGAAAGGCACTGAAAGCATTTTGGACACATCTATACTTCAAATATTTAGAGAAGGGTGGAGACTTGATTATTTAGCTGAATTTTGTGAAGATTTAAAGCACTAGTTGTCTACATGAAATGCCAGGAAATTTAGACATTTAAAAAGATGCATATGTGTGTATATATGTATAAATTTTTAAAACAATAATAATTCCAGAAGTACAAAATTGGCTGTAGTCCTAGTTTTTCAGTTAAAAATAATAGTGCTGGAGATATTGAGTGGATTCTCATGGCTTTAAAACTGTTTTACCAGATCATTGCTAGATGCTTTTCTTATTTAGTAGACTTTAAATATTTCCAAGAGCTCATTATTCCCATCTCTAGGGAAGAGACTTTGCAGACAGCTACAGTTATTGTACATCTTTCTTGGCTTTTTTGAGGGAAGTGGGGGAGGGAAGCAGTGTAATGGACATGTGTTTCCTGACCAAAAATCCATCCCTGTGTCAATGTCCTGTGAGTATTTGAATGAGAAACTGAATAAATTCAACAACAACAAAAAAGTATCTCCTGACAACAGTAGCTAATGTCTTGGTCCAGATGATCTAGCTTCCTAAATCATATAGAGGAGAGATGTAGAATGAGGAGAGACTTTTTTCTGCTATCTTTGTCAAATTGTGAGAAGTTTACAGAACTAATCTCAGTTCACCATCTGATCCTAATTTTCAGCTGAGTTCAGTTTATCGTTGCCTGTCAGAGCCCTGAGACAAATGAAAACAGAAAGAAATTGGCTGGGTTTCTGTTTAAGAAAACATTTTCCTGAGTTCTGGAGGAGTTTCCTCCAGAACCCTGAAGGAGGATGTTCAGTAGTGGTGCAATTCCCTGCTGACAGTACTCTCCATGTTCAGTTGGTCATCCTTTCATTAAGTGATTGGGGTTGGATGGCAGCTCTCCTAAGGCTTGTGAAAAATACATTTTACAATTCATCATTTTCACTAACATAAATAACATAAATTTTAATTTTTGCTGATTACTGCAGCTCACAAAAATAAATTATGAAACTACTCTAATTGTAGGATAGGTGAACATTCAAATACATCCTGGTATTTGCTACTTTAGAAGCTTCCCTTTTAATCTATTAAATGGAACATTGCAATAGAATGTACAATTAAGTAAATGAGCAGTTTCAAAGTGTAACACTTATTCTCCTTTGTGCATTTTTTTTTTCAGCCTTTCATAGCTTTTTGAAGGGGAAGCAATGGTTTTGTCATTACCTTTTGCATTGCTTGAGCACATGATTCAATATGATACAGGGTTAGGAAACAGGTTTTGGTTTTTGTCCATTGGCAGTGAGTAGAGACATTTGCTATTTACTTTCTTTTTTTTATTTTTTTTAATTTTAATATACAGATGATCCTGCCAGTATGAACAAATCTTATGATGTAATCTTTCTGACCCTATTTATATTTTTAGTTACTAAAACCTACCAGCAACTAAAAACATTACTCAAACCAAGGTCTAACTGTCTTTATCCCACAAAGGTAGAATTTGGAGAATGAGGACCAAGGAGAAATATAGATGCCATGCTCTTAGCTATATTGTGTAACAAGAAAAAATATCAGCAAGAGATTTTTCATTAAGGGGACCCAGATGAGATTCTTTGATAGTACATGACAGTTTACATTAGAGGAACCTCATTTGATAGCATAATTCTGATTATATTCAGTATGTTATGAATTGTATGCATCCACTGAACTACAACTAGCAATTGAGGGATGGATTTTGGGAGCCACCTCAGATGCCACAGGGAATGTGAACATGCACATTTAGGTATTTTTCTGATACTGTACAAGTTGGAAGCATTATTCAAACTCCCATTTCTTCAAAAGACTTCTCCCTATGTCAGCATTTCTTCCCAGAAGTTTGATTGTGCACATGTATTTGCTTCTGAAGAAAGACATTTTCTTTCTGGAATAAAAATGATTGTAATATCTTCCTTCTGCTTCCTCCCCACATTTCTACAAAAAAAATAAGTATTTTGAGAGTGTTGGGTCACACAGGGCTTTTGTGGGCGTTCTGTGCTTGGCATCACCTGAACATAGCCTTTAAAAAGATCATATGTATTAGGTGACAGGGAAAATAGCTTTCGGACAGGTAGCTGAAAGAAATAGATAATATTATTAACACAGAATAAGCATAATTAACCTCTTACACTTTATAGACTATGTAATCTATTATGATAAATACAATATCAGACCTCTTTCAGAAAACTCGCAGTCATAGGCAGTACACAGAAAAATCAAAACCTCTGCTTTATGATACATAATAATAATTGCTGTGCTAAGGAAGCTCAAGCTGAGCTTGTTCATTCTCAAGGAGGCATTACAGAAAGAAAAAAAATCCCTGATTTTCTTTGTTATGTGCTTATTGCATAGTGTAGACATTGCTGAGGAGTAGAATACTTTGCCATATTTTTCCCACATGCACATACTTTTTTTTCAAAACCTATTAAATACCCTTTCCTTACTCAGAAGTTAAGTTTCTGGCTGGCATGAAGTGACAGGATGATTCATCTATGCAAGCCAAGTTCTTCGATTTTTTTCTGGGATTTAAGGTTCTGAGTTTTTAGGGGATGCAGGGTGGTCTTAGGGAGCTGGAGAATCCAACCCTGTAGTTGTGAATGAGTAACCCTAGAAAACAGTAAAATTGCATTAACTGTCATTCTTGAACTCCTCTCAGTAGGTGCTGTCCTATTCTCCTTATAATACACTCAAATAACGAGTACTCAAGTAAACCAAGTAATTCTAACTGTAGATGTGAACATTTCAATATTCACTAGACAACAAAGACCAAAAGTCAGATTATTGGCTAATGAAAAGGAATATTAACCAATCTTAAAAGGCAGATGGGATCTCTCATCAATACATCATGATCAAGGGACTTAAACTCAACTGAAATAGCCAAGATGGTTTTTTTTTTTTTTTGGCAAGATAACTTGAACATACCTATTAAACCAATTCATTTCTATGAAGTCCTTGGAATACGTATATGTAGTAATGACTTTAGATCATAGAAGTCATAGGTTTTACCAGTAATTACAAGTAACAGAAAGTTTTTTTGTCAAACACCAAAAAGAGGATCTGGAACGAGTATAGAATTTTCCTTCATAATTCCCTCCAATCCTTCTAAAAAGGTGTGACCTGGGTCTACTTTCAGTGTATCCTCAATGGTGATTGAATCCAGTAAGAATTCCAACAATTGATCTCCAAAAAAGCAATTTAACAAGTCCACTAAAATATATACACAGATTTTTTGTTGAATTAATATTGATAAATCCAAGGCATAAGTGAGTTATATGCAAAAAGCAAATAATACAGTTAGTAATAGAATTTGGAAAAACCATAAAAACTATTCTTTTGAACTGTTTGGTGCATCCAACTTTTGCAGTCCACTGTAGGTGGTATCTGAGCCAGCTAATGTGAAATGCATGTATATTCTGCAAAGTCAATATGCCACGGCCTTATGCAAGGATTCTGGTTTAGATGTAGTGTTATGTTCTAAACATCCTGAAATAAAATCAGAAAAAAGATGCATCTCATTAATATGCTGCCTCTATAATGCAAAATAATATCTTAAACAGGAACTTCTTCCTTCACTCTGTGACAGACACGGGGGTGACCACTTGGTACACGTCTGATGTTCCCCGGGGAAGGTGTAAATAATGGTGTGAAAAGGATATTTGGCTTAGCAGAGGATTATAAACCATTCCGAGGAGCATGCAGCCACTTCCTTTTTTCACTTAGTCCCTGATTGTAAGAGCTATAATTTCATACAGTGCTCTTTTGAGATCACTGGTATAATCACCAGGATCTCAAATATTTGAGGAAACAATGAGGAGGAGCCATTTAGAACTTCTAACCACCTGTTTAAAATGTTAAAATAGAGTTAGAACACTTCTGGGACCTTAATTTAGTCTCCAATTAACCTTTTTTCCAGTCATTGTTAATAAATATTTTAATATAAATTTACCAGTGAGACAGCTTAGACTGAAAAATTTGAACTTACTTCAAGGGCAGTTTTTAAGAAAGCTAAATTCATGAGGATAAAGAGTAACCATAGCCACTAGCACAGGCAGTAATAATATGTCCAGTGTAGGTGAGCTGAAGGTGTTGCCAGTTTTTCAAGATAAAATACAATGTTCATGCTTGCCTTTTCTCTTGGGGTTCCAGAATGCTTCTGTTTCTGCAATGAAAGCAAGAGCGGCAGTTACTTCTTTATGATGACTTCTGGAAAAAACATTACTCTTATAAATACACCATTTTATTGAGCTTGAGTATTCCACTTCCATGGCAAAGTTCATAAACATTCCTTCAATTTTTCCCCGCTAAAAATCCAATTAGGAGTGATTTTAAAGTTAATACATGAAGTCTTGACTTTGTTTAAATATTAATAGTGGTGGCAACTTCCAGAGTATTAAAGAGCCGTTAAAAGAGTTTTGGTTAATCTTTGAAGCTTTACTCTTTGTGTGGAGCTTTGAACATAGTGACTTATGTAAACCATATCAGTAAAGTTATAGAAAAATATGTTTAGTTTGTAGCAATAAAATGTGATTTTCCCTTAAATTCTGGCTAATATTTTCAAAACAGTAATTACTTGAGTACTTAAGAAAAGTATTCTCTTGGGTTTTTTTTCTTTCTTGCCTTTACATAATGCCAAATTTCTTCAGGAAAAATTTTTGTTGAAAAATTTGTGATTAGCTCTGACCTGATTTTATGTGATCATTGATCTAAGAAAGCATTGGGGCTTTTTTTCTGTGCGAACAACTCCTTTCCTGGTCCAGAATAACCTAAATCAGTCATCAAATGTGAAATCAGAGAGCAACCAAGCAGTCACAACTTGGTTTTGTAATATTGATGTGACTGGTCAGGAAACCATGTGTGCTAAGGGAGATGCAAAATGTGCTATAATTGAGTGGGAATTGCTCCAGTTTTAGGCCAACCATCACAAGTCTAGGAGTGTTTAAAAGGCAGCTATGAAAGCCTATGGAGTCCTTCTGAACTTCTTTAAATTTTGTTTTCTTCTGAAAGACAATTATTTCCTCTAGCTTGCTGATGCCAACTGTTGCAAATTAAATCCATATTTATTAACTTGGGTTGCAGTTTGACTTGCAGAGCTGATTGGAAAAGCTTTTTATTCATACAGGATAATAATCTTGTGGCATAACGCAAAAGTGCCTGGTGCTTTTATCTTTAGAGAGTGTCTGATACTACTACAATCATGCAAGATGGGGAAGCTATAATCCAGGTTTTCACTGTTTTGTATATCTGCTCAGGGAAGGGCAGAAAGAATGAAGAATGCTGTCTGAGGAATGGCAGGTCACCATTCCCAGGAACTAAAGAGTTTGGTTGAACACATGCTTGCATTCATTTTTATACTGTCGTCTGGTTTGGGGTATCTTATGTGTGATGAGTTTAATTTCTGCTGAATAAATAAATAAATTGCACAAGCAATGCTACTCAGAACCCACTCATCTTCTGCAAGGAAGTAACAGTGCTCTCCATCTTGCTAGGATGTGTGGGATGAATCTGATGTCCTTCCCTGGGCATAGTTCTTCCCTGTGTTTATATTTTATTGGAATAGATTCCAAAACATTTATAGTCTTGGATAATCTCCCTTGTGGATTACAGTACTTTCTGGCCTTTGTGATAAAAACCGTGTTTCCTTCCAGGTGGTCCAAATGTTGCTGCCAAACTTCTTCCTCTGATGCACTTTGTTCACACTTCCTCTTGGGAAAATATCTTTATTGGCTTTACTATTCTAAAAATAGGTTTTGTTCTTTTGTGGTTCTACACAGCTTTATTGCTACCTCTCCTTCATCTCTGCTTTAGTTATGCAGCTCTGCTACCTTTTATCTTTTCATGTTTTGCTTAGGAGAATTGGGGATTTTTTCTCCATTAATGTGGAATACCTTCCCTTGTTACATCTGCAATGCAACTTTGCTTCATTTCTTTCAGACTGCCATTCAAAACCTACCTTTTGTGAGCACTTTCAGTCATCCCACAGAGTGCTGAGCATGTCAACTTAATTAAATGTTTGGAAATCTATCTTACTTAAGCATTTTTTTAGCCATGTTCAGTGTACTGAAGGTTTATAAAGACAGAAAATATTTATGTAAACTAATTTGGCCTTCTGCATAAAATGAGGCAGTTGGTTGTAATCAACTTAGTTTGATATTTAAATCTTCAATTACAGACATCACAAATGGTCATATAGCACTATTTATAGTATAAAAAATATAAAGATGAGATTTTTCTATCCTTACTTGATAATCCCCTATCTGTTCAGCCCTTATTTCTGTTACCTTTTCTGCTATGAGAGTTGCTGAGCAATAGCATATGTCCATTAGCTATAGCTTTTTAATTTTTTTTTTTTAATCCAGAGTAGCGTCCTTCACTTTTGATCCTTGGTTTATAAATTTACATTTGTCCACATTGAAATGTTTGCGTCTTTGCCCATCTTACAAGAAAGAAACCTAAATCTGTATAATGTGTAAACTTTATAATCTGTACTATTTTCCTCCATGTTTTTATTGTTATGGATACTTAATAAATTTATGGTTTAGCATTAATTCCTGTAGGGCTCACCAGAGGAATAAATGCTTATATTCCTATTTCTTTCTTCTCATCTACTTTCATTTAGTTGCCTGTGGATGTGACTTCCCATGGTAATTAGATTGTGTATAGTGGAGAGCAGAGATTTTGTTGTATAGTTTAATTGTCAAGTAATCTTAAGAATGGAAATAGAGTGGTGTGGAAAAAAGGTCACATGCTGAAGATATATTGCAGAAAAGTTTCCAAGAGCCCGTGTAGATGGTGTTTTTGGAAGAGTCAAAAGAGAAATTGAAATCTGGATGTCCTCTGGGGAAGTGTCTGATGTAAGATGTAGACTACAGAAAAGTTGTGGCATACTGATCGGGTGCTTTCCAGAGTAATGCTACCCCTAAAGTGAGTGAGACTGACTTTAGGTTATCATAAATGTCAAGGTTATTTTTTAATTTGTAAAAAATCTCTGACCAAGATTGTGGCATAAACTTCATCATCATAGCAAGATTTTGAAGATTTTTAAAAGCACAAGTTCAGATTTTGTCAGGAGAGATGTCTTTTTCTACTGCAGTACAGGGCATAAGACACATAAACTGTCTTGATACCAATACAGCACATGTTCCATGCTTCTTTCTTTCTTCTTTGAGTCAGAGTGGAACTGAAAAGTTGCCTGGAATAGGTCACAGAATCAGAGAATCATAGGTCAAAGGTAGACTGCAAGTTTTCATGTTGTTAACTGTAGAAATTTAAAATTAGTCATTGTAAAACCTATAGAACCATTCTTTTGAAACCTGCTTTCCCTCAGTCTTGTGGAAGTATTAGAGACTTAAAGAACCAGTTTCTTTACCATCAAGTACTATTTGTATACACAGTGTAATGCTTTCTTCATAAGTATGGTATGGATCAACTAGATATAATTCTAAAGACATTAATGTAATTTTTTGGCACTGAAAAGCTAGCCAAGTATGAGCCTATCCTCATTTTCAGTAACTCTCATTACTTACATATAAATTATTTCTCACGCTGCAAAATTAGTCTTGCCTAATTGGAGAAGTAATAGGTGTTTTTATTATGTCAAATAATCAATGCTCTACACATCCTACGGTTAGTTAGATTTTATAATTCGTATTCACCAGGAGTGCTGTATCCAGTCCTGGCTTCCCCACTACAAAAGAGAGATACTGGGGAATGATGAGTGAAGGGCCACCAAGATGAGCCACTGGAGCATCTCCCCTGTGAGGAGAGACTGGGAGCTGGGGATGTTTACCCCAGTGGAGCAGCGGCTCATGGATGCATAAAATACTGTAAGGCAGGGTTTAAAGTAGACTGGGCCGAGCTGTTCATAAGTGGTGCCCAATGACAGGACCAGAGAAAATAAGACGCCAACATTTTGCTGAAATGTAAGAGAAATTTCTGCGTTAAAAAACCCCCGTTTTACTGTCAGGGTGACTGAGCATTGGCCCAGAGAAGCTGTGGAGTCTCTGTTCCTGCAGATAGTCCAAAAGCTGTCTGGATATGGTCCTGCCCAGCCTGCTTTCACTGACCCTGCCTGAGCAGTGGGTGGTGAGATATCTCCAGAGGTGTCTGCCAGCCTCAGCCCTTCTGTGATTCTGTAATATTCCACTGTAATAGTCACAGTTCCTCAGGTCAAACAGTAAGCTGTCTAAATAATGCTTTGGAAACAGTTAAGCTCCTCTTTTCTTAAAATTCTACATTCTTCATTTGTTCAGTCTAGCCTCCAATATGCTTCCTTTCTCTCAAGCATAATTTGTGTTGCAGGTACATAAGATATTTTAATGCCTTAAAAACAACATCAAGAACTTGGAAGGGAGAGGTGTGTTTCATAAATGATCAAGGAGTACAAATATTTGGAGTGTATTTCATCTACCAGAAATGCTTTAAGTATTCCTGTTACAACCTCCCTTTGACATTTCTGAAAGCTTATTACTTCTTCGCCTTTTAACAGTCAAGATGAAGGCTGTCAGTGGTGAAATTGAGATTTCCATCTGTTCATTATACTTGAAGTAGCAGAGGGAAAGAGCAGATGTGCTGCCCCAGGCTTTCTACTAATTTGGCTTTCCAGCTGCCTCTTTTATTTTGAGAAAAATACCTATAATCTCATACAAATATAATCAAATATGTAAGGAAGTGCACTCATCTTGGTTCAGCCTCCTATAACTACTTAGAAATCTTTAGATTCTGGCAAAAGATACAATATCTTTCCCAAAAAGGCATTGTATTTATTATAAATCACTCAGACCTAATTCACTGAGGAATCAAAACAGACACTTAAGTTAAAACAAAGGAGTAGGCTTGTTGACCCAAGCTGGAATTCTCATATGTTTAAATACTTTAAATAATTTTATTTAATAATTTAAATACTTTAATAAATTATCCTTTATTGAAGTAGTATTTTTGAATACTGTTAGATTCAGTTAAATAAATAGAGTTAAAAATTATTAGGAAACTTTCTGGTGTAGAATTATCAGCCAAGGATCTTTTTTTTTTTTTTTTGGAGATCCAGACCCTTCCCCCTTTTTAGAAAGTGGGAAAATTTACTGTCTGGGCAGTAAATATATGAAGGTTCATTCACAAGAAAATAAAATACAGCTTGTATAAGCAAAATGCCATTTTAAAATACACACAATCAATGCAAATCTAATTTTTTCAGCCAAATTGAAACCTTTACCTTTTCTAAGTGCAGCTTTCATTTTCATACAGAAATCTGACAGCTTGTCCAGAGAAACATCTCTTGTCTGGATTTAGGAATCCACGCTTCTTGGAATAGATGATTCCACTAATCACAGTAATTATGAATACTAATACATATAACACAGTATCTTTCATACTAAATGATCTGTAGAGGACTTCCTTCTGACAGCTCTGTGCAATTGTTGACCAGTGTTCAGGTGCTGCTGTATTTATTTCTTTTTGATGATTTTTGTAAAATTTAGAGCATTAAAAACCTAATTTGTAGGGTGTGCAGGTGCATACCAACACCAGGGCAAACCTCAGAACTGTGGCTTTATGGTATTTTTCTTGACAAAGTAATTGCTGACAATCTGAACCTGACAGTCATAATCAGAAACTTTTAAAGATTGCAGTCATGAAGTAACCAAGAAACACCCATTTGAATCTAGGTTCAAATGATTTTGAGTGTTGTAGGATGAATTATCAAACAGTGTAATGAATTTTATATGCTCTTTTTTTTATAAGAACAGTTCTTTTTTTTTGTTTAGCATAAGCTTGAAGGGTTTAACAAAGACCACTGTATATTTTGGGAGGGCAAGAAGTGGCACACACCTTTAGCTACAGCTTAAGATTCATGAGGAATAAAACTGCTTACTATTTCCAGCTGAGATGGATTTCTTTCTTGATTCTCTGTTTTTCTGATTTAGTCTGCTCAGACAGTTGACCAATCCATCTGTTCAGTACCATTCCTTCCCTCAGCCAAAAGTATCACAGTGCCAAGTCTCTAAAGAAGAATTGAAGAGGCTAAAAAGAAAAAAAAATCTCAGGTCATCTGTTTCAAATCTGCACTCATCTCTTTTAAGTGAATGTAAAACTAAAGGTAATTTGAGATTGTTCTTTGGTCTAAGTTACAGTTAAATCAGCTAAGTGGTAACACTGGAAAAAGCAGTAGAATAGCTAGGAGACAAGTAGAATTCCATTTTCAGGCTCCCGGAGTTTTACTTTTGCCTTAGGTGAGATCAGGATCAGGTAACAAGTGAACCAGTACAAATTCATGAGACACCATCACAGTAATTCAATTTGCTGTTTACTTCAAATTCACATGGAACCATTTTTTTTCCCTAAGGAGGAAAACTACCAAAATTTACAATATATTTTTCTTCCTCTTCAGATTTAACCTGAGTGTTAGGCAAGCCCGCACTCATACCTCTGCATTTGTGGAAGTTTGTGCTGCGTGTTTTTTCATGGCAATGATCTAGTCTGCTGGGGCTGGTGTTTGGGCATGTCAAGAACTGAATCTAAGAGTTTGGCTCATGTCTGACTTTGTGAAATTTCAAAAGTGTAATTTATTTGTATAATGTACATTATGCCATATCTCAGTACTATGTCATGTGTCCACCTTCCTGCTGAGAGGACTGTTCCACAGCAGAGAGTAGGCAACTGGACACAGTCCACCATCCAGCATAGGAAATTGATTTGACAGCACTCAGTGAAAGTTTTTATGGAACAGAGAGGTGCATTTATGTTAAAAGTGTTCAAAAGATTTGATTTTATTACTCAGTTTCATACCTACATATTCAAAGCATCGGCATGTTTCTGTTCATATGGTCTGACCAGGGTTGCTGATGTGTGACACTGAAGGCAAAAGAGCACTGGCTGTCAAGTCCTCAATGCTTTTTCTGGGCTTCTGGTGATAAGTGGTGATAAGATTTGATTTTATATAGGTCTTCTATGCCTTTAAGATCCAGCAGCTGTGCTGGCATGATTATTTTACCTCAGGGTATTGCTTACTTCAGCCTCCATAAATTTTTTGTGTCTGTATGTCCTTATGTTGAATTTCTTCAGGTTGCAGTGTGACCTCCTGCTGTGCCTGTAGGATAAAGATTGGCACATGTGATGTTCTGTGATATGGATTGTTGCTGTTGTCAGGGTCCCAGAGGTGTCTTTGCTGTGGCCTTACCAGAGCTCAGACCTGCTCATCTTGATGTAAATGAGACATTGTAAATTTTCCTTTAGTCAGATTTGTTCTCTGTTATCTCTGTATGCCCCTGTTTTCAGCTCTGTTTTGCTGCTGCTTCCCTTAGTGAACACATTTCCATTCATACTTCATTCACACCACCCTCCCTAATTCTGTTACAGAAGTCTGTACATGTGACTGGAGAAGTCTAAGTTACAATCAAGCCCAGTTCATGACAACATTGCTTTGTGCTATACTTTAGAACAAATAACAAAATATCAAAATAAAAAAAATAAAATAAAATAGTTTTGCAACAAGAAGAAATATAATTTTACAATGGTGATAATTTACTTCTTTTGCAACCTTTATATATTACAGTCCTAAGACATTTGGGAGTTAATCAGGTATTGAAGTAGAAGAAATCTAGTTCAGGTTCACTAGTGACCATCTTATTAATCCTTTAACGGCACTTTGAAAATGCACAAAAACTTAGAGTGAGTATGTCTAGAACAGCTGTCAACTTATTGTCTCAGTAGGATGGACTTCAAAGGACTTCAATTTGAGGAGAAAGTAGTCTCTGCTACAGTGTTATGCAACCAGGCTGATGAAAACAGTTTGAAAACAGCAACTATCCTTTTCTTATAGCAAGTGTTTCTGTTGGTATACCACAAAAACTTCTGATTTCATTACCTTTCCTCATAAGGGAAGTCCTGTATACAGGGCCTGACTGTGGGCAGAGAATCTGGTTTTGCTTCTCTGCTTATGAACAATTTCCAGGACCACCAACCTCCAGACCTTCCTATATGAGCACCACTCTGCTTCCAAGGCTGTGAAGTCCACACATGTAGTAGGGCTGTTGGCTGGGGCGAAAAAAGGGAGAAAATTGTGAGTCATCTCCAGCCTATTCTCCTCACTATTCCTGGGAAAAGGCCATAGAAATGAATACCAAATCTGTTTGGGACAGGGGAAGAGCAAGCAGAAGAGTGTTAGAAGCACTGGTACAGTGTCAGAGCACTGTGGCTGTGCCAGGAAATAGTAATATGGAAACATTTTGTGGAATTTTATTTCTTTAAGAGAACAAGAATGAAGGAAGGGTCTGCTGCTGGTACTAGGGTGAGTGCTAAGTGCTGCCATCTCCTGCACCCCCGTGCCTACTTTGGATAGATACTGAGCTCACTGAGGCAAGGATTGGTTTGGAAATGGAAAATGGCTATGAAAAATAGTCCTGTGAAAGTACGTGCTTTCTGTAGCTTAAATAAAACCAGTGGTTGCCTACAGGGGAATAAAAAAGGAATTTTGAACGGAGTCCTTCATGTGGAAAGCAGAGATGCCGACAGTTTCTATTAAGTTCTTCAGAAAATCTCTTCCTGTGAAGAATGTCCTGTCTGACTTGCTGGTCCAATTCAGGACAGAGAAAGTTATTTGTAATTTAATGATACCTCTTCTGGGAAGGTATTTGCATTGTAGAACTGGCTGGAGCTCAGTGCACCTTGGACAGATTTTTGCCCTGTGCAGCTGTAGCCCATCAGGCTGTTGGAAAGGCAGCGTGAGTAGTACCATCTGCTGCAGAGGGGCTTGGGTGCTTGCTGGAGGGTATCTCATCTGGGCCACCGTTTCCACAGAATAAATATGTAGCATTTATTGTGCAAAACTCTAACCCCCTCATTTAAATTGTGTTGAATTTAAGGAGCGGGTTACAACTGTAGCAGAAGGGGTGCTGGGATTGATATATGACCTCATTGCAGCAGTTTAATTGCCTTAGGAAATAAAGTTAAAGATAGCTTGGAGGAAAGCGGGAGGAGAAAGCACCCAGGTCCTAAGAGTTGTCAGGAGGGAGGGTGGGAAGGCATCCAGGGAAAGCCCTGGCACAAAGAGGAGTTTGTAGCAGTGTTCTTTATGCTTTAAGTCTGTTATGAGCAGTGGGATGTATGGTAATGAGCAAGCTTACAGCATTTGGAGCGGGGAGGAAGGAGATAATTTCCACATTGTCCTGGTGCACTATAAATGGTTCTGGCTGGCAGGGCAGCTGCATGATGCACGAGGCAAGGAAGACAGTACCAATTTTGCTATCATTTTGGTTTGCTCCTACTTAAGAATGGGAGCAGCAACCACTTTTGATGGTTTCTAAGGCTTTTTCAGTTACAGGCATGTATGAACAAAAAAACCCCTCATAGTCAAATAGGAGTTTGGAAGCTCTAAAAACCTAAAAAGCAACCACTTGTTCCTTTAGGAAGGTTTCCAAAACAATGGCTGGCAGTAAGAACAAATGATCCAAATATACATCCAGAAAAGCTTCTTAGCTGTAGAAGTAAGCATGGATTTTACTGATCATATGGTTTAAATTCAAAATGATGCCTAAACTTTTATAGCTCCCGCTGTCACCAAAAGCCAGGTTCTTGAGGGTTTTCCCTGTAGAAGTCTTAAGAGCATTGAGTTGCCAAAATACTTGTACTGTATATTTGGGATGGTTAAAGAGCTGTGGACATTTTTCTCCGGCCTGTTACATAAAGATATGCTCTGTAGAATTATTTTGAACAATAACATTGTTGTCATAGACAACTGAATATAAATTTATTTATAAATGGGGAAAAATGAACTGTCACAAAAAGTATGTTGTAAATTGGGAAAAGTATTGGAGACATTGTTTTTTGGCAACCACATTTTATTCAGTGGGATGGTTCATTTTAGTCCATTGTCCAGCATTTGCCTCCCATACTTGATGACAAATATGATGTTTCATGCTTGCAACCTCTCGTCTGCATTTTATCTTCATAACAAAACAAAGGAAATACGGCTTTGAACTTCTGTCCAGTTGGATCCTGATTCACACTGCCTGTGTGACTTGGAGCAGGAATCTAAAATCCAAGTACACAGACAGGCGTGGGTGACAAAATGGGATTTACAAGGGGGAAACAGTGATCTGGATTATCACTTTCTAAAGACAATTTATATTTGTTTAATCAGCTACTGCAGTGACACATCCTTAACAGGCGGAAGAGAGGAATTCACAGCTACTTGCCTGCAAAAATCCATCAGTCCTAGGCAGGGCCCAAGCCAAGCTATTGCTATCAGAGAAGTGTTTTCCAGAGCACAAAACAGTAAAGAATTCATTAGTGCATTTTTTATGGTTGCACACTGAGGAGGAATGTCTACCAGATTTTTAGTTTTGACAGTGTAGGACTAGATCTCATAATTTCTTCTGGTTAAGACAGTTGGTGCCCACTGGATAGATTCTTTCTTTCATTTATTTGTACCACCTTTCATATGAACACTGATGTTGGTTACATGTTCCTCCATTTCCCCAGTTATCTCTTATGTAATCCTGGGTCAAAGCCAGTGACAGCAGGAGAACTGTTGGCTCTGCTTTGAGCAAGCCATAAGGCATGGTATGTTTTATGTAACTCATATCACAGAATCAGTTAGGTAGGAAAAGACCTCTGAGATCCTTAAGTCCAAGCTATGACCCAACACCGCCACATCAACCAGACCATGGCACTGAGTGCCACGTCCAATCTCTCTTTTAACACCTCCAGGGATGGTGACTCTACCACCTCCTTGGGCAGCCCATTCCAATGTCTAATCACCCTTTCTGTGAAGAAATTCCTCATGTCCAGCCTAAACCTCTCCTGAAGCAGCTTGAGACTGTGTCTTCTGATGCTGTTGTTGGTTGCCTGGGAGAAGAGGCCAACCCCCACCTGGCTAAACTTTCTTGAGGCTGGTTGTAGAGAGCATTAGAAGTCACCCCAAGCCTCCTTTCTCCTGGCTAAACAGCCCCAGCTCCCTCAACTGCTCCTCACAAGATTTGCGATCCAGCCCCTTCACCAATTTCATTGCCCTTCTCTGAATCCACTGAAGCATCTCAATGACCTTCCTGAATTGAGGGGCCCAGAACTGGACCCAGGACTCAAGGTGTGGCCTCACCAGTGCTGAGTGGGACAATCAGCCCTGATCCTGCTGCTCACACTGTTGCTGATACAGGCCAGGATGCCATTGGCCTTCTTGGCCACTTGAGCACACCCTGCTTTGTGTTCAGCCACTGTCAACCAACATCCCAGTGTGTTTTCCTACTGAGCAGCTTTCCAGCTGCTCTTCTCCCATCCTGCAGCCCTGCATGGGATTGTTGTGACCAAAGTGCAGGACCCAGAACTTGGTCTTGTTGAACCTCATACCACTGGTGTTGGCTTGTAGATCCAGCCTGTCCAGATCCCTTAGCAGAGCCTTTCTACGATCAATACTCCCACCCCCATTTGTGCAGCATTGTAACTGAATACAATGTCTGCTTGTTTCTGGAACTCTTCTGCTGGTGACACATTCAAAATAAAAGGCTTTTAGTTTCTACTGGAGATATGCATGTCTTCAAATTTCAGAGGAAGATGAAATTGTCCTGTGGTATATGATGATGAAGTTTAGCTACTTAAATAAGCAGTACACTCTATTATTTCACACTATCATATGAAATAGATAGTCTGCTATTTTTAAAATATACGAAATACCTCTTAGAGAGTTTTCTATCATGATAATTTCTTCTAATTTTGTCTCCAATCTTCTTGGCATGCCTGAAATTGCTGTCTTTTAACATGCTCCCTTTTAGCAGTCAATCGTAATCATGGAATGGTGGTTTTAAATCTGATGATTTTGTGTTGTAGCAAATCCATTACTGGTGTCTGGACCCGCCTGATCAGGCACTCTGTGTCATTGGAGGAAACTCCATGAAGCCAGTCTGTGGTATATCTATATCAAGTATTGATGGAAGATGTTAAGATGGTCACATTTTAGGATAGTTGCAGGCTTTGTTTTCTCTTTTCATAATGTTTGAAAGATAATAGGACTCAGAGAACTGTAGTGGCCCACAGTTGCTGGAATTCTAGTGGTTTGAAAGGTGCAGCAGGGTTTGATGACTGCATGAGGACAAGCACCAAAGTGCTTGGTTCCCTTCTCATCCCACAGTCATTTGTGATCCATACCCACCTGTGAAGAGTTCCAAGCTGAAAATTTGCAGTGACAGCAGGGTAGGAGGTGCAAACAGAGAGGACACGTTCTGCTCCCATGAGGGTTGATTCAAGCAGTTACTCTTTATAGTGCAGAAGCCACAAGCTAAAAGTGTTCATTGGCATGCGAGAAGGGTGGAAGGTCATTGCAGGGTGATAAGGAAGGAAAATATTGGTTTAGGTTTTGGCTCAACTTTCTGCTTTAAGTGATTGTGACAGTAAATCGTGGAAGTCATAGAAGAATTCATGGCTCTTTTGGTATGGTCACTGCTTCCAGAACTGTGTGGCACCTTTGTAGCCAATTCATTATTGCTAAGGGATTTTCTGGAATGCCAGATAATAACTATTTTGTATTACCTCATCTGTATGTCTCATCTGTTAGTGGTTTGACAATGAGAATACTCCAAGCAGAGAAATGGTGCATAATTTTCTTGGTTTTTTATGGGTACTCAGCCACTGGATTTGATTACACTTTTTTGAGAACATAGACCTCAAAATTCACAAGTCTTATGAGGTACTGCTGGTCACGGGCAGCACTGAAGTCTCAGGTTTTTACCTGGATGTCAGGTGCTACACATGCAGTGAATAAGAATGCTGCTTAGAAGATTTTGTGCTATGACACCAAAATCTCAGAGGCCCAGAGTTAGACTGCCTGCATTTTTTCCATTTGAATTAAACAGCCATGAGAGCTGGCTCAGAGAATTAATATGGGTACTGTGCCCAGTATAGGATGATTATTTTCTACAGGTACACTCTTTTAATATTACTCACAGGGAATTTTGGTCTTTGTCTACAGAGGTAACGGACAAGAAAACAGAGAAAAATAAAATGCAGATGAGAAAATGGAATGTTATATATGGTAAAATAAAGAAACAGACCAGCCTAATACATCCAAGAAACACATGTAACCAAGGTCCAGGATTCCAGAGTGATAATCTCATTATTTTCATATTATCATGCAACTGTCAGCTCCTGGACCCTTATGGAATCACAGAATTTTGTCAGAAACGGAATCAAGTTAGAAATTTGAATTAATTATTGAAATTAGCTCTAGTTTCTTACTTGAACTCAGTCGTGATTTACAGTACCGGACTTGCCAAATTCTCTTTTAAACAGTTGCCTGTCATTATGCTGCTGAAGAAGTCCAGGTTTTTCCATCAAACCTGAAGATGTATTTATTTTCAGCAAGGATTACTATTCCTGCCAGTAGAATCCCCGTAGGTTTGGCTAATTGTAATATGGCTGTAAATATGTGTTTTCCATGGAAATTAGTTTAGTCACAGGAATTTTTGTCTTTTTTTTTTTGAATACCAATAGATTTGCTTAATGTGGTTACCAAACACATGTATGGTTTTAAAAAAAACCTCAATTAATGTATTTACACTGAACTGTTCACTATATGTATGTATTGCTTTTCTGGATGAAACATGAACTGCTTGACTGTCCCTCATGGATTTGTGCTGTTAGCAAATAAGGAAAGCCTCCTTTAGCTCAATCAGGATGTGTGCTATTGAGATCTTGCCCTCTTGCAAATGTCTATGAGCTTGAACACAGTCTTTATGTAGTTTTTGTCTACATCTATTTTCATAGCTTTGTAGGTTTTTTGGCTTTTTTTGTAAGAAAGTACTTGAAAATTCCGTATGTGACTGGTATGCAAAGAATCTAGAGACATCTGGATGAATAAAAATGTATCTAAGGCCTGAGTGATATTTACAAGAGCATGTAGTGACAGGACAAGGGGGAATGGCTCCAGACTGAGAGTAGGATTAGATTAGATACTGGGGTATCTGAGGGTGGTCAGGCACTGGAACAGGTTGCCCAGAGGAGTTGTGGATGCCCTGTCCCTGGAAGTGTTCAAGGCAAGGTTGGATGCAGCTCTGAGCAACCTGGTCTAGTGGAAGATGTCCCTGCCCATGGCAGGGGATTGGAACAAGATGATCATCAATGTACCTTCCAATCCAAACAATTCTATGATATATAGTGGTAATATTAACTTAATTTCACTTCTTACTGACTTTCATTTTGAAGAAATGAAACAGCAGGGCAATTGCTTACTTCTTAGGTATTGGCATACAAGTCTAGTGCCAGGAGTCTTGAGTTTCCATATTAAAAAAAAAAACAAAAAACCCAACAACAAAAAGAAAACAACCACAGAATTATAAATTGTATTGTGTTGGGAGGAACCTTTTTTTGTTCACTAGGTAATTGCACAGTGAAGACTTCTGTTGAGATGTCTGCAGACGGTGAATGTCTTTCCATTGATCTACTCAGAACTGATTAAATACTATTAGTAGTATAATTATGCCTTCTAAACAATTTCTATGAACATAAAGATACAAAATATAATAGAAACATATTAAGAATTGTATGATTCATATAATACTTGTATTCAAAAGCTGACCCGCAAATGTTATTAGCTTTTTCATGTATAATTTGGAAACTTTTTTTAACATAATGCATAATTTCTTGTTTTTCCAGATACGGCATGAACTGCCTCATTCAGTTTGAGGATTTTGCTAATGCCAATGCATTCCGCCTCCTGCATAAGTACCGTAACAAGTACTGCACTTTCAATGATGACATTCAAGGTAACAAACTTTTTCTCTTCTCTTCACTGTTGTTCCCACAAGCTAGAAAAAAAGTCTTAATTTCCAGAGGGAAAAAAATTTATCAGCTTCATTGTGATATTTGGAGATGTACAGCTCACATTTTGCCGTGGGGTTCCTCAGCATGGTAAGCTGGTGAGCTGCATTTGCTCTTAACCTTTTACTGTATTTCAGTTCTTAAACTGACAACTCAGTTAAATATTCATGTCATTTTCCCTGCAGTCTCATTCAGTTTTAGAGGGAAATGATCCCTTTGACTCTGTTTTCCCATCTGAATAATTTGTGGCAGCTGGTAAAAGGGAAAGATCTAGGATGGGAAATGTCAGCAAGGGGGATTTCCCAGTGCTCAATCTAAACAGACATCCTGTCCCTCCCCTCCCAAGAAGACAGACAAGCAAGGCTGACATGGTGTATGGGTTGTCTTATATCCAGTCAGGAAAAGAGCCATGGAAAATAACTTCCTCTAGGGCAGTAAGTGTGTAACTTGCTCTAGGGCACTGGCTCCCACCCTTGAGAGGGGGCTGAAGTCAGATGAACTGCTGGAGAGAGGTACCCAGAGAGGGCCCTGGGTATCCAGCTGCCTCCTACCCCCTCGATTTTCCTTGGGTAGATGAAGGTCTCAGTCAAAAATGGAAGTTAACCTATATTTGTTTCTCATGGTTTTCAGTGACACTTTAAGCCAACTATTAGGAGGTGGGGTTTTCCAGAAGTCATTATTTAGTCATGCTTGGGACCTAAGTCATATTTCAGTGACTCAGCCCATGGCAGTGGATTCAAATAGCCCTTGTCTTTCTGTTGTTAGGGATTTGGCTATCCATATGAACTGTGTTCCTGTTACAAGCCTGCCTGAGTTCTGCATCTGAAACAGATTATGGAGGACAACCTCCCAGTGGGAAATAAACTAATTATAAAATTGTCATTTCCCTTTGTGAGAGGCATGGTGCTTCCTACCCTGAAGGGTCTGAGTGTAGCCATGGCTACAACAGTTCCATTCAGCATCTGAAGTTTCCCTGGTTGTTTAGAGGCTCAGCTCCCACAGGGAATTCCCTTTCCTTGCAGGATGAAGGTCCTTAACCAAAATCAGGAAAAGACTAAGTAGAATGTGGTTTCACAGAAATGGAAAGGAAGCTTTCAGCAAAAGTGTACCAACTATGGGTAAACTTATTTGACAAGGCCTTTTGTGTCTATTTGCATTTTCAAATCATTTCATTCTCTCTCATGCATCTTGGAAGGAGGTGCCTTGATGTTCAGAAGTGTTGGAAGGTGGCCCTTTGGCTTTTGTCTGAGCTGCTGTAGCAGCTGTTGGCCTTCCTTAGAAGTGCAGCCATGTGCAGTCTTTTAATTTATTCGTATTCTGCAATCTAATTTCTGCTTGTGGGGCCTTTGATATTTTCACAAACAATGCTGGTGACTCTTGGGTGATCTCCATCCTTAATATTTGTGTAGCTTCCAAGAGGTGAAAGTGGATGCATTTATTCTTCTCTGGTCTCTGTCATTTGTCATCATATCCCCATAATTAGCTTCAGAAACTTATTCTTTCATAGCATGTCATCTTCTCCTATAATGTAGAAGTAGACTAACAGCCCATTGATCTTTTATCCCTCTTCTTGTTCCACCTTTATAAACCCTAAGGATCTTTCACCTAGCAACTAGAATGAGACTGGATGATGCTAACTTCTTTAGCAATCCTTAGAGATTTTCATATTAGAAGCATGACTTTTACCAGGCTACTTGAAAGAGGGTTTTCTCTATATGCAAGTTGCATTTTATACAGCACTAAAGCTGGCAAGTAGTGCCAGGCCAATAAAGGCAAAGAAACACAGCACTGCATCTAATTTTCCATAATCTTCTGAATATAGTGCTTACATGATATTTTAAACACATTTTCTCCTAGTACTAATATTTTTCAAGAGAAAGCTACCTTAAGATCAAAATAAATGTTTAATATGTTTCATAGAAAAGCTTGAGGATTTTTTCTCTATATAAGATATTCAGAGAAAGGATTCCTATATATCTTAGTGATTCAATGAGGACCTTTCAATATCTCAAGTCTAACAAAACCCCTAATATATGATCTTGATTTCTGACAGAAGCTAAAAAAGACAAAGAAAACATGGCAAGCTGCATATACCCATCTACAAGTACTGACTTGGACAAATGCAGTTGCCTTCTCTTAGCTCACAGCTATTTACAGAGGGGTCAGCCTGCTCCTAACTGAACTGCAGAACATTTGGAAAAAGTCTGCCAAAACACTGATCAGAAACAACTACTAAAGATTGGCCATTAAGGATCACCTATAGACGTATTTAAGAACTTCTGGAAACAGTCTCCATCCTTGCTACACCACGGTCACATCCTTTACTTTGGAGAAAGCTTTGTAACTTTTTCTACATTACCTCTCTGTACACAAGGAATTGACAAGGGTGAACAGGATTCTGGTATAAATCTATATTGGAATAATAAAATCCTTCATACTTTAGCATTTTAGAAAGCATCTTTGTTTTTTGATAGGTGGTGAATTTCTTCCCTCTGCAATTATAATAATTTCTTCACATTTATATTTTCAAAATATCTTTTTACAAACACAATAGCAATGTTTCCTTAGGGAGAAAATACTTGCTTTTTTCCTTGGATTCCTGTCTGGTTTTTTTCTAACCACAAATCAGCCTGATGGATTTTTTTTCTCTCTCTCTGAAATACAGAGACAGATTTTTGGAAATGAAAATCAGAGAAAGCTTTTGGTTTAAAACAAATACTTCTATTGGGTTCTAATTATTAAGAATCTTTTCCAAAACAGAGGGGGGTTTGATCATAATTTCCCATATGGGAGAAATATGAATTATTTTTGTAATGTCAAACTTCACAACCTTTAGAAATTACTGAATTAGGTCAGGTTGCTTGCTTTGCTCATCTCCAATATATTTAGGAAGGAGATGTCATAAGGAAAGGGTGGAATTTTCTAAAAGAGAAGATATGTGATGGTTTTTATTTTCTAACTCCTGCCTAGGAATGTACCAATGGTGCCTGTGTTGCCAAACAAAGCTGTTTCTCGGGGTGAGAGATGTTCTCTGCTTGACAACCCTCAAAGGAGGCAGGGTTGGGATTCAGTTTGAAAATTCCCTTAAAGAAACTAACCAGTTCCCTCCCCTGATGCAGAGAGGTTGAACAAGTCCCTTAAGATCTGCTGAAAAGGAAGTCCTGGGCACAGGGCAGTGCTAAAATCCTGCTTGTGGGTGGGATTTGCTTGGGCCACACCTTCCTGCCCCTTGCACACCCAGGATGCTGGAATGCTCCCTTTCCACGCCCATTTTGACTTTGGTGAGTCTGTTGAAAGAGTTTCTGCTACTTGAGCACAGTCAGTGGCTTAAGGCATGTTTGCATGTCTTTAGAGCCATGCATTTGTTTTCTGTGAGACTCTCAGTGCTTATCATGTGGTAGCTGGTTGCAGTCATTGCTGACATGGATACATTTGAAATAGTGGCATAAATTTCCCTAGCCTTGCTGCCTCTATGTTGGTCAATTATTTCAATAATTAGAATTTTTTTTTATCTTTTCCCCCCCTTTTGCAGTTAAAAATTGCCTTGATTGACAATGACAAACTTCTGTAATATAAGGCAATCTACATTAAATAAGTATTTCTCTGCATTGTAATACTGGAGTTACAGCTCTTGTTCAGTGTGCCCACAGTTGCAATGCTTTCCCCTGTTATGGACACAGGGCCTGTATTTATGCCAACAAAAATATTTACACAGAGAGATTGCACTGGATTGGAATTAACTTCGGTATCTGTCATGACCTCAGATGTCATTAGTTTTTAACAGCTGTGCTGTTTAATTGCATCAACATTTTATGAAAAGTGAGACCTAAAATAAAAAATGTAGAGCATGTATAACTTAATATTATTATTTTATTTTCTATTTTGATTTGATCTAAATATATGTTAAGTGTTCAGCAGACTGCCATTTGAATAACTAGGAAAATTATACCTGGAAGTTATGTTATGACCAATTCAATGTTATCTCAATGCCTTCTCAGAAATCAGAATTTCTGTGTCACAAGCATTGTCCTTTTTGAGATTTAATTCTTTTTAACATTAATATAAAAAATTATACATTTGGTACCTGGAAATTCAAGTTATTGAAATCAAATTTTAGAGAAGATTTAGGGCTTGTTATTATGGTTGTGGTGGGCATGGGGCTTCCAGTTCTTTCTCTGACCAAGAATTTGAAAAATGCGGAGTTGAATGACATGTAAAAGGTCATATATTGATCTCATGTGTCTCAAATTCTGGTAAGATGTGCAAAATGTGGAAAATTTCTTTCATAGACATTTGTTTTACTTTCTGAGACACTGGCTTCCAAGTGAAACATGTTGAGATTTTACAAATGAAATAATTTTTTAAATTAAATAATTTTTTTAAATTCTATTAAGACGTGCTGTAGGGTTATGTGAAGTATATTTTTCTTTCAGTATATTCAGGCTATCACCTCTTTGTTACTCTGAGGTAAATTTACATTGAAATCAGTATGTTTTCAACTAAATCCCCTTCTGTAGCTTTTGTGTAATTTTCCATGTGTATACACAAGCATGTGTATGTACAAATACTCTTCTGTTTCATTTTTTGCTCATTATGAGTTTAAAAAAGAAATCCATTCTCTCTGTGCTCTGGGGCACCCAGCTCCAGGTGCTTGAGCACAGAGTTGCACCAAATGACCTTCCAGCCTGAGCCATCCTGTGCTGCTGGGACTCTGGATCCTTTTCCAAATATGCCAAATGGTTGCTGGTTTAGGAAGGCTGCATTTATCTTTCCTTAGAGCCTTTCCCCTCTTCTCACTGCCGTTGCAGAGCAGGGCAGTGTACACACACAGCTTTGAGATGCCTGTTCAGGGCAAGAAGGAGCTCTTATCTCTTAAAAGAGGGTGCTTTTCAACTACCCACAGCTGTAGCATTTGCCTCTACAGCTGAGATGACACCTTTTTGATAGGATGTTTACTCCCCTTCGTCCCAGTGAGTGTAGGAGATGGGAATGGATTTTATTCCCTGGCACTCTGTGAAGTGCTATTTGGATGACTGGCAATGTTAACATGTGATTTCTGTTATGCTGTGTACTGAGAAATATGGCAGTCTGCTGACTTACTTTTACCTATTCCTAATCTTTTAGTCCAGAATGAATAAGTCAGATTTCAGGACGTGTTGCAGAAAGTTCTCCCCTCTTCTTGTTTGCTAGCTTTTTAAGACCAGATAGGTAAAATTACATAAAGGAACTACTAACACTTGCACAGAAAGCAAAGACTTGGTACAGAATAGTGTACCTTGAAATTTCACATCTGTTGTGTTTATAAAAGACATGACCTACCTTCCTAGAAAACTATAATGAAATGTTTGCTGTTGCAGCAGTTGACACTGCTTTAGAAAAATATCCTTTGTCAAATTTGCTTTGATTAATCTTCTAGAAATCTGTGAGCAATAGAATGGGTTTTCAAAATCATATCCTTGAACAATGCCTATCATATCCTGCACACAAGGGATTTAACCTGTGCTCTGGCCAAGCCAATTCTCTCCTTCCTGCAGCAATGACAGTCAGAAAAGCGACAAAATTTTGTTTCTGCCTCGTGATGCAAGAAGTGGTTCGCATCTGCCTTGGCAGATGGATGTGAATTGCATTTTTATTCATTTCAAAAACTCGAGCCAGTATTCAGGGTGGAATTTAAGGTCATGGCGTTAGTCAGAGCAGTTCCGGTAAGACAGATCTGCTATTCAGGCTGCCGGTGCCCCCTTTCCAGTGGGAAGGAACAAGGGAAGCTGCTGATGAGGAGTGATGACAGCTGCTGCCAGCAGCAGTGATAGTGGGTTCAGTAATCTAATAAACTGGGTTATTATTCCTTTCAAAGTCAAAAGGCTGAATAAAATTGGTGTGGAGTACTTTTAAATACCCTTTTTAGAGCAGTTCTGTGCAAATCGTGATTTGAGAGAAACATCATATTTAAGCCTTTATCTATTGCTATTACAACCTTTGTTCTGAATCACCCTCATAATGAACATACAGATAACGCTAGCTCACATCCCACACAAATATTCAATGCAAAATGCTACTGACATGCAGTGCAGGATTTTTTTTATGTTTCATATATCATTTATTTTTCCTTAAAACAGAAGATAGTGTAGTGACAGAGTTTGTAGAAGTGTCCTAACTGGTAATACTTAATGACAGTCCATTTTTCTGGTTAACAAGCTTAGCAACAATACATCAGCCATGAAGATAAGTGGTATCCCAGCATTCCCATTTTTTATAAGCTTATGGTGTTTCATTTTGACTCTGTCACCACAAAGCAGCTTGAAGAGCAGCTTCCATGGCTCTCTGCGAAATCCTCTGAGGGGGACAGGGTGCTGTGGTGGTCACAGCTTCAAGGGAAACAGAGATCTTACAGTGCTCCAGCTCAGCTTTCCTTTTCAGGAGACCAGATTGATGGTCCTAGGAATAAGCTGTGTTATGTAGGCTCACTCCTCCTCCTCCCCTGCAAGCACAGCTGTGCAATATAAAATAGGAGAAAGAATTTGGCATCCAGTGAGACCATGGGCTTTTTTCTTGCTGGTTATGAGGATTGTTTGGTAGGGAAACTGAGAGCACACTCTGACTTCTCTATTTTTGCCATTTTTGGTCTTTGCCAGCTAGGCACTTGCCAGGGGAAGACTTAATTTCATGTGGGAAAGAAACAAGCTAGTTCTTGGAGACTGTGGGGTGGAAATGTCTCAGCCTTATGGTTGTTCCCAAAGCCATGCCTCAGAGGAACCATTTTTAAGATTTTTTTATTTAGAAATGAGGGACAGAACAAGTAATAAAAATTACTAAAGAAGTAAAAAATGCCAAATTTGAATGGTCTAAACATTAAGTGGGCTGAGAACAGGGTGTCCTGTATTTCTGATGATTGAAGTGAAAAGTCACAATCACAAGCACGTAACAAACTTAATTCTGCAGACACATGTTTTTTAACTGTTCAAGTGGATTTACTTCAAAAAGTGACTTTTTAACTTTAAAACGTGTTCTTAAATTTTATTAAGTATTACCTTTTATTTTTGGAATAGTAACCATTCTTGAAACTCAGATGATCCTACCTACAAACCACTGATTCAAATCCAGCCTTCAGTACCCAAATGATGTCATTTGAGAAGAGGTTTACCCAGTACCAGGCTTCTTCTGTTCTTTTAGTTCCTGTAGTTTTAGATACATATATTTGAAAATCGATATTCTGTGTGCCTGCAGTATGAGTGACTGTTTTGAGCATCTCCTAGAGTTTAATGTGCTATCTCAGAGATAGAGTTTACTGCTATCTCAGCTTTAAAATTCACCTTGTTCCTGAGAAAATAGACTTGTAAATAGCAAATTTAGGGGAGCTGCATGTTGAGGGCAACTGTCCAATAGGCAGATTCTGAGCCAAGTGCTTTTGCAGGGCTGGTCAGACCTATTTCACACTTTTTATGAAGGAAAAGTCAGTAGCAATGGGAATTCTCCCCTCAGCTGGGTGACTTGTGGGCAGTTGCAGTTAGTGCAGGGGTGATCAGGAACAGACTTGTAGGACCCAGCAGATCTCCTCCTTGCAAGTTCTTGTGGGCTTCTCAAAATAATTCATGGCTTCAACTTTGATTTCCTTGAGTCAGTCAGTGACAGCTGCTGCCCAGAGAGGGAAGAATTAATTTCTTATTCCCAGAAGTGAATGTTGTAGGGCCTGTGTTCCTCTCCTGTGGTTCAGCTCTCTCTGAATCAGATAGGCATCATAAATCTTCAAAGACTGTTGAAACCCATTCTTTGGCTTTCAGTACCTAACTGTTAGTGTCTGGACAGCTTCTTCAGGCCGAGGGAAATCAGTGCTGTCTGCTATTGGCTCTTCAGACTACCCTGTAAAAACACAAGTTTGCTGATGGTGTTATCTACCTCACTACCACATCCCTGTCTATGGGATGGCTATATGGGATCCAAGTTCCCTGCAGGAGTAGAGTCTGATTTTTTTTTTTCCTGGGCTCACATTGTGCTTTAGTGATGATAATAATTTGTGAAAAATACAAGTTTGTTGCCTGAAGTCACTAACACATGAAAGAATCTCTCCCCTCCAGTAGGCTTTGTTGAGGAGGAGTCACCTTCAGTCTTTGGGTCAGGAGAGCCATATATGAGGTCCTGGTGACTAAATACAAATTTCCTGAGCACGACAGAGGCTGACAGCTTGACTCAGCAGTGCTGGCAGTTCACCTGCAGTGCAGTATATTGATTGGGGTGCAGCAGTTCAAGTCAAGAAAACTTAACTTTCTGGAAGAGTGGGAGAATTGGGATTGTTCCAGATAGGAAAAGCAGGCTGGAACACCATTAGCCTTCAAATATAATAAATGACTTTTTGTGAAATAACGGGCTTTCCAGTAGTAGATAAGAGGCCGAGATAGAAGAAGAAAAGAAACATTTAGATTTGAAGTTTTCAACTTATAGTTAAGCACTGGAATAGCATGCTGAGGAGATATAAGAGTATTTGAAAGAAGGCCTTTGGGACAAGTTAGATAAAGGTATGTCAGCAACCACGGAGGTTAGATTTATCCTGCTACTGTCAACAAGTTTGAGTTAGATGCCTGCTTGAATTCTTTTTATTGCTCTACTTTTTATTAATAGCTGTTTCTTACAATGAGGACCAAAATTTCTCCATTCAAAGATGTACAGGTTCTTGGGGTTCTGATTTGGAGAAGAAAGACCTCTGCAGGCTCAAACATAAAACTAAATGTTAGCCTTTTTCCCTGTGTGGCATAACTCAAAGATAGATTTAAAAGGTACCTCCAATGTTTTAGAAGGTACTAAACTGAAACTCCTGTCACAGTGGACTGAAGTATTATTAAATAAGCTGGCCTTATTCTTTCAGCTAGCTTAGCTTCTCTGTAAATGTTCAGTTTGATATTCTACTCTGACAAAACCTCCCCATGAGAAGTGAAGTTTTATTTTTTCTTGAATTTTACTGTACTTGAAGTATATTTATTTGAAGAATGAAACCAGTAACTTAATTTTCAGTATCTGGATTTCTTCAAAATCCTTCTCTCTGCACTCTCACACCCTCTGTTTCTTAAAAAGGTCATAACTAGAATATTTTACAAGAGTTTGAATGGCCTAGCCATTATGTTCATCCAGGAGAATCAATCAATCGTATTTTATTTAATGCTACTCTGATGATATTCCCACTTACATTTGACTTTTGTAAGAATAAAGTAGAGCAAACTCTAATTCCACTCAACTGTTTGTTCCTACACTCAGTACTTATATCTTTTAGCCAAAAGATGTTGTGGTATTATTTAAAATGTAAATGTTTTGTGATTGTTTCCAGAATAACCAGATGCATGTTTGCTTTTTTTTATTTCAGGAACTGCATCTGTTGCTGTTGCAGGTCTTCTTGCAGCTCTCCGCATCACCAAGAACAAGTTATCAGACCACACAGTGTTGTTCCAGGGAGCTGGAGAGGTAGGTATTTTTGTACATGAGGAAAAACTGTACTCTAATGATTGTTATTAATATTTAATTGAGTTACATATGCCCAATAAACAAGATGAATAAATGGGTAGAATTAGTAACACCTCCTGAAAGTGGTTTTTTAGTTCAAATATAAATTTACTGAAAAATTTCTGATCATCTGATGAAGCCTTGTCTTTTTCATAAGGCATTTTTTTGAGATCTGTTCTCTTTTCAAATATTTAAGATTTAGATCTTCAGCTGTAAATTATTGCTCTCAATATAATAAAACATTCTTTGAAAGATGAGGAAATACAGGGGAGAAAGTAAGTATAAGGTATTTACCTGAGTGAGAGTTATTTAAGAAGTGCCCCTTTGATTTTTTTTGTCATTGAATATATTTTTTCAGGATTCTGTGTATTAAGTTGGTCCATTTCTGGAGATCTTTATGCACACTATTTTTTTATACTAATTTTTCAGTATTAATTTCTAAGCCACAAACATAAGGGCAGGTTTTACTTACCTACAGTGTGGCTTGTCATCTCTTGTATGAAATCTACAACCCCATGCTGGCTTCTTTAATTTCATTAAATATTTGATGCTATATCTGCAGTTTTCAAAATTGCTTGTATCTCTATCTGGCATGTCAACACCTTACTGCATCAAGGAAGGAACTCTGGAGTTCCTTCCCCTGGTTTTGCTTCATGTTCAACAAGCAGATGAATTCATGGTCTAGTGTTTATTTTTTTTGTCAGCATTTTCAGTGTGGCTGTTGCTGCAAAGAGGTAATGGTAGATATCATCCCTGCCACAGGAGCTGGTTTTTAATAAAACTGTTTTTTTCTTAACAAAAAAGGGAAATCTCACTTGGTTCTCAGTGAACAGTGCTCAGTGAAACTCAGTGATAAAGAATAAGAAACAGAACCAGCCCTAAAAATACATATAAGGGTCTATAATCAGAAATACTGAGTAGTCTGTTGGCTTGTTTTGTTGCCTGGTTTTCAGTCTGTACCTGTATGACATTTAATCTGTTGGATGAAATATTATAAAATCCAGTAAGAATGAAACACATTTCAGCAAAAGATTGATACATGAGTTTTTCTTGCCCCTGCTTTGGCTGGGAGCACAGCCAAGTCTAGAGTTACAAAACATATGAATAGTAGGTAAAAGGAGGCTTACCTTTCTGATGGACATCTTAGAAAAAGATAAGAGCAAAAATTATGTTTTACTTTTTGGCATGCAGACTGTTATTTCCTTTAGTTTAAATTACAAAAGTTTCAAAGAAGAAAGAATACTTCATGTATTCTGATAAAACAGTAGAATGGTTTGGATTGGCAGTGACCTTGAAGATCATCTAGCTTGACCCCTGCTGTCAAACCTTCACTAGACCAGGTTGCTGAGAGCCCCAAACAACCTGGCCTTGAACCACTTCCAGGGCTGGAAGTGTCGTTATGTGGAAGAAATGTTAGTTCTAGCATTTTCTAGTTTCCAGTCTCAACATTTATTGTGCTCTCCACACTCTAAGCTGTCTGAACATTTATCTGTACTGCGATTTGTCTATGTGATTTAAGATTTAGCTGTTTTTTTTTTTTCATTATGGTTTTTAATTACCAAATGGTAGCAACAGTTCATTCTGTTTATCTTATGAAAAAAACCCACAGTTTTGTTGCCTAATAAAATTAGGAAACTTATCTAAAATAGTGGGTAAATGAAACGTGTGAGCAGGGGATTTCTTTCATTTCTTGTTTGGTACTCTACTTTTCTTCTTTTCCTTCAGGCTGCATTGGGGATAGCAAACCTCATTGTTATGGCTATGGAAAAAGAAG
>JACBWW010000001.1:30376663-30405310 GCA_020086605.1 Lanius collurio | reverse complement strand
GGAGAAATAACAGAATTGCTGAAGACTCAGCAATTACTTTGTCCAACTAAACTAATTTTTCCATCATTTATATTCTCTGCTGGCCTTTGATCATTAATTTTGCAATGTGTGATGATTGTAGATTTAAACATTGTTTCTCCTTTCATCTACTTTCTGCTAGAATTTCAACCAGTTCTCTCCAAAGAAAAATAACCTGAGAACTGTTATTGACCTGGCTGCAGTTTCCACCTTTTTTCTTCTTCCTCCACCCTCAAAAGCTGCCACGAAGTCACTTATCAGGCTTTTGTTGCTGAATTTTTCCTTTGTGGCTTTTTAATTTTAGTTCAAGTGCAGCTGTGTTTTCATTCTCCTGTTAATTTTATTTTCCCCCCATGGGAACCATCTGTTTTCATTAAAGTAAGCCTGATGACCAACTTTTCTGCTATGTTGTGGTAAAAGAGCTGGTGATGGAGGCTGTGTTTGTTACACTGTCCATAGTTATGTTCTGTAATTCCTTCTATGGAATTTATAGTTTTGGATACCAGTTTGGGGTTATCGTTTGGTGTTTTAAAGTTTGTTCAGAATACTTTCACCTTTGGAAACAACTTTTTTTTCTAAAGGTGAGTGAGGAAGTTTTACAGATCATAATATCATTTGATTTTTGCCACTTAAACTGTGTGACTTTTTGAAACTTACTGTCTTAGGTATCCCAGTGTGTTCAAATGGAAATTTTAATGTTGAATTAAAAGACTCTTTGAAGTTGCTTTTGCACTCTTGTGTACTTGAAGATTATACATAGTCAGGATTCATCTTTAGCTTTACATTTCTGAATTAGCACACAATCACAGTCTGTCTGATGAATAAATATTTACCTGTATAAATACGTTGGTGGGCAATGGCTCCCACATTCCATTCCCATATTCTCAGGGTTCTCCTTTTTTTCTGTTAATCACACAGATTACATAAATGGGTGATGTGTGGTGAACATGTTTTGTGTCTTCTTTAAAGCTTCCATAGTGTCATGTTTAGCTATATTAGTAGCTAATGTCCAAATCTTAGTCCATGAACTTTAAAGATGGTAAATTCTTTTGTATCAACTAGTTGAGAAGAGGCAGAATGTGATAATGTTGGGGTATTCATGAGATCCACCATTGTCTGCCCATTTCAGTAATGTGCTGCAAAGGCTTTTATTGCTTTTTTGTTTTGTTTTCTAAGGCACTACCAAGAACAGGGTAGGGCAATAGGCAAGAGGGTTCTTGGAACTTCCTAGGAATATGATACAGATAATAAGGCATTTTTAATATTTAGATGGACTTAGTAGAAACTCCCCCCCCACCCTCTGCCAAGGATGGCTGCTCCTGTGGATGGAGGAGGATGGACAAGGAGTGTTCCTGGGCTACCAGACATGCTTCTCTTGCAGGAAAGTTTGTCTGCAATTTGCAAGGCAGCATTGCATTTTTGTACACCACATAATCTGTAGTGTACAGAAATTATCCTTTGCATAGGGTTGAATGTCATCCTTAATTTTAAAGAGTATGTCACCATGGAGAAATTTTTGCACTCTATTCTTTCTGGTTCAATACAGTAGTAATACTTGTGTCTAGCTGAGTGATTTGTATTTTAAATGTCCATTAGATGTGTGATCTTATCCATTGTATGACAAGCACAAGAATATTCACTGAGGTCTGGTAGCTGAAGGCCTCAGAATATTGATCTTTCTAAGAGGAAAGCTGAAATAGATCCCAAAGGTTTAACAATTTCTGTAGTCCTGAATAATTATAGTGGAGATAACCACATAAACTTGTAGATAATCTCAAAAAAGGATTCCATTTTTTATCCTCCTTCCCCCATTTCATTATCCCTGGCAATCTTATTTGCATTGGATATGACCCTGATTAAAGTTCATGGTTTGGTCAAAGCTGGGTACATGCATGGTTCAGTCTTTACTTAGAGAATGATGGAAGAGAAAGGGGGACATTTGGGAGTGATACCAGAATTTCAGTGCCAGATAGTTGCTCCTAGTAGAATCAACAGATTCATATAAAAAGTGAAAGAATCTTCAGAGCTCACAATGAAATATCATAATATTGATCCTAATCCCATCCAGACTGTCTGTTACTGATTTTTTTTTTTAATTTTTATCAATAATCACTCTTTTAAAAAGTTTCAATTTCATTCTAGATAAGAATTTGATAATGGTTTTAATTTTAGCTTTTATATACCACTGTCTGTCAGTTCTGGTAGTTTTTAATTATTTCTAGTTTTCCTTTTATCAACAGTCAGTTATTATGACACTTCTGTTCTTGTTCCGTTCTTTTACAGCTGACTGCAGCTGGCTGGGACTCTTCAAGCCAAAAAATTGATTTACATTTTAGCAAAGATGCAATGCCTTGGGTATCTTCAAGGTACCACAATCACTCAGAGCAGTTTCTGCCGTATTTTACTCATGCAACATCCCAGCAAAACAATCCTTGTTTGCTTAATGAGATTTTCTGATGTCTGGGAAATTAATCTGTGCACTTTCATCTTGCATTTATCATGTTCTATATCAAGTACAAGTTTTGCAAAAAGGAAACATTAATTTGTCTCCAAATGCTCATGGCATTACTCATGCTCAGTGAGTAATGTATGAAAACAAGGGAGGACAAGGCAAAAGGGTGATTGGTGGGGTGTTTCTCTAAAAGAGACACCCCCAAAACCTGTTGCCTTTGTAGGGATGCAACTCTTCAACAGTGTGTGCATTAGATGTACTGATGAGGTGAGGACCTAATTTGGGCGATTTATAATTTCTTTTGCTCATGCTCTGTTACTGAAATTAATGATTGATTTGCTCAGTTTTCTACTGTTCTGTGGATTTGTGATTTGCTCTGGTTCTCAGATCTTATCTTCTTGAAATAATTGTCCTTATAAATTTTGTCCTGCCTGTTAACCTTGTTAACCTATTATCCGTGTATGCCTATTTACATGGAAAGGGTACTTTATAAATTTTACAGAACTTAAACAGCCCTACTCTTCTAATAATGTGTTTTAAAGTCAACACCAGAACTGTATTTCTTCTCTTAATTGTATGTTTTACTGTCAACTATTATGACATTTTCTCCTCAAAATGTTGAGCTTTTTCACACAGTTGGCACCAAACTGTGTGGAGGTGCCTTCCTCTGAAATCTTGGGGGGAGGGACCCCACAGGGCACGGGTCTGCCTCTGGACCCCAACAAAACTGTTTACTAGTTGCATGCCCTGGTTGCCAGGTTTGGTTTTCATGTACTCTCTTCACCTTTAGGTGTTAGGTTATGGGCCTGATCAGGAGGCACTGTCCCTTTATAATTAGTCTCAGTACAGGGTTTTGAGAGGGCTTCTTGTCTCTGCTTTTTGGTTCCTAAATGAGGTGGCACATGAGTGCCTGTCAACTACAGGCCCTTGGACTTCAGTCAACCCCTGCCTGTAGGGTCCATGTCCATACCTCCACCTTTTTTATTTTGCATTTTGTGATTGCTTGTGCCTGATGCTGTTCTGGAGTTCTGGCTAGGGAGGAAGTGCAGGAACTCAGCACTTCTGTGCAACAAATCAATGTGATTATACAGAAGCTTCTTATTGTTTAAAATATGCACCACCTCTTTGGGCATCATGCGGGAACTCACATCTTTTAATTTGTTCAATAATAGCTACTTATCACCTCTTTTGTGTATTACACTTACTTATCTTATACTTACACATTATACTACTTTTACATACTTATACATAACCTGTATAGTTCACTTACTTAACACAGTAACTCATCCCTAACACAGTACTTACACATTTTACTAACTTATCTATAATACAGCAATACACATTTTACTTACTTAACACAGTACTTATAACTAACACAGTACTTATACATTTACTAACTTATCTATAACACAGCACATACACATTTTGCAACTGCTGTGCATGAGATTACACATTACTTGATTGGTCTCTTTACTTTGTCCAAGAGCTCCACACACACTTTTCAGATAATACAATTGGCTCCTAATCCAGTGCAGCACAGTCCTCTTTATCTATTCCTTGCTGTCTTTGGTATTTAGCCTTTCAGCTTCTCCTTTCCCAACTCCGACTTAGCATAGTTTATCTTTCAGTACCTTTCAGTCCTTGATGCTCCAGATGCAGGCAAGCAGAGTCAAGATGATGGCAGCAACAAAACCCATCCAGTGATCAGCAGCCAAGTTAGTGCAGGAAACCCAGTCAAGAAGCCATCACAGAAGAGAAAGTTTATCTCACCTCTTTCTTCTCTTCCCCCTGACCTTTCTGGCTGGGCTAAAAACCCTCCAGGAGCTGATCTGCTACACCTGGAGGTGGATGGTCAGGTGAAGCTGGTGAGGGTAATTCCAACCTTGTTTTTCTCTGAGGGCTCCAATAGGAATAACTGAAGATGGTTTGGCTATCATGGTTCAAAACACCTTACAACAGGGGAGCCTGGCCTGTCCCCCCCCAGCCCGCTCTCTTGCACCCCTCCTTTCATGATTCTGGGGCCTCCCCATGAAGTCCCACTGTAGTCCCGGCCTAGAGCTCTCAACAGCCTTTAGACCATGGATCTACTTGTGATGAAACAGATAAAAAGCCACGTAGAGACCATCTCCCAAAAGGGAGGTACATCACCACCTTCTCCCATGACTCTAAACCACTTTCTTTTTTCACTGCTGTTTTTTGTTTGTTTTACCCTTAACTCTGCAGTAGGGAAACTCACAGGAAAAATGGAAGCAAAACCCAAACATTTGCAGTTGGAAATACTCAACTTGCTAATGGACTGCATTCCTCCCTGGTCTACAGTTCTCACGTCTTTTGTGGTTCTCATGTCTTCAGTATTTAAGAACCTCAAAATATTTTATTAATTTATCTGTGTACTGATCTCTGAGCTCTTGTTTAAATAAGCCACAGTTGACACAGTGAAATGGAGGCAAGTGTTTATATAAATAGATTTGTGCCTCCCTGGTTGTGAGATGGGACGAGTGCCAGCACTGCCTCAAATGTGGGACAGTGCAGTTGTCAGGGTGCTCCTCCTTATTCGCAGCTGCCTCCCAGCTGATGGAAGGAGAAGTTCTTGGAGAGCTTCCAGCCCTGCTTCTCTCGCCTCACTGGCACAGAGCTGCTCTGCTCTTCAGCCCTGGCTTGTGCAGCAGTCCCAACAGAACCAGCTCAAACAGGCCATGCCATCAGGCTGCACTTTGGTGGTATTTGTAAGGTTTGACTCCCATTTTCTAATTTCTCAGATAGATGTCTGCTGTGCAGTCTGGTCTCCTGTTTTTACAGCTGTTTTCTATGAAAATTCTCAGGGTTTTATTGATGGGTCATTTTTGTTTGTTATCTGACCCTCAATTTGGCTATAATATGATGATAAGAGTAACTTTCTGTGAAAACTGTGATGTACATTTGCTTGAAACCCGATCAGACCCTTAAATAAAAAACTTTAGAACCCTCCCTGAAACTGCTCCCTAAGAACTGCTTTCAATTCCAACATACAAGCAACTTTTTCATAGAACTGTTAACTACTGAGTCCTCTTAATTTCTTTTGCTCCTTGATATGAAAGGTCCTGGTGTTCATGTGACTGTATTTTGTAATAATAAAATACAATACCAGTGACTCTGACCCATTAAGGAGTAGAGACATTTTAGGATTGCCAACATCTTTCATACATAATGTCACAATCAGAGAATGCTGCTATTGTTTCTTTATCTCTGTACTTCATCTGCTGATTTAACACAGTCCACCTTTGTAATTCATTTGCTAATAAAGAATTTAGTTCATATTACTTTCCATCTCAGATACCACGGTGACTTCTAATATATATATTTTCAGGCTGCTTTGTTCTCTTTTGTTCAAATCCAAAATTACCCAAAGGCTTCTTGGTACAGAGTTATTCTGTGATAGAGGCAATACTTTTCCATTACAAAGTAATTTCTGGCATTTTCACTGAGTCCTTGGACTTAAGGTTCATTTATCTTTGAATGTTAATATTTTCAACCTTCAGTATTCTAGTGAAAGTGTATTGTCTAGTCTATTCAGGCAGCCTAATTATCTATTAAAGATACTATGATTTTCTTTGTGGTACATTAGTTCTTAGTAGTTTTTTGGTTGGCTGTTTTTATTTTCTGCTTTGGTTTTGTTGTGGTTTTTTTTGTTTGTTTTTTTTTTTTCCAATACACAAAAGCTTATTATAATGCCCCTGGCCAATTACTTATTCTATAAAAGATAAGAAAAACACACAAGATTATATAGCATTGCAAATTATAAGGAAATAATCTTGGTGCTTTTTAAATTTCTTTCTTGGGATGCTGAATACATTTGGGAAGTAAGAGCAAGAAGAATATATAACCTCTTTTTCTCTCTTTGCCTTCCTCTAAATAGCTGCACAGGTATCACATAATTCTCTTGGTTTTCTATGGATTTCAGTGTGAAAGACTTTCTGTTTGGATTTGGGTAGTGTCCCTTGATGCAGGAGAGAAATGTATGTCTTTATGTACATCTATATATGTTATACTTAACAGAAAACATGATACACCTTAAGGCAGCTGATTTCTGGCCTAGAGGAGTTTTCATACAGCTACTTGAACAACATTGCAATAACATCCTTTGATAGGAGCTCCTGGAAAGAGTCTCTCCAGAAAATCCCTCTGCTGTGTGGTGAGCAGTGAAGTCCTTCAGTGAAACAGTGAGACTGTACAGAGGTTTGGTGTACTGCAGAGGTCTTTAAACTGCTGGGTTTTCTGAGCCCTTTTCATTGCATGAATGAATTTTTAATAGTGCTGAAAGAGCAGGACAGTGGACTTAGGGGACATATCTGAACGTGACTGAAGATGACGTTTCTACTTAAAAGACTCAGAGTTTCATACACAGAACCTCAGAGCTTATTCAAACTTCAAAGGTTGGGGTATTTTACATTTTTTTCTTTTTCCTATTAGAAGAAGAAGGGAAATATCAGTAAGCTCTGTGCCATGTTAGTGTCTTAGGATTATGGAGATGCAGGCAGACCAGAGCAATTTCTGATTCATGCTGCGTTGTGTTGATCCTTTACAGCTCATTTCTCAGCAGCCACAGTACAAAGGCTGGCTAAGCCAGGGATGGAAATGTCAAAAGACAGGCTCTGTGTTTCTGGAAGATGTTTTAGTCAGAGCAGGTCAACACTGACAGGTCCAGCCCCTTTGCATCTCTCCAGTGTCAGGAAGGAGACAAGACATCAAACCATGCAAATCCAGAATTGAAACTTCTGCATTTCGGCTCCATCCTCTTCTTTCTGCTGGCTCACAAAATTCTGTGATTTCTTATTCCAGCTATAGGCATTCATGGATGAATGTCTGGAAGCTTGTACTAAATGGCCTGGCACCCCCTTATTTTAAGGAAGATACACAAAACTGAATTGTTTTTTCCTTTGTGCAAGCCCTTGCTTGTCCTGTTGGCAGGGCACAGAGGAAAGCTAATTGTGCTCTTGCTGCTGCCTTTCTACTTGGTGGAGAGCAGAACTTAAGAATTTGTCAATTTGTGGAGAAAAAAAAAATACTGTCTGTAGCACTGGCCTCTAAACTACTGGAGTTTTGTAATCAAATCAACTGTCTGGTCTTGAAATTGTGGAGAGTTTAGGGAGGTGTTATGTAGCTCCCTTAGATCACTGAATTAACAATTAAAATACATTTCTGACACCTCTCCTATGAGGAAAAGCTGAGAGAATTGAGATTGTTCAGCCTGAAGAACAGAAGGCCCCAGAGACCTTCTGTCAGCCTTCCAGTACCCAAAGGGGCCTATAAGAAAGCTGGAGAGGGACTTTTTACAGGGGCATGGAGTGATAGGACAAGGGAGTACAGCTTTAAATTGAAAGAGGGTCAATTCAGATTAGAAATTAGGAAGAAATTTTTTTTCAATGAAGGTGGTGAGACATTAGAACAGGGAGAAATTGGGGATGCCCCATCCCTGGCAGTGTTCAAGGCCAGGTTGGATGGAGCTTTGAGCAGCCTGGTCTAGCGGAAGCTGTCCTTGCCCATGGCAGGCTGGGTGGAATGAGATGGTTTTTAAGGTCCCTTCCAACCCAAAACATTCTATGATTCTAGTTTATTTTAAAATATATATTAAAAAAAACCCTAAGCATAATTTCTTTTATAAGCATTTTCCAAGCAAAAATCTCTGTGCATATAGCTGTTGTTATTTTTGCTAAGCCACATAATTTAATATTTCACTCTTAGTTAATATCCTAGAAAAATATTTACTTGGAGACATGATCTATGCTGACTAATGGGATCAAACTAATTCAGGCCAAAGCTGAATAAATAAGTAAATTTCAAATTGTTTGTGTTTTGACTTGCATTAGGTTTTTTATTTGTTTGTTTGACTGTTATTTTTTCTTAGAATGGTAAAATATCATGAGTGAAATTAAGAGCAGATAGAAATTAGGATAAGGTAGAAATGAATCTGACCTGAGCTGACCCATCTGGCTAGCACTAGTCTTGCTAGCTAGCAGCCTGAAAAACGTTGCAGTGGATCATATCCTTACTGTTTGAGTACTCCTTTGTAGCTAATTAAATGAGAGATCACTGTCAGTGTCAGGACTGTGAATCCTTGGTGTTTCATCAATAAGCATTTTAACACCTCCTTGAAAGCCTGTCAAGTGTAAAACTGTATAAAGAACTAAATCTGCTTCATGAAGGATTTTGGTTATTTGTTTTGACTAAAACTGAAAATTAAAGAATATCAACATTTTTATCCACTGAGGTGTCAGTCAGCCTGATCTCTTGGCTGTTATGTACTGTGGGAAAAAATCAAAGGTCACCTCTCCTGAGCAATCTGTCCAGATCTGCAGATCCTGGAGGGGCTCAGAACTACCAGCCTGCCAGAGCCTGCAGAGTGAGCTGATCACAGCCCTTGGAAGTGATTTCTTTTTCCGTGGTAGCCTCAGGCAGTGTCCTAGAGGTGGGGTTTTAAAGTCAGTCGGAAAACTGGCCTCCTCAGCAGCAGCATGATGAGCCATTAAGGAACCAACTAAAGAAGCAGCCTGGGACTGGATGGTGGCCAAGGGCACCCACTCCTGGCTCCCCAGCAAACCTGCCTCCAAGTGAGGCTCCACCAAGCATTTTAATTCCAACCAACCCGCAGATTAGAATGAGAAGTGTCTTTTATTATAGTATTTTGAATTAATCCTAGCAACAAGCTTTTGGTCTGGAAGTCATAAATGTTAGGGTTTCTTTTTCTTGCCTGACTAAAAAGAAAGTTTCATATTTTTCCCTTGGAAACATTAAGGAAAATTCCTGCTTTAAAATGAGTTGTATCTAAAGTGTGTGTGCAGACTGTGGGGACATCTGCTGGGATGCTGGGAACTGGCAGACTGCAAAATGCATGTGATGGTGGAATGATTCAGGCATGAATATGCCAAAGATTATTAATACTGTAGCATTCCCTCAGGGCTGACAATTTCACATTTTATCCACAAAGGAAACCAAGGGCCCATGTCTCAGTATTCCCATGCTAATCCCTGTAGGAGAACACTTAAGACCTGCATAAGCCCATCCAGATATAAAAATGTGTAGAAAAGAGAGATCTCTGGAAATGCCCTATAATCATGGGTGAGCTAAAAGAAGCTGGCATGCTGTGGGGCAGAGCAGCTCAGTCAGCCCCGAGCACATAACAGCCTCCCACAGCTTCCTGTGGCACCCTTGGGGTGGAAGCGCTTTCCTTGCAGCTGGAAATGAGAAACAGCCTCATGTTTGGCCCACCAGCTCTTGCAGTGGCTGTCCCAGGACCAGCAGAGGAGCCTCAGTGATGGGACTGGCACAGCCACATTCTGCCACACTGAAGAGCTGGGCTCTGAAATGAAGCATCCACTTTTTCATTGTAGCTTATGTCTGATGGTTTATGCAGGCCTAAGTTGAGCCAAAATTTTCAAATTCATAGACTTCGGTGGAATCATGGAATGAATTCTATTCAAGCAATGAATACTTCAGTGTGGTCTTACTAAACTTGCTAGGATTAAGGAAACTTTCATCTTATCAGTTGTAAAAGGTGTGGCTGGGGAGAAAATACATATCTGTTCTGGCTATTTGGTCAAAATTACATTTAGCATTCAATGTTCCTCATGTACTTCCCCACATATCTGTTTAATCTGCTTCTTTCTGTATGAAACTGTAAGATGTTTTGGGGCTGGAATCATCTTCTAGACTTGTGCTTGAAAAGTGTCTTTGCAGTGATGTTTTCGGCAGGCACGAGACTAAAATCAGGGGTGGAGATGTGTGCATTTTGAATTTTTCTGCTGAAATTTTCACGTCTGTGAACAGACAGAGCTCTGCGCAGTTAGACAACTAACAGAATTTTCACAAATTCTGGCCCGTTCTCACCCTGCACTCCATGTTAGCTACCCTGAGCTCAAACCCACAGCCCCAGACAATGTCAGTGATAGTCTATAGCCCTTTCTCCTGCATCCATCATATTCCATTTGGAAACCTGTTGGGCATCAGTGGATGGAAATTGCCAGTAGAGATCAGGGCAAAAGTTTTTTCACAGCAGTCAATTTTGTTAATGCAAAAACAGTGCACCCGACAGTTGGTTAAAATTATTTTTATTCCATCCTTAATAATGAATGACTTAAATATGAAAAATGTGAAGAAAAATGTAGGCTCCCCTATAGTCTAAACAGTCACACCATATAGTGTCCATACTTTTAGACAAGAGCAAAGCTGAAAAGCTAGGAGAAACTATTTTTACTTTGCTAAGTTAGAAATCTTATATAATTGCTCAAAGAGATGTTAATACCATGGTGTTCTACAGCTATTTTTGATTTAAAGTACAATTAATTAATTTATCTACTGCTTAGACAAATAGATTGGTCCTAAATTATCCTAAGCATGTTAGCTGTACACAGTGTAACTTTGTCTGATATGATGGATGCAAAAGTAGAAATGAAAATAGGATGCGTTAAACCAGATACTTTGTAAACTGACTATCCCAGGATATTAGGTTCCATTAAACTTAAATTTATTTTTCTTGTTGTTCCTTACTCAGGGGCGTGCCTCATTAACACCTGAGAAACAGCGTTTTGCCCACGAACATGGTGAAATGAAAAATCTAGAAGATATTGTTAAGGATATAAAACCGTCCGTGCTAATAGGTAATTTCTTTGACTTTAAAGCAATGACCTTATTCTTTGTTGAAAAAAAAATGGGGATGTGGCTTTGTCTGAAGACAAGATCAAGTTCCTCTGAACAGAGTTTACCTTTGTGTGTTTCCCGAAAACACTGGGTGCATAATGGACTCTATTAAGCAACTGAACAAATGGTAACTATCCAAGCATGTCACACTGCTTTCACTCTGAGCCATCCATTTTACAGGGGAAAGAATCCAATTGGGTTTAAACATCTGATGGAGGACCTTACCACCTTCCTAAATTACTTCTGATTTAATGTGGAGGGTACAATACAAATAACCTCAGAGTGAGAAAACTGAGGTAAGCTCATTTAAAGCTGTGCAAATATGAGGGTGCTGTATCTGCATCTTCTTTTTGCTCACATTTAGATCCTTAGCCGGCAGTCCTTTGTGCAGACAAAAATGCATGTTTTACAAACACTTTTTCTGTTGTAAAAGCAAAAGCATTGTGATCTCAATAACAGATTGCTCAGCTCTCTGTAGTTTGGTTATTGCATTTTAGTGACAGTTTCAGGAATGAACTGCAAGTACTCTTGGTCTTTTTCTTCATAAGTAAGACTTCAAGATTAATCTATCTAGCTAGTAAAGTCACTCATCAGTTGCTAGAAAAACTGAAATGCCACAGTGAAAATTATCCTACATTTAAACTGCTACTTTTTTGACTATACCTAGACCACATGGTCCTTGTTCAATAAAATCTGCTTTTGATAGTGATCATCAGTGAAGTAAATAAAGTGTTTCTTTTCCTGTGCTACACATAAGGATATGACTGCAAGAGGAGACCAAGTGGTGTAGAAAATTTAAGTAGTAAATTTAAGTAAATTTAAGGCTGAAAAAGCTAGAGGGACAGAAGAATAGAATGAATGAATATTTATCCAGATAAAGGTGTGTGGATGCTTTGGGAAGATTTGTTGTCATGAAATATTGGTCTTTACTGTGTGTCATTTTTATGTATAAACCTATGTGACTCTCCCTCAAGGTCACTTTGGGGATTTTTGGTTTGAGTGACTAGACACTCACTATGTTCCTAGGAGTAGCAGGAGTCATGGGAAAATAGGTTGATAGTCTTTCTCCTACTGTCTTATGTAGCTCTGTCTGAGCAAATGCTCATACACATTTCATTGCCTGCAATGGCTCAAGGAAAAGCCTTAATTTAGCTTGACCCAGTCAAAGAAACTGCAATTAAAAATAAATAAATAAATTGCCAATGAGCATTTTGTTTTAACTTTAAATCTAAAGATAGTTGTCATTCTTACTGTTGGCTGTCCAGAAGCAGTTTTAGAAGTCATTAAACACTTGGAAACTGAAGATTTAACCAGAAACCAAGATGTATAACAAGCTCTTATACAACTGTTCATTAAAAAAAGAGTGGCTCAGCGGGTCTATCAGAGCTTTTGCATCTGAGCATCCTTGTCCATTCATAGAAGGTGAAGTACAGAGAGCTCAGAGTTGCAAAAACTAGTAAGTACTATGTGACAGATATACCATGCTCCATGTGGAATCAGTCAGAAAATACTGTGGTGCCTTAAAGAAGTATTAGTCCTGAAGCATGACCCTGGAGCCAGCTCTGGGCGGTGAGGGCCCCTTTCACCTCCCTCCAAGGACCTTGTGCTCTCCTCGGGCAGATTCCAAGCTGTCCTTTAAGTCTGGGTGCTGTCAGAGTGCTCATTTGAGCATCAGTGACAAGACATTACAGTACTGACCTGAGAAAGGCCCAAGTTCCAGGCTCTCCTTTCCCAGCCTGGGTTTTAATCAACTTCCAGTCCCCCAAGAGAGTGAAAACCAGCTCTTTTTCCTGCTTTTGAAACTTGGATGCTGTGTGGAAAGCAGAATGGGGTGTCAGGCACTGGGGTGTCTGAAGAAGAAGGAGGCTGCCCTCTCTCCAAGCCAGGTGAGAGTGGCCTCTGGTAAAATAAAAATCTTTCGTTTTACATCTGTTTATTTTCACTGAAGGGGTGGATATCCTTGGATTCTCAACTCTTGTAGATTAGTCAGAAACACAGGTATACTTGGCATCTCAGAAACATCACACATCCCCCTCTTCAGTTGGGAATTGTCTGAGGTCCAAAATCTAAGTACTGGCTACAAGTCTGCAATGCATCAGAGTGCAGCTTATGTTAGATAATTTCATGCTGCAAGAGTGGCATTCAGTTCCTATTGAAAAGCATTTATAGGTGTAGACAGTATGGGGAATAGAAAAGCATCTCTGGTGCAATGAAAAGGGATGTATTAAAAAAATTGTTGCTGTCAGGGAAGGCTTAGACTCAAAATTGGGATTATTTGTCAGTTCAGCTCAGATGTACAAGGCAGAGACTTTACTCATCATGTCAGAAAAAACTGAAATCTGACAGACTGGATTTGGGAGAAACTATGCAGTCTGTGGAATAAAACCTTAGGACCCAGAGCTGCATCTGTCTGGTCTGTACGGACTTAGCTGCAGGTAAGGTGATACATTTCTATTTTACACAAAGGGCTTGAGAAAAGGGAAAGGAGAAATTCACCTGATCGTACAGGGACGAACAGGTTCTGCCTTATGCTGGGGATAATACTGAAGTTTCACTATTGTAAAATCTTTTCTACAAAACTTTATTTTAGCCACGTTAGGAAAAAGGTTGAACTCCATTTTGAAGAGGGAGACAGTAAAAGGAGCTCTGTTCTTTCACAAATGACATGCATGTCTTGCCTTCAATTAATTTCATTTGTGTATTTGTTTTGTATGTGTTTTCCTTATTTAGGAGTTGCTGCAATTGGTGGTGCTTTTACTACACAAATTCTTCAGGATATGGCTGCTCTAAACAAACGTCCTATAATTTTTGCTCTCAGCAATCCTACAAGCAAAGCAGAATGCACTGCTGAGCAGTGTTACAAATACACAGAGGTAACCAAAGATTACCATCTTTTCAGTTTAAGTCATGAAAAGTAAATCTGAAATTAAATTTAAAATTGGAGGAAGACAGAGGATGGAGTACCAAGTACTAATAATGTCTCTGTGCATAGATAAAATGAGTTAAATTAAATAAAAGATTTTTCAGATTTTATCAAGACAATTTCACTGAATTCACTACATGCTTGCATGCTCAGTAAACCATTTCATAGCTTTTACTGGTGTCAGGCATCACTCATAATTTTTATTACAACCAAAGCATCAGTCACCATCAATCATTGAAACATTATGTCTGGTTTTGATCTGTACTTTTTTATGTAATAGATACACACAGTGGCATACTTTTCATTTGAGATTTCATAAATACTCTTCAGGGTAAGAAAATAATTCAATATATGAAACAAACTTTAAAATCATTCTGTATTAAGAACTGAGGTAATTGACTCTTCTTACAAAGTTTTCTATTATATAAACATAAGTGAAAATTAAGAACTGTGTTTGCTTATTTGTTATAGAAGTACTGATAAACACATTATCCTGTAATTCAGCCTAGAATTTAAAATGTATGAGTACCTGACTGTATGTGTTTCACAGTGGATGTATTTGGATTTCTTGTCAAATACAGGCCATTTTGAATGACAGTTCCTCAGTGTTTAAAAGACAAATTTAGCATGTCCATTCCCCACAGCACAGATGCAATTACAGCACAGTGCAGGAGCCAGGGAAGCAGCCTACATGAAGGATTGGTTGTAGTGGGTAACCACATGTGGTAGACAGAGCAGAAGACACTCTGAAGTACTTTATCTGTCACCAAAACATATAATAACCAGGCTAGGATTATATTGCATGACACCAAACCAAACAGAATATTCTTCTGAAGAACTGAATAGCAACAGTGGCCTATTTAAAAATGCACTTTTCCAGTTCTTTAAAACAGGCATAGATACAGAGTGCCTCTGAAGTATTTAGCAGTGATATTTATCACTTCAGCAGTGCTAGCATAAATAAAGGCTGGCTTTTCTTCCCTACATGAATTCACTGCCTAAATTCGAGGGTGCTCCCTCCCCAGAGAGTCAGGAGCCAGGGGCCTTTGGGCTGCGGACACACAGCTGTGCAGTGTCACTCCCACATAAACTGCAGCCTAAACCAAGTTAGAGACAGATCTCATGTCCTCAGGACAGTGCTACGGTGTAACTTGAACCCATATAGCTATAGTCTCTTAATTTCCCCAGACTGGCTCTTCTTACTGCCTACCTGCACCAACTTGGGCATGATGCCTGGGCCCTGCCAGCCACAATCCTACCTGGCATTACCCAAATATCTGCTGGGAAACATTCTACTGGTTTATCGGTACTGGCAGGGGCCTGAGTTGGTGTCCTCACCCTACTCAGTGTGTTACAAAGAGGGGACCCCCAAGGTCCTGGCAGAGGAGGTTCCACACTGATTTGTGCTGTTGCTCTATGGGATGATGTTCCTGGGACAGAGCTTGCACCTCTTGTCATTTTGTTGAGCTGTGGAATGGGCTCGAGGGCCTGAGGTGAGGGATTGGGAAGAAAAGAGAGCTCTGCCTGCCCACAGCTCCTCAGAAATCTCCCCATCCAAAAGGGCAACATTTAGTTGTCTTAGTGTCTATTGGGACACTATCGGGGAAAAAAGTCTGGTAGCATCACCTGTTGCTACCATAGCAGTGTTGCCCACTTTGAGTTTTACAACTCTGGATGCATACCATGTACCTTCTTCTGGCATGGATGCACAAAGGGAATAATCACTGCTGCCTCCAGTTTCTCCCTTCTAAATTGTACAGATAGGGTTAGAGAGCCACAGACAATCGCCAGTGATCTCCAGGATCAGCATCCTGATGTTCTTGAGACATATTCAGGCAAATATCTCTAACACCCTCTCAAGAAGAGATGCTAAATAGATGCAACCTAGCTTCCACAATGGTGGATATTTAAAAGGATGTGTGAAATATTTCAACAGGAATGTCTCAATTAACTTGCTTTCTTTTTATTCTTACAAATTAGGGACGTGGCATTTTTGCCAGTGGAAGTCCTTTTGATCCTGTCACTCTTCCAAGTGGACAAACTCTCTATCCTGGACAGGGTAACAATTCCTATGTGTTCCCAGGAGTTGCCCTTGGCGTTATTTCATGTGGACTGAGACATATTGACGAGAATGTATTCCTCACAACTGCTGAGGTACTGTATTCAAAATTATTTCAATTCCTTAATTTAGTGACTTATTATTAATGAGCAATTAAACAGGAAGAGCTAAACTTTAAAACTGGAAAAATACTGCTTTCTATGTGAGGCCTTTATTTGCAAGATATATTGTTCTTTATAAATTGTATTTGAATAAGTAATTTTAAAAGTCCTTGTTGGACTTCCAAAGGTTTTTTAAGGTGCATGCTATGGCATCTTAAAAGAGGTTTGCTAACAGCTTGCCTTCTGTAAGAAAGACATTCACAATTTCCATCTTTAAAATTAGTAAAATGCCCAGCCTGTCTCCACTGGCTTTAACCATCCTAGAAGGGCAATGATCCATCTCCTAAGCCTTTGGATAATTATATCCTCCCTTTAAATCCTCCCCTGTAATTTCAGTTGGATATGGTGATCCTCACTTCCTGGTCTAAGCTGCTGTGTTAGAGTTGTCTTACTTCATTGTAGAAGTTGCTTCATTTTGGTTTGTATGAAGTGGTTCCCAAATAGTGAGAGCTGCTGACAAAAGGTGGCACATGCATGGATTGAACTGTGTTTCATGTGACAGTCTACCAAATCAGAAAGAAATCAGTTCTGAACAAAGATGTCTAACAGTCATGCAAGTAAAATAGTATCAGAAATTGTGAGGAAGCTTTAAATTCCCACATGAGGTAGAGGTTCTCTCCTGACTCTTCAGTAAAGGTTTTGCTATACAGTTGCCTTCCCCTAGTAAAATCCCTAGAAAAGTTTGACATATAAAAATGTGGGGTTTGTCTTGCATAGAAAGTTCTGTTGGTGGCAGGATCCCTGGGTAGCTGCTCCCCTTACTGCTTCCAGCTCAGAGCTGTCACATCTGGTCTTCTTAGGTGTGAGGGGCTGTGGGGCTTGGTTAAGATGAGCACAGCAACAGCTGATGGATGCCAGAGGAGTCTTTGCCAGAAGAGGTGTCAGGGATGTGAAGGCTGGCAGTGCTGTGTAGGCCCTTTGCTGAATAATTACACTACAAAGCAAAAGCAAAAGTGCTATTTTTGTTTTATTTTCTTGGCTTTTTTAATGGAAGGATAAAATCAGAGTAGTTTCATGGGGGTTTTAGAATAGTGCTTAGTATTCTTCATTTGAAATGGAAGCACTCAAGATGCTGCAAAATTTAAAGCACAAAACCCATGCATTTGTTGGGCAGAGGGACCTTCTTAGACTGTAGAGGGAGCTTACCTGAAAATAGAAATTATAGAAACTAAGCAGCCCAAGCCACATTCCTGCACCTCCTGTTTCTTGTTTTGCCATCCCTCCAATTAAATCTGATAGAAGTCATAAATCAGTAGTTATTGTAATTACAATAGATTCTACTTTCAGTGTTCTTTTCTTCCTTCCAAGTAAAATAGAATGTAACTTTGACTTTGGATGGTAAATCTAAGGTACTGTAAGCTGTAATACCTCTTAACTGCAGGCAGTTGTTCTGTGATGACAAGGGATGTTGCCTATTCTTTAAGTCCTACAAAACACAACAAAAGAGGCAGAGAATTATGAGCTAATGAAATATTCTTGCATGTGTGGCCTGCAGTTTTGTTCACAAATAATCCTACAAAAACTTCTCATTATGGAGAATATTTCCTCCAAAAACCAAGTTGCCCCCCACTTGTCTTATGCCATTTGTCTTGGTTGCCTTGCATTTAGGTTCTGCATTAATGCTTATCTAATTTTTCTATTGAAAACTTGAATTAATTAAATTTTAAAACATGAAAATAGCCATACTGGGTTAGACCTAAGGTACACACCTAAGGTATCTTCCTATGAAAGCAATCACTAACAGAAGCTGAGGAAAAGAGGATAAAAAAGGGAGAAATACAGTGATCCTTCTGCTGAAATGGCTTCTCAGATTCTGGCAGGCTTTACTGTCAGGTCTTCCTGTGCTGGATGTTTTGTCCCTGTGTGGATTTCTCCTTCATAAATGAGCCTAGTGGCTTTTTAAACATGTTTATACATTTGAACATCTTTTGGCAATCAGTATCACAATTTAAATATGACTCCTGTGGAAAAAGATACTCTCATGATTTTCTGCTGTTTGATGATTTGGTTTCCCTATGGTGCCGTAAGAAATGTTCACCTTCAGTTGTCTTTTGTATTTCCTTTCCTTTCCTTTGTATTTCCTCTTTTTCTCCCAAGTCTATTTTATTATTTTTTGTGTCCTTGATCAAAAAATAATTTTTTTATCATCTTTGTTATTTTCTATACCCTCTTATGCTTCTACCCCATTCTTTTTTGAAGTATGTGGAGAAAAAAAACACACCTTGCTCAAAGTGGTGTTACGTTCTGGATTTATACATTGGCACTGTTATGTTTTCTGTCTTCTCAGAATTACCAAATGTTGATTCATCATTTATTCCTCTGACACTGATCTGATGTTCTCAAGGAGTGTTTTTCAAAGACCACATGAAGAGAGTGTCATTATCTTTGAAAATACTTGGGTTTGTGTTTTTGCATAGTTTTCAGTGCTGTTACAGGAGTATATCTGAAGGAGCAACATGGCATCTATAGAGTTGATCTTGCTCCCTCTCCCACTTCGAGCATTGCCCAAATATTTTGTGGCTTACTTTCTATCAAAAACAGAATCACAAAAGAGAAGTTCTCCCCTCCTGAACCTTTTATTTTCAGTGATGCATTGCAGTAAGAGCAACTTGCTGTTGGTTTCTTCAGCTTTCATCTTTCCCCATCAGAGGGCTGTTAGCATCAGAGACCTCATGTTGAAAGTGCCTCCTTACATTCAGATGTACATCAAAGGGCTGTGTAGCATTTTGAAACAACCTGGTTGCTGTTATGGAGAGCAATAACTTGATTTTACATTCTCTTGGCTCCCCCTAGAGGATTTTTCTCTGCTGTATTTCTCAAGGTCAGGTTTAAATGTAAACAAATAATTTTCTTTCACTTGTTATACTCACCTATTGCTCTTGTCAGCATTTTCACTCCAAATGGAAAAACTTACGACAGTTACCAACATCTGGTTAGATTACACAAGAGAACACTGAGTTCTCTTTGAACCTGGAGCTACTTCAGTTCAAACTATTTACCTACTTCTGCTGGAAGGGGTGCATTAATGACATCCAGACACCTGCTTTGATGCAGTCCTATCTGTTCAGAAGCAAATATACAAGGTCCTATTATCCACATGCAACAAGAACTGTAGGAAGTTTTGTTTGTGCTTTGTTTCAAGTATTTTCCTAGAAAATTCCCTCAAAAGTGCACTTCTTGCTTTCTCTTTGGGCTTTGTTATCAGTTGCAAGTCTCAGTGTTTCCTAGACTTGCCTGGTGTTTTCAGAACCTCTTGGTGGGTCATACATGGCTCCATCAGTAGTTATTCAGAGCAGAGTTTTCCTTCTATCTGCATCTGGATCACCCTGAAAAGCTGTTTCAAGTCCCCAAAAGACAAACAAATTGTAGCTAATGATAGCAGAAAGACCAGCTGCCAGTAATTTCATTCAGAGCATTTTACACTTAAGGGTTTCAGTTCTGTTCCGTGCACAGGTTGACTTGACAACTGCCAGAATTACAGATGCTTTTTAATGTCTTTGACCCACCTGCAATTGTTGGCTGGAATTTATATCTCACAATGAGCTATTTGCTAGTTTATGTGTGGACTTACTCAAGGCTGAAGTAAATTTTATTGTCTGAGTGAGAAAAAAATGTGTAGCTCCATAAATTTCTAATTCTTTTGTAGCTTCTCCTAATGTCAAGGGTGGTTCTAAAAAATGCTGTCTAGGTGAATTAAGCAGTATCTGTGTGATTTGCCAAAGTGGAAACATTTCTTTGCTAAAGACAATACCACTGTCTAATCAAGCTACAGCTGCATCTGCATGCCAAGTTAAACATATTTGTGTTATTTCAGGTTATAGCTCAGCAAGTTACAGATGAGAATTTACAGGAAGGTCGCCTCTACCCTCCATTAGTCACCATTCAGGATGTGTCGTTGAAAATTGCTGTGAGGGTAAGTAATTTCAGATTTTTGTGGCATTTTGTCTTCCCACCAGCTCTATGTAGGTTGAATTTATCACCTAACACACCTTCACACAAGTTGGTTTATGTCAATTGATACTGGACACATAGCAGTTTCAAAATTAAATTTAAATTCATAAATGTAAAGGTAATCTAAATACAAGGAGAACTGTAGAACTATAGCGTGTATGTCTGTAGGGAACAGACTCTGCTGTCCACCAGAGTCATGCCAGCTGCACAGCTGAAGGGCTTTTGGCCCTAAATGGTTATCAGTTTCAACTTTTTGTTTGTCTTCTGTGACCTTTTCTCTACAATTATTGTCTTCTGTCTTTGTCACCTTACTGTGAGTAATTCCACTTCATATTCTTTTGAGAGAATAACAAGGAGCCCTCATGCTTGAAACAGTTTCCACAGCTCACTCATTCTGTATATTTAAGAAAAACAAATCCTTCTCAAAGTTCCTGTCTTCTTAGGCAAGTAGTAACTCTGCTCTCTCACTGTTCAAAATGTTACTTAAATTCCTCAGGCAAAATCAAACCAGTTCTGTGTTTAGCAGAAACACAGTGATAGAAATTCCTCGTCTCTTTGTGTGTGTTATATAAAATGCAAAACAAGGAAAATGTTACCAAGTGATTCATTCTGCCTGTTCTCTGCTGGAACTTTATTCCTGCAAATACTTACTCTGGCTCATACAACCCAAGAGGTTTAGCAATGGCTTCTGCCTTTTCCAGGAGAGGAACACTATCAAAATATTTTGGAATACCAAGCATCGGGTATGAATTCAGATCTTATTCAACCACGATAATTATGTGCACAGACCTGAAGATATCCTTACATAAACACCCAAAGTGCTTCTCAATAAAATTGAATTGGGATTCAGATTAATCCTAGAAAAGAAGCCTCAATAGGGTGACTTTGGGTCTCAGCTTCTTACCAAACTAAAACAATTTATGTTTTAAAGAGAGCTAAGGAAAGCGGGAAGAAGAGTGTTTCCCTTTTATTCAAAGGAGGAGAATTAGAGTGTTTGCCAAATACAGTTTCAAGATCTTTTCACAGTGCTGCTGCATAAAGCCTGTCTGCCAGACTTCCTTTGTTTCATAGATGAATGTTCAGTCTGAAGATATTTGTTTCACAAGCAGGTGATCTTCAGATGTGAGAGGCTACTTTGATGTGTTGAGAGAGCTCCAACCCCTTCCAAACTTAATTTTTGTTGCAGCTGTATTTTTGATGCATAATTGATTCACTGAGGCATGGTCTGGGTGAGGAAAGAGCACGCAAATATTTGTATTTTCCCCAGGCATCCTGTGCACTGTATAGGATTATTTTTTTTCCCATGAGTTTACTTTTTTTGAAGTATATTATCAAGCTATGGCAAATACTAAACTTCTCTAATATGCAAGGAGCATGGAAGCTTTGAACAAATCATGCTTTTCTGGCAGTGCTTTGGGAAGATGGTAAACCAGGATAAAGTGATGATAGAAAAGCAGAACTTGTATCTCAGTGCTTGGGGCTTGTGGAATATTTTATCCACCACTGCCCAGTAAAAGCTAAGATACTACTGTGCAAGGAGGAGCACTGTATTTGTAACAGTCTGAACATGTAATCCTTTTCAAAAGTATCCTGAGTCAGACCCACTTAAACGCAAACATCATCCTGTTGTATTCTTACTCACGGGGTACTAACCTGGATCAGTGTGAACACAGGTGACTGCCAGCACCAGAGAGGGTGAAGTCTCACCTTGATTTTGAACTAAGTCCTACTTTTAAATCCTGCTAAGTGTACTCAGTTTATCAGCACTAATTAGGATTTTAATGCATCTTTCCAGATTGCAGAAGAAGCCTACAGGAATAACACTGCCTCCACCTATCCTCAGCCCAAGGACCTTGAAGCCTTCATTCGCTCTCAGGTGTACAGTACTGATTACAACAGCTTTGTGGCTGACTCCTACACCTGGCCTGAAGAGGCCATGAAAGTGAAACTGTAAATATTTAATGAAGAATGAACAAATCAGCTGCAGTTAAAAAGCATCAAAATATTAAGGTTGTTTCTGCCTAGGAAGACTAAGAATAGCTAATTTTTTAAGATGCAGAAAACTTTTTCTAAATCATAGTATTTGGTTAGAAACTCAGATCAAGAAATCATGAATTACACATCAGAAAATAAAAATTAATCTGAGAAATATATTTGCATTGTTTGGTTATTTTGATTGTTACTTTAATTGAGATATCCTACACTACAGTTTGACAGATTAAGTGGTTGTATCTTGAGTCAAGAGTTTTGTCACAATCAGTGGGAACTTAAGCAGATAAAAGGACACTTAAAAATGCATGTGATGTTTTAGCTGTTACAGGTCACAGTGTAATATGCATAATTTGTGAACCTATTATTTAAAAAAAAAACAACAAGGTTTTAACAACCATAAGGTAAGAATATTTTATTCCAGAGAAATCCTTACTGGTCACTCTTGTGTGGAGTAATGAAATGAAAATTTTCTAAAAGAACCAAACCTGCAGAACCTTTTGTTCACATCTAATTAGAATATTTTAACATTACTAACAACAACATTTAACATTACTAACATTTAACATTACCTAAGGTAATATCTTGTATAAGATCAAGGGTTTCATTCCCCCACCAAGATAACCACTGTTTTGATCCATTGCAAATGTTTGGCCTAATTGCTTGAACTCCATGTTACTGACAAAAAGGGAGTATGAAAATGCCAGGAATAGACTTGAGGAATTATTAGTTGTTAAACAATTACCTGTCCAAGAAAACTGTAATATATTTTCTGAATGGTTCTGGAAACAAAAGTGTACTTGAACATTTTTTCTACTATCTATTTCTTTCTAATCTTCACTAGAGAGATGATCTCTAGAAACCCAAATATTAATTTTGTCTAGCCCCTCAAATCTGCCACAGCTGCAGATTACAGGTCCCAAATTCAGGAGAGGCACTTTCTCCCTCACTGCCTAATGGGAACATGTAAACATTTTTTGCCTCACTGTGCTTTTGGCAGAAGTTATGATCACACAAACAGTCCACTCACCACAGTGAAGGAAAATACATTAATCTATTCTGAGCAAACAGAAATACTCTGCATTTCAATGTATTGCTATTGTGAGAAGGGTATTAAAAGACTTCCTTGTGCTTCATTGGAAATAAAATAGTATCTGTTACTTGTGTTGTCATCAGCTGAGTGTGCTGAAACGCATTTAAACAGCTGCTGCTGAGTGCCTGGGTGTTGGAGCCGATCAGCCAGACCTCTGCAGCTCAGCAGTAAGTCTGCTTTTATTGGTACCCATTTTCACATTAAGGCACTCAGGCACAAAGTGGGAGGTGGTGGGCTGGTGGTCCTTCAAGGCACAGCTGCTGGGGACTTTCCAGTAGCATTCTTCAACTACATACTGTATTGATGACCTTTAAATATGATCATGCATTATAAACAGGAACACTCAGTACCCACATCCACACTCAGCATGCTTTCCTGCAGGAAAACGCTGCCTAATGAACCATTAATAGTACTGCCTCTTGCAAGCTGCCAGAAAATTCAATACTAATTTGACATAGAAAGGACTCTTCAAGTTATTTGTCTTTTTATGTAATATTAAATATATATAGAGAGAGGGGATTTTTGCTATTTTCTGTATTTTACATGTATTTCCTTATGTAATGTAGGGCTGAAAAACTTTGTCTCATCCTGACCCATTTTCATTTCCAAGGTGTTTGGCCTAACAGTGTAAACATAAAATGCAATGAGTTGAGCAGATGAAAAATTGTTACTAACATAACCAGACAGACACTGCCACATGACATCCTTGTCTCTAAATGGAAGAGACATGGAATTGATGGATGAACAGCTTGGTGGGTAAGGATGGTCACAAAGAGTTGTGGTCAATGGTTCGATGTCCAAGTGGAAACCAATGAGAGTGACATCCCTCAGGGGTTGGTGTTAACATCATTGTTGATGACACGGGCAGTGGGACCAAGTGCACCCTCAGCAAGTTTGCTGATGGCACCAAGCTATGTGGAGCAGTCAACACACTGGAGGGAAGTTATCCAGAGGGTCTGGAGAAGTGGGTCTGTGCAAGCCTCATGGTGTTCAAGGCCAAGTGCAAGGTCCTGCACCTGGGTTGGGGCAATCCTAAGCACAAACACAGACTGGGTAGAGAATGGATTGAGAGCAGCCCTGAGACAGACTTGGTAGACAAGAAGCTCAGCATGACCCACCAATGAGCACCTGAAGCCAAGACAGCCAGCTGTATCCTAGGCTGCATCAAAAGCAGCATGACCAGCAGGCTGAGGGAGGTGATTCCTGTACTCCGCTTTTGTGAGACCTCCAACGGGCCACTGCATCCAGCTCTGAGACACAAACATAGAAGGGACATGGACCTGTTGGAACAAATCCAGAGGAGGGCCACAAAAATGATCAGAGGGCTGGAGCATCTCTCCTATGACAACTGGGTGAGAGAATTGGGATTGCTCAGCCTGGAGAAGGCTTTGGGAAGATCTTGTAGCACCTTCCAGTACCTGAAGGGAGCCTACAAGAAGGCTGGAAAGGGACTTCTTTACAAGCGCATGTAGTGACAGGACAAGGGAGGAATGTTTTAAACTGCAAGAGAGTAGGTTTAGATGAGATGTTGGGAAGAAATTCACACAGCCCAGTATGGATGAGGAGACAGAAGTGTATAATTCCTAACACACTGTAGAATGTTTATCACTTTGCAAGTGCTTTGAGGCGTGGCTCATAGAGACAAATGCCAGTTTTAGAGTCTTAGAAAAGTGAACAAGTCTCAAAAATATCTGATGTTTCAGCACAGAAGCTGAGAAAAAGTACTTGAACCATTCATCTCAGATGTTAAAGTTTCCCCTTTTCACAACTGCTGTAAGACACAATATTTCAGTGTTAGCAACATCTCTTCCTCTCCAAAATTAGAACTCTTTATACAGTTTCTCTCAATTGTCTGAAAGTTTGCCTTCAACACCAAATAAAATTTGAAAAATGTGTCCACTTTGATGCTGTTTCAAGAATTCAAGAAACTGGCCAAGATCCATGTGATAGTCATTCCTCAGGCCATAATCACCATGTGCCTGAAACTGCAGGTCTTCAAAACCATGAAAGAGACGAAGATTATCAATGCTTCCCTCCGTTTCCATATTCTCCACATGCTTGCAGGAAATATGCTTCCAGTTGGGATATCTGATGTCACGCCAGAACTCTTCACAGTTTTCTCGGAGTCCCTCCACACAGATGACACCAGGTTTCCCAGTTAGGCAGAAGCCAGTCAGATTTAATTTCTTTGCACAGTCAAAAATCTTTTTCCTCAGTTCCTGCCTGTATATGTGATGGCTGTAGATCCACATGCGATGCAGCATTTCCTTAACCCTGACTTCTTTTGAAGCACACTCGGACGAGGTCTTACTGCTTTCCAGGAAAGGCAGGCTGTTGTCCTTCACCCACTGCACAGCCTCACAAACACACAGATCTCCTGAATCCAGAGAGCTGATGTGAGACGTGAGACGAGTATTGAGCTGCAACTGTTGCTGTCTGTGCAGAGCATCTGATCTGGCAAAGAGCTGAGGAGCTACCTGAGGATACATATGAGGAAGGAGAACCTGCAATTCCACCTTTGCCTTAAAAACAGAAGACACAGAGAGACAGAAAATTAATTCTTCTGCAACTGAAGACACTAGATTCTTTTTCCCTGTCAGAGGCAGATTATTGAGATGTAATTAAGATTGCAGCATCCTAATGACTAGGATTATTTCCACTTCCCTTTTGTCCCAATAACCCATTGTTTTGTCTGTTCCTTCTGTTGCATTATGCTATCACTTTCACAACACTTCCCATGTCATCCAGGCTGCTTTTGTGCTGTTCACAGAACTAATGCTATGGCTTGGGAGAGGGTACACAGTTACCCTCTGGGGATATTTCTAGCTCAGTGTTGCTACAGTGATGAACTGTTGGAGTCAAGGGCTTTTGAGAATCTTATCCCCTACCAAATGCACATGATTAATGAACTCAGCCCAGCTGCTGGAAAAGAAGGCCAAGAGTTACATGAAACAGTATTTGTGTCTCTACTATAGAGAGACACGTGGCGGGGGTGTCGGAAGTAGATGATCTTTCAGGTTGCTCCCAACCCAAACCATTCTGTGATTTGGTGCATTACCATTATTTTAAGCAAGTATTCCCCGTAAAGAGGAATCAGGATTATAGGAGATAAAAAGATTTATGTATGTTTCAGGTCAGGGAGACCTCTAGATTATCTTATCTGATCTCCTATCAACTCTGGGCTGTTGAATTTCTCTTGATTATTCCTACAGTGCCTTCAAATGGAGCACCACAGTTCTTTGACAGCTGAACCCTGCCTCTACTCCAAGAGCAGGAAAGGATTTATGTGTCCTGAGTGCTTCAAGCTCCTTAGACCCGTCAGGGGGTACTCACTACAGTGTACAATCATATGATTAGTCCTGCAGAGAGAAGTGAATCATGAAATGACTAATTATCTTTCCTAGTTCCCTGACAATCTGCTGTGGAAAAAACCTCACTACTCCTACACAAGCCCTCCCTACATAGTTCATAAAACTTCTCTCTGAAGGTCAGTGAAAGGCTGCATTTTAGAAAGATACCTAAGCTTGTACCTTAAGTTTCAAAAAAATTATGAGGCCACCTCATTACGCAGTAAATTCTTCTAATGCTTAATTACCTTCATTCCAAGGAAAATGGCTTTTAGGCTGAGTTTGTCTGTGCTCAGTTTCCAGTCACTGCATTAGTATGCACTCAGATCTGTGTTCTCTGTGCAAGTATTTACATCAAGTAGTTCAATCAGCTGAACTATTCTAACTCCCTATACTGCGAGTTTGGTTTCTCTGCTCATAGGCTGGTTTTTAGTCTTCATGTGACTCCTCTTAATTGCATTCTGCCATCTGGGGCTATGTTTACATTACTGTATTTCTAACACAGATCAATGAATGTTAGCAGCAGCCATGATTTTCTGTTATTCTTGGCATTTCAAAAAGCAAACAAAAATGAGGTGGCTTTTTTACCCCCTTTTTTGGGGTAGAGTTTTCAAGTGTGTGCAGAAGAAGTAAAGACAACAACACCCATTAACAGGTCTCCTTGGCAGCTCTCACCTTCGCCTCCCCTACATCAAGAGCGATGCGATATTCCAGCTGTGGGGGCAGGGCTCCGTCAGCGTTCCTCAGGTAGCGCTGGATGCTGGGCACGGCATCCTCATCCAGACTGAACTCCCCTCTTTTGGGAAACATCGAAATGAGCATTTCCACTTCCAGCAGCTGGAGCTCCAGGCACTCTTTTACCGTGACAGCCATTGCGCTGCCCTCCACGCACACCTGGAACGAGAGGGCTGCAGTCAAACCCCGGGGTTTGGTGAGATTTAGCACCACAAGGAAGCCCCACGATTCTTTAAGAGCAGAATTTAGTTAAACACGGCTGGACACACAGCGCTCAGCAGCCGGGCCCTCGCAGCCCCACACCGGGCAGGGCTGGGCAGGCAGAGCCTTGCGGGCCCTGCCGGGCTCAGGGATGGAAGAGAGCACGGAATGGAGCCCCGTGTTGATGTGCGTGGGCAGTGATATATTATTTGTGTTATTTATCAGCAGATACACCCCGTGTTGTCAGGGTGTGGTGGGTCAACCTCAGCCGGCAGCCACGCATCACACAGCCGCCTCCGCCACCCGCGGGATCGGGGAGGGAATCGGGAAGGTAAAACGCAGAAAATTCACGGGTTGAGATAAAGACAGTTCCTGGGGGAAAGCAAGAGCCGCGCACACAAGCAAAGCAAGGAATGAATTCAGTGCTTGCCATGGGCAGGCGGGTGTTCAGCCATCTCCAGGAGAGCAGAGCCCCATCACACCTGATGGTGATTTGGGAAGACAAATGCCATCACTGCAAATGTTCCATCCCTTCCTCCTTCTTTCCCCACCTTGAGCATGATGTTCTATGGTCTGGAATGTCCCTTTGGTCAGTTTGGGTCACCTGTCCTGGCTGTGTCTCTTCCCAACCTCCCAAGCACCCCCAGGCTCCTCCCCAGTGTGGCAGCACAAAAATCAGCAAAGGCCTTGGCTCTGTGCAAGTCCTGCTCAGCAATAACAAAAACATCTCCACATTATCATCACTGTGTTCAGCACAAACCCGAATCACAGCCCCCTACCAGCCACTGTGAAGAAAATTAACTCCGCCCCAGCCAACAGCAGCGCACTGGGAGGGCAGCTTTGGAATGGGAGCGTGATGTCAGCGAAGCTGTGCGGGCCTGGATGTCCCAGCGAGCCCAGCCCGTGCCGGGCACGCCCGGGGCGCTCCCGCCGCCGCCATCATTCCCGGACGCTCTCGCGGCAGGGGCGGGGCGGGGCCTGCGCGGCCGCGGCTCCGGGGGGGCGGGGCCCGGGTGCCACGCGGCGGCAGATGCCCCGCCCACCG